>CM028352.1:42449974-43068971 GCA_016618105.1 Dendrobium huoshanense | reverse complement strand
TTTCTCTCCTTTAGTACCAACAGCTAGGCAGAGAAGCCCTTACAAAATCACTTCCACCTTCCTCGGTGCAGCGGAGTAGCCAGGTCCTTTCACACCAAAGAGATCTTCTTCTTCTCAGAACTTCCCTCAAGACAAGCCTTGAATCTGATGGTACTAAGGTGCATGCTCATCGGAGCAATCACGTGGAATCCCCCTCCACACTCCCTTGAAACCCCCTCCAAGGATCTTCTCCCTCTCTCAAACTCCACCCTTTCCTCTCTCCTTTTCAAGCTCTCTCTTCAAGTTCCCTCCAAAAGAACGAAGCTACAATGGCTGCCAAAGACACTCTTCATGAGAAAGCAAGATGTCTTTAAATAGATTTGAAAAACTGACATTATCATCCAGGATGATCACCGGATCATCTCGTACGATGTGCATAAAAAGAGAGCTTCCAAAAACCCAAAAAACTCAATTTTGACTCCAACCATCGTCCAAGATGATCGCAGGATTGCCCCATATGATGTGATTAAAAAGAGGGCTTTAAAGAACCCTAAAAACTCAATTTTATCTCCTAGATTCATCATGGACAATGGCAGGATCGTCCAATATGTGAAAGTTTGTTAGGGATGTTAAGCCCTATGAACTTAGTCCCAAGCTAACCAAGCGGGGGGGGAGGGAGAATTGGTATTTTAAAAAATTCTTTTCACAAAGAACAAAAATCTCATAAACCAAAATCACACCACGAGAAAAATAAACAATGTAGAAATTAAAGTGCGGAAGCAATAAAACAATAACACAGAGATTTATAGTGGTTCGGTCAACTTGACCTACGTCCACTCCTTGGAGACACCCTCCAAGTATTGCACTACAAACGTGACTCTCCTTTAGCCCCCACAGCTAGGCGGAGAAGTCTTTACAAGAACCTCCTTTTTGCCACCCCGGCAAGGCAGAGAACCTATCTCCTTTTGATTCCTCTTGAAGCTGGCAGAGAACCAACAACCAGATGCTGACTCCTTACCTCTATAGACCCTTCCACGGATGAGAAACTCTAAACGAAGAAGAAGCAGAGAGATCCTTGAAGCAACCCTTGTGAATCCCCTCACAAGCTCCCCCTCACAAGATCCTCTCTCTCTCCCTCTCTCTCTCTTTCTCTCCTCAATGCCTTCTCAGGTCAAGGAAGCAGCAAAAAGGTTTTTCAAAACGTTGAACAAGAACTCTTAAATAGAAGATCTTCAAAGGAGCTCATTAATTGCAAGTTATCGACTATATCATCCAGACCGATATGGACATCGGCCTGGCCGATCAGTACAAAACTCAGAAGATCGGCCAGAGCATTGCCCTTAATGCAAAATGGATGATTTAAAATTGGCTTGATCGTCCAATCTGATCTCACGATCATCCCGGCCGATCAGTTCAAATCAGAGGAAAATCATCCAGAGTATCGCCCTGAATTCGAGCTGGCCGATATTTATCATCCTGAAGTAACTAAGGTTTTTGAATAGATCATCCTGGCCGATCCTGCGATCGTCCAGGATGATATAATCGTATCAATCATTCTTAATTACTCCCTTGATTTCCTGATTAATTAAGGCATAATTTGTGAAAATCGTCCAGACCGATCAATGATCGACCTAGTCGATTATTTAAAAATACAGTATACCTTAATTATCTATGGAGGCAACTTCTTTCTGTTTTGAGCTTATCGTCCTGGCCGATACACGTATCGTCCAGGCCGATCTGTTAATGACGGCTGCCTTAATTAAAAATCCATATTTAGACTTTGTGTTTTAAGCCTGATCATCCAGGACGATGTAAATATCATCCTGGCCGATATGAGTTAAAAGAGAAATTTTAATTCTCTCAAGTGTGTGTGTAGGGTTACTTAGCATCAGTCTCTTTGACCATTACAAATAGACTCAAGAAGGGAAAAAAACAAAGTACAAACTGAATCAACCCTAAACCTACGCAATCTTGAACTGGCTTCGTTTGTTCGTCCGATCTTCGATTCCTGAAAAGTTAGAAGTAATAGGTAGTTCAAGAGAATCAATAGTATTTGTCAATCATCAAAATATAAGTCATGAAAATAAATTTGTAACAATCTCCCCCTTTTTGATGATGGCAAAACACTACGAAGATAATTAACAAAAGAATTTCAGGATCGACAAGTGTAAAAACATCATAAACTTCTCTCCCTTTTGACATATCAAAAAGGA
The DNA here is from genome assembly GCA_016618105.1 of Dendrobium huoshanense. Taxonomy (NCBI): domain Eukaryota; kingdom Viridiplantae; phylum Streptophyta; class Magnoliopsida; order Asparagales; family Orchidaceae; genus Dendrobium; species Dendrobium huoshanense. The sequence continues at coordinate 43,066,779 of CM028352.1, read as the reverse complement.
GGAGGGAAGAAGTGAAAAATATGGTTGGATCGGCCAGAATTTAAAGAAACAGCCATATCATCCAGTCCGATCGCAGAATCATCCAGGCCGATATGGCTCAATAATTGCGTACAGGCCGATTGGTCAAAAAGGCGGTCCAATCGTCTGGGCAAATCAGATATCGGCCAGGATGATTAGACACAGACGATCGTCCCAAGGAGGAAATCCGGATGACCATTAAAAAAGTAGATCGTCCGGGCCAATTAGGTGTATCGTCCAGGATGATGCATAATAATTGATCGTACCAGCCGAAGTTAAAATGTTTTAAATCTCTGCCACATGTATCGTCCAGGACGAATAGTGGATCGGCCAGGATGATTGTCCAATAATGGATCCTCCGTGGTTGATTTTAAGGATTAAACGTGCTGACACGTGGATCATCCAGAATGATCCAGTGTATTGGCCAGGACGATGCACATAAAATGCATCGGCTAGATGAAATATTCTATCGGCTAGGACTACCATCATGATTGCAACAGAGTTCGATCAGATCGTCTAGGCCGATATCTTATCGTCCAGGACGATGAGTTATAGTAAGCACATAAAAGGTCAGCACATGGAATTTGAAGAGATTTTGTCTAATCGTCCAGGATGATACAGGTATCGGCCAAGACGATGTGACTAGAATTTGAAACCAAGGAAAAGATGGTGATGATCAAGGCCCTCAAAAGTAAAACAAAATAAAAGCAGACAAAAACACAGTAATAGAAAGCTAAAAATAAAGAAAATAAATTAAAAAAATGAATATTTTTGAATTTTAATTTTTCTATTTTTTTGTGTTTTATCAAGGCTTCATATGAGAAGTTCTCAAATAATTAAATTTTAGAGTTCCATAAGATCAAGGAGTTTAGCCAATCCTAATCAGATAAAGGTAAAATATCTGATTTTGTTAACCCTAGATCAGACGTTCCTTATGGTACAAATTTTCTTTTTAAAAAAAAAATGTTTAACTCAGAATAAACCAAATTGGGCAAAAAGAAGATCCAATCAAAACTTGTTTACAAAGAAAAAATCTCATAAATAATAAAACAAAGTAATTTGCCTCAATCAAGGAATTTGAAATCAAGCCTTTGAAATCATCAAATAATCAATGAGTTCTCTAAGTTTTAAGAGTTTAGAGAAGAGATAGTAGCTTGAATTTAGTGGGCTCATTTTATGCCTCTTTTGTCTTTGAATTGGCTCTTTGAGCATCTTGATTTTTGATACACTTTTGTGTATAAATATATTTCAAATTTGAATCTTTTCAATTTCCTTCTTAATTCTTTCAAGCTACATTCCCTTTAATAAAACTCTTAAAATGACCCTTAGTTGTGAGTATATCCTCCAAATATTAGAGAATATGAGCTCTCTCTCTAACATAGGAAAAAACAAATCACAAAATAAAATCAAAATCATGTGATAAAAGCAATGACAAGATTTTAAATAACTTGAAAGGTATATAAGAACTTTAGATATTATGTACAAGATAGATTATTGTAGCAAGTTAAAAAGAATCTTAGTTTCAAAAACCATTGGCTCAAATGAGTTAGACTTTTGTTTAGAGAAGAAAATCATACCACTAAACAAGGTCAGAAGGAGGGAAACCATCAATGGTGTTTTTCCCTTTAACCAATTTTAGAAAAGCTAAACACTATCTTCAAAACTCTAAAATTTAAAATCTTTAAAAGATTCAACATATGGAAAACCAAATATAAAAGCAAAGAGAAAACACAACAAATTAAAACAACAACAAAACAGAAATAAAACACACTGAAATAAAAATACATTTCAAGAATTTATTGAAGCAGCAGGTTTAAGCATTTATGAGCTGCGAGCCTTCATATGTCTAGTTATCCTGTGATCCCACAAGGTCTTTGGTGAGAGCACACCTGTAAAACTCAACAACAGTCAGATTTAGGAACCCAAACTAGTTTGGGCCCCTTCTTAGAAAAAAGTAGAATCCAATACATGTATGGTATGCTATGAATCATGCACCTTAGGTCTCCACACCCAATGTGTACTATGGTGAAAAGTGCAAGTGTGTGAGATGCGTCCTAGCATGCCACAAGAAAAACATCTAACTCCAGGAATATGATTTCTTAAATGATTTGAGTTATAATGCCTCATTCTAGGTTTTGTCTTAGAATCAAAAGTAGATGTCATCCGATTTTTCTTATATGTTTCCAAATCATTTTGAATCCTCAAGTTAGTTATTTTTAATGCATCATTATCAATCTTCAATTTTTTCTCAATCTCTTTAGATTTCTTAAGATCAGAATTAAGTGAGGTGTATGAAACTTTTAATGCATTATGTTCATCAATTAATTCCAAATGCTTTTTATTTAAATCATCAAATTCATTAAGAAGAGCCATGTGATTTGAATCAATCGTTGCATGATCTTTGAGAAAAACTTCATGCTCTTTTTGTAAATTCGAAAGTTCTAATTTTAGGCTTGCATGAGTTTTCTTGAGGTTTTTGTATGATTCATGTATTTTCTCACAAATCTCAAATAATTCATCATAGGTTAGTTTACATACTTCTTCCTCATCACTTTGATCTTCTCCCATTGAACACAAGTTTATTGTTTCATTCTCAGGTTCCGTTTCAGATGAATCAGTACAAGATTTCGCCCAGAACGTCTTTTGGATTCTCTTATTGTCCTTCCTAAACTTAGGTTTCTCCTCGCCCTTTTCCTTTTTTTTTTCTCGAGTGATCTTGAAGTGTAGGACAATTGGCTTTCACATGTCCAGGCTTCCTGCATTCATAACAAACAACATTAGAAGATCCTTTAGAATGTTTATGATCCTTACCTTTTCTCCAATGGTGCTTTTGCTTCTTCCTTAGAAAGCTTTTAAATTGCCTTGTGATGAAGGCAACTTCATCGCTTTCAGACCCGAAAGATTCAAAATCTGATTTGTTCGCCTTTAGTGCAACTGTTTTCTCCTTCTTTTTCTCACCTGTATCAAGATTTCTTTCATTCACCCCTTGCTCGTAAGCAATGAGTGAGCCAAGTAAGTTATCAATTGAATAAGTGTTCAAATCCTTAGATTCAGTGATTACAGTGATTTTAGCATCATATGATGAAGGCAAGCATCTCAAAATCTTGTTTACTTTTTCAACGTTTGAAAGTTCTCTTCCTAGTGCATGTAGTGAAGTAACTATCTGAGTAAACCTAGTGTACATGTCAGAAATTGATTCATGAGGTTTCATACGAAAAAATTCGTAATCATGCAAGAGAATATTCAAACGGATTGTTTAACCTCATTAGTGCCTTCATAGGTGATTCACAACTTATCCCAAATTTCTTTACCAGTTTTGCAAGTATTGACACGCATGTAATCCTCAGATTTTAAAGCACAGAAAAAAATAGTTCAAACATTTTGCATTCAATTGAGAGTCCATTCAGTAAAAGTAACTTCAGTTTTAACACCATTAATTTCTCGAGAAGGTGGAGAATAACCTTCTTTGATAAGCATCCACATGCGATAATCAGTAGATTGTAAAAATGTTGACATGCAGGTTTTCCAGAAATCAAAAGGTAAGTTGTCAAATAAGGGAGGTCGTGTAATTGAATAACCTTCCGTAGTATTACGATTCCCAAGGTTAGCCATGAATCTAATTCAAAAAGTTTTCAAACTTAAAATTTTGAATCCCGCTCTGATACCACTTGAAAGTTAGTTAGGGATGTTAAGCCCTATGAACTTAGTCACAAGCTAACCAAGAGGGGGAGGGGGGGTGAATTGGTATTTTAAAAAATTCATTTCACAAATAACAAAAATCTCATAAACCAAAATCACACCACGACAAAAATAAACAATGCGGAAATTAAAGTGCGGAAGCAAGAAAATAATAACACATAGATTTATAGTGGTTCGGTCAACTTGACCTACGTCCACTCCTTGGAGGAACCCTCCAAGTATTGCACTACAAACGTGACTCTCCTTTAGCCCCCACAACTAGGAGGAGAAGCCTTTACAAGAACCTCCTTTTTGCCACCCCGGCAAGGCAGATAACCTATCTCCTTTTGCTTCCTCCTGAAGCTGGCAGAGAACCAACAACCAGATGCTGACTCCTTACCTATACCGACCCTTCCACGAATGAGAAACTCTAGACGAAGAAGAAGCAGAACAATCCTTAAAGCAACCCTTGTGAATCCCCTCATAAGCTCCCCCTCACAAGATCCTCTCTCTCTCTCTCTCCCTCTATCTCTTTCTCTCCTCAAGGCCTTTTCAGGTCAAGGCAACAGCAAAAAGGTTTTTCAAAACATTGAATAATAGCTCTTAAATAGAAGATCTTCAAAGAAGCTTATTAATTGCAAGTTGCCGGCTATATCATCCAGGCCGATATGGACATCGGCCTGACCGATCAGTACAAAACTCAGAAGATCGACCAGAGCATCGTCCTGAATGCAAAATGGATGATTTAAAATTGGCTTGATCGTCCAGGCTGATCTCACGATCGTCTCGGCCGATCAGTTCAAATCAGAGGAAAATCGTCCAGAGCATCGCCCTGAATTCGAGCTGGCTGATATTTATCATCCTGAAGTAACTAAGGTTTTTGAATAGATCATCCTGGTCGATCCTGCGATCGTCCAAGATGATATGATCGTATCAATCATCCTTAATTACTCCCTTGATTTCCTAATCAATTAAGGTATAATTTGTGAATATCGTTCAGGCTGATCAATGATCGTCCTGACCGATTATTTAAAAATACAGTATACCTTAATTGTCTATGGCGGTAACTTCTTTCTATTTTGAGCTTGTCGTCCTGGCCGATACACGTATCATCTAGGCCGATCTGTTAATGACGGCTGCCTTAATTAAGAATCCATATTTAGACTTTCTATTTTAAGCCTGATCGTCCAGGACGATGTAAATATCGTTCTGGCCGATATGAGTAAAAATAGAAATTCTAATTCTCTCAAGTGTGTGTGTATAGGGTTACTTAGCATCAGTCTCTTTGACCAATACAAATAGACTCAAGAAGAAAAAAAACAAAGTACAGGCTGACTCAACCCTAAACCTACGCAATCTTGAACTGGCTTCGTTTGTTCGTCCGATCTTCGATTCCTAAAAAGTTAGAAATAATAGGCAATCCAAGAGAATCAATAGTATTTATCAATTATCAAAACATAAGTCATGAAAATAGATTTGCAATAATATGATGTGCAGAATTTGACCTGATAGTCATGGACGATATTAGGATAGTCCAGGTTGATTAGTTTAAAAAATATACAAATCATCCAGGACGATGTTGTGGATCGTCTAGGATGATTAGAAGAAAAATTATTGTATTTCAGTTGGATGATTTAGGAAGATCAAGTATGTTGGCAAACCTCATCCTGTACATATACAGATCATCTAGGATGATCAGATTAAAAAATTTAACCATAATTATTCCCCTAATCACAGGATCAATTTAGGCAAGATTTGTATTGATCGTCTTGGATGATATGATCATCTAGGATGATTTAAACAAAAATTTAAACTTAAATCCTTGCCTAAATTATCATTGGTGTCTCTTTTCCGAGATCATAAAAGATCGTCCTGGATGATCCAAAATCATCTAGTACGATTAGTTCAAAACTTGATCTTCTGGATTTGATTAGATCTCACTCCCTTGAGTGTGTGTGTGCATGGTCACAAAGAAAGCATACACCCTTACAAGGCTTGACTCAAGAAATCAAAAATTACATCAATGAATATTGCAAAACCATTTACAAGATAAAATTTTCAACCCAATATTGAGCTCTGATTCTTTGTTTGATGTTGCATGATATTCCTGAAATATTAGTATATACACAAACAAACATATATTGCAAATACAAGTAGACAACGAGAAGTGAGCCATAATATTTGTTATCATCAAAAACATAAACTCATAAGCTCGAGTTGCAACAGTTTGACACTACAAGCTTTTGTTACAAGCCTCTGTTAATCAGTTACATAATCAATTATCACATTACTTACAAATTTTTAATTTGGTTAACTAAATCAAATTGGATTGTATTATGTTAAAAATTTAAGTTTTAACATATTATTCATTTAGATTAATTAATCAGTTAAAATTATATGTTAAGGCTCCAAATTAAGAACACTTGATTTGCATTTATTTCAAATGGTTGTTTAATTAATTATCAAGTCAATTAATTGACTAATCAACATTACAGTTCGTCAAATAATTTAATTGGTAAATTAAATTCTCTCCGATTTCAAATTCTTTCTTAGAGATTCGTGTCTTCCAAAATCTGCTAAGTTCATAAGTTTCAAGAAAATTTTGTTATTCTCCTGGAGTCTCATCCCAACCGAGGGAGAAATCAGGATGGCATTTGCTGAAATTTCTTCATACTTGAAACTAAAGTCAATCGTGTAGGGTCTTCGTCTTTGCAAAACCATCTACCTAGATCTAAAATAAATGACACAAGTTTTCAATTCTAAACCATCCCGACCTGACTTAAGGTAGAATGATTTGGGGCTATGAAGCACTAATACAGACACGGGGCATGACATTTTTTAAAAATATAGGACATGGGTGCAACATTATTTTCTTGATTTATATATATATATATATATATATATATATATATATATATATATATATATATATATATATATATATATATATATATATATATATATATATATATATATATATATATATATATATATATATATATATAACAATAATATCTAACATTATATTATTATAAATTATATCGAGTCAGTTTAGGTTTTTGGATCTGTCGGAGAAGGAGCAAAGTTGAACAATAACTAGAACTAAAAATGCCATTGTGCCATCTCTCTACACCTCGCTCAATTCTTTTTTTTTTTTTAAGAAATCCCAACGGCTAAGAGATTTATTAATCAAAGCGTCTTACTTACAAATTACTATCATAACTTGATTCCTCCTTTAAGTTGAACTAGGAGGAATTTTACTAGAAGAAAAAACATCCCAACAAAAATCACTAAAAATGACATAGCTAGCACAAAGGTTTGCTAGCTTATTACATGTTTTATCCACCCAATTAAAAAACATCAATTTTTGAATCTTCAAAAATAATAGCTCATCTCTCCACTGACCTCCCAAGTCTTGCAAGTACTTGATAACATTATAGCTATCGCCTTCTATAATAATTCCTTGAAAATCATGCATCCAGTCATGGGCAATTTCCTTTATAAAATTAATAGAGAAAATCTCTTAACTCTCAATATCCTAATGTATACATGAGTGACCATAAGCCAAAAGAAATATGCATTTAATGTCTCAAACAACTCCTCCAACTCCAGCTTTGTATGTTTATAACAAAGATGCATCCACATTAATCTTTATCCAATTGGGGGAGGGGGGTACCAATGATCTGACTGTCTAGAAGACTAATTGGTACCCCAGTGTCTCAACTTTCCTTGACTCATAAAGAAAATGGAAGCCATACTTACAGCATATGAAGCTATGAACATAGAAAAATCCTCTTTGTCTCAATGAATTAGCCTGTTTCTAGACTTCCTTGTAAGATATATAGCATTGCAAAAGATATTCATCACGAAACCTTGCATTTTGTAGCACTCTTCCATCCATTCCCATCAAGGATTGAAAGTATCAAACAGTTGAAAACCAAAGCCACATTTGTTTAAACATTCAATGACTTCCTTCATTTTCACGTAGCTAACCATGATATGATTACAGTCTTCCAAAGAACCACATCATCTTGGACAACTATGATTATCTTGAAGTCTTCTCTGATACAAGAAATTATAGGTAGGGATTGCATTGTTGAACAATCTCCACCAAAAAACTTATACACAGAGACTTAGCTTTATCTTCTTCAAACATTGCTAGTAAACGTAATCCTGCTCCTGCATATAATAGTTTTTATACACCAGAGATGATAATGAACACCCCAAGTTTTGATGAATTAGCTCCAAATAGTCACTCTCTTCATTCGTGTGAATTTACACCAATAGAATGATCTTTATAAGCTCATCTCCAAACCTCTGTTTAAGCTTAGATACATTCGAATCACCTTCTGTAATCAAGCAGTCCACCTTTTCCTCCCCTTCATTTGGAATCAAGACAAAAGTAGGCCAGCTATTCAATTTTTTGTCCAGTATCCAAATATCATCAAGAAGAACAACCATTTGCAACTCCCCATTTTACTACAGATTTAAGTGCTTTCTCTCCACTTGATATGATCTTGCTGGTTGAAGAAGATCCATTTCCATGTGCAGATTCATCCATCAACAGGCCATACTTTGTATTTAACATTCAATACAACAAAGAGCCTCTCAACACAAGAACAAATTCCTCTTACACCAAGTCTCAACAATTTAAACAGATTACTCGAATTTACATAGTGCAAACCCAATTTCCCATTTTGCTTATTCCAAATAAAATCACGACAAAGCTTGTCAACCCCTTTAAGAATGCTTTTTGGAACCAGTGAATAAGTACAATAGAAGTTGGGGATAGTTAGCAAAACAATTTTAATCAGTAAAATCTTCCCTGATAAAGAGAGTTGTTTACTTCCCCATATACCCGTGAGCTTTACCACTTTTCTATAATTATTGAAAATTTGCAGCTACCTCCTTAATGCCAATTTTACATCCAAATAAAAAAATTCTTTTACCACCTTGAATCCCATGATTCTTATGATCTTCCTCTTTCTCCTCTTCACATGCTTGGTGAATAACATCACAGACTTTCCAAAGTTGATCTCCGGGCTTGTCCAGCTGCAGAAATCTATCAATGCTCCTTTTCTTTAACTTCTTTGATTTTTGCATGAGCAAAAATGATAACTTCATCTGCATATAAAATATGTGAGACCTTTAGCATATTCCAACCAAGTTTGATACCCATATCAATATCACTTTGCTTAAAATGATTGGTGAGAAGTTATGAACACAAAATGAATAAAATTGGTGATAGAGGACATCCCTAATGAAATGCGCTCTCCACATAAATCCAGCTGGACTTCTTACCATTAATGATCAATGAAAAATTTGGATGCTCTACACACTCCATTATCCATTTAGAAAATTTTTTAGGAAACCCAAAGTATTTTAAAACCTTTTCCAGAGTGTACCAACTCATGTTGTCATAGGATTGTTCTAAATCCACTTTGAATGAAACAAATCCTTTTGGTGATCTGGAATTTCTTAATTTTTGATTTGCCTCTTGCTCTACTAGAATATGATCACTCAAGGATCTTCCATTGATGAATGCAGCCAGCTCCACAAAAACTAAATTTGAATCACCATTTTCATTCTATTCAATAGAATTCTTGCTACCACTTTATATACAGACCTATACAAGCTAATTGGTCTATATTGGCTTGATACTGTAGGATCCAAAATCTTCATTATAAGAACTAGGAGGGTCTCCTTCCAATCATCAATCATTCTACCTGAAGTAAAGAAATAGTTAACTGCATTCCAGCCGTCTAACTTTATTATATTCCAAAAAGGTTTCGTAAAGGAATACGAAATCCCATCATTCCCAGGAGATATACCGTCGGCTGTTTGTAATACTACCAACTCCAATTCTTCCATAGTTAGTTCTTTGATTAATCATTCCCTATCCTTCTCTTCAATATAATTGTGAGGAACAGGCCAGCAATTAAGATCACCGACCCTTCTATTCAATTTCCAGTTAAAGAACTATAACAAAATTTCAGAAATCTAAATTTGATCCTCAGTAATAGCTTCAGCGTCATCCTTAATTTTGTAAATAAAATTTGCATTCCTTCTAGCTGAAGAAAAAGAATGATAGAAATTTGAGTTAGTGTTACCTCTTTCATCGACCTGATCTTTGCTCTCTGTTTCCACCATGTGTTTAGCCGAGCCAAAATAGTGTTCAACTCAATAATATACAAGCAAAGCTCAAGGATTTCATCTTCTGATAGCCATCCAACATTTGTTTCTTATTTTGATTGAAAAATATATTTTTGAAAAAGATTAATTTTCTTTGGAAAAGTTAAATTTCTTGAGTTTTAGTTTTGAAATCGAATATGATATAAAGAATAATATATCATCTCAAAAGACAAGTATATCATTTATTAATAGGTTTAGATTACAAAACTTTAAGTTTATCCTGATTATCGTAATCAAACTCAGGAAAGAATAACATTTGACCCTGAAGGGTCAAAATGGAATTTAATCTAGTGTTTAACTATGCTAATCTAGATAAAAGATCATTAATTTTATAATCAAGATCATAATAATATTATGACATATCTTTGTAAAGAAAGAAGATATCACTTATTATTAATCATTTGAAAATGACAATAATGATCGTCATATTTATTTTTCCCAAAGATATTAATTAAAGTTTTTGAAAATTTGATTTTAAAAATTTAGATCTGGGTTACTAAATCTCCTATGAGTGCAAGCCCTCATAGTTAATTACATCATAAGAAATTGGAGTTTTCTAATAATACTCTTGATTAAAATAGCGGTAAAAATCTTATTTAGAATTTCAAAGTTTGATGTCAAAGGAGGTAAGGGTTTCAATTTTCAATCGGGATTGGTTCTAGTTTGAACACTTATTTTAAGAATCAAAAGAGGAAGCGTAGGAGGTATTTTGAGATTCTGAATTACTTCAGAAACACCCCAGTCTATCCTAAGTGTTGGGCTTGAATTTGATTGAAAAGAGATTTTAAGTTTGAGTGATCAATTTTATTAGAAAATTGGGATTCAATTCTCGAAGGTTGAAGTCTTATAAGACGAGCCTACCTTAGAACTTAAGTCTAAATTGGGTACTGAAAAGTAACTTGAACCTAACTAATGTAGTGCAAATATGGACTTACCCTGGCCTGGATTGGGGAGCCAGCTAATCCACCTAGGCGCTTTAAAATTATGTGTTCGGTCTTTTAATATTGAGTCGTTGGGACATTATTAAAGAAAAGATTTTAAGAATACGGCCGACATCTAGAGAAGATCCTAACTGGCCCTTTAACTTTTATATTGGGTTTTTATGTCTAAGCAATTACAATTAAATATTAGACTTTTTTAAGTTTGTTACTAATGAGATGTATGCTAGTCGACTCGACTGAATGCATATATCAAAATGAAGCAGTTTAAAAATTTTTCTTAGAAAATAGATTTTTGCCTAGAGATTGCACAACGTCTCCTTGACAGATCTTCACCCTCATAGGCTAGGTGGTCTGCCAAAACTCACAGTCGGAGAGGATCCTAACAAGGTAGAGAAGATTCAATATGAATGCATGAAAAACCCTTGGTGTGTCCGAGCTTACTTCTTAAGACTTTTAGAGTTTCTATCTTATCTTAAAAATTGTAACTTTAATTAATGTACAAAAGTTTTGGAACGGTCCTTGTGAGCCTACAATCGCACTCCAGGCTAAAATAAATACGACATGCAAGTAAAACAAATAAGAAAAGCAGGTATTTCTATTGTTCAATCAAGTAAACAAATCAACTAAATTAATTATTCAAATTGAAAGTCCATAGGCAACTACTTTTTAATATTACATCCCAGAATTGTAGAAAAGTAAAGTGTACGGGCACCACTGACAACAACCCAAGTTCTATTCCTAAGATTTAAGTGATTTTGAGTTTGGGATTCTTCTCTCTATCCACTTCTTCATCTTCTCACGAGCATCTTGATTTATCAGTTTTAAATATCCAAATGAAAAGAAACTCCCCCTTAAACGGGGTGTTATCTTTCCTCTTTGGATATTTGAAAACTATCCTTACTTGATATTTCTAATGGAAGAAGACTCCCCTTTAGGAACGTCTTCTCCTCTTTTGAATTCAAGTTGGATCTAAACATCCCAACTCAAATCACTTTAAATAAATTACAACTATTATGTAATCAAATTACATTTAAAAAATAAAATTTTACACTCGATCCTGCAGGGTTATCCTAATAATCAGCAGTTATATATATATATATATATATATATATATATATATATATATATATATATATATATATATATATATATATATATATATATATATATATATATCCAAGAAGTTGACATATATATGAAATTTAGATTGCTCAAATTATAACCACACTTGGTCATTCTCTTTTAAATTTAAAGGGGGTCTTTAGTGTTAAGATAGTTGCTATTTGCATGTTTTACATTTTTGCAACTTGTATAGTTTTGATGATTCCAAACATTATTATTCAAATGTGTAATTATCTCCTAACAATTTTAGAATATTTGTATTTGCTCTTGTGTGTACTAACATTTCAGGAAAATCTAACTCCAGACTACGAAGACTTCAAATCTAAATTCAACATAAGATACTTTATGAATTTGATGCTTGTATTTTTCTTTGAAATAAAATTGAAAGAGAGTGATTGTAATTGAGTGAATAAAAACATGCACACACACATAAGGAGATCATGCGTACGGGACGATATAAGTTCGTACGGGATGATCAGACAGTTATCTCCTATTAAGATCACATCGAACGAATAAGAACCGTGCAGAAAAATTTTCTAAGTCCTATTCGTCCATGACGAAATTAAATATCGTCCAAGACGATCTGCTCTCTATAAAATTTTCGTCCAGACGAAATTAAATATCATACAGTACGATCTGCTCTATGTAAAAGTTTTGTCCAGACGAAATTAAATATCATCAAAGACAATATGCTCTCTGTAAGAATTTCGTCCAGACAAAATTAAATATCATCCAGGACGATCTGGTCTCTTTAAAAATTTTGTCAGGACTAATCAATTTTTGTCCAGATGATACAACTGACTTAAAACGGTTTTTCTGCAGTTTTTGGAATCGACCTTGTAATAACCGTTCGTACCGGACAAACTTTGTTCGTACGGGACGATCCGCTTGTACGAAAACATTTCGTACACATATACAAACAAGTTCATTTCAAGGCTTTTAAGTAATATCGTCCAGGATGATCCACGATTGTACGGGACGATCAACTGCGTACAGAATTGAAAACTTGCAGTTTTTGGGCGGTTTTTCTTGTATTTTGTATATATAGTCTAAATTAGACTGCCACCCAATCTTTTTGTCATTTGATATTCGTGCCTCTTGAGAGAAAAGCTAAGGAGAGAGTGTAAGAGTGGATTCAAAGGAGGATTCCTACCACTAGAGCGTGAAGGCTTCACTTGGAGTTTAAATGTAAGAATCTCTACTTGTGAATTGGGATTACTTCACTCTTTTCTTTCTTCCTTCTAGATTTCTTGTAAGAAGATCTGTCAAGCAGATCCGGTTCGCTGTCGACACTTGGAGAGTGTGAACAGCCGAAGGGTTCACTGCCGACACTTGGAGAGTGTGAATAGCCAAAGGGTTCTCTGCCCACACTTGGAGAGTGTGAAAGGATGGAAGGTTCTCTGCCCATACTAGGAGAGTGTGAAAGGACGGACGATTCTCTGCCAACACTAGGGATTATGTAAAAGGACGATGGTTCTCTGCCAACACTAGGGATTATGTAAAAGGACGACGGTTCTCTACCGCACTAGGTAGTGGTGAAAAGAGTGTTTTGTAAAGGCTTCTCCGCCTTGCTGTGGGTGCAAAAGGAGAGTCACTATTGGTATTAGTGCAATACTTAGAGGGTGCCTCTGGGGAGTGGATGCAGGTCTGGTTTAGACCGAACCACTATAAATCTGGTGTTATTTACTTTACAGTTTTTATTTTTCTGCATTTTATTTTTGGTTTAAAAAACTCTGTGGTTGAAAAATGTTTTCTATAAAACTTAATAAAAATTTTCATTTCGGTTCAACACACTTTCAAAGAGGGTTTAAAATTTTCAAATACCAACTCTTGGTAGCCTTGGGACATTAACTTAGGTCTAACAACCTATTTACTAGACTCAACAAGTGGTATCAGAGTATTGTTTCACAATCATAAGTTTAAACTACTTTTTGATTAATGTAGATGGCTACATTTGGAAATCAAAACACACTTGAAGGTTACTCTATAACTAGACCTCCACTATTTGACAATATACCTTTTGATTTTTGGAAAACATGCATGTCTACTTTCTTACAGTCACTTGATTATCGTATGTGGATCCTAGTCCAGGAAGGTTACACAAAACCAACTAGATTAGTTGATGGAGTTAGGGTAAAAATACCATTTGCAGATTGGACTATAGAAGAACGTGACTTAGCACAACTAAATGCCAAATATTTAAATAGCTTCTTTTGTGCTTTAAAATCTGAAGACTACATGCAGGTTTCCACTTGCAAAAGTGGAAAGGACATATGGGATAGACTTTATATAACTTATGAAGGGACTAATGAGGTTAAGCAATCAAGACTCAATATCTTGTTACATGAATATGAATTGTTTCGCATGAAACCAAATAAATTGTTTTCTGACATGTACACGAGATTCACATAAATAGTCACTTCTTTGCATGCACTTGTTATGGAATTAACTAATGATTAAATGGTTAATAAAATTCTTCGTTGTTTACCTACTGCTTATGATGCTAAAATTACTACAATTACAGAGTCTAAAGATCTAAACATTTATTCTATTGACAATCTTCTTGGTTCACTCATTGCTTATGAGTAAGGAGTAAGTCAAAGAAAGATTGATGCAGGTGAACCACGAAAGGAGAAGAATATTGCACTGAAAGTGGAAGAGTCAGAGAGTGAACACTCACAACCTGAGGATAAAGATGATATTGCATTAATGACTAGACAATTCAGAAGCTTTTTAAAGAGGAAGCAGAAGAGACGCCAGCAATGGAATAGAGGTAAGTATAACATAAATGACAAGGTTTCTAATGAAGTGATTTGTTATGAATGCAGGAAACCAGGTTATATCAAGACTGAATGCCCAAAACTCAAAGCCACTCCTAGCAAGGAGAAGGTTGAGGAGAAACCAATTGTAAAGAAGAACAAAAAGAAGTTTCAAAGAGCTTTCTGGGCGGACTCAGCTTCAGACTCATCTGAGACTGAAAAAGAAGAAGAAGTCACCAACCTTTGCTTGATGGAAGATAATGTTGATCAATCAGATCAAGAAGAGGTATGTGACTTAACCTATGATGAATTATTTGAAGTTTCTGAACACATGCATGATGCATATAGGAAAATGAAAAAGATGCATGCTAGTGTAAGTTTTGAATTAGAAGAGCTTAAGAAGGAACATGAAATCCTTGGGAAAGATCATGCATTAATAGATAACAACCACATGAAACTTCTTGACGAATATGATGACTTGAATAAGAATTTTGAGAATTTAAAATCATCCTATGCTGATCTTGAAAAAGAATTTAAAACTTTCAAGGATGAATCTAAGAGCAAAACATATCGAATCATTTATACAAATTGAATCTTGGAAGATATGAATTCATTTTATAAACTGACAATAAGAGCTCTTGAGGATAATAGGAAACCCCCAAAACTTGAAGATTTTACAAATCCTAAATATTATCTTAAATACATGAAATCCCTTAGAAGACAATCAAATGGAAGAAAACTTAGGAATACTTTTCCTAATGTTAAATGCAATAATTGTGGATTTTTGGGACATATATCTCACACCTGTACTTTGAAGATGAAAACTAATTTGGTGTGGAGAACTAAGATGCATAAACCTAAACATACCATACATGCATCTGATTATAAATTTCAAAAAGGTGAACCCAAACTTGTTTGGGTTCCCAGGTCTAACATTTGATATTTTTGCAGGATTGCTCTCACACAAGACCTCGTGAGAGCATATGGTATCTGTACAGCGGATGTTCAAAGCATATGACTAGAGATTTTCTCAATTCATAATGTTGGAAGCCAGGAGTGGAGGCAAGGTTACACTTGGAGATAATACTACAAAGAAAGTGATTGGATCAGGTATGATTGGAAATTTGAAAAACTTTTTCATAGACAATGTGTTATTAGTTGAAGGCTTAAAACATAATTTGTTAAGCATAAGTCAGCTATGTGATAAGGGCTATAATGTAAAATTTTTACCTACTAGCTGCATAATAAGCCTAAATGGGAAAAATGTTTTAAATGGAAAAAGGGTAAATAATGTTTACATGCTAGATTTAAATTGTATTCAATCTCCTACTGCTTTTTGTTTGAAAACTATTTCTGATGAATCATGGCTTTGACATAGGAGACTTTGTCATTCTAGTATGAAAAACCTTAGGAGAATTACCCAAAAGAACTTAGTGAGAGGTATACTAAAACTAGACTTTACTAAGGACCACCTTTGTGATGCATGTCAATTAGGAAAATAAGTGAAGTCCTCTTTTAAGTCTAATAAGGATCTTAGAACTAGTAAACCATTGGAAATTCTTCACATGGATCTTTTTGGACCTATAGGAACTGTAAGTCTAGGAGGGAAGGTATACGGATTTGTTATAGTGGATGATTTCTCAAGATTCACTTGGGTTAGATTTCTTTTTCATAAGAGTGAATCATTTGAGGAATTCAGAAATTTTTTGACTTGGATTCAAAGGAAACTAGGGAGTGAAATAATTTCTATACAAAGTGATCATGGAGGAGAATTTGAAAATGAAAGATTTGAAAATTTCTGTAAAGAAAAAGGGATTGATCACAATTTTTCTGCACCTAGAACCCCTCAACAAAATGGGGTAGTTGAGAGGAAAAATAGAACATTAATAGAAGCCGCCCGAGCAATATTGGTAGAATACTCACTTCCTAGATATTTTTGGGTTGAGGCGGTTAGCACTGCATGCTATGTTCTGAATAGGGTGAATGTGAGATCAAATTTGAATAAAACACCCTATGAGTTGCAAAAAGGTAGAACACCTAATTTGTCTCATTTGCATGTTTTTGGTTGCAAGGTGTTCATTCATAATAATGGAAAATCTGCCTTTGGAAAATTTGATCCAAAATCAGATGAAGGAATTTTTGTTGGATATTCAAGTGTTGGAAAATCTTATAGGGTATTCAACAAAAGAACTTTGGTCATTGAAGAAACCACACATGTTGTATTTGATGAATCTGGATATTTGGAAGAGCCAAATGTTGTTGAAGATGAGATTGAGGTAAACTCCCAAAAGATTGATAGAATAAATTTGGAAGAAAATGTGGAAGAGAACTTGGAAAGAGAAAACCCTTTGTCTAGAGATTTGATATTTTCTAAAAACCACCCAAGTGAATTGATTATAGGTGAACAGAGTGAGGGTGTTAGAACTAGGCGTGGATTAAACAAGGAAGTCAATCATTCAGCCTTTATTTTAACTATTGAACCCACTAACATTGATCAAGCACTTTCTGATGAATTTTGAATATTGGCCATGCAAGAAGAGTTGAATCAATTTGTTAGAAATGAAGTTTGAGAATTAACTTCAAGGCCAAAAGATCAAAGTATTGTTGGAACCAAGTGGGTGTTCAAAAATAAAATGAATGACTCAGGAGTAGTCATTAGAAATAAGGCTATATTAATTTCTAAGGGGTATAATTAAATTGAAGGAATTGATTTTGAGGAGACTTTTACCCCTATAGCTAGACTTGAAGCAATTAGGGTTTTACTTGTCTTTGCTTGTTTTAAAGGTTTTAAATTGTTTCAAATTGATGTCAAGAGTGCCTTTTTAAATGGGGTAATTGAGGAAGATGTTTTTGTAGAACAACCTCCAAGTTTTGAAAATTCTAAATACCCAAATCATGTTTTCAAGTTAAAAAAAAGCATTATATGGATTGAAACAGGCACCTAGGGCTTGGTATGAGAGGTTGAGCACCTTTCTATTTGAAAGATCTTTTGAAAAAGGAAGTGTGGATACAACTCTCTTTTTAAAGAAATTTGGAAAGGATATACTCATTGTTCAAATTTAAGTGGATGAAATCATTTTTGGATCTTCAAATAAAAATTTTTGTGATGATTTTTCTAAAATAATGAGTAGTGAATTTGAAATGAGTCTAATGGGAGATTTAAATTACTTTCTAGGCTTTAGCATTAAGCAACTTGAGGAAGGAACATTTCTTAGTCAAACTAAATATGTTAATGACATTCTCAAAAAATATGAAATAGATAATGCTAAACCTGTTAGTACACCAATGAGTTCCTCAGTTCAGTTGGATAAAGACCTTAAGAGAAAATCTGTTGATCAAAAGAAATTTAGAGGGATAATTAGATCTTTACTTTATTTGACTGCTAGCCGACCAGATATTATGTTCGGTGTTTTCTTATGTGCTAGATTTCAATCAGATCTAAAAGAATCACATTTGACAGCAGTGAAAAGGATTTTAAGATACTTACTAGGAACTCAGAACTTAGGAATTTGGTATCCTAAGTTTAGCTCTTCATTTGAAATTATTGGTTACTCAGATTCTGACTTTGCAGGCTGTAGAGTGGATAGGAAAAGCACTTCTGGAATATATCAATTCATTAGAAATTCATTAGTTTCATGGTCTAGTAGAAAACAAAATTCAGTGTTGTGTGGCACAAGTACTTTGGTTAAAACAACAGTTGATTGATTTAAGATTAACTATAGGCACTATTCCAATTTATTGTGACAATACTAGTGCTATTTAAATTTCCAAAAATCCTATTCAACATTCTAGAACCAAACACATTGACATAAGGCATCATTTCATAAGGGATTATGTATCCAAGGGAGAAATTGAACTTACTCATGTTTCAACTGAAAATCAACTTGCAGACATTTTTACAAAACCTTTAGCCTTTGATACTTTTAGTACATTAAGAATAAGGCTTGGTGTGATTGATTTAAATGCTTAAATAAAAATGTTTTTGTAACATTGATATTTATGTTTTAGTAGTTTATGTTTTTATGATTTTTATTTTTGTGATTTTATTTTTGTATGTTTTGAGTGATTTTATTTTTAGAGTCTGTGCTTTTGTCATAGTATAGTTTGATTTGTGTTTTGTTTTAATAAAAAATCAAAAATCCAAAAATATGGAAATCGTCCAGGACGAAATTTTTCGTATGGGACGATGTGTGTAAAATTCAATTTGTGTGATATGAAACATCTTGAGAACAGTTTTTAATGTAGTTCGTCTGTACGATCCGATGATCGTCCAGGACGAAATATTTTTTTTTCAAATGTCGGGATGATTGAATGCAACAGTTGAGTGGATAAGGCAGTTTTAATTGTGAAGTTTGTCCGTATGAACTTTTGGTTTGTCCAGACGAACATACGTCGATTCATAGGTAGGGACAGTTTCTAACTGACATAAAAACGAATTACTTTTGATCATCTGTATGAAATTTTTTTGTCTGTACGATCGGTCAAGTCAAAAAGTTTGTACGAAAGGACGCATCGTAAATTGTGTTGATTATGAAAAGCCGTTATATTTTGGACGAATTGGATCATCTGTACAAAATTTATTCGTCCAGATGAACGATAATTTTTGTCCAGGATGAACTGTTTTCGTCCAGGACGAACGTATCGTTTTCTTTAAATAAGAAAGCTTTCTAACTCAACAATCACATCTCCAAACTTCACTTTCAATCCCTTTCAACTTCAAATCGACAATGGCTTCCTAAAGCAAGAGACAAAAAGTGTTAGCGAAGAAACCCCATAGGAATTCCTCTGAAAACTTCCTTTCAAAAGCAAATGAGGAATCCTTTCCTCGTTTTGCCTCTGCTAAAATCACACCTTCTCGCATTCTGATTCAAAGCGAGATTAACTTCAAGGTAATGCACCTTTTTGCTTCTACTCAGTTTGGATTTATTCTTTCTCTCATCCACCTCTACAACAAACAAACCTTTCTCTATTTCCTAGCCAATATGAGTTTCAATTCCGACCACTCCTCTATAAGTTCTTTTGTTTTCAAACAAAAAGTTAAAATCACTAAGCATGACTTAGGTGCTTTTCTTAACTTAAGAACTGAAGGTTCTAGAGCCCACACCCTTATGAACGATAATACCTTCAAGTGGTATGAAATCAATAGGGTGATTAGAGGAAATGGCTTAACTTATCATATTGCTAGAGTTTCTGGAATGACCAAAAATGCTCGAATAATCCAACACATTCTTAGATCTTCTTATATTCCAAAAGCTGGTGATAGGATCAATATTACCCCACTCCTTTCTATTATGACTTTTTTGATTATGAGTGGTAAGCTTATTGATGAAGCCCAACTTATCTTAGATCATCTTTATGGACTTTCATAAATTGGGCATGCAGAACAGAAAAGAAAAAGGAATATTTCATTAAGACACTTAGTTACCTATGTTTTGGAAAAGCAATACAATTTAGTGCATCCTGATGATGAATATGAAGAGTCGGTCTACTACAATGATGCTTCTTTCAGAGTAATTTTCAAAGAGGAAAAAGGGAAAGCACATGCCAGTGCTTCTGAAGAAGAAGAAAAAGGAGAGGAAACTTCTGCACCTCAATCAGATTATCAGAATTTGATTGAGAAATTTGATAAACTTGAGACTCATTTTGATCAAAGATTTGATCAAATTGATGCTCAACTTCTGCAGCAGCAACAGGATATTGGTAGTATCAGAAATGAAGTTCATAAAATTAATACCAATGTTATGTTGATGACTTCCTACTTCAACCTATTTGGTGGCATTCATTCTCCTCCAGAAGAATGGAGATATGAGTGATGATTTTCTTTATGTTTATTGTATTTGTGTTTGTATTAGTGTTTGTTTTAGTTGTGTTTGTTTGTGTTAAATTTTATAAGTTAAGTGTATTTTTCTTTTAGTTTTTTTTTATTGTTATTATGAAATGATCATGTAATCTTTTTTATCAATATCAATATTTGTCGTAGTTGATTTAAATTTGGTTTGTTTTTGAAATGTGTTTAGTTTTTATGAATTTCATTAGTCTTTTTAATCTTAATTGTGCTTAAATTAAATTATAATTTAAGATTAATTTCATTAGAAAATCCAGTCTTTCTAAATTTAAAATTTGTTTATAACTTGTTATAATTAGAATTTTTAATTTCATGTCTATTCATTTAGACTTCATAAAAATTAATATTATTATTGTAATTTAGATGTGTTCTTGTTTTGTATTTCTTTGCTCAAGTGATATTTATGCACTTAAAAAAATTTGAAATTTTAGATTAATGATCTTGGAAAGAATTGGTTTCAATTACTCTTGAAAAATTGTACAAAGAGTACAAAAATCAAAAGGAATGCGCAAAGGTTCGCAAATGTGAAAAAGAGACATAAAATAAGCCCAATGTAAAAAGATGCACAAAAATGTGCCAAAAATTTGAAAAAGATGCGCAAAGTGCCACATGTGGTAATTCTCTTCTTTCTAGATTCTTTCAATCTCTTAATTCAAATTAATCTTATGTTCATTTATATTTCTATTGAACTTTGAAATATAGAATTTTTATTCATCTCTCTTATAATGATTTTCTATATCTCAAATGTCTAAATTGAATCATGTCTTTGATAAATTCTTCTTACTTACACTGTTATATCACTTCTTAAATTTTATTAATTTCTAAGATTTATCTAATGTTATTAGTTTTAGATTGCATACCTTATGTCAACCACTCTTTAGATTAAATTTTCAAATGTATTTCATATAATTACATACATTTCTTGTTGATTTCTTCTTCACTTTTTGTTGTTGTCAAAAGAGGGAGAAATTATTGTGTTTGTTTGTATTTTGATTTTGTGTCATTTAGCTTGTATTTTTTTTTCTTTTTTTATTTTTATTTTTGTTTTTGTTAAATTTAAAAAAAAAAATATTGTTCTTTAATTCAATATGCCTCCTTATTTTCATGTATTCATCAATTCAGGGGGAGCTTAGGAGATTTTTTTTTTAATTTGAGATCATACAAACAATTATTGTTTTGCCATCATCAAAAAGGGGGAGATTGTTAAAATAGTTGCTATTTGCATGTTTTACATTTTTGCAACTTGTATAGTTTTGATGATTCCAAACATTATTGTTCAAATGTGTAATTATCTCCTAACAATTTTAGAAGATTTGTATTTGCTCTTGTGTGTACTAACATTTCAGGAAAATCTAACTCCAGACTACGAAGACTTCAAATCTAAATTCAGCATGAGATATTTTGTGAATTTGAAGCTTGTATTTTTCTTTGAAATAAACTTGAAAGGGAGTGATTGTAATTGAGTGAATAAAAACATGCACACACACACATAAGGATATCATATAAAATTTATACTGATCGTACGGGACGATATCAGTTCGTACGGGACGATAAGACAGTTATCTCCTATTAAGATCACATGGAACGAATAGGAACTGTGCAGAAAAATTTTCTAAGTCCTATTCATCCAGGACGAAATTAAATATCGTCCTTGACGATCTGCTTTCTGTAAAATTTTTGTCCAGACGAAATTAAATATCATCCAGGACGATCTGGTCTCTGTAAAAATTTCGTCCTGACGAATCAATTTTCGTCTATACGATACAACTGACTTAGAATGGTTTTTCTGCAGTTTTTGGAACCGACCTTGTAATAACCGTTCGTATCGGACGAACTTTGTTCGTACGGGACGATCCGCTTTTACAAAAATATTTCGTACACATATACAAACAGGTTCGTTTCAAGGCTTTTAAGTAATATCGTCCAGGATGATCCACGATCGTACGGAACGATCAACTGCGTACAGAATTGAAAACTTGCAGTTTTTGGGCAGTTTTTCTTGTCTTTTGTATATATAGTCCAAATTAGACTGCCACCCAATCTTTTTGTCATTTGATCTCCGTGCCTCTTGAGAGAATAGCCAAGGAGAGAGTGTAAGAGTGCATTCAAAGGAAGATTCCTACCACTAGAGCGTGAAGGCTTCACTTGGAGTTTAAAGGTAAGAATCTCTACTTGTGAATTGGGATTACTTCACTCTTTTCTTTCCTCATTTTAGATTTTTTGTGAGAAGATCTGTCAAGGAGATCCGGTTCGCTACCGACACTTGGAGAGTGTGAACAGTCGAAGGGTTCGCTGCCGACACTTGGAGAGTGTAAACAGCCGAAGGGTTCTCTGCCCACATTAGGAGAGTGTGAAAGGACGGAAGGTTCTCTGCCCACATTAGGAGAGTGTGAAAGGACGGATGGTTCTCTGCTAACACTAGGGATTGTGTAAAAGGACGACGGTTCTCTGCCAACACAAGGGATTGTATAAAAGGACGACGGTTCTCTGCCGTAGTGGGTAGTGGTGAAAAGAGTGTTTTGTAAAGGCTTCTCCGCCTTGCTGTGGGTGTAAAAGGAGAGTCACTATTGGTATTAGAGCAATACTCAGAGGGTGCCTCTGGGGAGTGGATGTAGGTCTGGTTTAGTCCGAACCACTATAAATCTGGTGTCATTTACTTTATTGTTTTTACTTTTCCGCATTTTATTTTTGGTTTAAAAAACTCTGTGGTTGAAAAACGTTTTCTATAAAAACTTAATAAAAATTTTCATTTCGGTTCAACACACTTTTAAAGAGGGTTTAAATTTTTAAAATACCAATTCACCCCCCCTCTTGGTAGCCTTGGGACATTAACTTAGGTCTAACAACCTATTTACTAGACTCAATATTTAGCATCTTCTGAAGCACCTGTGCAAAGCATAATAATAGATTTTTTTTTTATTTAACACCCCATTTAATTTCAATGCCCTGTATGAGCATAGCCACCAGCATACGATTGAATTAGTATAAATCATCCCTAACCTAAGGGTAGATCTAACGTGCAATTAATTACAGAATGCATAAAGTAAGTAAACAAATACATCAATTCTAAGCTAGCAAACAACATGTTGTGAAAACTTAAAAAGCCGGCATATAGCAGAAAAGTAAACACCGGCCTAGCCTAAAACTAGAGCTGGTTATCCTAGCAAATCATCTAAAGTGTGTGAGGTAGGGTGTGTGGTTTGGATATGTCATATATAAGATAAGTAGTTCAAGTTATTTATAGTTCTGGTTTGTTGAAAGGCTTAAAAAAAATTTAATTGAAGTTTAAATCTTAATGACTTAAGATTAATTTTAAAATTAATTTTTAATTATTTTTTATGTACCACCTTTATTTCTCACCGAGGCAGTAAAGTTTATTTCATCTTTCTTGAGGCAAATTTAATAGTCTCGTAGGCCTAGGTTACCTAGTGGTAGCCGTTATAGTTAAGTAATTTGATTTGATTAAAATTTGAATGTTATAAAATTTAATTAAAGTTGGTTTATTACTTATTTTAAAGTTGATTTAAAGATTCTGGAGTTTTAAAGTAATTTCAAGTATAGGAATTTTTGTATTATTTTAATTATTTAATTAAGGGTTCAAAAATTGACTTTTTAATTAATTTTAAATTCTGAAAATTTAGTATTTTATTAAAATATTAGACATTAAGATGAGTTGTTTGACATTATGTTTGCTGGATATGGATTTTTCTACATTTATTCACAAAGGTTTCAAATTTTGACTTACGTTTGACCGAATTGTAGACTTTTTGACTTTAATTTTTTTATAATTTTCAAAATATTTAATATAATATTTAATTAAATTTTAATTAAATACTAAGAATTTTTAAATAATTCAAGTTAATCAAATTAAATTAATTTTTAAACTTTTAAAATATCTTTAAAATAAAATTCTTAATTTTCCAAAAAAGTTTGATGTATTATTTAAATTTTTATGATTTAAAATGAATTTGTTTCAAATTTTTAAAGTTTTAAGTTAATTAATGTTTTAAATTAATTTAAAAGTAATTAGTAATTAAAATAATTATTAAATCAAGTTAAATTAAGTCTTAAATATTTCTGAACTTTTAAAATATTATTAATAATTTGATTTGAATTTTCAAAATTATTAACTAATATTTAAATATTTAAGATATAAAATATATTTATCATAAATTAGTTAAATTTTAAATTAAAGTGTTCAAAAAAATATATTTAATTAATATTAATTTTAAAATAAATACTTTAATATCTATTACTGAACTTTTCAATATTTTAAAATTTAAAATAGAATATTTGAATATCTCCAACATATTTAATTATCTGTAATTAAATAATAATTTTAAAATGTTTTATATTTAATATTTAAATAATTTAAAATAAAAGTAATATTATAAATTAATATTAATTTTAAAATATAGTAATTGATTTTATTATAAATTTATTATATAAAACATATTTTTATTTTTTAATTTTTTTTTAATATTTATTTATGATTTTCTAAATTTAATGGTTTTTAAAATTAATTAAAACCAAATTTTAAATTTTAAAGCGGTGCCAACACACGTGCCATCCTCTAGTTGGGCGATTTAAAATGAGGGGCATCGTGGCGCATCTTCATTGGGCAAGTGGAGCACGGCCAACGATTGTCGTCCGTAGCAATTATCTTCACAATCATGCCAAATGATTGGCGGCATCGTGATATCAAACCACATGATGACTTAACCACGTCAGTGTGGTTTCGTAGCCCTCAGATCACCCACCTTTTGAAATCAATAGCCCAGATGCGATCACACGGTCTGATCTAGCAGAGAAGGATCAGACGGCGGGAAATTAATCCTGCGATAATGATCTGACGTCCAAGATGCGATCACGCAGTCTGATCTCACGGAAAAGGATCAGGCGGTGGGATCTTGATCCCAAGGTAATAATCTAATAGCCTAGATGTAGTCGAATAACTATTCGAATGATGGATCGAATAAACGATCAGATCAGACCATATAATGGCTTCATCGGGATCGTTGATCGTGCGATCAATGGTCCAAAAAATAAACACTAGCAGGTGACTACGGTTGATGCCCTAAATCCATTTTTTCGCTCGTTCGTTCGATCCGATCAACAAAACTTCATGAAATTTTAAACCTAGATTCTCTAGGTGAACAGAAATAATGGGGATATCTTTGAAATATTAAATACGTGATTAATAAAATAATAATTATCCCTACATATCCTAAACTAGGTTTAGAATTTTACCTCAATTTGCTGGACGATTTAGCCCATTTAGGCTATCTCTGAAACTATAGTCGATACACATATAGATTTATAGAAGACACCTCGAGCTCATGACCCCTAGATTGCGTGTAATGGAAGCTTAGACGGAATGTCCTTGTCTCACCAGAAAGATGATTGCTGGCAACCTTTACCGTTGAAATTGGGATGGGAATAAGTGGAGGGAGATCTAGAGAGTTCCAGAGAGCTAGTGGTATGGTCTGGGATTTCTTGAGAGGAGAGATAGGGCTAGGGTTCGAATGAGGCTCATTTTGAGCTTTTTGCCCTATTCAATCCACTCCAGATTGAATGGAGGGCCAAGATTCATTTATTTGGACTCCATATGGTTGCCACCTATCCAGGGAGTTACTGGGAGCAGATGGATCAAAGAACATAAGGAAAAATGACATGCAAAGGTCATTTTGTCCCTTTGTGGCGATGTGGAGTTGATGAGAACCATTGGATCTGCATCCAAGGGCTAGGAAATGTTTTAAGAACATTCTAGAAGATGATTAGGGCTAATGGATTGGTTAGAGGTTGAGTGGATTAGCCTTAGGAGGTCATTTGACCAACTTTGACCATCCTAAAGTCTAGGTTGACTATTTGACCAGTCCTCTTGCCATGTGGACTGCTGATGTTGCAAGGAGTGGTCTAAAAGAGCTGCTGGAATGTTTTGGTGGGGATTGGGCTAGCTTGAGTCAAGCCATTTGGGCATTTAAGCCTCTTTAAAAGAGTTTGTTGACTATGTTGACAAGTCAACTAGTCAATAATTGGTGAGGTGGCATGTAAGAATGCCATGGGTGCTAAAGTGATGGACCTATGGCTTAAAGGTTGATGTTTGAATATATAAAGTCATATAAGTGGGAATTTGACCAAGTGGCGTACGGTTGACTTGGTCAAAGTCATTTGGGTTTGATTGGTCCTTCATTAAAAAAAAGGTAAGCCATGATTTAGAGTTGGTTTGAGATTTGAAAGAGATTTGAAATGTCAAAATGGGTTAAAATAACCCATTTAAAACATTAAGGGGTATTTAGGTCAAACTAGGTTGACTTGGTCAACTAGGTTGACCCAAAGGTGGGTCCAAGCTCAAGAGTTTTGGTTTGATAATTGAAATTTGCTGGAAGTGGTCTAAGCAATTTGGAGTTCATTTGGTTTGAAATTGATATTTAAACCTCTGAGAGATATTTTGGTCAAAAGGTGTTGAATTGGTCAACCAAGTTTGACCATGGTCAGGGCTTGAGTCCATTTCACTCCTAATGGTGATTAGGATGCAATGGGAGATATTTTAGGGTTTGATTTGAATGGGACATTTTGAAGTTTGGAGATCAAAATTGCCCTTAAGGGGCATTTTGGTGATTTTGACCCCTATTCAACTGGAGGTCAAAATGAGTATACAAAAATATAGTTTAATGCTCAATAAGTCAGGATTAAGGGTTTGAAAGTGATTAGAGGCTTTGGAGAAAGCTCTAAGATAAGGATCCACTAGGTGATAGGTCTAGTGGCGTAGGCCGTAAATATTTGAAGGTATTACAACCTTTAGATTTCAATTCAATTTTTGAGGTTAAGGACCTCAGAATGGGCTCAAATTTAAAGGGTTACCTCTAGAGACATGTCTTATCACTGTGCAAATGATAGAATCTGAATCAGAGGTCATGTCACTTGGTTTTGAAGTATTTGAAAATCGATAAGAAAAAGCTTTTAGGACTTAGCCTTTGGACTTAGGAATTCTGTTTGGATTCTTAGATTTGAATTGGGTTTTGAGTTTGAATGAGTGGATTTGAATTATCCATATCATCTATGATCAGTTGGGAGGATCATGAGTGATAGGATAGGATAAAAATTTGATATAGGCACAATCAAGGTTTGAACTAGATTTTGGATTAGGATAGGTTTGAAGTCTATATTTGATTTGAAAATTGAATTGATTGAAGATCTTGATTGATCCTAGGACTTGGATTTGTCATGGGTCTAGATAGATCCTAAAGTCTATAATCTAGAAGGATCTTAGGATCTAAGAAAATCCTAGGGTCTATATTTGATCTTAAGGTTTGGATCTAGGAGAAGCTTAGAGTTTAGGTTGATCTGGAAGAATCCTAGGCTCAAGATAGATCCTAGGGTATGGAGTATAGAAAATTCTTAGGGTCTAGAGTAGATCCTAAGGTCTAGAGTCTAGATTGATGTGGGGTCAGGATTAATCTGGAGTCGGGGTGGGTCTCTAGTGACCTCATACAAAAATAAGGTCAATAAATGGACCCCCAATATATGTAATAGAATGAAGTTATATTGCATATATTGGCGTTGACCGAATTGAAAGGTCAAGTATGGAGTTTTTATCCTAAGGGAAGGAAAGTTTTATCCCTAGGAAATCGGGGTTTGAATACTAGGATAGTGCCATTAAGGGCGTACTCTACCACTAGTGAGTCGAGTCCTAAGGGAAGGAAAGGTCTATCCTTATGGAATCGGGGTTTGAATACAAGGTAGTGCCATGGAGGGCATACTCTACCACTAGTGGGTCAAATCCTAAGGGATGAGAAAGTTTATCCTTAGAGGAAAAGAAAACTTGGGTGATCATATAAGCAGGAAGAATTCCTAACTATAAAGGATCAAATTTGTGTTTTGATTCTAAAGGAAGAGAAGCCTAACCTTAGAATATTGAATTTGAAATTGGTTGTAAGGGAAGGAAAGACCTAACCCTAGAGGATTGAGCTTTAAATTGGTTATAAGGGAAGGAAAGACCTAACCCTAGAGGATTGAGTTTTGAATTTGATACCAGGGTAGTGCGACAGGGGGCGTACTCTACCACTAGTAGATCTAATCCTAGGGAAGGGAAAAAATTATCCTAAGGAGAAGAAGGCTGAATTTGGGAATTTGAAGGTGAAATTTAAAATGGGGAGTCTAATCCTAGGGAAAAGAGAACATCTAACCCTAAGGAGAAGAACGCTGGAGAACCTTGTGGGAAAGAAGCATTGCTTTCCATGGGAGGTCAGATCTAGACTTTGAAAACTAGGATGGTGCCACAAAGGGAATACTCCATCACTAGAAGATCTAGTCCTAAGGATAGAAAGTACGATCACTCACATCTAGCCTTAAGGAAGAGAAAACTAGATGATCTTGTGGGAAGAAAGCATTGCTTCCCATAAAGGATCGAGTCTGGAGTTTGAAAATAAGATGGTGCCACAAAGGGCGTGCTCCATTGGTAGTGAATCTAATCCTAAGGAAAGAAAGCATGATGACTCACATCTGTCCTTAAAGAAGAGAGAATTTGAAGATCTTATGAGAAGGAAACACTGCTTCCCACGAATGATTAGATCAGGATTTAAATTAGGATGGTGCCACAAAGGGCGTATTCCATCACTAAAGAATGATCTTATGGAGAGGAAACTTGCTCTGCAAGAAAGATCTAATCTAGAATTTAAAACTAAGATGGTGTCATATAGGGCGTGCTCCATCACTAGCGGATCTAATCCTAAGGAAAGAAAATATGATGACTCACATCTATCCTAAAGGAAAAGAAAACTAGAGATCTTGTAGGAAGAAAGTGTTGCTTCCCATGAAAGATCAGATATGGAATGATTGTACGTCAAGGAAACTTGCTTCATATAGAGGACCGAGTCTGGATGATCATATGTGGAGGAAGCTTTCTCCATGGATAATTGAGTCTGGAATGATCACATGTAGAGGAAACTTGCTCTACATAAAGGAATGGGTTTGGAATAATCATACGTAGAGGAAACTTGCTCTACATAAAGGATTGAGTCTAGATGATCATATGTGGAGGAAACTTGCTCCATGGATGATCGAGTCTGGAATGATCATATGTAGAGGAAACTTGCTCTACATAAGATTAAGGACAAGATTTAAATTTTAGGGTGGTGCCACAGGGGGCATACTCCACCACTAAGAGACTTAAACTTAAGGAAATAAGGCATAATAATTCACATCTAGCCTTAAGAAAAGAGGCACAAGATATTGAGATTTAAGAAGATTTGAACAAAATTGAGTAAACTTAATTTGAAACTTTAAAATTTTATTGATTCAAAGTTCAAGCTACATCAAGTATAGTATTTTTTAAAGAATCACCCATTTACAAGATGCATTGGATGATTTTCCTTACAATTCACTAGCTGATACGAGCCTCCTTCGTAGACTGTCTTTACTATGAAGGGTCCTTCCCAAGTTGGTTCAAACTTTCCACCAATTTTTTGGTGCACCAAGATAGGACTCCGAAGAACAAAGACCAAGTCGTCTACTTGGAAGGTTCTCGGTCGCATTAACTTATCGTGAGCTTGAATCATTCGGGCTTTATATAACTCTAGGTTTTGTTGAGCTTGAAGACGACCTCCCTCAAGACCTTCAAGCTCTTCTAAATGAAGTTGTGCATTCTGTTGAGTTGTGATCTGGTTCTGGATTGTGATTTTGAGTGAAGGGATTTGAACTTCTAGAGGGAGTACGGCCTCAGATCCATATACTAGTGCAAACGGAGTGGATTGGGTCGGGATTCCAAAAGTGGTCCTGTAGGCCCATAAAGATTCCACCAAACACTCATCCCACTTACATTTATTATCATTGAGGGTCTTTTTGATGATTTGAATCAAGATTTTATTGACAGCCTCAGCCAATCTATTAGCCCGTGGGTAATAGATTGTTGAGTATCTCCAATCAATGCCATGGCAATTTGCAAAGTTATTAATCTTTGTATACTTGAAAGTGAAGCAATTATCAGATATGATTCTACGTGGCATAATTGATATATGATATGATCATGAAAGAATTTCATTACATGGTGTGATGTTACATTTCTTAGTGGGACTACTTCCACCCACTATGAAAAGTAATCAGTCCATACTAAAATGAAGTGAAGACCCTTTGAAGAAGAGGGGTCAATTGGCTCAATGATATCTGTGCCCCAACTTTTGAAAAGCCATGAGGCTATCATGGGATGCAACACATTAGGCGGCTGATGTAAAATCACATACTATACTTGGCAATGATGATAACATTTTGCAAGTTTCATGCAATCGTCAATCATCGTAGGACAGTAGTATCCAAGTCTTTTTATCTTCATTTTCATATTTGGACCCAATTGATGAGTAACGCATAGTCTAGCATGGACTTCATTAGCGATATTCAGGGCCTCATATTTTTCTAAACAATGGAGCCACATCTGATCGAACGATTATTGGTACAACGTATTGTTGACTAGTGCATAAGATAGGGCATGTTTCTTGATCTGATTGGCAAGTGATATTTTGTGAGGGAGCTTGCCTTCTTGAAATTATTCAATTATTGGTGGTCTCCAATCTATTTCTTCATTAACTGCTGAAGAGGTAGAAAGGACCTGAAAAGTCTGTTTGTTGACGTACTCCATATCTAAAGGAGACAGGACTTGACGACCCTGCACTTATATAGAGATAAAGTCTTCTTCAAGACAGGCAAATTTCTTTGCAAGCATTGCAAGGGCATATGCCAAAGAATTGCTTCCCCGGAGAATCCTATACATAGTTACAACGGGAATCTACTCGAGCAACTGACTGGTATACTGGTGGTACTTCAGAAGTTTAGGATTCAAAATCGTATAGATCCCTGCAATCTGGTTGATCAACAATTGAGAGTCACCAAAGATTATAATCTCTTTAATCTCCATTATAATTATAAGTTCCAGACCAGTTATCAGAGCTTCGTACTCAGCCTCATTGTTTGTACAAGGTTCTGATAAATGGTAGGAAAAGTACATCTTCCTTTTATCCAGTGTTATGAATACCAGGCCAACTCCAGCTTTCCCAAGAATAGTTGATACAGGTGTTTTATCCCCGTTGGGAGGACACAGCACCATTAAAATACATTTCCCAGGTTTGAGTAGTAGATTCCTCAAAACTCATGATTTTCTCGTAGGGTAAATCATCGTTTAGAGGAGATTCTGCCGGTAACGGGTGTGCTGCAAGGAAGTCGGTGATAGCCTGCCCTTTCACAGACACAGGGGAATGAAAGTTATTTCAAATTGAAGTAATATCACAGAATAACAAGCCAAACATCCTGATAATGTTGGCCTGGTCATAAGATATTAAATGAGCTTAACAGTGGAAATCAAATTGACTTGATCAGAAGGCATGTAATGTCTCAATTTTTGGGCTACAAAAACTAAGGCAAGACATTATTTCTAGATCATTGGGTATCAAATTTCTGTTGGGAGAAGTCTCCGACTTAGGTAGAAGAGAGCATTCTCTTTCTCTTCGTCGTTGACTTGAGCAAGGAGGGCCCTATCGGGCTCGTCAAGGGCTGCAGCATAAAGGATTAAAGGTCTCCCGATAATTGGGGTTGCCAAGACTGGTGGATTTGTCAGGTATTGTTTGATATTTTCAAAGGAAGATTGACATTTCTGAACCCAAATGAATTTGGCATCCTTTTTAGTGAGGATCGAGAATGGCTGATATCATTCCCAGAAAGATTAGAAATGAATCTTCTTATATACGCCAGTCTACCCTGAAGGGACCTCAGTTGAGTAAGGCTCTTGGGAGGCGGCATATTTAAGATAGCTTCAATTTTGGAATGATCAATTTAAATTTTGTGGTGTCTCACTACGAAACCTAAAAATTTCCTCGACGTGACAGCGAAGGCGCACTTCAAGGGATTCATCTTAAGGTCGTAGTGGCGCAACTGCTCAAAGATGATTCTTAAATCATAAAGATGAGCCTCTATAACTTTACTCTTGACAACAAAATTGTCAATGTAACACTCTACTTGATTATGGATTAAGTCATCAAAGATTCAAGTCATACCCCACTGGTAGGTTGCACCGGCATTTTTAAGGCCAAATGACATCACTTCATAATAAAAGATCCCTATAGGACTTCTGAATGCAGTGTTTCTCTTATTTTCTGGGGCCATCTTGATTTGGTTATAACTATATGAGCCATCCAAAAATGAGAAAACAATATGCAAAGAGGCAATGTCCACCATGAGTTCTGGAATTGGCAAAGGAAATTCATCCATAAGACTTGCCTTACTAAGGTCTCTATAGTCAACACAGACTCAGATTTGACCATTTTTCTTTCAAATAGGCACGACCCTGGCTACCCAAGAAGGATATTGTCCTTCCTAGATAAATCCGGCCTCAACCAACTTCTTAACTTCAAAAATAACTTATTGTTTGATCTCCAGATGCATGGGTCTAGGAGGTTATTTGAAAAGAATGTCATCATGCTGGATTCCAAGTTTTTGAATTGCTACATCGGTGGACAAGGCTAGCATTTCGTCATATGTCCAGGCGAAACAGTCCTTAAACTTGGATAGAAGTTGAATTAGATCCCTATACTCATCCTCACTCAACGAATAACTTATGAAGGTGGGGCAAGGGTCATCCTCTGTTCTAAGGTTGATTTGTTTAAGTTCATGAACTGTCGATTTAATTTCTTCTTCAAATTTAGGGGGTGCATGCCAAACTTGAACTTCATCGGAATCATCTAAGGTCTCCAAACAAAGTCTGTCGAGTGAATCAACAACTTCAATAGGGACACTTCTAGATTTAAGATGACCGGCTATCATCAAGTAATATTCATCATCGTCAAACAAACTAATGGTTCCAAAGCTGATATCACTTGTCTAATTTTTATTGAATTTTGAATTCCAAATATTCTGGTGGTATCTAGCTTGACCATTAGTCCATCGACTTGGAGCGAAGCCATTAGAGATAAGAGTTTTAACACTAATAGAAAAGTAGCCAAAAGGTAATTCCATTTACTCATTAATATCTGCCTCCTCAAGGATTACATCATCTTCGTTCCTTGAAGAGGGGGAGCCAGGAAAGAACCTCTAGACTTTCCTTACATCACCATCTAAGTTTGAGGAATCCTTAGTTACTAACCCTGAGACTCTATCAACGGACAATGGGGTTAAGGTTAAGGATTCAACTGCCTTATTAAGCTTTACATATGGACTAAATTCAGGCTCATCACTTTCAAGTTTTGAATTGTTACCCTCCTGGTCTCTATCTGAATCTAAGGTGAGATCAAACTTTGGAGGATGATTAATTTTTCTGTAGTTAAAAGTAATTCTGGCACCCCTCTTTCTTGATTCTTCATCAGAACTTATCTCAAGTTCGATGTACATTAGGGGATTTCTCTTTTCAAATGAAGAGCGACCTCAACTGTGTGCTCTTTAAGCCATCCTCCCAACTCTTTGAGATAAATAATTTAGAGGACTAAAGACCACGCACTTGACATCATATTCACTACTTGAATTTTATCTTTTTTTATTCTTGACCTTTTCTTTTCTCAACTTTTGAATTGCTTTTAAACCTTTACTTTCTACTTTTTTCTCCTTAACGTTGATCTCTACCTTAGATTTGGCAATGGAACCTTTGGGAACATAATATGTAGCATCCTCATATATCGTAACCTCGTGAATAGAGAATGGTTGCAGATCACCCTTAATTTCAAACTCAATGCCATATCATTGGTACTTGATGTATTGATGTAGGGTAGAAGGAACCATCCTATACTCATGGATCTAGGGCCTACCTAGGAGTGCATTAAAAGATGTCGTCGAATCAATTATATGAAATTTTTCTTCAGTTTTTAACTCTCCTATCTCTAGAAGAAGTGTGATTGAACCAAAAGCCTTCTTGCTCTTTTTGTTGAACCCACGAAGCACTAACTTATCAGTTGAGAGCTTACTAGTATCTACCCTTAGAGATGCGAGAGTCTTTATGTTCATCATGTTGACCGATGCACCCGAATCAACAAGAACTCTTGATAGTTTAAAATTGCCCATATTTACGGTGATGTAAAGTGGGCGATTGTGATCGGCAGTTCTTAGGAATAGATCTTCATTGGAGAAGGTAACAATTGGGATTTCCTTGAAGAATAAAGCTTCTTCCTTCAGAAGTTGAAGCTAAGTGAGCTAAGAAAATCTATGGGTAGAGAAGTGCTTTAATTAGAGTCTCCCTCATCTCTTTTGAAAGGATAAAGGCATCATAAATGCTCAACTTAGCACAAAACTTCCTAAGGTGGCCTAAGATATTATAATCAACACTTGGAACATTAACATCGGGACCCGATGAGTTTGAAGGAGGGTTTGATTATTGAGTGGGGATTTGAATCAGATTAGTAGAAACAACTTGTTTTCCTTTTTCCTGTGCGGGGAAGCCTAGGGGGTAAAACCTTGCTACCACGTAAATGTACTTGCACGATTTCATCGGAAGAACAAGCTACGGGGAGGTCTACACTCTCGTTTGGTGATTGATTGTCATTTTCTGAGCGAGAATCTGAATTCGAGAAGTTTATTATGATGGGACTCCCTTGAAAGTTAATTTCAAGGGTATCACCATTTGATAAGACATCAGATTTAATTTTTCCCTGAGGGGTCAAATCTAGAGAGCTGAGTTTTTGTACTTCTTGATCGATCTCAGCTGGTTCTGAGTTAATTTTAATAGAAGAGTCATCCAGAATTACATTCTCAACATTAATCATCAAAATACTTGCAGAAGTATCATTCTTTTTATTTGATTTTTGACCACTTTCCTTTGATGGGGCAAAGTAAAAATCAAATAACTTCAGCGGGGCTAGTGGTTTTGAGCCACCATCCACCACTTGTATAGATCTCTCATCAACAAATTTCCTCTCTACAGAAAGTTCACTCTTTTTATTTTTATTTATTACAGTAGTTCCTATAACTACTGGAGAGGAAATCGTCCAAACGTCTTCCTACGATTCCTCCAAGTCAACTTCCCAGATCGGGCCCCAAGGTCTCGTACGTAACTGTTGAGAAAGATGAAAAGATTGGTAAATCAAAATTTAAAATGCCCGGGATAATTTTATAACCCAACAACCATCTTCAAGGGACAGAGAAAGATTATAGTTTTTACCTGAAATAGATTTGATAGACCCATGATCCAGATTGACCAGGTACTCCTTTTGAATTATGATGTTACATTGACAGAAGTTCTTCTCGAGCCAGTCCTTGAAGACTATGCAGTCTTTAATTGTGTGGCCTAACATGCGGTGGTAGGGGCAAAAGGTTGGATAATCTTTTTTATTTGCCTCTTCCGGCTTCATAGCCTCTGACAATAAAAAATCTGGCTTCTTTTGAAGGCTCTTAAAAATTTTTCTCACCGACTCCCTTTTAAATGGATACAGATGAGCTAATCTCTCTTTAAAAGTAATATGGTGAGATTCTCTAGTAGGTTGAGAAGTTACCTAAAAGGGTTGAGATTTCTAAGTTTGTTTAATTATAGGATTACTCGATTGGATGTTGATCGATTTCTTCCCTTTATCAATAATTAAAATTATTGTTGTTCTCTTTTCAAAGGACTTCAACGGTTTGCTAGCTTTTTTATCTTTTGTAGAATCTTTTAGGAGTAGCATTTTGGAAGCCTCTTCCTGTAGATTGCTAGCTTTATTCAAGAGTTTTTCGAAGGTTTTTATATTGAAACCCTTCAGGAAAAAAGCAATAGGCCTATGAATTTTCTTTAAAATATTCTCCACTATATGTTTCTCTTGCAGCTGGGGTTCACACTTCAACGAGAGGTTTCACCCCCTCAAGATATATTCAACCAAAGACTCGCCTAGTTCTTATTTTTTGATAACAAGATCACCAACGATCACACATTGTTGAGCTCCTGAGAATCTTTTTAAGAAGAGACCCTCGAGCTCTATGAAAGTTTTCACTAAACCATTTGGCAAATCCGCGTACCACTCAAAAGCAATATCGGATAAACTACTCACAAACTAGTGAAAGAATAAAGCATCTAACCCTCCTACGTTGCAACAACTCACTCGAAAATGGGCCAAATGCTGTCTCGAGTTCTCTAACCCCCTAAAAACTTTGAATGAAGGTGGCACGAAGCCCTTTGGGTAAGGAACCAAATCATATTCCTCAGGGTAGGGTCTACCATTTTAAATAGATATAATTCCTTGAGAAAGAGCTAGGGCCTCCCTTACCTGAGCTTCAATCCTCTGGCAGATATCTTTATATGCTGGAGATACTAGGGAAGTAACTTCTAGAAGTTTAGGATTTGAATCTGACTTTTTGCTGTTCTCACCCACTATGTGTACTGTAGGCTGCAACTGCTCTGGTTTAGAATGTTGTGACTTGATAAGCTGATTCTACATTTGCTCAACTCTTATCATCATCTCCTCAACTTTTCTTTCAATACTCTTAATATATTCATTATTCTCTTTCAGTATGACAAAACTGTTTGAATCTAAGTCGACTGTTATTGATTCTTCCTCTTTACTAGACCGGTGTTTAGAAGGTTCAACATCCTTAGTTGATGCTCGAGTTTCGACCATATGAATATCTATTACTGGATCTTCTTCCATCAACAAATCATCTTCATCCGAATTAAAAGATTCAACAGTTTTCTTCTTAAGAATGTCTTTGATTTCTTATACTACCTCATCAACTAGTCTTTCGTCAATTGCCTCAGCGTTGATTGGTAAGTACTCTTTTTAATCCATTATTTGATCGAACTCTTCTACTTCCACTTTAACGAAGATGTCTTGAACTTTGATGTCCTCTTCAATTTGTTGTTCTACAATAATTTGATCCAACATTTCCTCATTAGGATCTTGGATTGTCTCCTCCACTCCAACTGTCTCAAGGTCGGTAGTCGCAAGGATGACATCCTTAGTAGGGTGAGGGATATCCATCTTAATTGGTGATGGAGGAGCTTGAACAATGGAGCTCCAACATCAATAAGAACATAATCCTCATATCCTTGAACTGGGAGTCGGGGGACTTCAACTAACCACTGAATTTGAGGTTCTCTAATTTGAATTTCAATAGATCTACTAAACTTCTTTCGAACATATGACTCATCTGGTGACATGGGCCTCTTTCCCTTGATATCAATCGATTTTAGCTCTTTAAGAACTTCTTTGGATCGGGCGATCACTCGGTCCAGATTGGACAATTTTGAAGGTGGTCTACCGCTAAGAGGGCAACTCTGTCAGGACCTAGTTAATAATATCTCCTCCATTTTTGTAGATGGGAGGCGATGCACCCAATGATATCCATCTACAAGAACTGAAGTAACAGTCTGCTTATCTAACTTCTTATTTCTCCTCATTGGCTGAGGAGTCAAGTTCTTTACTTCAGACTTTTCTTCTTTCAACACCTCATACTCAAGCTTATGTGAGATCACCCCCTTCAAGTATCTCACATATTATTCCTTAGTCTGACCTGTATGAGCAGCACAGGTGTGGATGATATTCCTCAACATTATAGTCCTCAAAGTAAGCTTTTTCTTTGGAGTTCTCTTAGTATAATAGTACACTCGGTTAGGCGGAGTGCTAGCTATCTTAGTAACTCTCTCCTCCCCCTTAGCAGCTGCAAGGGGGTGAAATCGACTCCCTTTCAGGAGTGGAGAAGAGGCAGGGATTGGCAGCTCTTCAGCAGCCTCAAGTTTGACTTTCATTAAGGCCTTCAGCTCGGCCATCTTCTTTGAATTGGTAGTTTTCTATCTTACCCTCTTAAGGTAGTTCTTCTTAACATTCTTACTACCATAGAGGGTCTCGAAACTCGAGGACCCTTTCTCAGACACTGTCTTTCCTTCAGTGGTGACTTCTAGCTTCTTTTCTTCCTTGAAAAATCCCTTGGGTGCGGAAGCGAGATCTAGTGCTGACCAAAGGCTATGAGGGGCATCATTTTTAGCTCTTATAGCTAATTGAACTATCGGGGCATCCTTCTCACCTTCAACAGTGAGGTCTACAAGAGTGCTCCCATTCATTACCAGTCTTAGAGATTTAAATCCCACTCCAAACTGAATCGAATTCTCATAGATCAATTCTTCAATCATTAAGTCACTGTCCATTAAGAACAATAGTTTTCCAGCCATTTCAGAAGAGTTGATTATCTGAGATTTGGAAAAGAAAGGATTTGAAATAGAACCTTGAATTTGAATTTGAAAGTAAATTTATATTTTCTCACATATATCGAATTATAAGAGCTATAATCCAGTTTACAGTGATAAGATACAGAGATTGGCTTTAATTGAAAAAGAGATTAAATTTTCATTGCATATGTTCAACTATAAGGGGATGTTGTAGAAAAATATATAGCAACGATAATCTAGATTTGATTTGTATGGATTCAAAAAGGAATTTGAATTTTGAAGATTGAAGAATTTTCTTTTGATTTTGGAACCCAGATTAATTGAATTTTCCTTTGACATGGTGATTTGCAAGATCGAAGAAGATTTGAGGATGTTGGCTTGAACTCTCTTGCCCCACTAATTAACTTAGAGGTAAGATGTCAAAGACCAAACAAATTTTGAAAGAAAACCTAAATTTATGTTGAATGCGTTCAACTACAACAAAGTGTTGTAGAAGACACATGGTAGCAACCATTGAAGATGATTTAGAAGACCCTCCCTCACTTTTTGAATTACAAAACATCAAGTTTTATTTTTGACATAATGGTCATCAAAAATTAAGGGAGAATTCAGAAATCTGGATTTAACTCTTTTCACGGTATCGAATAGCTTAGTGTGAAATGTCAAAACCCAGATTAGATTAAAGGTTTGAATTTTGACGATACATTTGAATTTAGAAATTTGAGTAATTTCTGACTTGAATGTTCTACCGTATCGATTGACCCGAGGTAGAATGTTGGAATTGAAATGTTGAATGTGAAGTTGTATTGTGTGTTTGAGTACATCAGAATTGATTAAGGAATACATAGAAATAAATATTAAAAGATGATTTCGAGAGGGGGATTGAAACCTTGAAAATTCAGCAACATCTCCTCTTTTTTTGGAACTCAATGTGTTTAATCTTCTTTCAACCAAAGGTTTACAAGTTTTTAGAGAGGAAGATTTTTTTAAAAAAAGTCAACTCGACTCTTTCACCCCAATAAATCATTTGGAAGTGAAATGTCAAGTATAAACTTTGCCGAAAGAATCAAATTTTAGGATTGAGTTTTTAAAAGTGAATTCTATATTTGATCACATATATTGAATCATAAAGATTATAATCCAATACATAGCGATATAACATAGCAATCATTTAGAGTTTGAAAGGACTTGAATTTTAATAAAGAATTGGGAACTTTGATTTTGAAGTTAAAGAACTTTTTATATGTTATATAACTTAGCACGCTACTGATTAATCTGAGCATGTGAGTGTCTAATATTTATAAAAAAGTTTGAAGAGAGCTAGGCTTGATTCTTTCGCTCTACCAATCAAGTTGGAGGTGGAAGTTCGTTAGGGATGTTAAGCCCTAAAGGACTAGCCCGAGGATAACCAAGAGAGGGGGGGGGGGGGGGTGAATTAGTATTTTAAAAAATTCTCTTAAGAAAAGCACTAATAAAAATCAAACCAAAGTCACCACAAAAAAATTAACGTGCAGAAAAATAAATATGGAACGTAGTAAGAAAAAAACATAGAAAATTTATAGTGGTTCGGTCAACTCGACCTATGTCCACTCCCCGGAGGAGACCTCCAGGTATTGCACTACAAATGTGACTCTCCTTTTGCCCCACAGCAAGACGGAGAAGCCCATACAAAAACTCCTTTCCGCCACCCCAGCAAGGTAGAGAACCTAACTCCTTTTGCTTCCTCCAGAAGCAGGCAGAGAACCTTGATAAAATGCTGAAGAAGATCTCCCTTTAACACCAAGGACAAAGGATGAAGACTGGAGAAGACTCCTTGGAACCTTCCCTGGAGCAACCTTTGTAAATCCCTCCACAAACTCCCCCTCACAAGTTCCTCCCTCTCCACCTCTCTCTCCCTCTTCTCTTGGCTCTCTCAGGTCAAGACAGTAGCAAAAGATCTTACAAAGTGAAGAACAAGTGATCTTAAATAGAAGAAGAGCTTCAGAATAGCTCATTAATTACAACTTGCTGACTTTATTGTTCAGGATGATATATATATATATATCATCATGTACTATCCGTGCAATTTAAGCCTAATTATTCGGGACGATCTAGGACGAATAGAAAAAATATGTTCATATCCTCTAGGACGATAAATTATCATCCTGTATGATTAGTTGAAATCACATATTATCGGCCATACAATCACTCTGAATAGAGGTCTGGACAATCAGAAATTAGCTTGATCGTCCTGACCGCTCATACAATCATCCCAGATGGTTAGTTCAAAATTGAGAAAAATCATCCAGAACATCGCTCTGAATAAGAGCTGGTTAATGTTAATCGTCGAGGAGCAACCATGAATTTTTGAACTGATCATCGCAGATGATCCTGTGATCCTCCAAGATGATGTAATTGTATCAATCAATCCTTAATTTCTTTCCTTAATTACCAGATTAATTTATGCATAATTATGTTAAATCATCCAGGCCAATGTAATGGATCGGCCTGGCCGATGTCCAAAAATAAATCTTACCTAAATAGATCTTGCGGCTGATTCTTTCTTATTTTAGCCTATTGTCCTTGCTGATATAAGGATCATCGAGGATGATGTGCTTAATGACGGTTGCCTTAACCAAGATGCCCTAATTAGAGTTTCTATTCTTAGTTTGATTGTCCTGGCTGATACGAATATTGTCCAAGCCGATATACTCAAAATAGAAAACAGCAAAAAAAAAAACCCCTCAAGGGTGTGTGTGCAAGGTTACTTAGTATCAATAACCACTTTTATAATGGACTCAAGAAAGGAAAAAAAAAACATACTAACTCAAACTTAATCTACCCAATCTTGAGCTGGTTTGAGTTGCACTCGATCTTGTGGACTTGAAAAGTTAGTAGGCAGGGAAATCTCATACAATTATGAATGTTTGCTATTATCAAAAGTTTAATCCATAAACTTAAATTTGCAACAATCCCCCCCATTTTGATGATGGCAAACACAACCAGAAAAATATAAGCAGTTATGGCAGTCTAATGAAAATAGTGAAACGAAAAACAGTTAATTAAATTCCAGAATCAAAAGTACAAATTACAGCAGACTGCTCTGCCTTTTGACATTATAAAAAGGAGGAGAAAAATAAAAAATAGAACATAAACTAAAGCAACCATAAAAAAAAAAACAAACTACAGAAAAATAATATAATAAAAAACTAGTAAAATGAGGGGCCAAGATCATCAGACGGAGGAGGTGCTGGTGGTGGTGGCTGAAAGTAACTGGTCAATGTGGAAAACTGAGATCCAAACTAGGCCATGTCCTGGTCATGCTGGTGGTGCATGCAGATGATGTCCTCAGTAAGTTTCTGCTCATGTGCAGCAATATAGGCCTTAAAGCGGGTCTCTCACTGATCAAATATCTCTACCATCTATTTCAGGTGAGAGTTCTGGAGGAGAGGAATATGTACAGGATTAGGAGCGGGAGCCTCCTCCTCCTCGGCCCCCTGAGCTTCCCCATCCCCTGGAGGAGACGAGTACTGTGAAGAATGTTGAAGAAACTGTTTGAGTAGAAGGGTTACAAAAAGTCAGGAGGAGCAGGATAATGAAGATTGTATTTGGATTCTAGAATATATGCAATGATGTGTTCTACAGCAAGATTGGGTTTCCTTCAATGACCTGGATCTTGAATTGTAATTAAATGGTCGATGTAGCAAAAGATCAGGTCAGTTGTATTGAATTCACAATTGGTCATTATGTAAAAAGTGGTGAGTGAAAGAAGGGAAGTGATATTGATTCAGTCATCGACTTTGGGAATCACAGAGGTGCGAAAGACATGTTAAATAATCATAGAATCTATAAGTAAAGAACTAGTCTCTCCAACATGAAAGTGGGCATTGGTGTAGCAAAGAAACTGAATGACCGTAGCCCAGTTAAAATTAGGATAATAAACCAGGGTATGCAGCTTATCCGCAGTGGGAGAATTCTGTAGCAATTCTGCACAATCCTGATATGTGATCTCAACAGGGTGTCGATTAACATGCGAGGTGAGAGCAGTGTAAGTAGAATTGATTCGGAGGTTGGCATAAAATTCAAAGAGAAGTTCTAAATTAAAAAAGATTACGAGAGTAAGAATAAAACATAGAGAGGTTTAAGGAATAGGTCGCGTACCGGATAGGAGAGGTTGTTTGGATTGGTTGATTGGGAGAGAGTAATTTTGCACGTCTTGAATCAGTGGTAGGTGGTGGGAAAATTTGTGGTCACCACGCTGATTTTGATTTCTCCTATTTTGTAATCGAATACTACATTGAGAATAAAGTACAGTCTCGAGAGGCCGACACAATATTCTACAATGGATTCAATATCAGAATAGGGTTTTGAAAATTGAAAATTGATATTTCTATAATCAAACATAGCTCAAAGAATAATATATCATCTCAAAAGATGAACATGAAATTCTATAGAATATGTTTAAAGATAGAAATACAGTTTTTGAAAAAAGTTTATTCATTCTTTAATTTAGATATGGCAAGAAGAATATTATATCATCTTAAAAGACGAACATAATATTCTTCAAGATATCCAAAAGTGAGAATGAGTTTTATAAAATTCATTATTTCTAAAGTTGAATATAACAAGTATAATATTATATTATCTGAAAAGATAATAATAACATTATACAAGTCTATTCAAAATTAAAAATAAGGTTTTAAAAATATCTACGTTCCCAAAGATTCTTCCCTTGTTTTATACGAATAAAACAAGGTTTATTTTAGTCTGGGGTTCTCAAATCCCTATAGGAGCAAGCTCCTATAGTTAATTACATCCTAGGAGGAATGCTCCTAAGAAAACTCTCGATTAAAGCAGCGATTTCATACCCTTTTGACTACAAAGTAGAAGACAAGGAACTGAAGTAAAGATTTTCCAAGGAGAAAACTCAATGTTGAACATTTATTAGCGAGTTAAAGGAGAAAAAGTAGGAGGAGCCGGATTCTGAGAAGCTTAGAGACAACCTCAGTCTATCCTATGTTGGGCTTTACATTTTAAGAGAAAATTTTATGTTTAAGTTGACATTTTATTAGAAATTTGGGATTATATTCCTGGAGGGCGAGGACTTAAGATCTAAAAAGAATCTACCTTAGAACCTAAATCTAATTTGGGTACTATAAAATAGTGACCCGAACCTAACTAATGAAGTGCAAATCTGGACTTATCCCGGCCTGGATTGGGGACCTAGCTAACCACCTAGGCGTTTTAAAATCATGTATCCAGTCTCTTATGAAAGATGGGTAGAGATGTTGATTTAAGTTTTAATGAATTGGGGGCCGACATCTAAGACAGTTCCTAATTGGCCCCTTGACTTATGTATGGTGAGAAATGTCTAGAAATGCTATTAATATTTTAGACTCTTTTTTTAATTCGTGTCTAATGCAATGCATGCTAATTGACTTGAATGCATAAAATGAATATGAAGCAGTTTTAAAATTAGGCTTAGAAAATAGGTTTTTTCCTAAAGATTGCACAACTTCCCCTTGACAGAACTGCACCCTCATAGGTCAAGTGGTCTGCCAGAACCCGCAGGCGGGGAGGTGCCTAACAAGGAAGAGAAAGTATTAATATGCTTATGCTGACTCTCGGCGGTCCCGAGCTTACTTCTTAGATCGTTAGAGTTACTATGTGAGCCTAAAAATTTTTATTTAAAATTACAAGTAGAAGAATTTTAAGCGTACCCTTACGAAAAAAATCTCTCCGTTTCGAATCCAAGCTAAAACAAAACACGGCATGCAAGGTCTAAAAAACTATACTTCATAAACAATATAAACAATCAATTTTAATAATCCAAATATAATGACCAATGTCCAATGTCCATATTACACCCAGAATTTTCAGAAAAGTAAAGTGGCCGGGCACCACTGACAACAAACCCGGATTCTAATCCTAAG
This sequence comes from Dendrobium huoshanense, assembly GCA_016618105.1. Taxonomy (NCBI): domain Eukaryota; kingdom Viridiplantae; phylum Streptophyta; class Magnoliopsida; order Asparagales; family Orchidaceae; genus Dendrobium; species Dendrobium huoshanense. Next base: position 43,022,215 of record CM028352.1, on the reverse strand, counting down.
AATGACGCAAGTGATTTTTGAAATGGGATATACTGTTCCTTAAATCTTCATTTCTTCATCTTCTTTCTTCAATCTTCTTGTTCTGTTTTTTCTTCTTCTACGAACTTCTCGGGTTCGTCGGGTTCTGGATATCCAAATGAAAAGAAACTCATCCCTAAGAGGGGTATTTTCTTTTCTATTTGGATATTGAATCATCCTAATTTGGCTTTCCAAATAAAAGAGAATAATCCTTTAAGGTATATTCTCCTTTCTTTAGATTCCAAATTGGATGTAATATCCCACTTTCAAAATACTTTCACAATTTATAATATTTTTCAAACGCATTTACATTTACATTACATTTCACAGAAAGAAAAGAAAAATCTAATCCACCTGCAGGATTATCCTAAGCAATTTATAATAAAAATCATCCCATACAGTTATATATATATATATATATATATATATATATATATATATATATATATATATATATATATATGCAATTGAACTTAAATTATTAAGCCACACTTGGCCACACTCTTCTTCATTTGGGGGCTAAGCAGCTGAAGCACCTGTAGCATTTATTTATTATTAATTAATTAGCCCCCTTTTTCTGCCCTACATGAGTGTGGCCACCTGTAGAAAATTATATTAATAATCCAGATCGCTCCTAACCTATACGTAATCTAATCGTTAATCAAATCACAACACAGAGTGCAGTAAAAATAAACAAACACACCAACATTTCACAACCAGCATGCAATAAAACTCGAGAAAAAGCCTGTCACAGTGCAGTAAGGAAATAAACACCGGCCTAACCCAAAACTAGAGTCGGTTGTCCTAGCAAACAATTCTAAGTGTGTGTATTAGAAAGTGTGGTTTTGAAATGTCCTAAGTCAATTATTAGCTAAAGTTTTCTAATTGATTGAATTTTAATTTAAAAATATTTACTAATTCTAAAGTGAGATGTCACTAAATTTTCTATGTTGTAAGTTTCTATCCTAAAGTGTGCATGCATCCTAAGTTTAGATTTTCTAAGACTCAGTCCTTAATTTTTGTCCTTAAGTGTCACTACTGTTATATAGGTTGAAAAATGTTATTATCACTAACCCTTAGGACTTTGCGCGTGTGTAAAAGAAGTTTGAGGATCTAAAAACAAAAAGTAATCCTAATTAAATTGAAGTTACTATAGGGACCTAAAGGAATGGTTTACGCACACCACATCAAGGGGTCCCTAAAAGTTTTCTAAGTTTAGAAATACTCACAGTCACCAGGGGCTACGACCCGGTGGTTCCGCCCGTAGCACCTCTACCCGGTTGGATAGAGGCGACTGACGTCATTAGCACCTTGTCCTTTTGTTCTCTCGACCGGTACCATTCCTCGCAGTTTATGTCAATATAGAAAAGAAAACAAGGATTAGAAAGCACATTTAATAATTAATAATAAAATAATTGAAATTTACTGAAAATAAAGACGTACCTTTCTTCGGGCTTGAACACTGACTTGTTTGATTGCCTTTTGAACACTTTTACTTTTGAAAGCATATTGTATGTCTTTCTAAAATTCATCCCGAGGCAACAAGAAAAGGGAAGAAGAAGGAGAGAGAGAGAGAGAGAAAGAGAGAGATTTATGATTTTCTTTAACATTTCTAATTTCTAAAAAGTTTCGAAACTCATTATATAACACAAATTACTATTCATCTCCCTTTTCAAAATTCACACAAGTCCCACTTTTAAACACACAGACTACAATCACTTATCAAATACACGCAATCTCTTTCACTTTTCCAAAACATAAGCAAATCACCTTTCAATACACATTTTAAAAACATACATTCATCTTTCAAACTTACATGCAATTCTTCTTTCTCAAAATCACTTATTATTTTTCACAAATATCACTTTTCAAAACAATCTTTCACTTTCAAAATTCATCCTCTCAAAGTACACACAAACCTCTCTTAACATATACACACACACACACACACAATTCAGTTATCAAGATCATATATTCAAAATTTACTTAATACAAACACATTTCCATTATTCATAGCATTCCGACATACACCTTTCACTCTCCAAAATTCAAAATTTATTTTTTAAAGTCAAATACACTTCACCCTTCAAATCTCCACAATTCCCTTCTCCCAAAATTTACACAAATTCCACAGCATTTCCACAATTAAACATTCTCATATTTGCATGTTTTACCTTTTCAAAATGGATATATATATATATATATATATATATATATATATATATATATATATATATATATATATATATATATATATATTCTCCAACGATCAAGTTTCATTTTACTATTCAGAGAACACACACTAAACTTTTCAAAATTCTTCATATACACCTTACTTGTTTATTTGATAGAAAATAAGATGAGAGATCCCATTTCAAAATTCATGCCTTCCTCAAATTGTTATTACCATTCCATATGGATGCAACAAAAATCACTTCAGATTTTTATACAAATTATATTAAAGTCTTAGAAACAAGAATAAATGACTGTCATTTGAATTTAATTACAATAGGGACAAAGCAATGATTTATTTGAAAGAGGTAAAGAAACTAGGGATAAACTTTTCGTTTAGAATTATATACCCATGATTGTGATTCACTGAACTTACATTTGCTCTTAACATTAAAGCTTAACAGAAAATATGAGTTTAATCAATCATCAAGATACTTTTACGATGCTATCAAAGAGATAAGAAAACTAGCTAATTATCAGTGAAACCGAAATAAGTAAACTTAAGAAAATCTTTCAGATTTTATGAGAACCAAAAACATTATGAACAAACATTTAAAATTCTACCCTTGATGATTTCTTTGCTAATCTAACAATTAAAAAGAAAATAGTTAAGAGAAAAGAACAATGCAATTATCTCAAACTTATAATCTAAGAAAATTTTTGTTTTGAGTTAAGAAAATAAAATCCGATCTAAGAGGAGATGAGAAAAATGATGAAGAAGAGGCAAGAAGTAATATACCTAAACATAGTTGAAGTAAGAGAGGTCGGATCAGGCTCCTTGGAGCGAAATAAATGTAATTTCGTGGATGGGAACAAAGAGGCTTTCGATTCTGTAAACTTGAAGGTGTACGAGCCAACTTCTTTGAGGTTGCACGAATGAGAGAATGGGGAGTTGGAGCAGATTTTGCAAATGGGAATTACGATTCGTGCGTTTGGACGAGAGGCTGGGAAAGCTTGGGATTTTCACCTGTATTGTTCGAACAGAGAATAGAGGGAGACGGAGAGGAGCCTTCTGTGTGTGCGAATCTTTCGAGCGAACCAGAGAGCAGAGGGAGAGGGTGGGCCTTGCGAACTGGATAGGAGATGAGCCTTGCGAGCTAGAGAGGGAGACCGAGCCCTGCGAACTACTGTGGGATGGTCGGTTTCTGGGAAGCTTGCGAATGAATCCGAGGCAGAGAGCAGCTCCGAACTTAAGAGGGGGAAGTAAGTTCGTGAATTGCATAGGGAGTCGGCCTGGTAAGTTCCGAACTGCAGAGGAGATGGGGGGCTGTTCGTGAATAGCTGAGAGTGTGATCATGCGAATGGGGAGTAGTTCCAAACTGGGTGTTCGGTTTTGTTCTGTGCGTGAAGCCAAAAGAATGGATTCTGAGTGGTTTTGCAAATGAACAGGTGGGCTTGAGATTTTTTTTAAATTGATATTGGCTTGTAGTTTAGGTAGCTTTATCAACTAAAAAAAAATCAATTATTAGGAGTATATATATATATATATATATATATATATATATATATATATATATATATATATATATATATATATATATATAACATATTTTAAAAGGGTTGATTGAACTCATCAAGTTTAGATTGAAGTCAAGTTGAACCCAACTAAGCTCGACGACATTCAATTAGATTATTATGACCGAAATCATATTAGATTTAGATTGAAGAATAGAGTTGAGTGATAGGTTCGGTTAGACAAGCCCTAACTGCATATGATTATATTTTATTTTAAATAAATTAATGGATTAGATTAATCATAATTTAAAATGAAATCAAGAGTTAGTTTATAATTTAAAATTGATTTAGAATATTATTTATAAAATAATAGATAATTTAAAATATATATTTTATGTTAATTTTAAAATAGAAATAATTTAAAAATACTAATTTTACCTCTTTTATAACAATTTGAATTTGATTGAGTCGAGGCGAATTGATTTAGGTTGACTTAAAAGTTCGAGTCTGTGCTACGTCAGTGGGCGTCCACCTAAAAGAAATCCTATGGGTGACGTCTACACTAGGCTATGAAGACCTAGGTGCTAGAGTCGATTCCGGGGAAATTGACCTCGAATAATGAGGTCAACAAATGGACCCGCAATAGGCATGATAAACTTGCCAAAGTTTATCGTACGTATTGGCGTTGACCGAAACGATCGACTAGATCCAGCATTGAAATTGAAGATTTGAATATATAAATTGAAGGAATTTTGATGTTTTATAGAAAATAAGAATGAAAATTTTATAAAGAAATTTGAGTTGATTGTCTGAAGGATTAAGATTGATTTATTGATCTGAAAGTTTATAACAATAATGATGGTTTTAGCAAATAATAACTAAGGAGATTAGTATTATTTAATAGAGCCAAGATATTGAAATGTTGAATGAGGTTTGACACAAACAGGAATTTTGAATTTGATTTTGATATGATTGAAACCTTTTTATAAATCAAGATTAACTTCAAGAATATCAATAGAATGAAGAGAAGAAGCCGCTGGGGATGCTTATTCCTAACTCCAAAGATGTCAATAGGATGTCGTAAGAGGACTTATACCTAAAGACGGATTTAAGATTTAACATTTAATGAAGAGAAGATGCCGTTAGGGATGCTTATACTTCTCCTCAGAATGAAGATTAGGATGCCACTAGGGATGCTTACTCCTAACTCCAAAGATGTCAATAGGATGCCGTAGGAGGACTTATACCTAAAGACGGATTTAAGATTTAACATTTAATGAAGAGAAGATGCCGTTAGGGATGCTTATACTTCTCCTCAGAATGAAGATTAGGATGCCACTAGGGATGCTTACTCCTAACTCCAAAGATGTCAATAGGATGCCGTAGGAGGACTTATACCTAAAGACGGATTTAAGATTTAATATTTAATGAAGAGAAGATGCCGCTAGGGATGCTTATACTTCTCCTCAGAATGAAGATTAGGATGCCACTAGGGATGCTTATTCCTAACTCCAAAGATGTCAATAGGATGCCGTAGGAGGACTTATACCTAAAGACGGATTTAATATTTAACATTTAATGAAGAGAAGATGCCGCAAGGGATGCTTATACTTCTCCTCGGAATGAAGATTAGGATGCCACTAGGGATGCTTATTCCTAACTCCAAAGATGCTAATAGGATGCCGTAGGAGGACTTATACCTAAAGACGGATTTAAGATTTAAAATTTAATGAAGAGAAGATGCCGCTGGGGATGCTTATACTTCTCCTCGGGATGAAGATTAGGATGCCACTAGGGATGCTTACTCCTAACTCCAAAGATGTCAATAGGATGCCGTAGGAGGACTTATACCTAAAGACGGATTTAAGATTTAACATTTAATGAAGAGAAGATGCCGCTAGGGATGCTTATACTTCTCCTCGAGATGAAGATTAGGATGCCACTAGGGATGCTTACTCCCAACTTCAAAGATGCCAATAGGATGGCGTAGGAGGACTCATACCTAAAGACGGATTTAAGATTTAAAATTTAATGAAGAGAAGATGCCGCTAGGGATGCTTATACTTCTCCTCGAGACGAAGATTAGGATGCCACTAGGGATGCTTACTCCTAACTCCAAAGATGCCAATAGGATGCCGTAGGAGGACTCATACCTAAAGACGGATTTAAGATTTAAAATTTAATGAAGAGAATTGATTTCTTTAAAACTCTGGATCATTTCTCTTCATCACAAATGACATTGACAAAATATAAATATTCTATTATAGGTTAAAACATTTGTATATGTCATTTTCTAGAAGAGAATGGAAAATATTTGGAAGAATTAAAATTTTGAACATTTATTGAATTGAAAATTTGTTCCCTTTTTTAATATAGATTATCCCTATAACTTACAAATATTCCACTGGGGATTTTGTTTTTATATTGGATCATCATATCTGAAAAAGGAAAACTAATAAAAGGACAATTCTACAGTAGTATTATAGAACATCTCAATTATTTCAAATCTTGTAACCTTTCAATTTTGATTTTCAAAAGTATACAAATCACTTGGACCCAGTACAATATGTGACTTTCAAAAACTTGAGAACAACGTATATTCTGAGAAATTTGTAATTTTATTGCAAAATCATCATAACAACGTAATTACACATAGTATTTTTTAAGAAAACGCCCTTTGATGGGTAACATAGGACGATCACCCTTACAATCCACCAATTGGTAAGATCCTCCTTGGTAGACTTTCTCCACCACAAAAGGACCTTCCCAGGTAGGCTCAAATTTACCCCCAAACCTTCTATGAGTCAAGATAGGTCTACGTAAGACCAACACAAGCTCTCCTACTCGAAAGGTTCTAGGGAGGACCAATTTATCATGTGCTTGAGCCATACGAGATTTATATAACTCGAGGTTCTATTGAGCCTGCAGTCGCTTCTCTTCTAAACCTTCGAGTTCTTCTAGTCGAAGTCGGGCATTCTGTTCAGATGTGAAACTATTGTTAATTGCAACTCTTAAAAAGGGAACTGTACTTCTAAAGGGAGAACAGCCTCTGTCCCAAAGACTAAAGCAAACGGTGTAGACTGACTTGGGGTTTTATATGTGGTTCGATAAGCCCACAAAGCCTCACTCAACTTTTCATGCCACTGTCGCTTATTGTCTTCTAAGCTTTTCTTTAAAATTCCTACCAACGTCTTATTGAAGGCCTCCGCTAATCCATTCTCCTGTGGATAATAGCTTGTGGAGTATCTCCAATCGATATTATGACGTTTAGCAAAATTATTCAGTTTGGTACTTTTGAAAGAAGGACCATTATCGGATATAATTCGACGAGGAATGCCGAATTGATATACGATATGGTCTCTAAAGAACTGGAGCACGTTATGAGTCTTGACTTCTCATAGTGGAACAACTTCCGCCCATTTTGAAAAGTAATCTGTTGCTGCTAGGATGAACCGGTGACCTTTAGAAGAGGGAGGATTGATAGGGCCAATGATATCCGTACCCCAACTTTCAAAAGGCCATGAAGCAATTGTTGGATGTAGGACATTAGGAGGTTGGTGTAGGACTACACCATGTACTCGGCACTAATGACAACGACGTGCAATAGACATACAGTTGTCAATCATTGAGGGCCAATAATATCCTAACCTTTTAATTTTCATCTTCATTTTAGGACCAGATTGGTGAGCACCACACAATCCGGCATATACCTCGGTCACGATCTTTTGGGCTTCTTGTTTGTTAAGACAACGTAACCACAATTGATCAAAAGACCGGCGGTATAAAGTGCCGTTTATCAGCATATAGGAGAGAGCCCTTCTCTTAATCTGATATGCAGCAGATTTCTCTCGAGGGAGTTTGTTTACTTGCAAGTAGTCAATGAAAGGTTTTCTCCAGTCAACCGTTTCATCATTAACAGCAAGAACAATCTCACCCTTAGAAGGAAAAATTTTATTGATGTATTCCAAGTCTATAGGAGATAAGATTTTGCGACCTTGAACCTCTACAGAGATTGACTCTTCTTCTATACAAGCTAACTCTTTTGCAAGTTTTGCAAGGGCATCCGCCATAGAATTTCTTCCACGGGGTATCCTATACAAAGTTACACTTGAAATTTGTTCGAGAAGCTTTATAGTGTATTGATAGTATGGAAGAAGTTTAGGCTTCAAGAGTTTGTAGATACCAGCAACTTGATTGATAATAAGTTGAGAATCTCCAAAGATCTTGATTTCCCCGATTTCCATTGATATTGCTAATTATAAACCAGTTATTAGAGCTTCGTATTCAGCTTCGTTATTAGTGCAAGGCTCTAATAAATGATAAGAATAACGCAACAATCCTTTTTCAGGGGTTATGAAAACCAACCCGATACCGGCCTTCCCTGGGATTACTTCCTGAGGTTCCCCAATCTTTTGTGAAGATGCAGCACCATCAAAATATAACTCCCAAGTATTTCCTTTCTGCTCCTCTAAACTCATAATTTGTTCATCAGGGAGATCATCATTTAGAGGGGACTCAGCAAGGATCGGGTGTGCTGCTAAGAAGTCAGCTACGACTTGACCTTTTTTAGCACGTAAGGGTATAAATGTGATATCAAACTGGAGTAAGAACATTGACCATTTTGCTAAACATCCTGATAACGTTGGACGAGTCATCAGGTATTGGAGTGGATTGACTCTAGAAATGAGATTGATTTTATGAGCTAACATGTAATGCCTTAATTTCTGGGCAGCAAAAATTAAGGCTAAACAATGTTTCTCAATAGGTGGGTAATTAGCTTCAGTTGGTAAGAGTCGTCTACTTAAGTAGTAAAGTGCGTTCTCTTTTCCTTCCTCGTTAGTTTGGGCTAACAAGGCGCCAAGAGAATTGTCCAAAGCTGCGGTGTAAAGTATTAAAGGTTTTCCCGGGGTAGGAGCCGCTAAGACTGGAGGTGTTAACAAATACTGTTTTATTCTTTCAAAAGCATTTTGACACTTTTCATCCCAATGAAATCGGGCATCTTTCTTACACAAAGCAGCAAATGGTTGACACCTACAGGACAAGTTAGAAATAAATCTTCGTAGATATGCCAACCTACCTTGAAGAGATCTTAATTGGGTTAGACTTTTAGGATGTTGCATATCTAAGATGGCTTTTATTTTGGAAGGATCAATTTCTATACCTCGGTGTCTCACTACAAACCCTAAGAATTTCCCTGAAGTAACTCCGAAAGCACATTTCAAGGGGTTCATCTTTAGGTCATAGCGGCGCAACCTTTTAAAAACGATTCTCAAATCATGAAGGTGGTCTTCCCTTTGATGACTTTTGACAACCAAATCATCGATATAACATTCCACTTGTTGGTGGATTAAATCATCGAAGATTCGGGTCATAGCTCGCTGGTAAGTTGTACCAGCATTCTTAAGTCCAAAGGGCATGACTTTGTAACAGAAGACCCGTATAGGTGTTCTAAATGCAGTAAATTTTTCATCTTCAGGAGCCATCTTGATTTGATTATATCCAGATGAACCGTCCATAAAAAAGAAAATTGCATGCTCAGAGGCTATGTCTACCATGAGTTATGGTATGGGTAACGAGAATTCATCTTTTGGACATGCCTTATTCAGATCCCTATAATCGATACATACGCGAATTTGACCACTTTTCTTTTTTACTGGGACGACACTAGCCAACCAAGAGGGATATTTCTCCTCTCAAATAAAGCCTACATCGATCAGTTTCTTAACTTCAGTTATCACTTGTTGTTCAATTTCTAAGCGCATGCGTCGTGGGGCTTGCTTAACAGGAATTATGTCAAGTTGAATTTTAAGTTTGTGAACTGCTATTTCTGGAGATAATCCGGGCATTTCGTCATAACTCCAAGCGAAGCAATCCTTAAACTCTGAAAGTAACTTGACTAAGTTATTTGACTCATCCTCGTTCAATAAGGCACTTATGAACGTCGGACGTGGATTTTCTTCATTACCAAGGTTAATTTCTTTTAGTTCGTTAATAGTTGATTGGATTTCCTCCTCGAGTTCAGGAGGTGCCTGTTGCAACCCATGACCCCGAGTTTGAGATTTTGATGATGCCAAATAATGAGTGTTTTGGAACTGCTTTTCATTGATTATTATTTTATTTGTTATTTTTCTTGAGCACTAACATTTAAGGAAGATCACAAGTGACTCAGGAAGAAAGGAAAACTCAAGATCGGGTAGATTAGGAGTATGAGTCAAATATTGTATTTTTCATTTATTGTATTTTTTACTTTATTGAGTCTGGCCACAAAATGCGTAAGAGTAAGAGCAACCATGCACACACACAGGGGGAGAGTTCTTTTTTAACTGCAAAATATAACTAAAATTCTTCTCTGTAGATCGTACTGTACGATTTTATTTCGTACCGTACGATCCAAGCTATGTGGACAATTCTGTGAATAGATCGTACTGTACGAAGTCTTTCGCACTGTACTATATGTTCAATCCAAAACCCTAGCCGTGACTTAGTTTAAGTAAGTGTTTTTGCGCCGTTCGTACTGTACGACCAGGTTCGTACTGTACGATCCGTTTTTAATACTTACTTAAATTAACCCGTGATTAGTGCATGTAATCCATGCCTAATGAAAATTTGAACATCGTACTGTACGATAGTAATCGTACCATACGATGAACAGAGACGACATCCGATCGTCCAGACCATCGTCTTGTATGAATAGTATCTTGTTGGATCGTACCGTACGATATTATATCGTACAGTATGATTTATTTTTGTACTGTTCGTACATCTTCGTACCAGGACGACGGCTGTTTATGAAGATCGTACTGTACGATATGGAATCGTACTGTACGAACAGTAACGGCTAATTTTTAAATCAGAGGTTTTTGGAGCCCGTTTTTAGATGTCAATCAAGTCTTTTTGGGTAAGATTTACAAAGGTGGTGAACGTGGTTAGAGAGGGATTCCAAGGGAGAAAACTCTAGAGAAATTCTGGAGGGTTGAGAGAGGAAGGAGGAGGTGAGCGTTGTGAGGGAGAAGAGGTGTGAGGGAGATCACACGGTTGCTCCAAGCTTGCTGCATCTTGCTCCTCCTGTGGCCCGAGAAGGATTTGAGGAAGGATCTCCAAAGGAAAGGCTCGTCTACATCCGTTACCTCCAGGTTCTCTGCCTTCTCCAGGAGGGAGAAAAACGAGAAGGTTCTCTGCCGTCGCCAAGAGGGTGAAAATAGAGTTTGGTATTCCGCCACGCCGGGTTGGCGAAAGGGAGGTTTGTACAGGCTTCTCCGCCTTGCCGAGGGGGGCAAAAGGAGAACTATTTTGATAGTGAAAATCCCGGAGTGGAGGACTCCGGGGAGTGGACGTAGGTCATATTTTGATCGAACCACTATAAAATTCTTGGTGTGTTCTTTCCTTATCGTTGTTTACTTTTTGCTTGCATTTTAAATTTGTCATATCTATTGCATGTGAAATTTTGTGAAAGAAAAATTGCATAAATCTTTGTTTTAAAGTTTTAAAAACAACAAAAAAATTAGAACTCTTGTTTAGGGTTAAGTTTATTATTAAGAAGTTTTTACAATTCACCCCCCCTCTTGTCGTTTAGTAATTTCAATTGGTATCAGAGCTTGTTTTTCAAAAATAGTGTTTTAAAAAACCTTGAAAAAACGATCATGTCGAACTTTGGTAATCGTAACACTGCGGAGGGTTATTCAATAACTCGTCCACCACTTTTTGATAACATTCCGTTTGATTTCTGGAAAATTAGAATGTCTACATTTTTGCAATCTATAGATTACCGCATGTGGATGTTAGTAAATGATGGATATGTTGCACCGTTTAAGATTGTTAATGGTTTGAAAACTTCTGTACCTTTTATTGAATGGAGCAATGAGGATAGGGAGTTAGCCCAACTGAATGCTAAGTGCTTAAACTGCTTTTTTTGTGCATTGAAATCTGAGGACTATATGAGAGTATCTACTTGTGTTTCTGGTAAGGAGATTTGGGATAGACTGTGCATTACATACGAAGGAACAAACGAAGTAAAACAGTCTAGGCTTAACATTCTACTGCATGATTATGAATTATTCCGTATGAAACCTAGCGAAACAATTTCTGACATGTACACTAGGTTCACCCAAATTGTGACATCCTTGCATGCATTAGGTAGAGAAATTTTAAATTCTGAGAAAGTGAATAAAATTCTTAGATGCCTACCTAGTTCCTATGATGCTAAGATAACTGCTATCACTGAGTCTAAAGATCTTAATGTTTATTCTATTGATAACCTCCTTGGGTCACTCATTGCATATGAGCAAGGAGTGAGCCAAAGGCAAAGTGATGCAGGTGAAAAGAAAAAGGAGCGGACGGTGGCATTAAAAGCTAGCAACTTAGAAAGTGAAAGCTCTGCAGGGGAGGAAGATGATGAGATAGCACTGATGACCCGACAGTTCAAAAATTTCTTGAAGAGAAAACAAAAGCGTCATCAGAACAGCTGGAATAAAGGTAAGAGCTCAAGGTCCAATAAGGTTTCATCTGATACAATTTGCTTTGAGTGCAGGAAGCCAGGTCACCTTCGAGCCGATTGCCCTAATCTGAAGAGTCAACCAGCAAAGGAGAAAGGAGATGACAAAGTTAAATACAAGAGAGGAAAGACAAAGACACAGAAAGCTTTTTGGGCCGACTCTACCTCAGAATCATCAGAAGAAGAAGCAGAGGAGGAGGTAACAAATTTGTGTCTTATGGCTAATGATAACCTTGATCAATTGGATCAAGATGAGGTATGTCAACTTTCTTATGATGAATTATTGCTTATTTCTGAGAATATTCATGACTCGTATAGGAAACTGAAGAAAATGCATGCTAAACTTAATATTGAATTTAGTTCCTTACAAATTGAGCATGCTAACTTAGTTAAAGAAAATTCTGATTTAGATAAAGATCACATGTTACTTCTTGATGAGTATGATGCATTAAATAAGAAGCATATTGAACTAATTGAAGCGCATGAATTCTTGAAAACATCACATATTGAACTAGATGTAGAGTTTGAAAAACTAACTGCACTTGCATTAGAAGTAGATCATAGTGAGCACTTGCTATTGATAGAAGTTGATGGATTGACAGCTCAAAATAAAACTTATAGTGAAAAGATAAAAGAACTAGAAAATGAAATTGCATCACTCACAGTAGGCCATCCTAGAAAACCCCCAACATAGCATGCATTACAAAACCTTAGGAAGAGGCACCACCACACTCATAGATTAGTAAATCCATTTCCTGGTGTTAGGTGCTTCTCTTGTGGCATGTTAGGTCACATAGCCCGCACATGCATAATTCACCGTAGGACACACTTAGTATGGAGACCTAAACTGCATCCATCACAGCATAACATGCATACATCTCATTCATGCAAGCATAAGGAGGAACCCAAACTCACTTGGGTTCCCAAATCTAATCTTTGAATGAAATTGTAGGGATGCTCTCACAAAAGACCTAGTGAGAGCATGTGGTACCTGGATAGTGGCTGCTCGCGACACATGACTAGAGATATGAAGAAGTTCATCCTATTGGAGACCAAAACTGGAGGCAAAGTAACGTTGGGAGACAACACTACCAGGAAGGTGATAGGCTCAGGTATTGTTGGTAATGCTAAGAATTTTATAATTGAAAATATTTTATTAGTTGATGGTTTAAAGCATAACTTACTTAGCATTAGTCAACTGTGTGACAAAGGTTTTGATGTTAAGTTTTTTACTGATAGATGCCTGATTAGTTTATTTGATGAAATTATTTTAGAAGGAAAACGAATTAACAATGTTTACATGTTAGACCTTGATTGCGTTGATAGTTCAAAATCATTTTGCTTGAAAATAATAGTTGATGACTCGTGGCTATGGCATAGGAGACTATGCCATGCTAGCATGAAAACTCTTAGAAATATCACTCAGAAAAACCTAGTTAGAGGTGTACCTAAGTTAAAATTCACCAAGGATCACTTATGTGATGCTTGCCAACAAGGAAAACAAGTCAAATCATCCTTTCACTCAATTAGAGACGTGATCACCTCTAGGCCACTAGAAATTCTACACATGGACTTATTTGGACCCGTTAGTACAGCCAGTCTAGGTGGAAAGAATTATGGATTTGTGATTGTAGATGACTTCACTAGATTTACTTGGGTAAGATTATTAGCACACAAGAATGAGTCTTTTGAGGAATTTAAAGTTTTCTCCACATGGATTCAACGAAAATTAGGTTGTGAAATATCAACAATCCATAGTGATCATGGTGGAGAGTTCCAAAATGATAGATTTGAGTCATTCTGTCAAGAGATAGGAATAGAGCACAATTTCTCAGCTCCTAGAACACCCCAACAGAATGGCATAGCAGAAAGGAAGAATAGAACTTTGGTAGAAGCTGCTAGGGCAATGCTAGCGGAGTATACCCTTCCTAGATACTTTTGGGCAGAAGCAGTCAACACAGCCTGTTATGTTTTGAACAGAGTAAACATTAGATCGAAGCTGAATAAAACTCCATATGAACTCCTTAAGGGTAGGACACCAAACCTTTCACATTTACATGTCTTTGGGTGTAAGTGCTTTATCCTAAATAATGGTAAACATCCCTTAGGAAAATTCGATCCCAAGTCTGATGAGGGTGTCTTCTTAGGTTATTCTTCTGTAGGTAAGGCCTATAGAATTTTTAATAAGAGAACCCTTGTAGTAGAAGAATCCACCCATGTGGTATTTGATGAATCAGATAAGCCCTCAGAATTTAAAATTGAAGATGATGAAATAGAGGCAATTCAAGGAGTAGAGACGATGACCTTAGGAGAAAGGGTCGAACCTCAGGAAGTTTTGCCTAGATAATGGAGATATTCTTCTAGTCATCCTAAAGAGTTAATTTTAGGAGACCCTTCAGAAGGTGTAAGGACTAGGCATGGACTTAGGAAGGAGGTTAGTCACTCAGCTTTCATCTCTATGATAGAACCTACAAGTATAGATCAAGCCTTAGGAGATGAATTCTGGATTCTAGCAATGCAAGAAGAGCTGAACCAATTCACCAGGAATGATGTTTGGGAGTTAGTTAAGAGACCTAAAGAGCAAAGTGTTGTTGGAACAAAATGGGTCTTCAAGAATAAGGTGAATGATTCAGGAACAATAATAAGGAATAAAGCAAGGCTAGTAGCTAAGGGGTACAACCAGATTGAGGGAATAGACTTTGAAGAAACCTTTGCCCCGGTTGCTAGACTAGAAGCCATAAGAGTGCTCTTAGCTTTTGCTTGCTTCAAGAACTTTAAGTTATATCAAATGGATGTAAAGAGTGCATTTTTGAATGGGGTAATTAAGGAAGATGTCTACGTTGAGCAACCCCCCGGATTTGAAAACTCACAATTTCCAAACCATGTATTCAAATTAAAAAAGGCACTATATGGATTAAAGCAAGCACCTAGAGCATGGTATGAAAGACTTAGCTCATTTCTTTTAGATAGAGGATTTCAAAAGGGTAGTGTAGATACTACATTCTTTTTACAAAAGGTCAAAGAAGAAATTCTCATTGTTCAAATATATGTAGATGACATCTTGTTTGAATCTTCGGATAAAAACTTATGCGATGAATTTTCAAAAACAATGAGTAATGAGTTTGAAATGAGCATGATGGGAGAGCTTAATTACTTTCTTGGCTTTAGTGTAAAACAAATGGATAATGGAACCTTTCTTAGCCAATCAAAGTATATTAAGGATATTTTAAAGAAATATGAAATGGATAGTGCAAAACCCATGAACACCCCAATGAGTTCGACAATCCAATTAGATAAGGATCCTAGTGGAAAATCAGTAGATTAGAAAAAATATAGAGGAATGATTGGATCCCTACTTTACTTGACTGCCAGTAGACCGGACATAATGTTTAGTGTGTTCCTTTATGCCCGTTTCCAAGCCGATCCTAAAGAGTCTCACTTAACTGCTATCAAAAGAATTCTTAGATATCTACTAGGCACCCCAAACTTAGGAATTTGGTATCCCAGACACAGCACTTCCTTTGAAATCCTAGGGTACTCAGATTCTGACTTCGCAGGATGTAGGATAGATAGAAAGAGCACCTCTGGTACCTGCCAATTCATCGGACAATCATTAGTTTCTTGGTCCAGTAGGAAGCAAAACTCAATAGCATTTTCCACAACCGAGGCAGAATACATTGCGGTAGGAAGTTGTGTTGCACAAGTACTATGGTTAAAACAACAAATTCTTGATCTTGGACTACCTGTTGGAACCATCTCGATCATGTGTGACAACACAAGTGCAATTTATATCTCTAAGAATCCAATTCAACACTCTCGAACGAAACACGTAGACATTAGACATCATTTCATTAGAGATCACGTCGCTAAGGGAGATATAGAATTACATCATATCGCTACAGGAGATCAATTGGCAGACATATTCACAAAACCATTAGCTTTTGACACCTTTAGCATCTTGAGGACTAGATTAGGTGTCATAGATATAAATGCATAAAAAAAATAAAAAAAACAAAAAACAAAAACAAAAAAACAAAAAAATAAAAAAAAATCTTTAGGGCTGCTCCTGATCACCACACACTCACCACATCAACACTTACATTGACTGTTCATCGTACGGTACGATCCATACCGTACTGTACGATCCACATCATCACAAAAGGACAATCTGAGTAATAGCTGTTCGGTACGATATTTATTATGTATCGTACTGTACGATCAACCTATTCGTACAGTACGAAACTTTTGGTCAAAAGTCGTACTGAGGGCCTCGGGACGATCGATATTCGCCTGATCGTACTGTACGATACGTATCGTACTGTACGAGTTGACTGTCTTTTCCCGAAACGACCCGTCAGAATATTAATTGGATATCGTACTGTACGATCCCAAATCGTACTGTACGATATACGGAAATTCCTATAAATGCCCTTGCCTAGGCTGTTCCATTCACTCAACCCTCTCCTCACTCAGCCTTCACTTCGTTTTCTTGCCCTCCTGCAATGTCTAAACGAGATCGGATGACTGCCGGAAGCTCGTCCTCATCCCATCGTCAACCCGATCGCTTTCTGAATAGTGAGAATGAGGAAGCCTACTACCGATACAAGGCTTGCAAAATTTCTCCCTCAAAAATGCTTAATCAAGCCGCTCTAAATTTCGAGGTAATGGGCCTCTTTGTCTCCACCACCTTTCAATTCCTACTCACCCTAGCGTTTCCATACAATTCTGAACTGCTTTTTGAATTTCTCGCCAACCTCACCTACACCGTCGATAACACCACTTTTCACTCCTTTGTTTGTGGCCGCCCCGTTGAAATAACTAGAGCTGACATCGCCCAACATATTGGGCTGTCCACTGAAGGACCTATGGTTCGCTCGTTTCTTACCGATGATTTTGATTGGAGCGATGTAAATAGAGTCCTTAGGAATACTGTTTTTCATCAACACCAGCCTCTAGTCCAATCTTTAACCCGAAATGCCCGTATCATTCAACATGTTCTTCGAACCTCTATCATACCCAAAGGTGGCGACCGCATCAATCTGACCCCTACCTTGTCAGTCGCTACCTACCTTATTATGTCCAACATTAAGTTTGATGAGGTCGATTTGATTAGCAACTATATTCAGCACATGACTTTTGTTCGTCTTCCCACCACTCGACGGAAACAAAATCTGGCTCTTGATCACCTAATAGGATATATCCTCTACCATAAATATCAGTTATCCTACCCTGGTGAACCCGACATGCTTCCTATTTTTTATACGGATGCTTTCTTCCGTATCCCCTTTCATCGGGGACATGAGCCTGAAGAACCCGTCTTTGATGAAGAAGAAGGAGAAGATGCACCAGCCGCAGCTCCAGCTCGACCACGACGTCATGCTGCACCCCGAGCACCTGCACCAGCTCCAGCACCAGCACACCCAAATGATGATTTAGTCGCCCGCTTCGAACAGCTGCAGACTCGTCTCGACATGCATATTCAAGAACAGCATCACCAACACGAGACTGATATGCAGTGGTTTGGCGAACGATTCACTGCAATTGATCACCGCTTCGATGCTCTCTTTCAATATTTTCAACCAAATCCACCTCCACCACCACCAGATCATGACCCGTCTGCTTAGTTTGTTTATGTTTGCATTGTAGTTTCTGTTTGTTTTATTCTCTTACTTTTTGCTTTTAGTTGCTCCTCCTTTTTGTGCTGTCAAAAAGGGGAGAAGTTTGTTGTGATGTTATAATGCTTATTTATCTAAATGCAGTATCTTTTGTTTTGTACTTACTTGTAGTACTTTTTTTTTTCTTCTTGTGTTTAATTTAAAAAAAAAAAAAAAAAAAAAAAAAAAAAAAACAACAAAAGAAATGTTTTTCAAAAGAAATGGTTTTCTTTCTTACTTGCAACAAATTATTTGACATCATCAAAAAGGGGGAGATTGTTGCAACCCATGACCCCGAGTTTGAGATTTTGATGATGCCAAATAATGAGTGTTTTGGAACTGCTTTTCATTGATTATTATTTTATTTATTATTTTTCTTGAGCACTAATATTTCAGGAAGATCACAAGTGACTCAGGAAGAAAGGAAGACTCAAGACCGGGTAGATTAGGAGTATGAGTCAAATATTATATTTTTCATTTATTGTATTTTTTACTTTATTGAGTCTGGCCACAAAATGCGTAAGAGTAAGAGCAACCATGCACACACACAGGGGGAGAGTTCTTTTTTAACTGCAAAATATAACTAAAATTCTTCTCTGTAGATCGTACTGTACGATTTTATTTCGTACCGTACGATCCAAGCTATGTGGACAATTCTGTGAATAGATCGTACTGTACGAAGTCTTTCGTACTGTACGATATGTTTAATCCAAAACCCTAGTCGTGACTTAGTTTAAGTAAGTGTTTTTGCGCCGTTCGTACTGTACGAACAGGTTCGTACTGTACGATCCGTTTTTAATACTTACTTAAATTAACCCGTGATTACTGCATGTAATCCAGGCCTAATGAAAATTTGAACATCGTACTGTACGATAGTAATCGTACCATACGATGAACAGAGACGACATCCGATCGTCCAGACCATCGTCCTGTACGAATAGTATCTTGTTGGATCGTACCGTACGATATTATATCGTACAGTACGATTTATTTTTGTACTGTTCGTACATCTTCGTACCAGGACGATGGCTGTTTATGAAGATCGTACTGTACGATATGGAATCGTACTGTACGAACAGTAACGGCTAATTTTGAAATCAGAGGTTTTTGGAGCCCGTTTTTAGATGTCAATCAAGTCTTTTTGGGTAAGATTTACAGAGGTGGTGAACGTGGTTAGAGAGGGATTCCAAGGGAGAAAACTCTAGAGAAATTCTTGAGGGTTGAGAGAGGAAGGAGGAGGTGAGCGTTGTGAGGGAGAAGAGGTGTGAGGGAGATCACACGGTTGCTCCAAGCTTGCTGCATCTTGCTCCTCCTGTGGCCCGAGAAGGATTTGAGGAAGGATCTCCAAAGGAAAGGCTCGTCTACATCTGTTACCTCCAGGTTCTCTGCCTTCTCCAGGAGGGAGAAAAACGAGAAGGTTCTCTGCCGTCGCCAAGAGGGTGAAAATAGAGTTTGGTATTCCGCCACGCCGGGTTGGTGAAAGGGAGGTTTGTACAGGCTTCTCCGCCTTGCCGAGGGGGGCAAAAGGAGAACTATTTTGATAGTGAAAATCCCGGAGTGGAGGACTCCGGGGAGTGGACGTAGGTCATATTTTGACCGAACCACTATAAAATTCTTGGTGTGTTCTTTCCTTATCGTTGTTTACTTTTTGCTTGCATTTTAAATTTGTCATATCTTTTGCATGTGAAATTTTGTGAAAGAAAAATTGCATAAATCTTTGTTTTAAAGTTTCAAAAGCAACAAAAAAATTAGAACTCTTGTTTAGGGTTAAGTTTATTATTAAGAAGTTTTACAATTCACCCCCCCCCCTCTTGTCGTTTAATAATTTCAGTGCCTCCTTAACTTGAATGTCATCCGAATCATCTAAAGTTTCTAAGCAAAATTCATTAAGATTTTCAATGTCCTCTACAAAAAGATGATCAGATCCTACATTGTTAGTAATTACTAAGCAATAATCATCATCATCAAATGGACAAACAGTATTAAAGCCTAGTCCTGCTTTTGACTTTGGTTTATGGAATTCCGTATTCCAAAGACTTTTAAAGGACTGAGCTTGACGTTTAGTCCAAGTAGATGGGGTAAGACCTTGCTCAATTAAATTTTTAACACAATAAGGATACCAATCAAAAGGGAGTTCCACTATTTCATTCATAAAAGTATCATCAACATGTACATCAGTTTCAATATTTTTGCTAGAAGAAGGAATAAACTTAGCAGTTTTACAATCATCGCTCAAAGCAGGTGAAACTTTAACTGCCAACCCAGCTATACTATCTTGTGATAGTGAGGTTAAAGCTAAAGTCTTCACATATCCTTTAAGTCTTTCATAGGTAGACAAATCTGAATCATCCTCTATATTTGCCTGAATTTTATCTTCATCACTGTCATTTTCCAAAGAGATCTCAAATTTTGGCCTTTTTTTACTATTTTCATCATTCAGTACACATGATTCATCATCTGAACCAGATTCTAAATCGATGTGTATCGTAGGGTTTTGATTTTGAATGTTTTCATACATTGCACTTTCATGATTGCATCCTCTGCCTCTACCTCTCCCTCGTTGGGTCATCCTACCACCTCTTTATGAGGGAGGAGCAGGATGCCAACGAATGCTATCTTCGAGGCAGGGATATTCTTCATCTATTTTTTCTTCTTTTTCTTTTTCATTTTTCTTTTCAAGTGCAATTTCATTTTTGGCCAAATTGAGATCTTTAGGAACAGACGTTTGCTTTATAGGCAAATAATAGGCGGCATCTTCATAAATTCCTACTTCATAAACCGAGAATGGTTGCAAATCTCCCTTAATACAGTGCTTAGTACCATCTCTGATGTACTTGATACACTGATGCAGGGATGAAGGAACCATCCTATATTCGTGAAGCCAGGGTCTACCTAAAAGAGCGTTAAAAGATGTTGGAGCGTCTATAATATGAAACTTTGCTTCAGTTCTAAAATCCTCAATCTCTAACAACAAAGTAATTGAACCCAAAGCCCTCTCTCCATTTTCATTAAAACCCCGTAAGATCATCTTGTCTGAGCTGAGCTTACGGACGTCTATTCTCAAATAGGCAAGAGTTCTTAGAGTCATAATATTAACTGATGCACCAGGATCTACAAGGATACGTGACAATCTGAAGTTATCTATGTTCACTGTTATGTATAATGGACGGTTGTGATCAGCCGTCCCTAAACACAGATCTTCATCAGAAAAAGAAATTTCAGGAACTCCTTTAGAACAAAAAGCTTCATCAGGCTGCGCAGCTGCTAACTGGGCCATGCAAATATCCGGATCTAACAAAGCTTTGATTAAAGCTTCCCTCATTTCTTTGGAAAGAATCAAGGCATCGTAAATGCTCAGTTTGGCAGGTAGCTTCCTGAGATGAGCTAGGACATTGTAATCTACCTTGGGCATTCCACTCTCAATTGGACTTTAAAAATGAACGGGTTGAGGTGGAAGAGAAGACTCTGGCTCGTCAATAACTTGCTTTCCTTTATCTTCAGAAGAAGCGTGAGGTGGTAACACTTTGCCACTACGAAGCTTGATTTCCACTATCTCTTCAGAAGAAGTGACAGGCAGGTTATCTTCTTCGACCTCAGCTAATTCTGATTTTACTTCTGTTAAATTTTTAGAATCAGACATCTCGGCTTCAATACAGATAGGCATACCCTGCAAATCAAGAGCAGGGACATCACTATCTGAATAATAACCAAGAGAATGTTTTAATTCTTCAAAATAAATTGATCATGCAGAGAATCATTTTCAGGTATATTTTTCAAGTCATATGTAACATCATTATCAGAAATAGACAAGATATAAGTAGAATCCTTTTTCATTGATTTAACATCATCACACTTAATAAAATAAAAATCATCTAAGATAAGAGGATTGAGGATAACAGTCTCCCCATCCGAAGAAAACACAACTCTATTAGATACATCACAATCAAAACTACTAAAAGCATCAAAACGATCTCTAGTGTCCTCCTTCTCCTGAACTATAGGACCCTGGCTGACTCGGGCTTCCTTGAGCTCTGAAGGTGGAGTCATCTCTACATCTTCTTCTGGAACTATCAGATCAACTTGGAGAGGCTTCTGAGCTCCCAAAGACTCCTGAAGAGAAGAAAAGTAAAGTTTGTTTAGAAATTTCTTTGAAGAATGGGATAAAGCTATATCCCAAGTTGAATCAGAATCTGAAAAGGAAGTAGGAACGATAGGCTCACCAGTCACACACTTAGCTGATCCCTGCCCCGAATCCACTAAGTATTCTTTAGGAATCACTACAGCTCCTAATTTTATATTTCTGTCAAGCCATTCTTTAAAAGTGATGCAATCTTCAAGTTGATGGCCTAACATCTGGGGAAATAATTAAAATGATCTGTCTTACCCACTTCTTCTGGCCTTCTAGGTGCTGGCAATTTGAAGTCTGGCTTTTTCAGAAGATTTTTGAAGATCTTCTTCAAAGCCTCCTTCTTAAAGGGGTATGTCTTACCAATCATCTCATTGAACTTTTCCCACTTTTCCTTTCTTTCTTCTAGAGTAAGGTAAGGCTATTGTTGGTTGAATTCTGGCTGAATCAAAAGTGGAGGGTGCTGTGGTGGCGGATACTGTGGCCTCTGATACTGCTGATTATAAAACTGAGGAGGTGATCTTTCTGTCTGAATTTTTATTGGTTGCTTTCCCTTATCCACAGCTGACACCGTCCCAGATTTCTTTTCAAAGACCTTCTGGGGTTTCAGCTTCTTAGGGTCTGAAGAAGACTGGTCAACAAGGAAGGAGAGTTGTAAAGCTTCTTCTTGTAGACTGGAGGCCTTATTGAGCAATTTTTCAAATGTCTTAATGGTAAAACCCTTCAAAAGAAAGGCTACCGGTCCATGAATGTTTTTAAGCAAAATCTCAATTACATGTTGTTCCTGCAATTGAGGTTCTCATTTCATGCTCAAATTCCTCCATCTAAGTATATAATCAACTAGCTTTTCTCCTGGCTTTTGTTTCTCTATTACAAGATCCCCAACTGTAACATGGTGCTGACTACCTGCAAATCTTTTAACAAACATGTTCTCTAACTCTGTGAAACTGTGCACTGAACCATTTGGAAGATCTGCATACCAATCAAATGCTACCCCTGACAGACTACTGACAAACTGTCTGAAAAGCAAAGCATCGCTACCCCCAGCGTTGCAACAACTAGCTCTAAAGTATGCTATGTGCTGCCTTGGGTTTCCAGTACCATCAAAGATCTTGAAGGAGGGAGGCACAAATCCCTTTGGGTAAGGAACTGCATCAAACTCCTATGGGTAAGGTCTACCTTTTGGAGTATATGACGCACTTTGAGATTCTGCTAATGCCTCCCTTGCTTTTCTACCATTCGCTTTAATTCTTTGGATTGAGAAGCATTTATTTCTGGATTTTGTTGGTGTTCTTCTATAGTCTCAATCACTTGTTTCTTTCCTACCACCTGAACAGGCTCGGGTTGAGAAGACTCAACCTGTGCTCATGATGGTAAAGGACCCTGACTTTGGAAAGAAGCCATAGTGGCTATCATTTCTTCTATCTTCTTCTCCATACTTGAAATCTGCTCATCTTTTTGTTTTAATTGCTGTACAAGACGTTCAGTTAAGTCTAGCGCTATGCCTTCCTCAACTACAACATCTTGTAATACAGCTTCCTCAATCTGCTCATTATAAGATGTTGTTCTTGTTTCAACCATAAAGACATCAGCCACTGTATCATCTAACATATCATCTCCATCTAAGTCAAAGTTCAAAGCTTCTTCTTCATCTAGATTTCTAATACTGTCTTTTAGTTCACCTATCATCTCCTCTATAGATCTTCCAGAAATATAGTTGGGATCAACAGGAACATACCTTTCACAATCCATGGGATCTGGAGTAGTATTCTCAACCCTCTTCTTCTCTTCAAGTTTACTTTCTATAGGCTTCTCAGTTGAAGCTACTACAGGAGAAGTATCTTTTTCCTTGGGTTTCCAAACCTTCTTCTCATCAGATGTCGAAGAGGGTTGGTTTGAGGATTCCAACCGCTCTACATCAGGATAAGAAGATGGAGTAGGACCCGTAGAGCGGTGCCTATCTATCTGGGGAGAAGAATGGGTATGAGAATTACGTTGAATTTTGCTAGGACTCTGTAGTGGTGCAGAAGAAGGGGAAAACTGACGGCTGACTTTCTGTGGAACCTGCTGAGTACTTTCAAATCTCACTGAAGCATCAGTCAAAATAATACTGTCAGTCTTTCTACTGGATCTCCTTGGTTCCCTAGGGTATCCATTAGTGAGAGCAGAGATGGCAGTTGGTTTGAATTTTCTTTTACTATCTCTTGCACTCAACTGACCTCCTACCCTAGTTTTAATAAGTTTCTGCCTTATGGTTTCTTCTTCAATCCTATCACTGACCATTCTTTTCATTTTTCTTATGAATTCTTCTCTAGTCTGTGGATGACCATCTGCACACCCTTGTACAATAGCTTTAACCAAATTCTGAATGTGAAGTTCTTTACTTTTTGTTGGCTTAGTGACAGACGTTTTAATAGTAGTAGGGGCTGATCGAGCAATCAACCTCGCATCTTCCTCTCCATCAGTAGCGGAGAGGAGATGGAACCTACTACCACTAAGATGTGGAGAGGTTGGAGGGATAAGCTCATTTTTCTTTGGTATTCCTAGTTTTTCCATTCTTCTCTTTATACGACGATTCTTATTCCTTCTCTGAGTCTTAGTCATAATCGTCGATAAATTAGAAGAAGATCCAATCTCAAACTGACTGGGTGCACTGAAAGGGACTGAACTGTTTGCTACTACAACTGACTTGAGTTTCTGATCTTGATTAGATTGCTCAATCTTATCAAATACTAAGGGCTTAGGGGCTACAGGAGAAGTTTGAGACCCGCATCCCAAAGTGAATTCTAAGATAGGTTTCTGATTAGCAACCTCATTGGGTGGAACAATAGTAAACTCAGGTCCACTAACAGACAACTGCAAATCCTCAAATCCTTTTCCAAACTTGATTATACTACCCTCAGCAAATGGTTTGTAGGACAGGTTCATGTTGTCAGACAGGGAAAAGATTAATTTACCCGTCATTTTTCCTGAAATTTAAAAGAGATTTTTAATTAGACTTTGAAAATTTATTTAAATTGTAAAAGTTTAATTAATCCAACTAAATAAACTAAATCCTATCTCATTTCATATATATTGAGTTATATGGAAATATAACTACAATACATAATATTGAGATAAGGATGAATTTTATTTAGTGTTTTTATTTCAACTTTTGAAATTTTGGACCCAGTGCTAATTCAAACATCAAGCTACAAGAATAATGTAACTACAACGTTCGAATTAACACGGGGATTTACTTTACAAATAGGCCATTATAAAGGAGCTCCTCGTTAATTTTCTAACGGGGTCTAAAATAAGACCTCTAAAATTTTTTAGATACCGACCAAATTATTCAAAAATGAAATGAATAAAAGAACCGGCGGAAGAAAGGTAGTTACAACCTATGCTAAGCACAAGTATACTACCGATTAAAGGGTATAAAATACTGCTAAAGATGGAGAGAGGAAAAATCCCCAGTGGAGTCGCCAGAAAACCTTGGTGGGAAAATTTGTGGTCACCACGCAGATTTTGATTTCTCCTATTTTGTAATCGAATACTACATTGAGAATAAAGTACAGTCTCGAGAGGCCGACACAATATTCTACAATGGATTCAATATCAGAATAGGGTTTTGAAAATTAAAAATTGATATTTCTATAATCAAACATAGCTCAAAGAATAATATATCATCTCAAAAGATTAACATGAAATTCTATAGAATATGTTTAAAGATAGAAATACAGTTTTTGAAAAAAGTTTATTCATTCTTTTATTTAGATATGGCAAGAAGAATATTATATCATCTTAAAAGACGAACATAATATTCTTCAAGATATCCAAAAGCGAGAATGAGTTTTATAAAATTCATTATTTCTAAAGTTGAATATAACAAGTATAATATTATATTATCTGAAAAGATAATAATAACATTCTACAAGTCTATTCAAAATTAAAAATAAGGTTTTAAAAACATCTACGTTCCCAAAGATTCTTCCCTTGTTTTATATGAATAAAACAAGGTTTATTTTAGTCTGGGGTTCTCAAATCCCTATAGGAGCAAGCTCCTATAATTAATTACATCCTAGGAGGAATGCTCCTAAGAAAACTCTCGATTAAAGCAGTGATTTCATACCCTTTTGACTACAAAGTAGAAGACAAGGAACAGAAGTAAAGATTTTCCAAGGAGAAAACTCAATGTTGAACATTTATTAGCGAGTCAAAGGAGAAAAAGTAGGAGGAGCAAGATTCTGAGAAGCTTAGAAACAACCTCAGTCTATCCTATGTTGGGCTTTACATTTTAAGAGAAAATTTTATGTTTAAGTTGACATTTTATTAGAAATTTGGGATTATATTCCCGGAGGGCGAGGACTTAAGATCTAAAAAGAATCTGCTTCAGAACCTAAATCTAATTTGGGTACTATAAAATAGTGACCCGAACCTAACTAATGAAGTGCAAATCTGGACTTATCTCGGCCTGGATTGGGGAGCCAGCAAACCACCTAGGCGCTTTAAAAAATGTATCCAGTCTCTTATGAAAGATGGGTAGGGATGTTGATTTAAGTTTTAATGAATTGGGGGCCGACATCTAAGATAGTTCCTAATTGGCCCCTTGACTTATGTATGGTGAGAAATGTCTAGAAATGCTATTAATATTTTAGACTCTTTTTTTAATTTGTGTCTAATGTAATGCATGCTAATTGACTCGAATGCATAAAATGAATATGAAGCAGTTTTAAAATTAGGCTTAGAAAATAGGTTTTTCCCTAGAGATTGCACAACTTCCCCTTGACAGAACTGCACCCTCATAGGTCAAGTGGTCTGCCAGAACCCGCAGGCGGGGATGTGCCTAACAAGGAAGAGAAAGTATTAATATGCTTATGCTGACTCTCGGCGGTCCCGAGCTTACTTCTTAGATCGTTAGAGTTACTATGTGAGCCTAAAAATTTTTATTTAAAATTATAAGTAGAAGAATTTTAAGCGTACCCTTACGAAAAAAATCTCTCCGTTTTGAATCCAGGCTAAAACAAAACAAGGAATGCAAGGTCCTAAAAAAATCTACTGCATAAATAATGTAAACAATCAATTTTAATAATCCAAATATAATGTCCAATGTCCAATGTCCATATTACACCCAGAATTTGCAGAAAAGTAAAGTGGCCGGGCACCACTGACAACAAACTCGGATTATAATCCTAAGAACGATGCTAGTGATTTTTGAAATGGGATATACTGTTCCTTAAATCTTCATTTCTTCATCTTCTTTCTTCAATCTTCTTGTTCTGTCTTTTCTTCTTCTACGAACTTCTCGGGTCCGTCGGGTTCTG
Organism: Dendrobium huoshanense; assembly: GCA_016618105.1. Taxonomy (NCBI): domain Eukaryota; kingdom Viridiplantae; phylum Streptophyta; class Magnoliopsida; order Asparagales; family Orchidaceae; genus Dendrobium; species Dendrobium huoshanense. The sequence continues at coordinate 42,994,933 of CM028352.1, read as the reverse complement.
GATATTCAAATGAAAAGAAACTCATCCCTAATAGGGATATTTTCTTTTCTATTTGGATATTGAATCATCCTAATTTGACTTTCCAAATAAAAGAGAATAATCCTTTAAGGTATATTCTCCTTTCTTTGGATTCCAAATTGGATGTAATATCCCACTTTCAAAATCACTTTCATAATTTATAATATTTTTCAAACGCATTTACATTTACATTACATTTCACAGAAAGAAAAGAAAAATCTAATCCACCTGCAGGATTATCCTAAGCAATTTATAATAAAAATCATCTCACGCAGTTATATATATATGCAATTGAATTTAAATTATTAAGCCACACTTGGCCACACTCTTCTTCATTTGGGGGCTAAGCAGCTGAAGCACCTGTAGCATTTATTTATTATTAATTAATTAGCCCCCTTTTTCTGCCCTGCATGAGTGTGGCCACTTGTAGAAAATCATATTAACAATCCAGATCGCTCCTAACCTATGGGTAATCTAATCGTTAATCAAATCATAACATAGAGTGCAGTAAAAATAAACAAACACACCAACATTTCACAACAAGCGTGCAATAAAACTCGAGAAAAAGCCCGTCACAGTGCAGTAAGAAAATAAACACCGGCCTAACCTAAAACTAGAGTCGGTTGTCCAAGCAAACAATTCTTAGTGTGTCTATTAGAAAGTGTGGTTTTGAAATGTCCTAAGTCAATTATTAGCTAAAGTTTTCTAATTGACTGAATTTTAATTTAAAAATATTTACTAATTCTAAAGTGAGATGTCACTAAATTTTCTATGTTATAAGTTTCTAACCTAAAGTGTGCATGCATCCTAAGTTTAGATTTTCTAAGACTCAGTCCTTAATTTTTGTCCGTAAGTGTCACTACTGTTATATAGGTTGAAAAATGTTGTTATCACTAACCCTTAGGACTTTGCGCGTGTGTAAAAGAAGTTTGAGGATCTAAAAACAAAAAGTAATCCTAATTAAATTGAAGTTACTACAGGGACCTAAAGGAATGGTTTACGCACACCACATCAAGGGGTCCCTAAAGGTTTTCTAAGTTTTGAAATACTCACAGTCACCGGGGGCTACGACCCGGTGGTTCCGCCCGTAGCACCTCTACCCGGTTGGATAGAGGCGACTGACGTCATTAGCTCCTTGTCCTTTTGATCCCTCGACCGGTACCATTCCTCGCAGTTTATGTCAATATAGGAAAAAAAACAAGGATTAGAAAGCACACTTAATAATTAATAATAAAATAATTGAAATTTACTGAAAATAAAGACGTACCTTTCTTCGGGATTGAACACTGACTTGTTTGATTGCCTTTTGAACTTCTTTACTTTTGAAAGCATATTGTATGTCTTTCTAAAATTCATCCCGAGGCAACAAGAAAAGGGAAGAAGAAGGAGAGAGAGAGAGAGAGAAAGAGAGAGAGAAAGAGAGAGATTTATGATTTTCTTTAACATTTATAATTTCTAAAAAGTTTCCAAACTCATTCTATAACACAAATTACTATTCATCTCCCTTTTCAAAATTCACACAAGTCCCACTTTTAAACACACAGACTACAATCACTTATCAAATACACGCAATCTCTTTCACTTTTCCAAAACATAAGCAAATCACCTTTCAATACACATTTTAAAAACATACATTTCATCTTTCAAACTTACATGCAATTCTTCTTTCTCAAAATCACTTATTATTTTTCACAAATATCACTTTTCAAAACAACCTTTCACTTTCAAAATTCATCCTCTCAAAGTACACACAAACCTCTCTTAACATATACACACACACACACACACACAATTCAGTTATCAAGATCATATATTCAAACTTTACTTAATACAAACACATTTCCATTATTCTTAGCATTCCGACATACACCTTTCACTCTCCAAAATTCAAAATTTATTTTTTAAAGTCAATACACTTCACCCTTCAAATCTCCACAATTCCCTTCTCCCAAAATTTACACAAATTCCACAGCATTTTCACAATTAAACATTCTCATATTTGCATGTTTTACCTTTTCAAAATGGATATATACATATATATTCTCCAACGATCAAGTTTCATTTTACTATTCAGAGAACACACACTAAACTTTTCAAAATTCTTCATATACACCTTACTTGTTTATTTGATAGAAAATAAGATGAGAGAGCCCATTTCAAAATTCATGCCTTCCTCAAATTATTATTACCATTCCATATGGATGCAACAAAAATCACTTCAGATTTTTATACAAAATATATTAAAGTCTTTTAAACAAGAATAAATGACAGTCATTTGAATTTAATTACAATTGGGACAAAGCAATGATTTATATGAAAGAGGTAAAGAAACTAGGGATAAACTTTTCGTTTAGAATTATATACCCATGATTGTGATTCACTGAACTTACATTTGCTCTTAACATTAAAGCTTAACAGAAAATATGAGTTTATTCAAACATCAAGATACTTTTACAATGATATCAAAGAGATAAGAAAACAAGCTAATTATCAGTGAAACCGAAATAAGTAAACTTAAGATAATCTTTCAGATTTTATGAGAACCAAAAACATTATGAACAAACATTTAAAATTCTACCCTTGATGATTTCTTTGCTAATCTAACAATTAAAAAGAAAATAGTTAAGAGAAAAGAACAATGCAATTATCTCAAACTTAAAAAGAAAATAGTTCCGAACTTAAGAGGGGGAAGTAAGTTCGTGAATTGCATAGGGAGTCGGCCTAGGAAGTTCCGAACTGCAGAGGAGATGGGGGGCTATTCGTGAATAGCTGAGAGTGGGATCATGCGAATGGGGAGAAGTTCCAAACTGGGTGTTCGGTTTTGTTCTGTGCGTGAATCCAAGAGAATGGATTCTGAGTGGTTTCGCAAATGAACAGGTGGGCTTGAGATTTTTTTAAAATTGATATTGGCTTGTAGTTTAGGTAGCTTTATCAACTAAAAAAAAATCAATTATTAGGAGTATATATATATATATATATATATATATATATATATATATATATATATATATATATATATATATATATATATATATATATATATATATATATATAACATATTTTAAAAGGGTTGATTGAACTCATCAAGTTTAGATTGAAGTCGAGTTGAACCCAACTAAGCTCGACGACATTCAATTAGATTATTATGACCGAAATCATATTAGATATAGATTGAAGAATAGAGTTGAGTGATAGGTTCGGTTAGACAAGCCCTAACTGCATATGATTATATTTTATTTTAAATAAATTAATGGCTTAGATTAATCATAATTTAAAATGAAATCAAGAGTTAGTTTATAATTTAAAATTGATTTAGAATATTATTTATAAAATAATTGATAATTTAAAATATATATTTTATGTTAATTTTAAAACAGAAATAATTTAAAAATACTAATTTTATCTCATTTATAACAATTTGAATTTGATTGAGTCGAGGCGAATTGATTTAGGTTGACTTAAAAGTTCGAGTCTGTGCTACGTCAGTGGGCGTCCACCTAAAAGAAATCCTATGGGCGACGTCTACACTAGGCTATGAAAGCCTAGGTGTTAGAGTCGATTCCGGGGAAATTGACCTCGAATAATGAGGTCAACAGTAGGCAGCCTGATCGTTTGCCTCCCGAAATTGAGGGTCCAAAATGGCCCTCGAGGAGCTTCCAAACGTGTGATGAGAACGCTAGACACCATCCATTATTAGAATAAACAAGGAACATGAGGAAGGAAACAAAGGGAAGGAGAGGTGGGAAGAAAAACGACTGAATTTGGCCTCAATTAATGAATCAGCAGGATCGTCCAAGACGATCGCATGATCGTCCAAGCTGATTCGGTGTAATTATTACTGATGGATGATTAGTTAAAAAAGGCGGTCTGATTGTCCGGGATTATCAGATATCATCCAAGATGATCAGATATAGTCCGGGATGATTAGACACTGGTGATCGTCCCGAGGAGTCAGGTCAGAAGACTGTTGAAAAAGAAGATCGTCCAAGACGATTATGTTGATCGTCTAGGATGATGCTCAATAATAGATCGTATCGGCTGAATTTAAAACGTTTTAAATCATATGCCATGTGTATCATCCAAGACGAACAATGGATCGCCTAGGGCAATTGTCCAAAAATGGATCGTCCCAGGCAAATTTATAGTTTTTAAACGTGCTAATACATGTATAATCCAGGACGAACAGGTTTATTGGAAGGGATGATTACTAATAAATGCATCATCCAGGATGAAAATATATCAGCCAGGATGATCAAAATAATTGTAACATAGGACGATCATATCGTTCAGGATGATAATGGATCGTCTAGGATGATGAAGAGCAAAAAAGTCAAAATATTTAGTAGATAAAGTTTTTGAAGAATGATGAGCAGATCGTCCAGGATGATATAAATATCGTCCAAGAAGATGTGACAAAAATTTGAAATCAGAGGATGGACGGAGATGATCACATAAGGCCTAAAAATAATAAAAGCAACTAAAAACAATAATGATAAAACATGAAAAAAGCATAAAAACTAGCAAAGAAACAAAGTTTTTTTTTTAATCAAGGTATGAACATGATATAGTCTCCATGTGATTGATTTTAAAAATTTGTAAGTTAATGAGTTAACAATATAAAAAATCCAAAAAAGAAAAGGGTAAAATATCTGATCTTGTAAACCCTAAGCTCGGACTTCTTTTAGGGCAAAATTATCTTTTGAAATCAAAAGGCCTAACTCAGAAAAATCAATTGGATAAGAAAAAGGGATCCGATCAAGATTTGGTTTCAAAAAAATATCTTATAGAATAATGTATCAAATTAGTTTGTTACAATCGCAAAGTTCAAAATCAAGTCCTTGAAAATCTCAACTAACACATGAAATATTTTAAGTTTTAAGAGTTGGAAGAAAGGAAGATAGCTTGCTTTTTGATGGGCTCATTTTATTCCTCTTGTCCATTGAATGACACAATTTGCACATCTTTTAACTTTTGATACACTTTGTGTGTGTGTGTATATATATATATATATATATATATATATATATATATATATATATATATATATATATATATATATATATATATATATATATATATATATATATATATATATATATCATTGCATATTTTTTCTTTTAGCATCATTGGCCACTTTTTTTTAATTATTTTTTGCAAACTAGATTCTTTTCTAAAAACTCTTAAATATTCATAGTTGTGAGTATATCTTCTAGATATTAGAGAAGGAAAAACTCACTCTCTAATATAGAGAAGAATAAACCACAAAACAGAATAAAAAATCACATGAGAGATGCATTGACAGGATAACGATAAATCTTGAAGGAAAAAAAAATTGATTATTATAAATATAAGCTAGATTACTATAGTAAGGTAGAAAATATCTTAATTATAAAATCATGTTGTTAATTTAAGATAGACATTTATTTAGAAAAGAAAATTTCTCCACCAAAATAAGTTAGAGAAAGAGACTTAATCAACAGTGTTTTTTACCCTTTAACATATTAAGAGATGTAAAACATTAACTATAAATTTTTAAAAGGATAAAAATAAGGCATAAGATATCAATTCAACGATAATTTGAAAAAGAAAACAAATTAAGACATACAAAAATAAAGTAAAAACAAAGAAAAACAATAAATAAAAAAGATAAATAATAATAAAATATCAAAAATAAAGCATAGTAATCAGCAGATTATAGATCAAAAATCAGCAGAAATAAAGTTCATGCATTAATGTCAATCACACCCAATCTGGTCCTTAAAGTGCTGAAAGTCTTGAAGGCCAGTGGTTTATTAAATATGTCAGCCAGTTGATTCTCAGTCGCCACATGGTATAACTCAATGTCTCCCTTAGTCACATGGTCTCTAATAAAGTGGTGCCTAATGTCAATGTGCTTAGTACTTGAATGTTGGATAGGATTCTTAGAAATGTAGATGGCACTAGTGTTGTCAAAAATAATTGAGATGGTGCCTACAGGTAATCCTAAATCCAGTACCTATTATTTTAACCAAAGGACTTAGGTCAGACAATTTCCTAAAGCAATGCACTCAGCTTCAGCAGTAGAAAGTGTAATAAAATTTTACTTTCTACTAGACCAAGAGACTAAAGACTATCTTACGAATTGGCAAGTTCCAGAAGTTTTTTTTTATATCTACCTTACATCCTGTAAAATTAGAATCAGAATATCCAATAATCTCAAAAGATGTGCTGTGCCTATGGTACTAGATTTCTATGTTTTGGGTCCCTAAAAGGTATCTAAGAATTCTCTTAACTGCAATCAGGTGGGATTCCTTAGGGTCAGCTTGAAATCTAGCACAAAGCCAAACGCTAAACATTAAATCAAGTTGGCTAGCAGTCAGGTAAAGTAAAGATCCAATCATCCCTCTGTATTTCTTCTGATTAACAGACTTTCCACTTGGGTCCTTATCTAACTAAACATTGGAGGACATGGGAGTATTAATTGGCTTTGTTTTATCCATCTCATACTTCTTAAAATGTCTTTTATGTATTTTGATTGATTTAAAAAGGTTCCATCATCTAATTATCTTATGGTAAATCCTAAAAAGTTGGATAACTCTCCCATCATACTCATCTCAAACTCTCTACACATTATTTTAGAAAATTCTTCACATAATCTCTTATCAGAAGATCCAAAAAGTATATCATCAACATAGATCTGAACAACGACTAAATCATTTCTTACTTTCCTCAGAAAAATGGTGGTGTCTACGCTGCCTTTAACAAACTCCTTCTCTAGTAAAAATGTGATAAGCCTCTCATGCCAAGCTCTAGGTGCCTGCTTTAATCCATATAAGGCCTTTTTTAATTTGAAAACATGATTTTGAAATTGAGAACTCTCAAAACCTGGGGGTTGTTCTACAAACACATCCTTTTTTATTACCCCATTTAAAAAAGGAACTCTTAAAATCCATTTAAAAAATCTTACATCACTTATAACAATCAAAGGCTAATAGCACTCTAATGGCTTCCAATCTAGCTACAGGGTCAAATGTCTCCTTCAAAATCAATCTCTTCTATTTGGTTGCATCCCTTAGCCACCAATCTTTCCTTATTCCTAACCATCACTCTAGAATCATTCACCTTATTCTTAAAGATACACTTGGTTCCAATTACACTTTATCCCTTAGGTCTTTCTACAAGCTCCCAAACATTATTCCTAACAAAGTGGTTCAATTCCTCCTGCATGGCTAAGATCCAAAACTCATCATAAAGAGCTTGGTTTATATTGGTGGGTTCAGTCATTGAGATAAAGCTAGAGTGGTTCACTTCCTTCCTAAGTCCATGCCTAGTCCTAACTCCATCAGAAGGCTATCCTAAGATCAGATTTTTAGGGTTACTTCGAAGAGTATCTCCAATCTCTAGGCAAAGTGTCTGAAGGTTCAACCATTTCCTCCAGATTTACATTTTCTATCCCTTGGGTAACATCACCTACTCCTTCAGTGTTCTAGTGCTCTACCCTCTTCTCTAAATTTTTTACTCCAGTGGTAATCTCTCCAACATCATCATCATCCTCAACTCTAGGCTTTCTAGGATCATACTCATAAAATACTACATGAGTAGTTTCCTCCACCACCAAAGTTCTCTTATTAAACATGCTAAAAGACTTCTCAACACTAGAATATCCTAAGTACACTCCATCAGATTTTGGGTCAAATTTCCTAAGTGAGACTTCCCATTATTGTGAATGAAAACCTTACAAACCAAAGACATGAAAGTGGGAAAGATTGGGTGTCCTACCCTTAAGGATCTCATACGGTGTCTTATCTAATTTAAGCTCTAACTTTCACCCTATTCAACACATAACAAGCTGTGTTAACTGATTTAGCCCTAAACTATTTTGGAAGTGAATACTCAGTAAGCATGGCTCTAGCAGCTTCCACTAAGGATTTGGTTCTTTCTTTCAGCTACCCCATTCTGCTAAGGGGTCCTAGGAGTTGAGAAGTTGTGGCTAATCCCCTTGTCCTCATAAAAATCTCCAAATCTCTCATTTTCATGCTCTCCCCCATGGTCACTATGGATGGTCAAGATCTCACAACCTAGCTCTTTCTGAATCCAAGTGAAGAAGGCTCTAAACTCATCAAAAGACTCATTTTTGTGTGATAGAAATCTAATACAAGTGAACCTCGAGTAGTCATCGACAATCACAAAACCAAAGACTTTCTCTCCCAAGCTGGCAGTGTTAATGGGTCCAAACCAATCTATGTGAAGGACTTCTAAAGGTCTAGAAGTGCTAATGTCCTTAATGGGGTGAAAAGTGGAGTGGACTTGCTTTCCTAATTGGCAGGCATCACAAAGGTGGTCTTTTGAAAACTTAAGCTTGGGGACTTCTCTAACTAGGTCTTTTTGGGTCACTTTTGTAAGGGATTTTCATACTGGCATGACATAATCTCCTGTCCACAACCATGAATCATCAACAGTAGTTTTTAAGCAAAATGAAGCAACACATTCATGTTATTTAAATCAAGCATGTAAACTTTGTTGATCCGCTTTTCCTATAAAACAGTGTTATTATTTAACCTAATAATGCATGAGTTTTCAAAAAATTTTATGATGAAGCCCTTGTCTCAAAGCTGACTGATGCTGAGCAAGTTATATTTCAGTCCATATATAAGCAAAACATTTTCAATCAAAATGTTCTTGGAATTATCAATTATACTTGAGCCTACCACCTTCTTGGTGGTGTTGTCTCCAAGAGTAACATTGCCTCCTATCCTGGTCTCCAGTAAAATGATTTGATTGGCGTCACCAGTCATATGTTGAGAGCATTCGCTGTCCAGGTACCACATAATCTCATGAGGCCTTTTGTGAGAGCTTGCCTACAAAATCATAAAATGTTAGATTTAGGAACTCAAATAAGTTTGGGTCCCTTCTTATGGAAAGTGGAATACAATGCATATGTGTTATGTTGTGAATCATGCAATTTGAGTTTCCAAATCCAATGTAGACTACGGTGAATGGTGCAAGTGTGTGCAATGTGTCCTAACATGCCACATAAAAAAATCCTTAATTCCAGGAAAAGGATGCACTAATCTATGGTGATGCTTTTTATGTGATGCATGAAATGAAAGTTTTTTATTTTAAGAAGCTTTTAGATTTTTTAATTTTTAATATTTTTTTCTAAATCAGCATGGGATGATTTTAAAAAATTACGAGCATCAAATAAATCAGCATGTTTTTTGTCCTTTCTGAACTTGGGTTTTTTTTCACCCTTCTCCTTGCTTGGGTGAGACTTAAGTGTAGGGCAATCAGCTTTAACATATCCTGGCTTCCTACATTCAAAGCAAATCATATCATTAGAACTCTTAAAATTTTTGTTTCATTTACCTTTATTCCACTTTTGATGGTTCTTTTGCTTCTTCCTTAGAAAGCTTTTGAATTGCCTTGTAATTAAGGCAACATCATCGCTTTCAAACCCAGAAGAATCAAAGTCCGTGTCGCTGGCCTTTAATGCCATAGTTTTCTCCTTTTTTTCTCACCTACATCAAGATTTCTTTGATTCACCCACTTTCTCGTAAGCAATGAGTGAGCCAAATAAGTTGTCAATCGAATAGGTATTCAAATCTTTAGATTCAGTAATTGTAGTGATTTTAACATCAAAAAGGAAGGCAAGCATCTCAAAATTTTATTAAAATTTTCATATTTAGTTAGTTCTCTTCCTAAGGCAAACAAAGAAGTAACAATCTGAGTAAACCTTATATACAATTCAGAAATCGATTCAGAATGTTTCATACGAAAAAGTTCATAATCATGCAAGAGAATATTTAAACGGGATTGCTTAACTTCATTAGTATCTTCATAGGTGATACACAATTTATTCCAAATTTTTTTACCAGTAGTGCAAGCAGAATCACGCATGTAATCTCCCTATTTCAAAGCATAGAAAAAATAGTTCAAACATTTTCATTTAAATGTATTAAATCCCTATCATTGAGAGTTCCATTCAGTAAAAGGAAGTGGAACAGTAACGCCATTCAATTTTTCAGATGGAGGGTGTAAAACCATCCTTAACAAGCATCCACATGTAATAATCAATTGATTGTAAAAATATAGACTTGCAAGTTTTCCAAAAATTAAAAGGGATATTATAAAACAAAGGTGGTCGGGTAATAGAATACCCTTCTGCGGTATTACAATTTTCGTTGTTAGCCATAGATCAAAATTTAAAAAGTTTTCAAACTTAGTTTTTATGAATCCCGCTCTGATACCACTTGAAAGTTCGTTAGGGATGTTAAGCCCTTAAAAACTATCCTGAGGCTAACCTTAGAGAGGGGGGGGGGGGGGTGAATTGGTATTTTAAAAAATTTCTTAAGCAAAGAATAAATAAAAATCAAACCAATTTCTCCAAAAAAAAAATCAATGTGGGAAAAAATAAATGTGAAACGTAGTAAGAGAAGAACACAGAGAATTTATAAAGTTTTAGGTCAACTCGACCTACGTCCACTCCTCGGAACCTCGACCAATTGCTTAAGTTGCTCTCCTTTTGCCACGGGTATTGCACTACAAACATGACTCTCCTTTTGTTCCCACCGCAAGGCGGAGAAGCCTCCCTTATAAAAACTCTCTTTTCGTCAACCCCGACGAGGCAGAGAACCCAACTCCTTTTGCTTCCTCCTAAAGAAGGCAGAGAACCTCGACTAATTGCTGAAGAAGACCTCCCTTGAACCCCCAAAGATGATGGACGAAGACTAGAGAAGACACATTGGAACCTTGCTTGGATTATCCTTTATGAATTCCTTTCACAAATTCCCCCTCACAAGTTCCTCCCTCCCTCTCTCTCCCTCTCTCTCCCTCTCCTCTTGGCTCTCTCAGGTCAAGACAACAGCAAAAGATCTTACGAAATGAAGAATAAGAGCTCTTAAATAGAAGAAGATCTTTAGAATAGCTCATTAATTGCAACTTGCTGACTTTATCGTCCAAGATGATATATATATATATATATATATATATATTATCTTGTATGATCCGTATAATTTAAGCCTATCAAACCGAGACAATCTAGGATGAACAAAAGAAATTTGTTCATATCGTGCAGGATGATAACATATCATTCTGTATGATTAGTTTAAATCAAAGATTATCGGCCAGACAATCACTCTAAAAGGAGGTCTAGACGATTCAAAATTAGCTTGATCGTCTGGGCCGATCACACGACCGTCCCGGACGATTAGTTCAAAACTTATGAAATCATCCAGAACATTGCTCTGAACAAGAGCTAGCCAATGTTGATCGTTGAGGAGCAGCTAATAATTTTTGAACTCATTGTCCTTTACGATGTGATCGTATCAATTAAGCCTTAATTGATTTCCTTAATTACTAAATTAATTTATGCATAATTATGTTAAATCATCCAGGCCGATATAATGGATTGGTCTGGCCAATGTCAAAAAATAAATCTTACCTAAATTGATCTGACGGCTGATTCTTCCTGATTTTAGCCTATCATCCTGGCCGATACAAGGATCGTCCAGGACGTTGTGCTTAATAATAGCTGCCTTAACCTAGATGTCCTAATTAGGGTTTATATTCTTAGTCAGATCATTCTAGTCGATATGGACATTATCCAAGCCAATGTACTCTAAATAGAAAAAAAAAACTCAAGTGTATGTGTGCAATGTTACTTAGCATCAGGAACCACTTTTACCATGGACTCAAGAAAGAAAAAAATATAGACTAACTCAAACTTAATCTACCAAATCTTGAGATGGTTTGAGTTGCACTCAATCTTGTGGACCTTAAAGTTAGTAGGCAGGGCAGTCGCATACAATTATGAATGTTTGCTATCCTAAAAAGTCTAATTCATAAACTCAGATTTCTAATAGGAAGAAAAATGTAAAAGTCTGACTCAAAAGAGGTTTCCTACACTCACCTCTCATTTGACATGTCTTAATTGAGTTGGCCATACTTACCCAAGGAAGAAATGGGAGAGGGACCAACAAAAAGAAAGGTAGACAAAACTACCGATGCAACATTTGCTTCTTATTTTGATTGAAAATTATATTTTTGAAAAAGTTTAATTTTCTTTGGGAAAGTTAAATTTCTTGAGTTTTAGTTTTGAAATCGAACATGATATTAAGAATAATATATCTTCTCAAAAGGTGAGAATATCATTTATTAATAGGTTCATATTATAAAACTTTAAGTTTATCCTGATTATCGTAGTTAAACTCGGGAAAGAATCATATTTGACCCCGAAGGATCAAAATGGAATTTAATAGAGTGTTTAACTATACTAATATGGATAAAAGATCATTTATTTCATAATCAAGATAATAATAATAATATAACGACATATCTTTTTGAAGGAAGAAGATATCACTTATTATTAATCATTTAAAAATGATGATAATGATCGTCATATTTAATTTTCTGAAAGATAATTAAATAAAGATTTTGAAAATTTATATTTGGGTTACTAAATCTCTTACAACCACAAGCCTTCATAGATAATTACATCGTAAGAAACCAGAGTTTCCTACGAATACTCTCGATTAAAATAGTGATAATTTTTTTTTTAGATTTTCAAAGTTTGATGTCAAAGGAGGTAAGGGTTTGAATTTTCAATCGGGATTGGTTCAAGTTTGAATACTTATTTTTAGAATCAAAGGAGGAAGGGTAGGAGGAATTTTGAGATTTTGAATTATTTTAGAAACACCCCAGTCTATCTTAAGTGTTGTACTTGAATTTAATTGAAAAGAGTTTTTAAGTTTCAGTGATTAATTTTATTAAAAAATTTTGATTCAATACCCGGAGGTTGAGGTCTTATAGCCTGAGCCTACCTCAGAACATAAGTCTAAATTGGGTATTAAAAAGTAATCCGAACCTAACTAATATAGTGCAAATCTAGACTTACCCCAGCCTGGATTGGGGAAACAGCTAAACAACCTAGGCGCTTTAAAATTATGTGTCCAGTCTTTTAATGTTGAGTGGTAGGGACATTATTTAAGAAAAGTTTTTAAGAATAGGGCCAACATCTATAGCAGATCTTAATTGTCCCTTTAACTTATATTGGGTGTTTGATGTCAAAGCAAATGCAATTAAATATTAGACTCTTTTAAGTTTATTACTAATGCGATGTATGCTAGTCGACTCGATTGAATGCATAAATCAAAATGAAGCAGTTTAAAAATTTGGCGTAGAAAATAGATTTTTTTCTAGAGATTTCACAACATCCCCTTGACAGATCTGCACCCTTATAGGCCAGATGGTATGCTAAAATCCATAGGCGGGGAGCTGCCTAACAAGGTAAAGCAGATTCAATATGAATGCATGAAAAACCCATACCGAGTTCGAGCTTACTTCTTAAGATCATTAGAGTTTCTATCTTATCTTAAAAAAATTTTCTTTAATTTATGTATAAAAGTTTTGGACCGGTCCTTATGAGCCTACAATCACACTCTAGGCTAAAATAATACGACATTCAAGCAAAAAAAAAAATTAGAAAAGTAGGTAGTTCTATTGCATAATCAAGTAAATAAATCAACTAAATTAATTTTTAAAATTGAAAGTCCATAGGAAAGTGCCTTTTAATATTACATCCAAGAATTATAGAAAAGTAAAGTTGCCGAGCACCACTGACAATAACCCGGATTCTATTCCTAAGATTTAAGTTATTTTGAGTTTGGGATTCTTCTCATTATCCACTTCTTCATCTTCTCATGAGCTTCTTGATTCATCAGTTCTGGATATCCAAATAAAAAGAAACTCTCTCTTGAACATGGTGTTATGTTTCCTCTTTGGATATTTGAAAACTATCCTAACTTGATCTTCCAAATGGAAGAAGACTCTCCCCTTTAGGGATGTCTTCTCCTTTTGGGATTCAAGTTGGATCTAAACATCCTAACCCAAATCACTTTAAATAAATTACAACCATGATATAATTAAATTACATTTGAAAAATAAAATTCTAAACTCGATCCTGCAGGGTTATCCTAATAATCAGTAGTTATATATATATAATCCTAAGCAGTTGACATATATATGAAATTTAGATTGCTCAAATTATAGACACACTTGGCCATGTTCTTTTAAAATTAAAGGGGGCCTTTAGCATCTTGTGAAGCACCTGTACAAAGCATAATAATAGATTTTTTTTATTTAATGACCCCTTATTTCAATGCCCTGTATGAGCATGGCCACCTGCATAAGATTGAATTAGTATAAATCGTCCCTAACCTAAGGGTAGATCTAACGCACAATCAATCACAAAATGTGGAAAGTTAGTAAACAAACACATCAATTCTAAGCTAGCAAACAGCATGTACTGAAAACTCGAAAACCCAGCACATAGTAGAAAAGTAAACATTGGCCTAGCCTAAAACTAGAGTTGGTTGTCCTAGCAAATCATTTAAAGTGTGTGAGGTAGGGTGAGTGGTTTGGATATGTACTATAGGATAAGTACTTCATATTATTTGTAGTTCTGGTTGGTTGAAAGGCTTAAGGGAAATTTAATTGAAGTTTAAATCTTAATGACTTAAGATTAATCTTAAAATTAAATTTTAATTCTTTGTTGGGTACCACCTTTGTTTCTCACCGAGGTCATGAAAAATATTTCACCTTCCATGGGGCTAATTTAATAGCCTCGTAGGCGTGGGTTACCTAGTAGTACCCGGTATAGTTAAGTAATTTGATTTGATTAAGATTTAAATGTTATAAAATTTAATAAAAGTTGGTTGATTACAAATTTTAAAAAAGATTAAAAGATTCTGGAGTTTTGAAGTGATTTTCAAGTTTTAGGAATTTTTGGATTATTTTAATCATTTAATTAAGGGTTCAAAAATTGATTTTTTAATTAAGTTCAAATTTTGGAAAGTTAGTATTTTATTAAAATATTTGACCTTAATATGAGTTGTTAGACACTAAGTTTGTTGGATTTAGATTTTTCTACATTTAGTCATGAAGGTTTGAAGTTTTTGACTTGATTTTGACTTAAGTTTGATCGGATTGTATAATTTTTGGCATTGATAGATTTATGGAAGTTTAAATTTTTTACTAAATATTAGATTTATTAAGGGTTGAATGCCTTTGAGTTTGTTCAATTTAAAATTTTTTAAAATTAGTTATGAATTTTCAAAGTTTGATAATTTATTAAAATTATTTTATTTGTTTAATTAGAGGGATTTTCTTGATTTTGCTCGAAATTAATTCCAAACTCCTTGAAATCAACTCCAAAGGTCAGGAATGACCTAAGGAGAGATTTCTAAGTGTTTGGGAATTTTTAGAATTTTTTAATTATTTTTAATTAATTAAATTATTTAAATATTAAATTTCAATTAAAATTAAATTAAGTACAAATTTGCTGTCAAATTAAATTGGTTTTAGTTTCATTGATTAATAACTAAATTATGGTCAGTTAGAGTTATTATTTGTATTTTTTGGGTTTGAATTTTATTTATTACAATTTTTTAGAAGTTTTTAAAGCTCAATTAATGAATTATTTAAATAAATATTTAAATTAATTCGAAAATTAGATAAAATTCCCCTAAAGGCTAAAATGTCACTAAGTTAAAATATTCAAAGTTTTAAGTAAGGAATGTGTATCCTAATCATTATGATTTTTCTATGTTTTCTAATAAAAGTCCTTAATTATTGTCCTTAATGATGTCACTAAATTAACTAGGTTTGAATCAATGTTTCTAACCCTCAAACTTAACATGTAAGTAAACACACATAATCACACAAGTCCTTAAATCTTGGAGAGTCTAAGCTAAGTGGTGTGTGCTTCCTAAGCATGCAAAGACTAAATATAAGACATGTAATTAAGATAAGATTAGTGAACAATCAATGAATGTTTATTCATTAATCATCCCCATTAATTCTGTTCAAAAAGAATTAATCTATGCTTAGAATTTCAACAAATCTCTCAAGAGTTAAGGATTTAAAGCATACATATAATTTTAAAATAGATTTCAAGATAGATATATGTATATACATATATATCTATATAAACTTATATAATATAATATAAGTTTAAAAATAAATAATTAAAAATATTAGTGAAATAAAATTTTAAGGACTTGAGAGATTCTCTAATTTTCAAAGTTATTCGAAAATAAAAAAAATTAATTTTCAAATGTTTAATATAACATTTAATTAAATATTAATTAAATACTAAAGATATTCAAATAATTCAAGTTAATCAAGATAAATTAAGTTTTAAACTTTTAAAATAGTTTTAAAATAAAATTCTTAACTTTTTGAAAAGTTTGATATATTATTTAAATTTTTATGATTTAAAATGAATTTGTTTCGAATTTATAAAGTTTTTGTTGAGATTCGATCACAATAAATTAGGTTGTTAAACCCAAGCTTATGTCCAACTCGCTAACCAAGAGGGGGGGTGAATTGGTAATTAAAAAATTTGAACCCTCTTTTTAAACTTTGGAAATTAAAACTTAATTGTTAATGAATTTTTAGAACAAGATTTTTCAACCACATGTTGTAAATGATAAACAAAAATAAAAAGCGGAAAAGTAAATGACACCAGATTTATAGTGGTTCGGTCAAAACCAGACCTACATTCACTCCCCGGATGCACCCTCCGAGTATTGCACTAATACCGCTAGTGACTCTCCTTTAGCACCCACAATAAGGTGGAGAAGCCTTTACAAAAACTTATTCCACCACTACTTGGTGCGGCAGAGAACCGTCTTCCTTTTACACTTATCCACAGTGTTGGCAGAGAACCGTCCGTCCTTTTACACTCTCCTAGTGTGGGAAGAGAACCCTTCATCCTTTCACGCTCTCCTAGTGTGGGCAAAGAACCCGCATCTTTTCACACTCTCCAAGTGTCAGCAGAGAACCAGATCTTCTCACAAAAATTCTATAAGGAAGAAAAAAAAGAGAGAAGAAATCCCAAATCACAAGTAGAGATTCTTACTTTTGAACACCAAGCAAAGCCTTCACGCTCCAGTGGTAGGAATCCTCCTTTGAATGCTCTCTCACACTCTCTCCTTGACTTTTCTTTCAATAAGCATGAAGATCAAATGACAAAAAGATTGGGTGGTAGTCTAAATTGGACTATATATTTGAGAGACAAGAAAAACCGTCCAAAACTGCAAATTTTTCATGTCAACACGAAATGAATCGTCCCGTACGATCGTGGATCGTCCTGGACGATTTTACTGAAAGTGTCGAAAACCATCCTGAAGCATGTTAGTACGAACTATGTTCGTATACGATCATCATCTCGTACGAACTAGGTTCGTCTGGTACGATCAGTTATACCATAGGTCGGTTCCCTAATAACTACAGGATGTAACCAACTGTGGTAAGTCGGTTCACATCATCCTGGGACGAACAGGACTTCGTCCGGATGAAAT
This sequence comes from Dendrobium huoshanense, assembly GCA_016618105.1. Lineage (NCBI taxonomy): Eukaryota > Viridiplantae > Streptophyta > Magnoliopsida > Asparagales > Orchidaceae > Dendrobium > Dendrobium huoshanense. The sequence continues at coordinate 42,977,576 of CM028352.1, read as the reverse complement.
TTTTACAGAGAGCAACTCGCCCTGACACGATAATGAATTTAGTTTAAACGAAATTTTTACAGAGAATAATTCATCCTGGGATGATTTGGATTTCGTATGAATGAAATTTTTACAGAGCCCAAGTTGTCGTGGCATGATTATAGATTTCGTCTAAACGGAATTTTTACAGAGCCCAACTTGTCCTGGGACGAAAAATAATTTCATCCTGGACGATCTGGACGTAAAAAAATTTCATCACCTTTTATTCGTTCTATTTCTCCTACGAGGAGATAACTGACCTGATCGTCTCTTACAAACTAGGTTCGTCCCATACGATCAGTACAAATTTTATAAGATCTCCTTAAGTGTGTTTGTGTGTGTTTATTCACTCAATTACAATCACTCCCTCTCAATTTAAAAAAACATTTTAAAGCTTTAATTTGCAAAGGATTGTATGCTGAATGTGATTTGAAGTCTTCATAGTTTGGAGTTTAATTTTTCTAAAATGTTAGTACACACAAGAGCAAAAACAAATCTTCCAAAAGGTGTTAGGAGATAACTACACATAAAACAATAATATTTGGAATCATCAAAACTATATAAGTTGCAAGAATGTAAAACATGCAAATAATAACTCTCTTAACAATCTCCCCCTTTTTGATAATGATAAAATAATTATTATTTGTAGGATTTCAAATTTTAAGGATCTCCTAAACTCCCCCTGAATTTATGAATGCATGTATATAAGAAGGCATTGACTCAAAAATTATTTTTGTTTTACAAAAATTTTATTCAAAACAAAACAACAACATAATCACAAAAACAAAGTAAACACAAATACTAACACAAGATACAAGACTCACAAGACATAAGACACAATTCAACAAACAATTTACAAGACTCATAAGACACAAGACAGAATTCAACAAACAAAGACACAATTCAACAAACAATTTCTCCTCCTTTTTGACAACAGCAAAAAGTAAAGAAGAGAAAAAACAACTTGAAATGTAAGTAGAGATATGAAAATCATTTGATAATATAATCTTAACAGTGATTGAAATAAGTTATACAAATAAAATTAAAACATTAGGCAAATCATTGAAATAAGTTATACAAATAAAATTAAAATATTAGGCAAATAATAGAAATTCATATAATTTAAGAAGTAATATAACATAGATAATAAAATGAATTTATCAAAGACATGAGTCAGTTTAGACACTAAGATAGAGAAAATCATTGCAATAAGGATGAATAAAAAAATTGTATATTTCAAATTTCAATATCAATTATAAATGAACATAAGATCAACTTGAATTAAGAGATTAAAAGAGTTTGGAAAGAAATAACTACCACATGTGGCGCATTGCGCATCTTTTTCATAGTTGTGGCACATTTTTGTGTATCATTTTTACTTTGGGCTTATTTTGTGCCTCTTTTTCACATTGCGAACCTTCGCGCATTCCTTTTGATTTTTTTTTTTTGTACTTTTACACAATTTGCAAGAGTAATTTTATTCTTTCCAAAAATAAAAATCTAAAATTTTAAATCTCTCTAAGTGCATAAATAATGATTGATAAGTGAAATATAAATAAGAAAACATCGCAATTGAAATAATAATATTAATAATAATATAGTATAAAGAAGAGACATGAAATTAAAAATCCTAATAATATAAAGTTATAAGCAAAACTTAAACTTAAAATAATTAGATTTTCTAATAAATTTAATTTTTCTTGCAATTCAGGTTATAGCACGATTAAAATTAAAAATATGATGATTTACATAAAGTCTAACAAACATTTTAAAAATAAATTCAAATCAAAATATAAGAATTTATATTGATATCATTTTAAATATTACAAGGATTCATCAAGATATCAATACAATAACTAAAATAAAGAAGAAATACAATAAACTACTAAAACCAAACAACAACTGACACATAAACAATAACAACACAAACACAAAACATTAAGTGCAACAATCACTCGGACAGTTCCTAATCTGGAGGAGGAGGAGCAGTACCAAAGAGATTAAAGTATATATTCAACATTAGTACATTAGTACTAATATCATTCATTTGTCCCCTTAAATAACCCATGTCATGTTGATATTGAGCAGCCTGCTGTTGAAGATGAGTCTCAATTTGATCAAAGCGTTAATCAAAATGAGTCTCTAGATGATCAAATCTTTGAATCAAATTCTGATAATTTGGTTCATTTGTAGGAGCAGGTGTACCTTCAGGCTCTTCTTCTGTATCACTGATGACATGTGCTTTTCCTGATTCCTCCTTGAAGATCGTTCTAAATGATCCATTATTGTAATAGAGCGGTTCTTCATATTCTTGATCAGGATGAACCAAGTTATACTTCTTTTGCAGAACATAGGAAATTAAGTGTCCTAAAGCAATATTCCTCTTTCTTTTCTGTTCTGCATGACCAATTTCAGAAAGCCCATAAAGATAGTCAAGAATAAGTTGGGCTTCATCTATAGGTTTATCGCTCATGATTAAGAAGGTCACCAGGGAAAAAAGTGGGATAATATTGACTCTATCACCAGCTTTTGGAATGATTGAAGTTCTAAGAACATGCTGGATGATGCGTATATTACAGCAAGACCGAATACCCTAGCCACATGCTTAGTTAAACCATTTCCTCTAATCACCCTATTGATTTCATACCATTTATATGTATCATTGGTGATTAAGGTATGGGCTCTACTTCCCTCGGTCCTAGAAAAGCTCCTAAGTCGTGTTTAGTAATTTCAACTTTTATTTTGAAAACAAAGGAGCGAATTATAGAGTGGTCAGAATTGAAGGACATATTGGCTAGATAGTAGAGGAAGGTTTCTTTGTTATAGAGGTGGACCAGAGTAAGGATAAAGTGAAACTGAGTCGAAGCAAATACAGACATTACCTGAAAGGTAATATCTTCTTGAATTAAAATTCAGGAAGGAGTGATTTTGGCAGAAGCAAATCTAGGAAAAGAATCCTCATTTGCTTTGGATAGAAAGTTTTCGGATGAATTTCTATGTGGCTTCTTCGCTAAGACCTTTTGACATTTACTTGAACTGACCATTTAAAAATGATCTAGAGTAAGAAAGGAGTTGAAAGTGATATTTTGCGTGTGACAATTGAGTTGAAAAGACTGCCTATTTTATGAAAAATGATTCGTTCGTACTAGACGAAAATAATTCGTCCCGTACAAAATTTTCGTTCGTCCCGTACGAAACTTTTTCATATAGACAGTTTGTCACACTACATAAATCATCCCGTATAAAAATATTTCATCCCGGACAATGATGACAATTTTTTTTATTTTTTGCACACAAACAAAACTAAAATTAAGAAAACACAAGAAAATACCAAAAACAATGATGAAACACAGACTCTAAAAGGAAAAAATCACACAAACAAAATAATAAACACACAAAAAAAACATTTAATAATCAAACATACATCAATGTTGTAAAAATATTTTTATTTAAGCATTTAAATCAATCACACCAAGCCTTGTTATTAATGCACTGAAAGTATCAAAGGCTAAAAGTTTTGTAAAAATATCTGCAAGTTAATTTTCAGTTGTAACATGAATGAGTTCAATTTCTCCCTTGGATACATGATCCCTTATGAAATGATGCATTATGTCTATGTGTTTTGTTCTTGAATGTTAAATAAGATTTTTAGAAATGCAAATAACACTAGTGTTATCACAATAAATTGGAATAGTGCCTATAGACAATCTTAAATCAATCAACTGTTGTTTCAACCAAAGTACTTGTGCCACACAACTTCCTAATGCAATGTATTCAGCTTCTACAGTAGATAGGGCTACTGAGTTTGTTTTCTACTGGACCAAGAGAATAAAGAATTTCCAATGAATTGACATATTCCATAAGTACTTTTCCTATCCACCCTACATCCTACAAAGTCAGATTCTGAATAACCAATTATTTCAAATAAAAAGCTAAACTTAGGATACCAAATTCCTAAGTTCTAAGTTTCTAACATATATCTTAAAATTCTTTTAACTACTGTCAAATGTGATTCTTCCAGGTCTAATTGAAATCTAGCACACAAGCATACACTAAACATGATATCAGGCCGGCTAGCAGTCAAGTAAAGTAAAGATCCAATTATCCCTCTAAATTTCATTTGATCAACAGATTTTTCCTTAGGGTCCTTATCCAACTGAACTGAGGAACTCATTGGTGTACTTACAGATTTAGCAATGTCCATTTTATACTTTTTGAGGATGTCCTTAACATACTTTGATTGACTTAGAAATGTTCCTTCCTCAATTTCCTTATTGCTAAAACCTAGAAAGTAACATTAGACTCATCTCAAATTCACTACTTATTGTTTTAGAAAAATTATCACAAAGATTTTTATTTGAAGATTCAAAAATAATATCATCCACATAAATTTGAATAATGAGTATATTCTTTCCACATTTCTTCAAAAAGAGAGTTGTATCTACACTTCCTTTTTCAAAAGATCTTTCAAGTAGGAAGGTGCTTAACCTCTCATACCAAGCCCTAGGTGCCTGTTTCAATCCATATAATGCCTTTTTCAATTTGAAAACATGATTTGGGTATTTAGAATTTTCAAAGCCTGGAGGTTGTTGTACAAACACATCCTCTTGAATTACCCCATTTAAAAAGGCACTTTTGACATCCATTTGATACAATTTAAAAATACTCTAAAATAGGAAAAGGGTAGAAAAACTCTAATTACTTCAAGTCTAGTTACAGGGGAAAATGTCTCCTCAAAATCAATCCCTTCAATCAGATTATACCCCTTAGCAACTAATCTAGCCTTATTTCTAATGACCACTCCTGAGTCATTCATTTTATTTTTGAATACCCACTTAGTTCCAACTACACTCTGATCTTTTGACCTTGTAGTTAATTCTCAAACTTTATTTCTTACAAATTGAATTAACTTTTCTTGCATGGCCAAAATCCAAAATTCATCAGAAAATGCTCGATCAATATTAGTGGGTTCAATAGTTGAAATGAAGGCTGAATGATTGACTTCCTTATTAAATCCACGCCAAGTCCTTACACCCTCACTTGGTTCACCTATGATCAATTCTCTTGGGTGTTTTTTAGAAAATCTTAAATCTCAAGGCAAAGGATTTTCAATCTCTAAATTTTCTTCCACATTTTCTTCCAAGTTTTCTTCCAAGTTCAATTTATCAATCTTTTGGGAGTTAATCTCCATTTCATCTTCTATAATATTTGTCTCTTCCATATTTCTAGATTCATCAAATACAACATGTGTGGTCTTCTCAATTACCAAAGTTCTTCTATTGAATACTCTATAAGATTTTCCAACACTTGAGTATCCAACAAAAAATTCCTTCATCTGATTTTGGATCAAATTTTCTTAAGGCAGATTTTCCATTGTTATGAATAAACACCTTGCAACCAAAAATATACAAAAGAGACAAATGAGGTGTTCTTCCTTTTAGCAACTCATAAGGTGTTTTATTTAACTTAGATCTCACATTCACCCTACTAAAAATATAACATGCAGTGCTAACCGCCTTAGACCAAAAATATTTAAGAAGTGAATATTCTGCCAACATTGCTCGAGCGGCTTCTATTAATGTTCTATTTTTCCTTTCGACTACCCCATTTTGCTGAGGGGTTCTAGGTGCAAAAAAGTTGTGATCAATTCCTTTCTCCTTACAAAATTCTTCAAATCTCTCATTCTTAAATTCTCCTCCATGATCACTTTGAATAGAAATAATTTCACACCCTAATTTCCTTTGAATCCAAGTCAAAAAATTTCTAAATTCTTCAACAGATTCACTCTTATGAAATAGAAATCTAACCCATATGAATCTTGAGTAATCATCCACAATCACAAATCCGTATACCTTACCTCCTAGACTCATAGTTCCAACTAGTCCAAAAAGATCCATATACAAAATCTCCAAAGGTTTACTAGTTCTAAGATCATTATTGGACTGAAAAGAGGACTTCACCTGCTTTCCTAATTGACATGCATCACAAAGGTGGCCATTAGTAAAGTCTAGTTTTGGTATACCTCTCACTAAGTTCTTTTGGGTAATCCTCCTAAGGTTTTTCATGCTAGAATGATAAAGTCTCCTATGCCATAGCCATGACTCATCAGATATAGTTTTCAAACAAAAAGCAGTATGATAATTAATGAAATTTAAATTTAGCATGTAAACATTATTTACCCTTTTACCATTCAAAATATCTTTATCATTTAGGCTTAATATGCAGGTAGTAGGAAAAAATTTTGTATAATAACCTTTATCACATAGTTGGCTTATACTTAACAAATTATGCTTTAAGCCTTCTACCAATAACATATTGTCAATGAAAAAATTCTTAAAAGTTCCAATCATACCTGATCCAACCACCTTCCTTATGGTATTATCTCCAAGTGTAACCTTGCCTCCACTCCTGGCTTCGAGCATTATGAATTGAGTAGTATCTCTAGACATGTGCTTTGAACATCCGCTATTCAGGTACCATATGCTCTCACGAGGTCTTGTATGAGAGCGATCCTGCAAAATTAATAAATGTTAAACCTGGGAACCCAAATAAGTTTGGGTTCACCTTTTAGCAATTTATAATCAGATGCATGTATGTTATGTCTAGGTTTATACATCTTAGGTCTCCACACCAAATTAATTTTCATCTTCAAAGTATAGGTGTGAGCTATATATCCAAACAATCCCTAAATATTACATTTTATTTAAGGAAATGGATTCCTAAGTCTTCTAACATTCATCTATCTTTTCAGGGATTGCATAAATTTAGGATACATAATAGGATTAGTAAAATCTTCAAGTTTAGGAGGTATCCTGTTATCCTCAAGAGCTTTTATCATTAATTTGTAAAATGAATTCATTTCTTCCAAAATTTGATTTGTATAATTGGTTCCATAAAGTTTGCTCTCAAATTCATCCTTAGAATTCTTAAAATCCTTCTCGAGTTCTGCATAGGATGATTTTAAATTCTCATGATTTTTATTCAAGTCATCAAACTCATCAAGTAATTTCATGTGGTTGTTATCAATCAAAGCATGTTCTTTCCTTAGGATTTCATGTTCCTATTTAAGCTCTTTCAATTCTAAACTAAGGCTAGCATGCATTTTCTTCATTTTCCTATATGATTCATACATGTATTCAGAAACTTCAAAAAGTTCATCATAAATTAAGTCACATACCTCTTCTTGATCTAACTAATCAAGACTGTTAGCCATTAAGCACAGATTAGTGACTTCCTCTTCTTTTTGACACTCTGATGAATCTGAGGCTGAGTCTGCCCAGAAAGGTTTTTGAAACTTCTTTCTGCCCTTCTTTACAGTAAGTTTCTCCTCTACCTTCTCCTTGCTAGGATTGGCTTTGAGTTTAGGGCAATCCATCTTTATATGTCCAGATTTCCTGCACTCATAGTAAATAACATCATTTGAAACCTTGGTATTTCTATTGAATTTACCTCTATTCCATTGCTGACGTTTCTTCTGCTTCCTCTTCAAAAAGTTTCTAAATTATCTAGTCATCAATACGATGTCTTCTTCATCCTCAGGTTATGAGTGTTCACTCTCAGACTCTTCCACATTCAATACTATATTCTTTTCCCTTCGTAATTCATCTGCATCAATCTTTCTTTGGCTAACTCCTTGCTCGTAAGCAATAAGCGAACCAAGAATATTATCAATAGAATAAATGTTTAAATCCTTAGTCTCTGTAATTGAAGTAACTTTAGCATCATAAGCAGTAGGTAAACAACGAAGAATCTTATTAACTATTTTAGCATTCATCAGTTCCCTACCAAGTGCATGCAAAGAGGTGACTATTTGTGTGAATCTTGTGTACATGTCAAAAATGGATTCATTAGGTTTCATGCGAAACAGTTCATAATCATGCAACAAGATATTGAGTCTAGATTGTTTAACCTGATTAGTCCCCTCATATGTTATACAAAGTCTATCTCATATGTCCTTTTCACTTTTACAAGTGGAAACCCGCATGTAGTCTTCCTATTTAAAAGTACAAAAGAAACTATTAAAGCATTTGGCATTTAGTTGTGCTAAGTCACGTTCTTCTTCTATCCAGTATACAAAAGGTATTTCAACTCTAATTCCATCAACTAATCTAGTTGGTTTTGTATATCTTTCATGGACTAAGATCCATATATAATAATCAAGTGACTATAAGAAAGTAGACATGCATGTTTTCCAAAAATCAAAAGGTATATTATCAAACATTGGAGGTCTAGTAATAGAGTAGCCCTCAAGTGTGTTTCTATTTCCAAACGTAGCCATCTACGTTAATAAAAAAGTAGTCTAAACTTATGATTTTGAAACAAGGCTCTGATACCACTTGTTGAAATTCCTTCAAAATGAATTAGGTTGTTAAACCTAAGCTTATGTCCCATTGGCTAACCAAGAGGGGGATGAATTGGTAATTAAAAATTTTGAACCCTCATTTTAAACTTTGGAAATTAAAACTTAATTATTAGTGAAGTTTTAGAAAAAAGATTTTTCAACCACAAGTTATAAATGATAAATAAAAACAAAAAGCAAAAAAGTAAATAACACCAGATTTATAGTGATTCGGTCAAAACCAGACATATATCCACTCCTTGGAAGCACCCCCTGAGTATTGCACTAATACCACTAGTGACTCTCCTTTAGCACCCACAACAAGGTGGAGAAGCCTTTTCAAAAACTCTTTCCACAACTACCTAGTGCGGCAGAGAACCATCTTCCTTTTACACTTATCCCCAGTGTTGGCAGAGAACCGTTCGTCCTTTTACACTCTCCTAGTGTGGGTAGAGAATCTTTCATCCTTTCACACTCTCCTAGTATGGGCAGAGAACCTTAGTCCTTTCACACTCTTCTAGTGTGGGCAGAGAACCCTTTGTCCTTTCACAATCTCCTAGTGTGGGCAGAGAACCCGCGTCTGTTCACACTCTCCATGTGTCGGTAGAGAACCGGATCTCCTTCACAGATCTTCTCACAAGAATTCTAGAAGGAAGAAAGAAAATAGTGAAGTAATCCCAAATCACAAGTAGAGATTCTTACTTTTGAACACCAAGCGAAGCCTTCACGCTCCAGTGGTAGGAATCCTCTTTTAAATGCTCTCTCACACTCTCTCTTTGACTCTTCTTTCAATAGGCACGAAGATCAAATGGCAAAAAGATTGAGTGGAAGTCTAAATTGGACTATATATTGGAGAGACAAGAAAAACCGTCCAAAACTGTAAATTTTTCAAGTCAACACGAAATGAATCATCCCGTACGATTGTGGATCGTCCTGGATTATTTTACTTAAAGCGTCAGAAACAATCCTGATATATATTGGTACGAACTATGTTCATACACTATCATTATCCCGTACGAACTAGGTTCGTCCAGTACGATCAGTTATACCATAGGTCAGTTCGCAAATAATTGTAGGACGTAACCAACTGTGGTAAGTCAGTTCACATCGTCCTAGGACGAACAGGACATCGTCTGGACATAATTTTTATAGAGATCAACTTGTCCTGGCACGATAATGAATTTGGTCTAAACGAAATTTTTACAGAGAAGAATTCATCCTAGAATGATTTGGATTTCATTTGGACGAAATTGTTACAAAGCCCAAGTCGTCCTGGCACAATAATAGATTTCATCTGAACGAAATCTTTACAGAGCCCAACTCATCCTGGGACGAAAACAATTTCATCCTGGACGATCAGGACTTAGAAAAATTTCATCACCACCTGTTTGTTCCATTGCTCCTACGAGGAGATAACTGACCTTATCGTTTCGTATGAACTAAGTTCGTCCCGTACGATCAGTACAAATTTTGTAAGATCTCCTTAAGTGTGTGTGTGTGTGTGTGTGTTTATTCACTCAATTACAATCACTCACTCTCAATTTAAAAAACATTTTAAAGCTTCAATTTGCAAAGGATTGTATGTTGAATTCAATTTGAAGTCTTCATAATTTGGAGTTCAATTTTCTTGAAATGTTAGTAGACGCAAGAGCAAAAACAAATCTTCCAAAAGGTGTTAGTTGATAACTACACATAAAACAATAATATTTGGAATAATCAAAACTATATAAGTTTTAAGAATGTAAAACATGCAAATAGCAATTCTCTTAACAGTTTTAAGTTATTTAAGGTTTTAAATTAATTTAAAAATAATTATTAATTAAAATATTTATTAAATCAAGTTAAATTATGTCTTAAATATTTCTAAACTTTTAAAATATTATAAATAAATTTATTTGAATTTTCAAAATTATTAATTAATATTTAAATATTTAAGATATAAAATATATTTATCTTAAATTAGTTTAATTTTAAATTAAAGTATTAAAAAAAGATATTTAATTCTTAATTTTAAAATTAATACTTAAATATTATCACTAAAATTTTAAATATTTTAAAATTTAAAATAAAATATTTGAATATCTCCAACATATTTAATTTTCTTTAATTAAATATTAATTTTAAATGTTTTAAATTTAATATTAAAATAATTTAAAATAAAAGTAGTATTTTAAATTAATATTAATTTTAAAATACAATAATTAATTTTATAATAATTTTTTTATATAAAACATATTTTTTAGTATTTATAATAATTTTTAATATTTATTTATGATTTTTTGAATTTAAAAATTGTTTTTAAAATTAATTAAAACCAAATTTTAAATTAAACGGTGGCGCCAACACACGTGGCATCCTCTAGTTGGGAAGTTCAAAATTGTGGGCCCACGTGGCACGTTTTCATTGGGCCAGCAGAGCACAGCCAATGATTGTCGTTCATGGCAATTATTCACGCAATCTTGCCAAATGATTGGCGGTGGCGCGGTATAGATTTGTGCAGCGACTAAACCACATCAACGTGGTCTCATAGTCGTTGGATCACCTGCCTTTTGAAATAACCGGCCTAAATGCGATCATGTAGTCTGATCTCATGGAGAAGGATTAGATGGTGGGATCTTAATCCCGCGGTAATGATCTTATGGCCTAGATACAATTATGCAGTCTGATCTCACGGAGAAGGATCAGACAGCGGGATCTTGATCCCATGGTAATAATCTAACAGTCTAGATTTAGTCGGACAGCCAATCGAATGATGGATCGAATACACCGTCGGATCAAATCGTGGAATGGCTTAATCGGGATCGTTGATCATGCGATCAATAGTCCAAAAAATGTACACTCTCAGGTGACTATGAATATCACCCTAAATCCATTTTTTGCTCATTCGTTTGATCCAATTAACGAAACTTGATGAAATTTCAAACCTAAATTCTCTAGGTGAACAGAAATAATGGGGATGTCTTTGAAATATTAAATAAGTTCTTAATAAAATGATAACTATCCCTAGGTGTCCTAATCTAGGTTTAGAGTTTTACCTTGATTTACTAGACGGTTTGACCCATTTTGGTTATCTCTGAAACTATAGTCGGTCCATGTATAGATTTGTAGAAGACACCTCCAGCTCATGACCCCTAAATCGAGTGCAATGGAAGCTTGGACGGATTGTCCTTGTCTCGCCAAAATGATGATCGTTAGCGACCTTTACAGGTTAGATTGGGATGGGAATAAGTGGAGGGAGATCTGGAGAGTTTCAAAGAGCTAGTGGCTGGGTTTGGGATTGCTTGAGAGGAGAGATAGGGCTAGGGTCTGAATGAGGCTCATTTTGAGCCTTTTGCTCTATTCAATCCACTCCAGATTGAATGGAGGGCCAAGATTCATTTGTTTGGACTCCAGATGGTCGCCACCTGTCCAAGGATTTGGTGGGAGCAGATGGATCAAAGGACACAAAGATAAATGACATGCAAAGGTCATTTTATCTCTTTTTGACCATGTAGAGTTGATGAGAACCATTGGATCTCAATCAAGGGCTAGGAATTGTTTTAAGAACATTCTAGAAGATGATTAGGGCTAATAGAATGGTTAGAGGTGGAGTGGATTAGCCTTAGGAGGTCATTTGACCAACTTTGACCATCCTAAAGTCTAGGTTTGACCATTTGACCAGTCCTCTTGCCATGTGGACTGCTGAGGTGATAAGGAGTGGTATCAAAGAGCTACATGAATGATTTGGTGGAGATTGGGCTAGCTTTAGTCAAGCAATTTGGGCATTTAAGCCCCATTAAAGGAGTTTGTTGACTATGTTGACCAGTTAACTTGTTAATAATTGGTGAGGTGACATGTAAGAATGCCATGGGTGCTTGATTGATGGACCTAAGATTTGAAGGTTGATGTTTGAATATATGAAGTCATAAAGTGTAGATTTGACCAAGTGATGTATGATTGACTTGGTCAAAGTCATTTGGGTTTGATTGGTCCTTCATTAAAAAAAAAGGTAAGCCTTGATTTAGAGTTGGTTTGAGATTTGAAAGAGGTTTGAAATGTCAAAATGGGTTAAAATAACCCATTTAAAACATTAAGGGGTATTTAGATCAACCTAGGTTGACCCAGGAGTGGGTCCAAGCTCACAAGTTTTTATTTGATAATTGAAACTTGCTGGAAGTGGTTCTAAGCAATTTGGAGTTCATTTGATTTGAAATTGATATTTCAACCTCTAAGGGGTTTTTTGGTCAAAAGGTGTTGAATTGGTCAACCAAGTTTGATCAGGGTCAGGGCTTGAGTCCATTGCACTTCTAATGATGATTAGGATGCAATGGAAGATTGCCTTTAAGGGGCTTTGATTTGAAAAGGACCTTTTGAAGTTTGGAGAAAACTTTAAAATTGTCTTTAAGGGGTATTTTGGTGATTTCTAGGGTCTAGATTAGATCTTAATGTCTGGATCTAGGAGTAACTTAGAGTTTAGGTTGATCTGGAAGAACCCTAAGGCCAAGATAGATCCTAGGGTATGGAGTCTAGAAAAGTCTTAGGGTCAAGAGTAGATCCTACGGTCTAGAGTCTAGATTGATGTGGGGTCAAGATTAATCTGGAGTCTGCGTGGGTCCCTAGTGATCTCGTACAAAAATGAGGTCAACACTTCTTTATACTGCAACTCCATAATCCTTGATTTTAGAATGTCTATTTGCAGATCAAACTTATTGAATTTTACTTTACTCTAGTGAAACAGGGATTTTAAGGATCTATGGTGAAATTACTAGATGGACAAAGGGGGGGAAGTGAATTGTGAAAATTTTAATGTAATAATTAAAACCTAAGCAGAAGTTCTAATTTTTTTTTATGTTTCTAAATTTTTAACATGAAAATTTAAACTACTATGAAGCAAACAATTGAACTCAACGTGCAATAATAGAATCCTTTATCTTTCACAAGTTTTCACCAAGCAAGTATTATGAAAATAAAATACAAGCAAGAATAAAAAGAGATATGGAAAAAGCACACCAGAATTTTTATAGTGGTTCAATCAAACCATAACCTACATCCACTCCCCGGAGTCCTCCGCTCCAGGAATTTAACTACAAACTATAGCTTTCCTTTTGCCCCCCTCGGCAAGGCGGAGAATCCCTTACAATACTCCCTTTCACCAACCCGACATGGCGGAGTGCAAAGCGATATTTTCACCCTCCTGGTGACGGCAGAGAACCTTCTCATATTTCTGCCTTATGGAGAAGGAAGAGTACCTTGGAGGTCACGGATGTAGAAGAGTCTCCCCCTTAAAGAGCCTCCCTCAAGTTCTTCCTGGGCCACAGGAGGAGCAAGATGCAGCATGATCGGAGCAACTCTGTGATCTCCCTCTCACCTCTTATGCCTCACCAAGCTCACCTTCTCCTTCCTCTCTCAATCCCTAAAAACTTCTCAAGAGCTCTCTCCCAAGGATTTCCTCTCTAATCACGTTCCCCTCATTTTGTCTCTTTCTCAAAAACATAAAAATTTTGGCACATAAAACAAGCTCCAAAATCCCTGAAAATTTCAAATTAGTCGTTGCAATCATACAGTACAATTTCACATCGTTTAGTACAACATGTATAAATAGGCTTCGTCCTGGTACGAAGTTGTACAAACATTTCAAAATCAATTCTTATGGTACGATACTAAATCATACGGTACGATCCTCAACACTACTGCTCGTACAGGACGATAGCCGAGAAGATCAAATGTCATCTCTATTCATCGTATGGTATGATATACATCGCACAGTATGAATGGTGAAAATCCAAGGCATCGTCTAGGAGGAATTTTGAGACGATCAAATGTCATCTTTGTTAATCGTATGGTACGATAGACATCGTACAGTACGATGAGACAAAAATAAGGGATCATCTAGGACAATCTCCGGGACGATCAGAATTTATCTCTGTTAATCGTATTGTACGAATGTGTTCGTACAGTATGTTTTTCAACTTGTAGTTAAGCCTTGATTTCTTTCTCTAATCATGGGTTAAATTAAGTTAGTATTTAAAATAGATCATACAAGATAAAGGTCGTCGTATAGTACGAACGGTGGAGAATAACTTAAGTTAATGTGACGGCTGTTGCAGATTTGTTTTTATAATTTATGATTTTGATGATAGCAAACACTTCTATTTCTCTACGATAGCCTTATTTACTAACACTTTAGGTCCACACAATCAGATTGTAATTTTGAACCAGCTCAAGATTGGGTAGACTAGGTCAGAGTCAGTTTGTACACTTTTTCCTTTCTTGAGTCTATTATATTTGGTGTGGCTTCTGATGCATTATAACTTGGAAGATTTTCTGACTGTTCCCTAGAGTTTACTCTTTTTAGTTACATCATCCAGGACGATATTTATATTGGCCAGGACGATCTGTTTAAAAGAAAAAACTCTAATTAGGGCATCCTCATTAAAGCAATCGTCATTATACAAAACACATCATCCTAGACGATTTTGTATCGGCCAGGATTATAGGCTTTAGAAAGAATTTGCCACCAAATCTATTTAGGAATTACTTATTTTTGGACATCGTCCAGGTGGATCGACCAGGACTATAAAGTTTTATCCAGGTTGATCAAGGACAATTTTTCCAAAATTTCTTTGGAATTTAAGGAAAGCAATTATGACTTGATTCCATGATCAAATCGTCCTGGATGATCGCCAGATCATCCTGGCCGATATGCTGGACGATTAGACATCGGACAGCTATTTTTTAGGGCGATGTTCAGGATGATATTCTACGATTTGTTAGATCGTCCAGGATGATATATTATCGTCCTGAACGATATGAACAAATTTCTTCTGATCATCTCAAATCGTCCCAGCTGATTGGGCTTATTTTGCACTGATCATACAGGATGATATTAGTATCATCCTGGACGATAATATCGGTAACTTGCATTAATGAGCTCATTTTGAGATCTTCTATTTAAGCTATGATATGACATTTTGTAAGTGTCTTTGGCAGTCATTATAGCTTCATTCTTTTGGGGGAAACTTGAAGAGAGAGCTAGAAAGGGAGTGAGGAAAGGGTGGCGTTTAAGAGAGGGAGAAGATCCTATGAGGGGGGACTCAAGGAAGTGTGGAGGGGGTTCCACACGGTTGCTCCGGCAAGCTTACACCTGAATACCGTCTGATTTAAGGCTTGTCTCGAGGGAAGTTCACCAAAGAAGAAGATCTCTTTGGTGTCAAAGGACCCGGCAACTCCGCCGCACTGAGGAAGGTGGAAGTAATTTTGTAAAGGCTTCTCAGCCTAGCTGTGGAGGCTAAAGGAGTTTAGTGCAATACTTGGAGGGTGCCTCCAAGGAGTGGACGTAGGTCAAGGTTTGATGGAACCACCATAAATCTGGTGTGTTCTTTCCTTTATTACTTCCGCATCATTGATTTCTTTATGGTAATTTTGTTTTGTAGTTTTATTTTAAAAGATCTTTAAACAACCAATCCACCTCTCTATTGTTTAGCCTTGGGCCAATTCATAAGGGCCTAACATCCCTAATTAACTTTCAACGATTAGGGGTTTTGGATTTGAAACATATCGTACAGTACGATAGTAGTCGTACCATATGATTTTTTCACAGAACACGTTTTACAATATAAGATCGTACATTATGAAATGACTTCGTACAGTATGATTACCAGTAAAAGGAAAAAACTATATTTTTTACATTTAAAACCTTTTCCCCTTGTGTGTTTGTATGGTTTCTCAGACTTACATGCAATTTGTGGCCAGACTCAAGAAAATAAAAAATAAAATAAATAACAAATTACATTGTCAGACTCATACTCCTAATCTAACTAGACTTGAGTCTTCCCATTGTCCTTAGTGGCTAATGATCTTCCTGAAATGTTAGTTCTCATGGATAATAGAAAAACATTAATGATATTCAATGAAAAGTAGTTCAGGCGACATTATTTATCATCATCAAAATCTCAAACTCGGGGTCATGAGTCGCAACAATCTCTCCCTTTTTGATGATGTCAAATAATGTTTGTTGTAAGCAAGTTTGAAAGGTATTTTTTTTAATTTAAATAGAAGTACAAGAAAGGCACTAAAAAGGAAAATGCAATACGAAATAAGAGGAAATGCATTATATTTAACATAAGAGCAAACAAACTATAACATAAGGAAAACTATAATAACCATCACCCCCTTTTGACAGCACCAAAAAGAGGAGAAAACTCTACGAAAGAAAAATACAACACATACACTTCAAAGGGAAGGATCCTGATCACTTGGAGGTGGAGGTGGGTGTGGCTGAAAAGAGTGAAGGATTGTGTCAAATCGTTGATCAATCGCATTGAAGCTTTCCGCAAACCATTATATATCGGTCTCATGTTACTGATGTTGCTCTTAAATGAGCGTATCGAGACGAGTCTGAAGTTGGTTGAAATATTTGGCCAAATTGTCGTGAGGATAAGCTGGTGCAAAAGCTCAGGGTGCTGCATGTCATCGTGGATAAGCTAGAGTTGCTGCTGGGGCATCTTCTTCTTGTACATCATCAAAGTCAAGCTCTTCAGGCTCTTGTCCCCATCGGAAAAGAATACGGAAAGAGGCATCCGTATAAAAGAGTGGAAGATTATCGGGTTCACCATGATAGGTTAGTTGGTATTTATTTTGAAGGATATATCCTATAAGGTGACCAAAAGCTATATTTTATTTCCAGTGAGTAGAAGGGAAGCGAACGGAAGCCATATGATGAATACAGTTAATAATTAGATTTGCCTCATCGAATTTTGTGTTGGTTATGATCAGATAGGTAACGACAGATAAATATGGGGTCATGTTGATCCGGTCGCTAGCTTTGGGTATAATAAAAGTTCTAAGGACATGTTGAAAAATTCTGCAATTCAAGTGAGTGATTGGATGAGAGGCTGGTGTTTATAGAATGCGGCATTCCTAATGACTTGATTAAGCTCACTTTAATCAAATTCATTTGTGAGAAAGGAATGAACCCTAGGACCTTCAGTGGATAGCCCAATATAATGGGCGATGTCGGCTCTAGTGATCTCTATGTTTTGACGACAAATAAAGGAGTGGAAAGTTGTGTTATCGACGGTGTAGGTTAGATTTGCTAGAAATTCTAAAAGAAGTTCAGAGTTGTAGGGGAAGGCCAGAGTGAGGAGGAACTGAAAGGTGGTGGAAGCAAATAGGTTTATTACCTCGAAATTCAGGGCAGCCTGATTGAGCATTTTGGAAGGTGTAATTTTGTAGGCTTTAAACTTGTGGTATGCATCCTCATTATCAGCATTCAAGAGTCAAGCACTGTGGTGGCAAGAGGAACATGAGCTTATAGCTACCAAATGACCTCTCTTGCTTGAACCAGACATCATGTAGAGGCTCAGTGAAAGTTGAGAAGGAATAGGTGTAGTGAGTGAAGTGAGTTGCAAGTAAAGATATCTGCCTAGCCATCCAATTTATAGACATTTTGCACCATTGTACAGTACGATCGTGTTTCATACAGTACGATTGGTAATAAATGTTATGACTGATCATTTCGGGAAAAAGGTGGTCAAAGCGTACAGTACGATGTATATCGTACAATACGATCAGAATAATATCGATCATCCCGAGGGTCGTCAGTACAACTTTTGAACAAAAGCTTTGTACTATACAAACAGGTGTATCGTACAATACGAATGACATTTATATAGTACCAGACTCCTTTATGTCGTTCTCATCCGTTTGCTGAGGTGGATCGTACAGTATGAAGTGGAGGTATCGTACAGTATGAACACAAAAAATAATGTTCCAAACAGAGTTAATTCATCCCACTCCATTTGCTGATATGGATCGTACAGCACGAAGAGGTGATATCGTGCAGTACGATGATCAATAATGTCATACCAGACAGATTGAATGACTACCAATTATATCGTACAGTACGATGTATGTCGTACGGTACGATCAATAGAGGCAAGATTTTCCTGTAGGTTATGTTTTGTATAGATTGTGATATATCGTACAGTACGAACGGTGTATCGTACAGTATCATAATAAAATGTCATATTCGATTGTTTTTGTTAGTGTGTGTGTGATGATCATGAACAGCCTTAGAAGATTTTTTTTATGTAGTAATGTCTATGACACCTAGTCTAGTCCTCAAGGTGCTAAAGGTGCCGAAAGCTAGTAGTTTTTTGAATACGTCAGCTAATTGATCTCCTGTAGCGATGTGATGCAATTCTATATCTTTCTTAGCAACATGATCTCTTATGAAATGGTGTCTAATGTCTATGTGTTTCTTTTGAGAGTGCTGAATTGGGTTCTTAGAGATGCAAATTACACTTGTATTGTTACACATGATTGAGATGGTTCCTACAGGTATGCCAATATAAGGAATTTATTGTTTCAACCATAGTACTTGTGCAATGCAACTTCATACTACAATATAGTCTTCCTCGGTCGTTAAAAGGGCTACTGCATTTTGCTTCCAACTGGACCAAAAAATTAAAGATTGTCTTATGAATTGGCAGGTACCAGAGGTGCTTTTTTTCTCTATCCTACATCCAGAAAAATCAGAATCTGAGTACCCTAAGATTTCAATGGAAGTGCTGTGCCTAGGATACCAAATTCTTAAGTTCGAGGTGCCTAGTAGATATCTAAAGATTCTCTTGACCGTAATTAAGTGAAACTCTTTAGGAATGGCTTGAAAATGGGCACAGAGGCACACACAAAACATTATGTCTGGTCTACTGGCAGTCAGGAAAAGAAGGGATCCAATCATTCCTCTATACTTTTTCTGATCTACTGATTTGTCACTAGGATCTTTGTCTAATTGAATTGTTGAGCTCATTAGAGTGTTCATGGATTTAGCACTATCCAATTTGTATTTTTTCAAAATATCCTTAATGTACTTTGTTTGGCTAAGAAAAGTTCTGTTATCCATTTATTTTATATTAAAGCCAAGAAAGTAATTATGTTCTCACATCATGCTCATTTCAAACTCATTACTCATTATTTTTGAAAATTCATCACATAACATTTTATCTGAAGATCCAAATAAAATGTTATCCACATAAATCTGAGTAATGAGAATTTCATTTTTGATCTTTTGTAAAAAGAGTATAGTATCTACATTACCCTTTTCAAATCCTCTATTCAATAGGAATGAGCTAAGTCTTTCGTACCATGCTCTAGGTGCTTGCTTTAATCCATAAAGTGCCTTTTTTAATTTGAACACATGGTTTGGAAATTGTGAACTTTCAAATCCGAGGGGTTGCTCAACATAGACATCTTCCTTAATTACCTCATTCAAAAAAGCACTCTTTACATCCATTTGATATAATTTGAAGTTCTTAAAACAAGCAAAAGCTAAGAGCACTCTTATGGCTTCTAATCTAGCAACAGGGGTAAAGGTTTCTTCAAAGTTTATTCCCACAATTTGGTTGTACCTCTTAGCTACTAATCTGGCTTTATTTCTTATTATTTTTCCTGAATCATTCACCTTATTTTTGAAGACCCATTTTGTCCCAACAACACTTTGTTCTTTAAGTCCCTTAACTAACTCCCAAATGTCATTCCTGGTGAATTAGTTCAGCTCTTCTTGCATTACTAGAATCTAAAATTTATCTCCTAAGGCTTGATCTATACTTGTAGGTTCTATCATAGAGATGAATATTGAATGACTAACCTCTTTCTTAAGTCCATGCCTAGTTCTTACACCTTCTGAAGGGTCTCATAAAATTAAATCTTTAGGATGACTAGAAGAATGTCTCCATTCTCTAGGCAAATTCTCCTGAGGTTATACTCTTTCTCCTAAGGTCGTAGTCTCTACTCCTTGAATTCCCTCTATTTCATTATCTTCAATTTTATTTTTAGATGGCTTATCTGATTCATCAAATACTACATTGGTGAACTCTTCTACTACTAGGGTTGTCTTATTAAAGATTATATAGGCCTTACCTACAGATGAATAACCTAAGAAGACGCTCTCATCAGACTTGGGATCAAATTTTCCTAAGGGATGTTTGCCATTATTCAAGATGAAGCACTTGCACCCAAAGACAAGTAAGTTTGAAAGATTCAATGTCCTACCCTTAAGGAGTTCATAAGGAGTTTTATTTAGCTTATATCTAATGTTTACCCTATTTAAAACATAACATGCTGTGTTGACTGCTTCTACCCAAAATTATCTAGGAAGGGTTTACTCCGCTAACATTTTCCTAGCAGGTTCTACCAAAGTTCTATTCTTCCTTTCTGCTATACCATTTTGTTGAGATGTTCTAGAGGCTGAGAAATTGTGTTCTACACCTATCTCATGATAGAATGATTCAAATCTATCATTTTGAAACTCTCCACCATGATCGTTATGGATTGTTGAGATTTCACAACCTAATTTTTGTTGAATCCATGTGGAGAATACCTTAAATTCCTCAAAAGACTCATTCTTATGTGCTAGGAATCTTACCCAAGTGAATCTAGAGAAGTCATCATCATTCACAAATCCAAAATATTTTCCACCTAGGCTGGCTATACTAATGGGTCCAAATAAGTCAATGTGTAGGATTTCTAATGGCCTAGAGGTGATCACATCTCTAATTGAATGGAAGGATGATTTGACTTGTTTTCCTAGCTGGAAAGCATCACATATGTGATCCTTAGTAAAGTCTAACTTAGGTACGCCTCTAATAAGGTTTTTCTGAGTGATCTTTCTAAGTGTTTTCATACTAGCATGGCATAGTCTCTTATGCCATTGCCACGAGTCATCAACTATTATTTTCAAACAAAATGAATTTGAACTATCAATGCAATCAAGGTCTAACATGTAAACATTGTTTCTATCATTTTTCTTCTAAAACTAGTTTATCATTTAAACTAATATGGTATTTATCAAACAGAAATTTTATATCAAAGCCTTTGTCAAACAATTGACTAATGCTAAGTAAGTTATGCTTCATACCATCAACTAATAGAACATTTTTAATTAAAAAATTCTTAGCATTACTAACAATACCTGAGCCTATCACTTTCCTGGTAGTGTTGTCTTCCAATGTTACTTTGCTTCAATTCTGGTCTTCAGTAGAATGAACTTCTTCATATCTCCAATCATGTGTCACGAGCAGCCACTATCCAGGTACCACATGCTCTCACTAGGTCTTTTGTGAGAGCATCCCTATAATTTTATTCAAGGATTAGATTTGATAACCCAAGTGAGTTTGGGTTCCTCTTTATGCTTGCATAAATGAGATGTATGCATGCTATACTATGATGGATGCAGTTTAAATCTCCATACTAAGTGTGTCCTACAGTGAATTATACATGTACAGGCTATGTGACCAAGAATGCCAGAAGAGAAGCACCTAACACTAGGAAATGGGTTCACTAACCTATTTGGGTGATGACGCCTCTTCCTAAAGTTGTATGATGCATGCTGTGTTTGGGGTTGAATAGGTTGGGCTAATGTGACTGATGTAATTTTTTTTTCTAGTTCTTTAATTTTTTTCTTAAAAGTGTTGTTTTGATATGTCAATCCATGAACTTCTATTTGTAACAAATGCTCACTGTGATCTACTTCTAGTGCAAGTTTTTCTAGTCTATTAAAAGCCTCTTCTAGTTCAACATGAGTGATTTTCAAGATATTATGCATTTCAGTTAGTTCAATATACTTCTTATTTAATGCATCATACTCATCAAGAAATAGCATATAATCTTTATCTAAATAAGAATTTTCTTTGACTAAGTTAGCATGCTCAGTTTGTAAACTACTAAATTCAATATTAAGCTTGGCATACATCTTTTTCAACTTCCTATACGAGTCATGAATATTCTCAAAAATAAGCAATAATTCTTTATATGAAAGTTTACATACCTCATCTTGATCTAATTGGTCAAGGTTATCATTAGCCATATGATACAAATTTGTTACATCCTCCTCTACTTCTTCTTTTGACGATTCTAAGGCAAAGTTGACCCAAAAAGCTTTTTGTGTCTTCATCTTTCCTTTCTTATACTTGGCTTTTTCCTCTCCTTTATCCCTAGTTGGTTGGCTCTTCAAGTTAGGGCAATCAGCTCGAAGGTGACCTGGCTTTCTGCACTTAAAATAGATTATATCACATGAAACTTTATTAGACTTTGTGTTGCAAATCTATTTTTCATAATTTATGTTTTGATGATTGACAAACACTGTTTCTCTTGGACTGCTTGTTGCTTCTAACTTTTTAGGAATCGAAGATCGGACGATCAAGAAGAAGCCAGTTCAGGATTGCATAGGTCTAGGGTTGAGTCAGTCTGTACTTTTGTTTTTCACTTCTTGAGTCTACTTGTAATGGTCAAAGAGACTGATGCTAAGTAACCCTTCACACACACACACTTAAGAGACTTAGAATTTCTGTTTTTTCTCATATCATCCAGGAAAATTTTTGGATCGGCCCGGACAATCAGGCTTAAAACAGAAGGACTAAATAAGGATTCTTAATTAAGGAAGCCAACATTAACATATCGGCGTGGACGATACGTGTATCGGCCAGGACGATAAGCTCAAAAAAGAAAGAAGTTGCCGCCATAGACAATTAAGGTATATTGTATTTTTAAATTATCGGCCAGGACGATCCTAGGATCGGCCTGGACGATATGCACAAATTATGCCTTAATTGATCAGGAAATCAAGGGAGTAATTAAGGATGATTGATACGATCATATCATTCTGGACGATAGCAGGATCGGCCAGGATGATCCAGTCAAAAACCTTAAGTTACTTCAGGACGATAAACATCGGCCAGCTCGTATCCAGGGCTCTTGTCAGGACGATTTTCCTCTGATTTGAACTGATCGGCCTGGACGATCAAGCCAATTTTCAATCCTCTTGTTTTGCATCCAGGGCTATGCTCTGGCCGATCTTCATTGATTTGTATTGATCGACCAGGCCGATGTCCATATCGGCCTGGACGATATTATCGGCAACTTGTAATTAATGAGCTCCTGTGAAGCTCTTCTATTTAAGAACTCTTGTTCAATATTTTTAAAGACCTTTGGCTGCTGCCTTGACCTGAGAAGACCTAGATTAGAGAAAGAGAGAGAGGGAGAGAGAGAGGATCTTGTGAGGGGGAGCTTGTGAGGGGATTCGCAAGGGTTGCTTCAAAGATCACTCTGCTTGTTCTTCATCTAGAGTTTCTCGTCCGTGGAAGGGTCGGTAGAGGTAAAGAGTTAGCTTTTTGTTGTGGTTCTCTGCCAGCTTCAGGAGGAAGCAAAAGGAGGTAGGTTCTCTGCCTTGGCGGGGTGGCAAAAAAGAGGTTCTTGTGAGGGCTTCTCCGCCTAGCCGTGGGGGCTAAAGGAGAGTCACTTTTTGTAGTGCAATACTTGGAGGGTACCTCCAAGGAGTGGACGTAGGTCGACTTGACTAAACCACTATAAATTTCTGTGTTCTTATTTTTGCTTCCGCACTTTTTAATTCCGCATTTATTTTTGTGGTGATTTTGGTTTATGATTTTTATTCTTTGTGAAAAGAAAATTTTTAAAATACCAATTCACCCCCCTCTTGGTTAGCTTGGGCTAGTTCTATAGGGCTTAACATCCCTAACGAACTTTCAAGTGGTATAAGAGCGGGATTCAAATTTTTAAAGTTTGAAATCTTTTTGAATTAGATCAATGGCTAACCTTGGGAATCGTAACATTATGGAAGGGTATTCTATTACCCGACCTCCCCTGTTCGATAACCTACCTTTTGATTTTTGGAAAACTCGCATATCAACGTTTT
Source organism: Dendrobium huoshanense (assembly GCA_016618105.1). Taxonomy (NCBI): domain Eukaryota; kingdom Viridiplantae; phylum Streptophyta; class Magnoliopsida; order Asparagales; family Orchidaceae; genus Dendrobium; species Dendrobium huoshanense. The sequence goes on along the minus strand of CM028352.1, from coordinate 42,953,529 downwards.
TACAATCTACTGATTATCGCATGTGGATGCTTATACAAGAAGGTTATTCTCCACCTTCTTGTGAAATTAATGGTATTAAAACTGAAATTTCCTTTACTGAATGGACTTTTGATGAACGTGATTTAGCTCAACTAAATGCAAAATGTTTGAACTATTTTTTCTGTGCTTTAAAATCTGAGGATTACATGTGTGTCTCAACTTGCAAAACTGGTAAGGAGATTTGGGATAAATTGTGCATCACCTATGAAGGTACTAATGAAGTTAAATAATCCCGATTAAACATTCTCTTGCATGACTACAAACTTTTTCGTATGAAACCTCATGAATCGATTTCTGACATGTACACAAGATTTACTCAGATAGTTACTTCACTACATGCACTAGGAAAAGAACTTTCGAACTATGAAAAAGTAAACAAGATTTTGAGATGCTTTCCTTCGTCTTATGATGCTAAAATCATTGCAATCATTGAATCTAAGGATTTGAACACATTTTCTATTGATAACTTACTTGGCTCACTCATTGCTTATGAGCAAGGGGTGAATCAAAGAAATCTTGATGCAGGTGAGAAGAAAAAGGAGAAAACAATTGCACTGAAGGCACACAAATCGGATTCTGAATCTTTTGGGTCTGAAAGCGATGAAGTTGCCTTCATCACAAGGCAATTCAAAAGCTTTCTAACGAAGAAATAAAAGCATCATCAAAGTTGAAGAAAAGGTAAGGAAAATAAACATGTTAAAGGATCTTCTGATGTTGTTTGTTTTGAATGCAGGAAACCTGGACATGTAAGAGCTGATTGCCCAACACTTCAAGACAACACGGGTAAGGAAAAGATTGAGGAAAAATCTAAGTTTAAGAAGGAGAAGAAGAGAATCCAAAAGGCATTCTGGGCAGAATCTGGTACTGATTCCTCTGAGACTGAACCAGAGGAAGAGACAACAAACCTGTGCTTAATAGGGGAAGATCATCTTGAGCAAAGTAATGAGGAAGAGGTATGTAAACCAACCTATGATGAATTATTTGAAATTTGTGAAAAAATCCATTCATCATACAAAAAACTTAAGAAGGCACATGCTAGCTTAAAAGTGGAACTTATAAATTTGTAGAAAGAGTATGAAGTCATTCTTAAAGATCATTCAACAATTGATTCAAATCACATGGCTCTTCTTGATGAATTTGATGAGTTGAACAAACAGCATTCAGAATTAATTGATGAACATAAGGCATTGAAAGTTTCACACACCTCACTTAATTCTAATCTTAAGAAATCAAAAGAGATTGAGAAAAACTTGAGGATTGATAATGAGGCATTAAAAAGAACTAACTTGAGGATTCAAAATGATTTGGATACAATTAAGAAAAATCGGATGACATCTACTTTTAATCCTAAGCCAGAATCTAGGAAGATGCATTATAACTCAAACCATTTAAGAAACCCTTTTTCTGGAGTTCGATGTTTCTCATGTGGCATGCTAGGACACATCTCACACACGTGCACCGTCCACTGTAGTACACATTGGGTGTGGAGACCTAAGATGCATGATTCATAGTATACCACATCTGCATAACACTCTACTTTTCCTAAGAAGGGGCCCAAACCTATTTGGGTTCCTAAATCTAACTGTTGTTGAGTTTTGCAGGAGTGCTCTCACCAAAGACCTCGTGGGAGCATAGGATAATTGGACATAAGGAGGCTCACAGCTCAAAATTGCTTAAATTCGCTGGTTTATCACGTGCTTAAAATGTTTAATTTTTGTGTTTCTTTGTGCTAGTTTTTTGTGCTTACTTGGTGGTAGTCAAGTTTGCGTTGTTTTCATTCTTTTTTTGTTTTTATGTGTTCTGTCTTCGCGTTGCTCTTTAAATTTTGGTCTTTCATATGATGATTTTTTTTTGGAGTTTTAGAGATAGTGTTTAGCTTTTTCTAAATTGGTTAGAGGGTGTAAACTGTTGAGATTTTCTCTTCTTCTAACTTTGTTTAGTGGTATGATTTTCTTCTCTAAACAAAAGTCTAAACTCAGTTTAACCAATGGCCTTTTATTAAAGATCTTTTTCTTATCTTGCTACATTAATTTATCTTATGCATAATAGCCAAAGTTTTTAGATATCTTTCAAGCTTTTGAAATCTCGCCATTGTATTTATCACATGATTTTGATTTTATGTTGTGGATTGTTCTTCCCTATGTTAGAGAGAGAGCTCCTATTCTCTAATATTTGGAGGATATACTCACAACTAAGTCTTTTTCTTTAAGGGTATATTAAAGAGTTTTTAGCTTGCAAGAGTTAAAAAGGAAAGAGGCCAATGAAGACAAATTGAAAAGAAAGCTATATACACAAAAGTGTATCAAAAATCAAAAGATACTCAAAGAGCCAATCAAAGTGACAAGAGGCATAAAATGAGCCCACTAAATGCAAGCTATCCTTTCTTTGCTAAAACTCTTAAAACTTAGAGAACTCATGGATTATGTGATGCTTTCAAAGACTTGATTTCATTTTTTTATGATTGAGAAAAACTACTTTGGTTTATTAAATATGAGATATTTTCTTAGTAAACAAGTCTTGAATGGATCTTCTTATCCTATTTTTTATTCTGAGTTAGGCCTCTGTTTTCCAAAAGAATTTTGTACCCTGAAGGATGTCCGATCTAGGGTTAACAAAATCAGATATTCTACCTTCTTCTGATTGGGATTTGTTAAACTTCTTAATCTCTTGGAACTTTAAATGTTTAACTTTTTGAAAAGAATTCTCATATGATGCCTCCATAAAAAAAAAATTTTTGAAAAATTAAAATCCAAAAAATATTTGTTGTTTGGTTTTCGTTGTGTTGTTTTTATTTTTCTGTGTTTTGATTGCTTTTCTTTTGGTTTATTTTTGAGGGTCTTGATCATCACCATTCCTTCCTTGATTTGAATTTCTAGTCACATCGTCCTGGCTGATACTTTTATCGTCTTGGACGATATGACAAATTATGTTCAAAATCCATCTGTTGACCTTTTTGTGCTTGCTGTATTTTATCGTTCTGGACGATTTGATCGAACTCATGGTGATAGTCCTGGCTGATAGTATATTTGTCTGGCTGATGCATTATATGTGCATCGTCCTGGCCGATACACTGGATCGTCCTGGACGATCCACGTCTCAGCACGTTTAAATCTTTAAATTCGGCCCCAGACGATCCATTATTGGACAATCGGCCGGGCTGATCCACTGTTCGTCCTGGACGATACACGTGGCAAGCATTTTAAACGTTTTAACTTCGGCCGGTACGATCAATTATTGTGCATTGTCCTGGACGATACACCTAATCAGCCCGGACGATCTACTTTTTCAATGGTCGTCCGGATTGACTCCTCGGGATGATTGCCTGTGTCTAATCGTCCTGGCCGATATCTGATCGGCCCGGACAATCGGACCGCCTTTTTGACCAATCGGCCTGTACGTAATTATTGAACCATATCGGCCTGGACGATTCTGCAATCGGACAGGATGATATGGCCGTTTCTTTAAATTCAGGCTGTTCCAGCCATGATTTTTCACTCTTCATCCTTTATCCTCTTGTGTTTTTGCTTAGTGCTCTCAATGACTGGTGGGAAACGTGTCCGATAAACTTCTGGGTGTTCCTCGAGGGCAAGGACTGACCCTCGTTTCAGGGAAGCAGAAGATGAAGCCGTCTATCATCGTTACAAAGAGTGTGGAATTACTGTCTCCAGAATCATCAATCCTGTCCACATCTCTTACCCGGTAATGGATCTTTTTGCTCACACCTCCCTTTGCTTCATTCTGTCTTTTGCTTTCCCTTTCAATTCAGAGTTTCTTCGAGAATTTTTCACAAACCTTCGCATCAACCCTACCTTCACAGCCCTGACCTCCTATGTGAATCGACGCCCTATCAAAATCACATATCAGGATTGTGTTTATCTTTTACAGCTATCCACCACCGGGGATAAGCTGCACGTAATCGCCTCTGACCCTGATCTTAACTGGTCCACGGCAAATCACTTTCATCGCCAGACCAATGTACCTTACCATGTTGGAGAGACTAGCTCTTTAGTCAAAGATGCTAGGACAATCCAACATGTCCTTCGCACCTCCATAATTCCAAAAGCCGGGGACCGAATCCACATCACCCCTCTACTTTCCCTCACTACTTTTTACATCATGGCTCATAGAGAATTCAACACTGCAGACCTAATTTTTTGATACATTGATCACCTAACCACAATTCGCGATCCAGGTCACAAGAGAAAACCAAATCTAGCCTTAGGACACATCATAGCCTATGTTCTTGAAACTAAATACCAACTTCAGTATCCTATTCCACCAAACCTCCCAACTCCCTTCTACTCAAACAATTCCTTCAGCACGCTTCACAGTACTCATCTCCATCCTGAGGAACCTCGGGGGGCTAGAGAGGAGGAGGCTCCTGTTTGAATAGTTGCTATTTGAATGATTTATATTTGTGCAACTTATGTAGTTTTGATGATTCCAAACATTATTGTTCAGATGTATAATTATCTCCTAACAATTTCGAAGATTTGCACTTGCTCTTGTGTGTACTAACATTTCAGGAAAATCAGACTCCAGACTACGAAAACTTCAAATCAAATTCAACATGAGAAATTTTGTTTATTTGAAGTGTCTTTTCTTTGAATTAATTTTGAAAGGGAGTGATTGTAATTGAGTGAATAAAATCTCTCACACACAAACTAAGGAGATCTTGAAATTCTATACTGATCGTACAGGACGATATGTATCGTACTGGACGATCTGTCAGTTATCTCCTATAGAGCATTTGGAACGAATAGGAACTTGCTTCAAAAAAAAAAAATTTTCTAAGTCCTATTCGTCCAGGATGAATTTTTATATCGTCCCCGGCGATGGGCGCTCTGGAAAATTTTCGTACAGACGAAAATAAATATCGTACCGGACGAACAGCTCTCTGGAAAATTTTCGTCCAGACGAAACCAAATTATCGTCCCCGGCGATGGGCGCTCTGGAAAATTTTCGTCCAGACGAAATAAATAATCGTCCAGGACGATCGGCTCTCTGGAAAATTTTCGTCCAGACGAACATATTTTCGTCCAAACGATAAATCGACTTAGGACAGTTTTCAGCAGTTTCTAGAACCGACCTTGTAATAACCGTTCGTACTGGACGAACCTAGTTCGTACAGGATGATCAGCTGTACGAAGTCATTTCGTACACATATACAAATTGGGTCGTTTCAGATCGTTTAAGTAAAATCGTCCAGGACGATCCACGATCGTACCGGACGATCCACTGCGTACAGAATTGAAAACTTGCAGTTTTTGGGCGGTTTTTCATGTCTTTTATATAAATACTTCAAATTAGACTGCCACCCAATCTTTTTGTCACTTGAACTTCGTGCCTATTGAGAGAATAGTCAAGGGGAGAGTGGAAGAGAGCATTCAAAGGAGGATTCCTACCATTGGAGCAAGAAGGCTTCACTTGGATTGCTAAGGTAAGAATCTCTACTTGTGAAATTGGATTTCTTCACTCTTTTCTTTCTTTCTTCTAGGTTCTTGTGAGAAGATCATTCAAGAAGGTCCGGTTCTCTGCCGACACTTGAAAAGTGTGAACAGACGTGGGTTCTCTGCCTACACTAGGAGAGTGTAAAAGGAAGAAGGTTCTCTGCCTACACTTGGAGAGTGTGAACAGCCATAGGGTTCTCTGCCCACACTAGGAGAGTGTGAAAGGACGACGGTTCTCTGCCAACACTGTGGATTGTGTAAAAGGACGACGGTTCTCTGCCGCACCGGGGAGTGGTGAAAAGAGGGTTTTGTACAGGCTTCTCCGCCTTGCTGTGGGTGCTAAAGGAGAGTCACTTTGTGGTATTAGTGCAATACTCAGAGGGTGCCTCTGAGGAGTGGATGTAGGTCTGGTTATAGACCGAACCACTATAAATCTGGTGTCATTTACTTTATTGCTTTTACGTTTCCGCATTTTAAATTTCTGTTTTAACAACTCTGTGGTTGAAAAACATTTTTCTACAAACTTTAAAAGAAAATTTCATTTCGGTTCAACTTTAAATTTTAAGAGGGTATAAAATTTTTAAAACTACCAATTCACCCCCCTCTTGGTAGCCTTGGGACATTTACTTAGGTTTAACAACCTAATTACTAGATTCAACAAGTGGTATCAGAGCATTGTTTCAAAATCATAAGTTTGAACTACTTTTTGATTAACGTAGATGGCTACATTTGGAAACCGAAACACACCTGAGGGTTACTCTATCACTAGACCTCCACTGTTTGACAATATTCCTTTTGATTTTTGGAAAACACGCATGTCTACTTTCTTACAATCACTTGATTATCGCATGTGGATGTTAGTCCAGGAAGGTTACACAAAACCAACTAGATTAGTTGATGGAATTAGGGTAGATACACCCTATGCAGATTGGACTATAGAAGAACGTGACTTAGCACAATTAAATGCAAAATGTTTAAATAGTTTCTTTTGTGCTTTAAAATCTGAAGACTACATGCGAGTTTCTACTTGTAAAAGCGGAAAAGACATATGGGATAGACTTTGTATTACTTATGAAGGGACAAATGAGGTTAAGCAATCAAGGCTCAATATCTTGTTACATGACTACGAACTATTTCGCATGAAACCTAATGAATCTATATCTGACATGTACACAAGATTCACTCAAATTGTCACCTCTTTGCATGCACTTGGTAGGGAATTAACTAATGCTGAAATGGTTAATAAGATTCTTCGTTGTTTACCTACTGCATACGATGCTAAAATTACTGCAATTACAGAGTCAAAAGATCTGAACATTTATTCTATTGACAATCTTCTTGGTTCACTCATTGCTTACGAGCAAGGAGTAAGTCAAAGAAAGATTGATGCAGGTGAACCAAGAAAGGACAAGAATATTGCACTAAATGTGGAAGAGTCAGAAAGTGAACACTCACAACCTGAGGATGAAGATGATATAGCACTGATGACTAGACAATTCAAAAGCTTTTTAAAGAGGAAGCAGAAGAGACGCCAGCAATGGAATAGAGGTAAGTATAATAGAAATGGTAAGGTTTTTAATGAAGTGATTTGTTATGAATGCAGGAAACCAGGTCATATAAAGACTGATTGTCCAAAACTCAAAGCCACTCCTAGCAAGGAGAAGGTAGAGGAGAAACTAATGGTAATGAAGGGCAAGAAGAAGTTTCAAAAGGCTTTTTGGGCGGACTCAGCTTCAGACTCATCTGAGACTGAAAAAGAAGAAGAAGTCACCAACCTTTGCTTGATGGCAGATAAAGCTGAACAATCAGATCAAGAAGAGGTATGTGATTTAACATATAATGAATTGTTTGAAGTTTTTGAACACATACATGATGCATATAGGAAAACTAAAAAGATGCATGCTAGTTTAGTTTTAGAATTGGAAGAGCTTAATAAGGAACACGAAATCCTTAGGAAAGATCATGCTTTAATTGATAGCAACCACATGAAACTACTTGATGAATATGATGACTTGAATAAAAATTATGAGAATTTAAAATCATCCTATGCTGAACTTGAAAAAGAATTTGAGAAATTTAAGGATGAATCTGAGCACAAGACATATAGAGTCAATTATACAAATCGAATCTTGGAAGAAATGAATTCATTTTATAAACTTACTATAAGTGCTCTCGAGGATAATAGGAACCCCCCTAAACATGAAGATTTTACAAATCCTAAGTATTATCCTAAATTCATGAAATCCCTTAGAAGACAATCATATGAGAGAAAACATAGGAATATTTTTCCTAATGTTAAATGTAACAATTGTGGATTTTTGGGACATATATCTCACACCTGCACTTTAAAGATGAAACCTAATTTGGTGTGGAGAACTAAGATGCATAAACCTAGACATAACACACATGCATCTGATTATAAATTTCATAAAGGTGAACACAAACTAGTTTGGGTTCCCAGGTCTAACATTTGAGAATTTTGCAGGTATACTCTCACACAAGACCTCGTGAGAGTATATGGTACCTGGACAGCGGATGTTCTAAGCACATGACTGGAGATACTGCTCAATTCATAACGCTGGAAGCCAGGAGTGGAGGCAAGGTTACACTTGGAGATAATACCACAAAGAAAGTGGTTGGATCAGGTATGATTGGAAACTTGAAAAACTTTTTCATAGATAATGTTTTATTAGTTGAAGGCTTGAAACATAATTTGCTTAGCATAAGTCAGCTATGTGATAAGGGCTATAATGTAAAATTTTTACCTACTAGCTGCATAATTAGCCTAAATGGAAAAATTGTTTTAAATGGAAAAAGGGTGAACAATGTTTACATGCTAGATTTAAATTGTATTCAATCTCCTACTGCTTTTTGTTTGAAAACTGTTTCTGATGAATCGTGGCTTTGGCATAGGAGACTTTGTCATTCTAGTATGAAAAATCTTAGAAAAATTACCCAAAAGAATTTGGTGAGAGGAATACCTAAACTAGACTTTACTAAGGACCATCTGTGTGATGCATGTCAATTAGGAAAACAAGTGAGGTCCTCATTTAAGTCCATTAAAGATCTTAGGACAAGTAAACCTTTAGAAATTCTACACATGGATCTTTTTGGACCAGTAAGCACTGTTAGTCTAGGAGGAAAGGTATATGGATTTGTTATAGTAGATGATTTTTCAAGATTCACCTGGGTTAAATTTCTTTTTCATAAGAGTGAATCATTTGAGGAATTCAGAAATTTTTCAACTTGGATACAAAGAAAACTAGGATGTGAAATAATTTCTATACAAAGTGATCATGGAGGAGAATTTGAAAATGAAAGATTTGAAGATTTCTGTAAAGAAAAGGGGATTGATCACAATTTTTCTGCACCTAGAACTCCTCAACAAAATGGAGTAGTTGAAAGAAAGAACAGAACATTAATAGAAGCCGCCCGAGCAATGTTAGCAGAATACTCTCTTCCTAGGTATTTTTGGGCTGAGGCGGTTAGCACTGCATGCTATGTTCTGAATAGGGTGAATGTGAGATCTAATTTGAATAAAACACCCTATGAGTTGCTAAAAGGAAGAACACCAAATTTGTCTCATTTGCATGTATTTGGTTGCAAGGTGTTCATACATAATAATGGAAAATCTGCCTTAGGAAAATTTGATCCAAAATCAGATGAAGGAATTTTTGTTGGATATTCAAGTGTTGGAAAATCTTATAGAGTATTCAACAAAAGAACTTTAGTCATTGAAGAAACCACACATGTTGTTTTTGATGAAAATGGAAACTTGGAAGAGCCAAAAGTTGTTGAAGAAGAAATTGAAGAAAACTCCCAAAATATTGATAGATTAAATTTGGAAGAAAATGTGGAAGAAAATTTAGAAAGAGAAGACCCTTTGCCTAGAGATTTGAGATTTTCTAAAAACCACCCAAAGGAATTAATCATAGGTGAACCAAGTGAGGGTGTTAGAACTAGGCGTGGATTAAACAAGGAAGTCAATCATTCAGCCTTTATTTCAACTGTTGAACCCACTAACATTGATCAAGCACTTTCAGATGAATTTTGGATATTGGCCATGCAAGAAGAGTTGAATCAATTTGTAAGAAATAAAGTTTGGGAACTAACTACAAGGCCAAAAGATCAAAGTGTTGTTGGAACCAAGTGGGTGTTCAAGAATAAAATGAATGACTCAGGAGTAGTCATTAGAAATAAGGCTAGATTAGTAGCTAAGGGGTATAACCAAATTGAAGGAATTGATTTTGAGGAAACTTTTGCCCCTGTAGCTAGACTTGAAGCAATTAGGGTTTTACTAGCCTTTGCCTGTTTTAAAGGTTTTAAATTGTTTCAAATGGATGTCAAAAGTGCCTTTTTAAATGGAGTAATTGAAGAAGATGTTTTTGTAGAACAACCTCCAGGTTTTGAAAACTCTAAATTTCCAAATCATGTTTTCAAATTAAAAAAGGCATTATATGGATTGAAACAGGCACCTAGGGCTTGGTATGAGAGGTTAAGCACCTTCCTACTTGAAAGATCTTTTGAAAAAGGAAGTGTGGATACAACTCTTTTTTTAAGGAAAATTGGAAAGGATATACTTATTGTTCAAATTTATGTGGATGACATCATCTTTGGATCTTCAAATAAACATCTTTGTGATGATTTTTCTAAAACAATGAGTAGTGAATTTGAAATGAGTCTAATGGGAGATTTAAATTACTTTCTAGGATTTAGCATTAAGCAACTTGAGGAAGGTACTTTTCTTAGTCAAACCAAATATATTAAGGACATCCTCAAAAAATATGAAATGGACAATGCTAAACCTGTTAGTACACCAATGAGTTCCTCAGTTCAGTTAGATAAAGACCTTAAGGGAAAATCTGTTGATCAAAAGAAATTTAGAGGGATAATTGGATCTTTACTTTACTTGACTGCTAGCCGACCAGATATTATGTTTAGTGTTTGCTTATGTGCTAGATTTCAATCAGATCCAAAAGAATCACATTTGACAGCAGTGAAAAGGATTTTAAGATATCTACTAGGAACTCAAAACTTAGGAATTTGGTATCCTAAGTTTAGCTCTTCATTTGAAATTATTGGTTACTCAGATTCTGACTTTGCAGGCTGTAGAGTGGATAGGAAAAGCACTTCTGGAACATGTCAATTCATTGGAAATTCATTAGTTTCATGGTCTAGTAGAAAACAAAATTCAGTGGCACTATCTACTGCAGAAGCAGAATACATTGCATTAGGAAGTTGTGTGGCACAAGTACTTTGGTTAAAACAACAGTTGATTGACTTAGGATTAACTATAGGCACTATTCCAATTTATTGTGACAATACTAGTGCTATTTGCATTTCCAAAAATCCTATTCAACATTCTAGAACCAAACACATTGATATAAGGCATCATTTCATAAGGGATCATGTATCCAAAGGAGAAATTGAACTCATACATGTTTCAACTGAAAATCAACTTGCAGACATTTTTACAAAACCTTTAGCCTTTGATACCTTCAGTACTTTAAGAACAAGGCTTGGTGTTATTGATTTGAATGCTTAACCAAAATGTCTTTGCAACATTGATACTTGTTGTGTTTTGTTTTTGTGATTTTGTGAATTTTGTGTTTTTGTATGAATTGTTTTTGAATTTATGTTTTTTTTTTTTTTGTTTGTCTTATGTTTTCTGTGTTGTTGATTATTTTTGTTGTTTTTGTTAAATTAAAAATTTAAAAATCAAAAATTTTTTTTAGGAAATTGTCCAGGACGAAAGTTTTCGTACGGGACGATGTGTTAAGAAACAGTTTGCGCGAATTTAAACCATTTTGAGAGCAGTTTTTTATTGGATCGTCTGTACGATCTGTGATCGTCCAGTACGAATTTTTTTTTCTCTCTCTCAAACGTCGGGACGATTGAATGCAGCGGTTGAGTGGATAAGACAGTTTTTAATACGAATTTCGTTTGTACGAAATTTTTTTCGTATGTACGAACATGTGTCGATTCATTGTAGGGGACGGTTTTTAAGAGTCATTAAAACGAAACGCTTTTTGATCGTCTGTACGAAATATTTTCGTATGTACGATCGGTCAAGTCAAAAAGCCTGTACGAAGGGACGCATCGTAAGTTGTGTTGAATACGAAAAGCCGTTACATTTTGGACGAATTAGATCGTCTGTACGAAATTACTTCGTCCAGACGAACGATAATTTTTCGTCCAGGACGAATATTTTCGTCCAGGACGAACATATCGTTTTTCTTTAAATATGAGGGCTTTCAAACTTGACAATCACACTTTCAAACATCTTTTTCAATCCCTTTCTACATCAAATCAACTATGGCCTCCTCTAGCAAAAGACAAAAAGTTTTGGTGAAGAAACCCAACAGGAATGCTCCAGACAACTTCCTTTCCAAAGCAAATGAGGAATCTTTTCCTCGTTTTGCTTCTGCAAAAATCACTCCGTCTCGCATTCTTATCCAAACGGAGTTGAAATTTCGGGTATTACACCTCTTCGCCTCAACCCAATTTCATTTCATTCTCTCTCTTGTCCACCTTTACAATAAGCAAACCTACCATTACTTCCTAGCCAACATGAGTTTCAATCCTGACCACTCTATCATTAGTTCTTTTATTTTTAAGAAAAAAATTGAGATCACCAAGCACGACCTTGGTGCATTTTTAAACTTAAGGACTGAAGGATATAGAGCCCACACCCTAATGTCAGAAAACGTCTTCCATTGGTATGAAATCAATAGGGTAATTAGAGAAAATGGAATTGACAATCATGTTGCTAGAGTGGCCGGTATGACCCAAGATGCCCGAATCATCCAGCATATCCTTAGATCTTCAATTATTCCTAAAGCTGGTGATAGGATAAACATAACCCCTCTCCTCTCTTGTCTAACTTTTTTAATCATGAAAAGACAACCTATCGATGAAGCCCAACTCATCCTAGATCATATCTATGGGCTTTCAGAAATAGGACATCCTGATCAGAAGAGGAAGAAGAATATTTCTTTAGGGCACTTGATTACTTATGTTTTGGAGAAGAAGTACAATATAGTCCATCCTGATGAGGAATATGAAGAGCCAGTTTATTACAACGATGCATCTTTCAGACTGCTCTTCAGGGAGGAAAAAGAAAAAGAAAAAGCACATGGCAGTGCTTCAGAAGAAGAAGAAGAAGGAGTGCAAGCTTCTGCTTCTCAATCAGATTACCAGAATCTGATTGAGAGATTTGATAGACTAGAGACTCACATTGATCAAAGGTTTGATCAATTTGATGCTCATCTTACGCAGCAGCAACATGACATTGGTAATATTAGAGATGAAGTTCATGAAATAAATACCAATGTAATGTTAATGGCCTCCTACTTCAATCTCTTTGGCGGCATTCCTCCTCCTCCTCCTCCAGAACAGTAGAAGTTTTTTTTTTTATGTGTGTCTGTTGTATTTTTTTTGTTTTGTTGTTATGTTTTTTTTAAGTTCAATGTTTTTATGTATTTTTTTTTAATCAATGAAAGTTTGTTTGTCTTAGATTTGTTTTGAAATGTGCCTAATCTTTATGAATTTCATTAATATTGTTTTTAATCTACATTGTGCTCAAATTCGATTGTAATGTGAGATTATCTATATTAGAAAATCTAGACTTTCTAAATTTATAATTTGTCTATAACTTGTTGTATTTAGAATTTTTAAATTCATGTCTATTCATTTAGACTACATAAAATTTAATATTGTTATTGCAATTTTGATGTTATCTTATTTTGTATTTCTATGCTCAAATGATATTTATGCACCTAGAAATATTTGAAATGTTAGATTATAGATTTTGGAAAGAATTGGTCAAATTACTCTTGAAAATTGTACAAATGTACAAAAATCAAAAGGGATTCGCAAAAATTTGCAAAGTGAAAAAGAGGCACAAAATAAGCCCAACCAAAGACAAATGCACAAAAATGTGCTCCAAAACTTTGAAAAGATGTGCAAAACACCACATGAGGTAATTCTCTTCTTTCCAAATTCGTTTAATCTCTTGATTCAAGTTGATCTAATGTTCATTTATATTCTATTGGACTTTGAAATATAGAATTTTTTTTACATCTCACTTGTAATGATTTTCAATAATCAAAATGTCTAAATTGAATCATGTCTTTGATAAATTCTTCTTACTTACAATGTTATATCATTTCATAAATTTTATGAATTTCTATGATTGACCTAATATCTTTAGTTTAAAATTGCATACTCTATGTCAAATCACAATTTAGATTAAATTTTAACAATGAATTTCATATTATTATTTACATTTCTTGTCTTTTTCTTCTTCACTTTTTGTTGCTGTCAAAAAGGGGGAGAAATTATTATGTTTATGTTTGTGTTTGTGTTTTTGTTTTGTGATTTTTGTTTTCTGTTAAAAACACAAATATTGTTTTTGTTTTTGTGATTTGTGTTTTCTGTGTTAAAATTTTTGAAAAACAAAAATATTGTTCTTTAATGCCTCCTTATTTTAATGTACTCATAAATTCAGGGGGAGTTTAGGAGATAAGAGATTATGTTTTAACTTGAAACCATACTAATAATAATTGTTTTGCCATCATCAAAAAGGGGGAGATTGTTTGAATAGTTGCTATTTGAATGATTTATATTTGTGCAACTTATGTAGTTTTGATGATTCCAAACATTATTGTTCAGATGTATAATTATCTCCTAACAATTTCGAAGATTTGCACTTGCTCTTGTGTGTACTAACATTTCAGGAAAATCAGACTCCAGACTACGAAAACTTCAAATCAAATTCAACATGAGAAATTTTGTTTATTTGAAGTGTCTTTTCTTTGAATTAATTTTGAAAGGGAGTGATTGTAATTGAGTGAATAAAATCTCTCACACACAAACTAAGGAGATCTTGAAATTCTATACTGATCGTACAGGACGATATGTATCATACTGGACGATCTGTCAGTTATCTCTTATAGAGCATTTGGAACGAATAGGAACTTGCTTCAAAAAAAAAAATTTTCTAAGTCCTATTCGTCCAGGACGAATTTTTATATCGTCCCCGGCGATGGGCGCTCTGGAAAATTTTCGTACAGACGAAAATAAATATCGTACCGGACGAACAGCTCTCTGGAAAATTTTCGTCCAGACGAAACCAAATTATCGTCCCCGGCGATGGGCGCTCTGGAAAATTTTCGTCCAGACGAAATAAATAATCGTCCAGGACGATCGGCTCTCTGGAAAATTTTCGTCCAGACGAACATATTTTCGTCCAAACGATAAACCGACTTAGGACAGTTTTCAGCAGTTTCTAGAACCGACCTTGTAATAACCGTTCGTACTGGACGAACCTAGTTCGTACAGGACGATCAGCTGTACGAAGTCATTTCGTACACATATACAAATTGGGTCGTTTCAGATCGTTTAAGTAAAATCGTCCAGGACGATCCACGATCGTACCGGACGATCCACTGCGTACAGAATTGAAAACTTGCAGTTTTTGGGCGATTTTTCATGTCTTTTGTATAAATACTTCAAATTAGACTGCCACCCAATCTTTTTGTCACTTGAACTTCGTGCCTATTGAGAGAATAGTCAAGGGGAGAGTGGAAGAGAGCATTCAAAGGAGGATTCCTACCATTGGAGCAAGAAGGCTTCACTTGGATTGCTAAGGTAAGAATCTCTACTTGTGAAATTGGATTTCTTCACTCTTTTCTTTCTTTCTTCTAGGTTCTTGTGAGAAGATCATTCAAGAAGGTCCGGTTCTCTGCCGACACTTGAAAAGTGTGAACAGACGTGGGTTCTCTTCCTACACTAGGAGAGTGTAAAAGGAAGAAGGTTCTCTGCCTACACTTGGAGAGTGTGAACAGCCGTAGGGTTCTCTGCCCACACTAGGAGAGTGTGAAAGGACGACGGTTCTCTGCCAACACTGTGGATTGTGTAAAAGGACGACGGTTCTCTGCCGCACCGGGGAGTGGTGAAAAGAGGGTTTTGTACAGGCTTCTCCGCCTTGCTGTGGGTGCTAAAGGAGATTCACTTTGTGGTATTAGTGCAATACTCAGAGGGTGCCTCTGAGGAGTGGATGTAGGTCTGGTTATAGACCGAACCACTATAAATCTGGTGTCATTTACTTTATTGCTTTTACGTTTCCGCATTTTAAATTTCTGTTTTAACAACTCTGTGGTTGAAAAACATTTTTCTACAAACTTTAAAAGAAAATTTCATTTCGGTTCAACTTTAAATTTTAAGAGGGTATAAAATTTTTAAAACTACCAATTCACCCCCCTCTTGGTAGCCTTGGGACATTTACTTAGGTTTAACAACCTAATTACTAGATTCAACAGCTCCCGCTCCTGCTCCCTTTCCTGACCCTGTTCCTCTCCACCAGCACTCACCGGTTGATTAGTTGATTGAGAGATTTCATTGATGGGAGACCCGTTTTGACGCCTATGTTGCTGCACAGGAGCAGCAAGGCTCTGAGGATATTGCCCGTTACGAGCATCACCGTGCTGAGGATCTAGCCCGATTTGATAGTTTCCTTACTCACCAGCAGCAGCAGCATGACCAGGACATCGCCTGGTTCAATGCTCAGTTTACCACGCTTGCCAGTTACTTTCAGCAGCCACCTCCACCACCTCCATCTGATGATCAGGATCCCTCGTTGTTTTAGTCTATACTTTGTGTTGTTTGTTTCCCGATTTCTTTTTTTGCTGTTGTTTGATTGTTAGTCTTTTGTGATGTTTTTCTATTGTTTTTGGACCCTCTTTTTGTGATTCCAAAAGGGGGAGTAGGGTAAGAAAAAGCTGTTGTAATTTTGATTTTCTAATGAACCTATTTTAATTATTTTTTTTCTTCTTGTGTTTGTCATCATCAAAAAGGGGGAGATTGTTGCAAATCTATTTTTCATAATTTATATTTTAATGATTGACAAACACTATTTCTTATGGACTGCTTGTTGCTTCTAACTTTTCAGGAATCGAAGATCGGACGATCAAGAAGAAGCCAGTTCAGGATTGCGTAGGTCTAAGGTTGAGTCAGTCTATACTTTTGTTTTTCACTTCTTGAGTCTACTTGTAATGGTCAAAGAGACTGATGCTAGGTAACCCTTCACACACACACTTGAGAGACTTAGAATTTCTATTTTTTCTCATATCGTCCAGGACGATTTTTGGATCGGCCCGGACGATCAGGCTTAAAACAGAAGGACTAAATAAGGATTCTTAATTAAGGCAGCTGACATTAACATATCGGCCTGGACGATACGTGTATCGGCCAGGACGATAAACTCAAAATAGAAAGAAGTTGTCGCCATAGACAATTAAGGTATACTGTATTTTTAAATTATCAGCCAGGACGATCCTAGGATCGGCCTGGACGATATACATAAATTATGCCTTAATTAATCAGAAAATCAAGGGAGTAATTAAGGATGATTGATACGATCATATCGTCCTGGACGATAGCAGGATCGGCTAGGACGATCCAATCAAAAACCTTAAGTTACTTCAGGACGATAAACATCGGCCAGCTCATATCCAGGGCTCTTATTAGGACTATTTTCCTCTGATTTGAACTGATCGGCCAGGACAGTCGTGAGATCAGCCTGGACGATCAAGCCAATTTTCAATCGTCTTGTTTTGCATCCAGGGCTATGCTCTGGCCGATCTTCATTGATTTGTACTGATCGGCCAGGCCGATGTCTATATCGGCCTGGACGATATTGTTGGCAACTTGCATTTAATGAGCTCCTATGAAGCTCTTCTATTTAAGAACTCTTGTTCAATATTTTTAAAGACCTTTGGCTTCTGCCTTGACCTGAGAAGACCTAGAGGAGAGAAAGAGAGAGAGGGAGAGAGAGAGAGGATCTTTTGAGGGGGAGCTTATGAGGGGATTCACGAGGGTTGCTTCAAGGATCACTCTGCTTGTTCTTCGTCTAGAGTTTCTCGTCCGTGGAAGGGTCGGTAGAGGTAAGGAGTTAGCTTTTGGTTGTGGTTCTTTGCTAGCTTCAGGAGGAAGCAAAAGGAGGTAGGTTCTCTGCCTTGCCGGGGTGGCAAAAAGGAGGTTCTTGTGAGGGATTCTCCGCCTAGCCGTGGGGGCTAAAGGAGAGTCACTTTTTGTAGTGCAATACTTAGAGGGTGCCTCCAATGAGTGGACGTAGGTCGAGTTGACCGAACCACTATAAATTTCTGTGTTCTTATTTTTGCTTCCGCACTTTTTAATTCCGCGTTTATTTTTGTGGTGATTTTGGTTTGTGATTTTTATTCTTTATGAAAAGAAAATTTTTAAAATACCAATTCACCCCCCCTCTTGGTTAGCTTGGGCTAGTTCTATAGGGCTTAACATCCCTAACGAACTTTCACTTTGAGCTTTTACCTTTATTCCAACCTTTCTAATGACGCTTTTATTTTCTCTTTAAGAAGTTCTTGAACTGTCGGGTCATCAATGCTATATCGTCTTCTTCCTCCTCTGTAGAGCTGTCACTTTCTGAGTTGTTTGCTTTTAGTGCCACTGTTCACTCCTTCTTTTCACCTGTATCACTTTGTCTTTGACTTACTGCTTGCTCGTATGCAACAAGTTACCCAAGGAGATTATCAATATAATAAATGTTAAGATCTTTAGATTCCGTGATAGCAGTTTTCTTAGCATCATAGCAAATAGGTAAGCATCTCATAATCTTATTAGCTTTCTCAAAATTTTAAATCTCTCTACCTAATGCATGCAAGGATGTCACGATTTAGGTGAACCTAGTGTACATGTCAGATATTATTTTGCTAGGTTTCATACAGAAGAGTTCATAAGCATGCAATAGAATGTTAAGCCTAGACTGTTTTACTTCACTTGTTCCTTCGTATGTAATACATAGTCTATCCAAAATCTCCTTACCAGTAGCAAGGTAGAAACTCTCATATAATCCTTAGACTTTATTGCACATAAAAAGCAATTTAAACACTTAGCATTCAATTGGTCTAATTCCCTATCCTCATTGCTCCATTCATTAAAAGGTACTGAAGTTTTCACTCCATTCACAGTTTTAAAAGGTGCAATATATCCATCATTGACTAACATCCACATGCGATAATCAATATATTACTAAAAGGTAGACATTCTAGTTTTCCAGAAATCAAAGGGAATATTGTCAGAAAGAGGTGGACGGGTTATTGAATAACCCTCCGCGGTATTACGATTACTAAAATGTGACATGATCATTTTTCAAGGTTTTCTAAAATGCTATTTTTGAAATCAGGCTCTGATACCAATTGAAATTAATAGATGGACAAGAGGGGGGTGAATTGTGAAAATTTTAATGCAATAATTAAAACCTAAGCAGGAGTTCTAATTTTTTTTTTAATGCTTTTAGATTTTTAACATGAAAATTTAATCTACTACGAAGGCAAACAATTGAACTCAACGTGCAACAATATAATCCTTTATCTTTCACAAGTTTTCACCAAGCAAGTATTATGAAAATAAAATACATGCTAGAATAAAAAGAGATAAGGAAAAAGCACACCAGAATTTTTATAGTGATTTGGTCAAACCATGACCTACGTCCACTCCCCGGAGTCCTCCGCTCTAGAAATTTCACTACAAACTATAGCTCTCCTTTTGCCCCCCTCAGCAAGGAGGAGAAGCCCTTACAATACTTCATTTCACCAACCCGGCGTGGCGGAGTGCCAAGCGTTGTTTTCACCCTCCTAGGGATGGCAGAGAACCTTCTCATTTTTTCCCTCCTGAAGAAGGCAGAGTACCTTGGAGGTCACGGATGTCGAAGAGCCTCCCCCTTAGAGAGTCTCCCTCAAGTTCTTCCCGGGCCACACGACGAGCAAGATGCAGTAAAATCAAAGCAACTGTGTGATCTCCCTCACACCACTTCTCCCTCACCAAGCTCACATTCTCCTTCCTCTCTCAACCCCTCAAAACTTCTCAAGAGCTCTCTCTCAAGAATTTCTTCTCTAATCACTTTCCCCTCTTTTTATCTCTTCCTAAAAAACATAACAATTTTGACACATAAATGGGCTCCAAAATCCCTGAAATTTTTGAAGTAGCCGTTACAATCATACAGTACGATTTAACATCGTACAGTACAACATGTATAAACCAGCTTCATCCTGGTACAAAGTTGTACGAATAGTTCAAAATCAATTTGTACGGTATGATTCTAAATCTTACAGTACGATCCTCAACACTACTGCTCATATAGGATGATAGCCGGGATGATCAAATGTCGTCTCTATTCATCGTATGGTATGATATATATTGGACAGTACGATTATTCAAAATCAAGGCATCATCCAGGATGAATTTCGGGACAATCAAATGTCATCTCTGTTCATCGTATGGTATGATAGACATTGTACAATACGATGAGACAAAAACAAGGGTTCATTTAGGATGATCTTCAAGATTATCAGAATTCATCTATATTCATCGTATTGTATGAATATGTTCATATAGTACAATTTTCAATTTGTAATTAAGCCTTGATTTCTTGCACTAATCATAGGTTAAATTAAGTAAGTATTTAAAATAGATCAAACAGGACGAAGGTCGTCGTACAGTATGAATGACGGAGAATAACTTACTTAAGTTAATGTGATGGCTAGGGTTTTTGTATTTGAAATACATTTACAGTATGATAGTAGTAGTACCGTACGATTTGTTCATAGAACACATTTTACAATATAAGATCGTATAGTACGGAATGACTTCGTACAGTACGATTACCAGTGAAAGAAAAACTATATTTTTTTACTTTTAAAACCCTCTCCCCTTGTGTGTGTGCATGGTTGCTCAGACTTACATGCAATTTGTGGCCAGACTCAAGAAAATAAAAAATAAAATAAATAACAAATTACATTGTCAGACTCATACTCCTAATCCAATTGGACTTGAGTCTTCCCGTTATCTTAAGTGACTTGTGATCTTCCTGAAATGTTAGTACTCATGGATAATAGCAAAACATAAATGATATTCAATGAAAAGTAGATCAGGCAACATTATTTGTCATCATCAAAATCTCAAACTCGGGGTCATGAGTTGTAACATAGGGAACTTATTGTTAAAAGTTTCAGAAAAATTTCCCCTAGTACTATTCCTCCATGCAGCTTTAACCACACCAGTAGCAGTTGGATACGAAGCCCACACTTCCTCAAACCTTATGATATTATCTGATGAAACGTTCCCTTCCAAAAAATTTAGTACTATTATACAATGATCCGATGCCACCCTCGATAAATGTCTTGGGACCAACCGGTTAGCCTTGAAAACAATTGGATTAATGAAGCATCTATCCAACCTCTTTAATATTCTAGCATTACCATCTTTGTTATTGCACCATGTAAATCTCGGTCTAATAACATTCACTTCATGAAGATCATTTATAGTTAAGAACAAACTCATCTGCCTTGAGCCTTGAGAGAAACAAAAAGGTCTTCCCCCTCTGTTATCTTCTTTAGACAAAATATAACTAAAATCACCCCCAACTACTAAAGGATAGCTATTAGAATCAAATTCCTCTAACTTATCCCAAAGCAGCCTTCTATAAACTGCATCTTTACCACCATATATCGTAGCTATTGTCCACCTTCCCATATTCATAATATCAAGATCACCTATGATAACTTGCTTTGAAGAAAATAAGCAAGAAAAGGTAGCAATTTTGAACTTCTACATTACCAGCATGCCTCCCAAAAGACCTTCAGTAGGAACTTGAACAAAATCCCAATCCTTACCAATAAGAGCTTCAATTTCAGATTTACTGAAATTAGATATTTTTGTTTCCAAAAGTCCCACAAAAAAAACCTTGTTATCTTTCACCACCTCCTTCAAATATAGAGAAGCTTGTTTTTTCTTTGCTCCTCTATAATTCCAAAAAAAAAATCGAAGCCATTATCTAACAAAAGGGAAAGAGTTCCCCACCTTCTCCTTCACCTCATTCTCCATTTTCCTTCCTCTAGGGAAAAATTTTATAGGAACAAGACTTCAGAGTTCCTTTACAAGTTTAATCTTGATATTCAAAGAACTATCATCTTTGATTTCCAACATCACATTTTCTTCCCAAACCATAGGATTGCAGTTTCCTTCATCTATTAATTTTGCTAAATTAGATTAAAAAACTTCTTTATCACTAATATCTTCCCGAGAAGCTGGTGCAAATTTGCCTTTATCAATAACCTGGAGCTCCCCCTCCTCTATCAAATTGCTAAGAATAGAAAATTTGTTAACTTTTAAAATAAATTCAGAAATAGCTCCAGATTCTTTCACCTTCAGAGACTTTTCCATTCCTAACTTTGTAATCTCCATATCAACTAGCTCAACTAGCCTATTACCAACAATACTTCCAGGATCATTATACTTCTTTTCCCTAAATTCTTTCCTTGGCCATTGATTGCTATTGTAATTGCTTGTAGTTCTATCTACAATAGTCTTCTTGCCACAAAAATTGTTCCCTTTAAAATCTTTCCTTCCCCAACTAGCTTGGATTCATGGTCCATAACCGTCAGCTTCCTTTATGAACTTTTTTGTCATTAACTTTCTAGGTGGTTCTACATTCTATTCCTTCACATTGTAGTCCTCTTCTTCTACAGCTTCTGATGTCTTGCCAATAACCTTCTCAGGACACTTGGTTTGGTCATGACCAATCTTGCCACAACCAAAATAAATGTTGGGAATCCTTTCATATTCATTATTTTGAAAAAATCTTCCTAATTTTCCTTCAACCCATACACCAAGTGGAAGAGGATCTTCAAGATGGATGTAAACACAAATTCTAGCAAATTCAGGTCTCCCCCACTGAAACATATTTTCATCCAACAGATAAGGTTTCCCTATTTTTAGGCAATCCTTCAAACATTTGTAGGATCCCAGCAATGAAGTGGCAAGTTTGGCATTCTTACACATATAGGTGCTGTCAAGCCCTTGAAAGAGCTTGGAGAGAACGATTGGTTCCACTTATCTACATCAATAATGTTCCCCTTCACATACCATGGACCGTTAGCAAGAATCGTATCTACTGCTTCATCATCTTCAAATAAGAATAAGCTCTATCCCTTGCCAAGCCAAGTTGAATTAAACTTTCCCATTTAAGACCATTGCCTTTGAATTCTGCATTTACAATAAATTGAGGAATATTTTCCCCAAAAACCTTCACCACCAATGCATTCTGCAGTGCCTTGGTGTTCTCTAATGTTTTCTCCTCACAAAATTAGATTGTCAACCCTTACTCTGAAATGCAGTTGTCAAAGTTCCAATCAGACTCCAAAATTCTTTTGTGGGTTTACTTATGCCAAACATTAAGTAGCCCGTTTCTAGATTACTCTTTGGTTGAACAATCTCAAGCTTTCTAAGGTTCAAGAGCTATAGGATTTCTCTCCCCTGAAACACATTGAAGAACCAAGTTCAAATCTTCCATTCCTTCAAGCCTCTCATTCTCAATTCTGCTAGTAACAGAACTATCTTCATTTGCTTTATCCTATTTTTCTGTGTTCTTCAATTCGAACTTCATAGAATCAGCCGCATTAGGAGGACTGATATTATGGAATTTATGAACTAAGAAATTCTCCTTGATTTCTTCCGAAATCAAAAAACATTTTCCTTTCCCAGTCACATGCTTAGATTTTACATTTAAGAGGCCTCCTTCATTAATAACCAAAGGGTTGGAATAAATAGTTGAATACCTACCTCTTTTATTTTCAATCTTTGCCAAAGATCCAATTTTTGAATCTCCAAAAAAAAGGTGGAGATTTGTTTGCCGAGAATATCTTTTTCATTTTAACTAAAGATCTTCGATCTCCTCTAGGACAACGGACGAAATTAGGCTAGCGATCATCCGCTGCCATCAGTGGATGCGACTCCTACCGCCAAACAGAATTTGAAATTAAATTATCTCTCACTAGAATCTTGCACCTTGTCTCACTAGAATTCTGCACCTTCTCTCACTGGAATAAAATTTGCACACCTTCTCTCACTGGAAAAAATTTCACACACCTCGCTCAATTCATTCAAATGAATTTTGTGCACATGTTAATCGAATGAATTTTGTGCACATGTTAACCCCAGTAATGAATAAATCCCTCATTTCTATGGATTTATGGGATTTGGACAAAGCAGCATGCAAAGGATAGAAGTTTATCTTCATAATCAGCAAACTCTCATTGTTGCTTCTGATCAAAATGTTGTCTCTTTGAATCTGACAAGAAGGGAAAGTCGTCAAAAGAGCAAAGTCGGACAACCATGGAGAAGCCGTAGAAGCAACCCGTACAACCTCTATTCCTCCTACGAAGGAGAAGTTAGACTGCAATGATAGAGCCAAGGAGCGACTCATCTGATCTCTGCGATGCAACAAATTTAGATAGCAATAAAGGAGCCATAGAAGCGACGTATGCAATCTATGCCTCTTACGAGTAACGAAGTCGAACGGCTATGAGGGAACTTAAGGAGCTGCGTGTGCAATCTCCACACCTCTAGCGAAGCAATGGAGTTCAACATTAATGATGAAAAGAGGAGATAAAGGGAGAATCCTAGATGGCTCTGTGAAGCAACGAAGTCGAACTACATTGTCAAAGTCGAATGAGCGGGGTGAGCGATCTGTCTCCTTTTTTTTATCATTTCTACCGATCCTTTTAAAGGAATCAGTGTGCGTTTGTCTTAGTTTGAACGAATAGTTGCTTTGTTTGGGAACAGGTATGTTGCTTTTAAAGAATGTTTGTGTTATATATATATATATATATATATATATATATATATATATATATATATATATATATATATATATATATATATATATATATATATATATATATATATATATATTTAAACACTCCTTGAGGAATTTTAGAATATGTTGAGCTTTGATTTCTTTCAAAGGAGTTACTTCTGTCCACTTTGACAAGTAGTCTATAGCTATTATAATAAATCTGTGAGCTCTGGAGGATAGAGGATCTATCGGATCGATGATATTCGTACCCCATGCTTTAAAAGCCGAGGAGGCAATGGTTGGATGTTGGATATTTAGTAGTTGATGTTGAACTACACCATGTACTTCACATTGATGAAAACAATGTGTGATATAATGTAGTCATCTATCATCGATGTAAAGTAATATCCCATTATATTCCATGCTTCTAATTTACTTAGATATCGTAGCCACATCTGATTGAATGCCTTCTTTACAAGGTGTTAATAATCAGGGCATAAGACAACAATCATCTTTTAATTTTATTCGCCTCTGATTTATCGTGAGGGAGCTTACTTTCTTTCAAGTTTTTGATAAAGGGTTTTCTCCAATCCAGTACTTCTTCATCTACTTCTAAAATAATTTTCACCTCAACTGGATATTTTCTGTCTATATATTCAAAGTCTATAAGGTAAAGAACTTGTCATCCTGGCACTTCTGTCGAAATCGAATATTTCTCAAAACATGCTAGTGCTTTTGCTAACATAATGAGAATATCTTATATAGAATTCATTCCATAGGAAATTCTATATAACATCACATTTGGGATCTGTACCAACAAATGCATTGTATACAAATGATAAAGAATCAAAATTTCTTTCAAAACCTTGTAATTTCTAGCTACCTGATTAATCACAATAATTCACCGTAAAAAAGTATTCCAAAATGTACTTCTCATTCAATTTGAGTTTATTGATTAGTCATTTGGTAGTATGTCATTTATCGAGCAATCATCCAGCACTAGATGAGATGCTAGGAAATCTAAATATAGCTCTTCCTTCCACTGCTCATAGAGGAGTGAATGTAATATCAAATTATGATGGAATCATTGATCAACAAGCTAACCTTCTTGATTGCATCGGACAAGTCATCAAATACTTAAGTGGGTTTATTTTGGATATCAAACTTACTTTGAGAGAAAGAATATAATGCCTCAACTTCTGAGCAGTGAATATCATGGCTAAATAATGTTTCTTAATCGGAGGATAATTTAGTTCATTTGAAAGTAAATGTCTACTAAAGAATTACAATGTGTTCTCTTTTCCTTCCTCATTAGCCTGAGCTAATAAGATGCCAAGAGATTCCCTTAAGGTTGTTGTATGTAGGAATAATGACTTTCCTGGTATAGGAGCTGCAAGCACAGAAGGGTTTGTGAAATGCTACTTTATACTTTCAAAAGCTTTCTAGTAATTCTAATCCTAAGGAAACAGAGTCTCTTTCTTGCACAACATTGCAAATGGCTCACATTTGCCTAAAAAATTTGATACAAATTTCTTATGTATTGCTAATTGACTTTGGAAGGATCTCAACAAAGTAAGACTTTTAGGTGGAGGCATTTCTATTATTGTTTTAATTTTATTTTAATCAATTTCAATTCCATGGTGTCAAACAATGAAACACAAAAAAAATTCCTAATATGATGTCAAAAACACACTTAAAAGGATTCGATTTTAAATTTTATTGACTTCTTTAAAAAATTATTCTCAAGTCATATAAATGATCATCTCTTTTGAGACTTTTAATGACTAGATCATTGACATAACACTCCACCTAGTGGTGAATGAGTTCATAGAAAATCCTCATCATTGGTCGATTGTAAGTGGCTCCAGCATTCTTTAATCTGAACGACATGACTTTATAGCAGTAAATCTCTATCGACCTTCTAAATGTTGTATATTTTTCCTCTATACGATCCATTTTAATTTAATTATATCCATATGAGCCATACATAAAGGAGAATATTGCATGCAAGGAAGTGACATCTACCACGAGTTCTTGTATGGGAAGCAAAAACACATATTCAGGACATGCTTTATGTAAATCTCTAAAATTAATACAGATGCATATCTGATTGTTCTTCTTGATTGGGACAAAACTAACTAATTATTTATCCTTAATAAAGTTAGTATTAATTAACTTCTTGACTTCAATCATGGCCTACTGCTTTATATCAAATCATATACGTTGAGGTGCTTATTTTAATGGAACTATCTCTAGTTGAATTGACAACTTGTAAGCTATTATATATGGAAATAATTTGTGCATCTCTTCATAACTCCAATCGAAATAGTTTTTAAAATTTGAAAATAATTGAACCATGTCATTCACCTCATTCTCATTCAATAAAAAACAGATGAAGATCAAACGAGGTTCTACCTTGATGCCCAAATTTTTTTTTTAGTCATTCAATTATAGATTTGATTTACTCTTCAAGTTCTGGAGGTACATCCATAACTTAAGAGTCATCCAAATCATCTATAGCTTTTAAATAAAATTTTGTAAAAGACTATCAAACTCTAGATTATTTAATATAACTAAGCAATATTCATCATCATCAAATGAATATAGAGTATTGAAGCCAATACTCAATCTTAAGATTTATTTATTATATTTTGTATTCCAGAGGTGTTTAAATTACTTGCTTCGCCTCTAGTTCAATTTGAAGGTGTTAAATCTAATTAAATATTTTTATAGAGTTTGAATACCAATCAAAAAGTTATTCTATTTTCTCATCCATGAATGGATCATCGAGGGTTACGTCAATTCTGGAGGTTTACTAGGGGAAGGTACAAAGATATTGGGTTTATTATTAGGGTTTAAAGAAAGAAAGGCTTTCACATGCAACCTTTTTACATCATTTTGGGATAGTGGAGTTAAGGAAATATTTTCCAAATACCTTTTTAACCTCTCTGTTAAAGAAAAATATGATTTATCTTACTTAGATATTTGGAATTTTTATTGAAATCTCAAACTTTTGCTGATTTATGAATTTCTTATACTCTACAACATATGGGTATTTCCCAAGCATATATGATTCATCCTTCAAGCTAAATTCCAAATGAATATGTATTGTAGGTTTCCTATTTTCAAATATTGATTTTACTTTTCTTGTATTATTTGATTTTTCCATCCTCGACCACTTCATATATATTAATGTACTATTCTACCACCTCTTTGTGAGGGAGAAATAAGTGACCAATGAAAGTCATGTTTGAGATTAGAATATTGTACTTTTTTCCTTTTCTTATTCTTTCTCTTTCTCTATTTTCTTTTACTTCAACTTTAGTTAGTTTGAATTTTTTTGAGAAAACAAACTATTTCATAGGTAGATAGTATAAACCATCTTCTTGCATACCAATTCCAGGAATTTAAAATGTTTGTATGTCAACTTTAATATAGTGCTCAACTCCCTCTTGAGAGAATTTGATAAACTGAAGTAGGGTGGAAGGCATCATTATGTATTCATGGAATCTGGGTCAACCTAGGAGAGTGTTAAAAGAGGCTTCAAAATCTAATATATGGAATTTAGCTTTGATTTTTAGGGTTTCTATTTCTTATATGAAGGTAATTGAACCCAAAGCCCTCTCATCCTTCTTGTTGAATCCTTGCAATATATTTTTAACAGAGTTGAGTGTGCGAGTGTCCACCCTTATGTGTGCGAGAATTCTAATAGTCATAATATTTATCGATGCACTTGAATCAATAAGCACACAAGATACTTTAAAGTTATCTACATTTATAGAAATATACAACAGATGATTATGATTTGTTTTACCCAACAACAAATCTTCATCGAAAAATGTGATACCTGGAACTTTTTTGAAGCACTGAGTTTCTTTTTCTGACTAAGTTGATGCTGGTTGATCCATACATATATCTAGATTGAGTAAATCTTTGACTAAAGCTTCCCTAATTTATTCTGAAAGAATTAGAGCATTGTAAATTCTTAATTATATAATAAGTTTTCTAAAGAGCACTAAAATAATATAATCCACCATTGGAATCTCTAAGTTCTCTACATCTAGTTGTTGTACATATTGAGGATTGTTGAAAACTTCTAGATTATCTACAACCTTCTTCCATTTATCAATAGTTATAACTCATGGAGGTAAGGCTTTATTACTACAACGGTTGACTTACACTACTTCTTTAGAGGAAGGGTCTTTATTTGATTATTGATCACCGATCCTTATCTTTTTTTCTTATGGCGGACCATCTAAATTAGATGCTTGTAATTCTATATTAAGAGGATCACCTTATACATCAAGTATAGTTGAATCACTATATTAATAGTATTGAAATTATTCATATAGATCATTTATAGGTATTCCTTGAGAATTATTTTCAGCATGTTTATATTTTGATCCTGATACTTGTTAGCTGAAATAAATATTGTATAAATAGAATCCTTTTTCCTTACTTTCTACGTCCTAGGAGGGGTGACATAAAAATCATATGGAGTTACTAGTTTAACGTAAATATGTTCACCATTTGCAAAAATAACATATTTATGATATCTTAAATTCCTTTCTTCCTCTCTAAAAGATGAAGAAGCATGATCAACTTGCACTTACTTAGGCTCTTTTGTTGAAACATTATTCTTCTTTTCCTTACAAACTACCAGATCAACCTGGATGGGTTTTTGTACTCTCAGGAGTTCCTGGAAATATGAACGAAATAAATTATTTAGGGTTCTTTTAGAAGAATGGGATAAAGCTATACCCACCCATTATTAGGTTTTAAAATAGGAGAATGTGCAGAAGGTTCATCAAATATACATTTAGCAGATTCCTGACTTGAATCCACTAATTATTCTTTGGGTATCACAACTATCCCATCTTTATAGTTTATGTGCATCCACTCTTTGAAAGTGATACAATCTTCCAACTCATTGCATAAAATATAATGATACATATACTAATTGGGTTGCCCTTCTTTACTAATATCTTTTAGTTTCTTGCGATCAAGGAGTTTGAATCCTAGCTTCTTCATGAGACTCTTGAACATTTTCTTGATGGCATCTTGTTTAAACTGATATACTTTATTCCTAAAGTAGTTGAACTTGTTCTTTTACTACTCTAAAGTTAGATAAGGTCGAGGTCTATACAGTTGTTCACCTTAAGGACTATTATACATCTAATAGTGAAAAGCTCAACTTAGATTTTTTTCTGGATTCTTCTTCGACTATTTTACCATATCAATAGCAAATATGTAAGAACCAAAGTACTCCTAACATTATAGGAAGTATTACTAACATTAATATAACATTTTCATAAATCAATGCCTAGATCATATGATGATTTTGAAATATTTGGAAGTCTTTATAAAATATCCAATAGTAATCATTCATCTCATCATACGGAAACATCTAATAATTTAAAATTTCTACAGAGACATAGTTATAGAGCCACTAAGGAACCAAATAAAATCCAAAGTCTTACAACATTGAACTGTTTACTAACCTCAAGTGTAGACTCAATAACAAGGATAACTTAATATAAAAGAAGAAATAATGTGGAAATTAATCTGTTAAGATCTTCTCCTCTCCCTTTCCTGTAACAACAACTAGTAAGAAAATACTGGTGAGTTATGAGACTCAATAAGTTTTACAAATTAAAGAAAATTTAAAGTAAAATAATTGAGAATAATCAAGCATTAAAATCATCATAAATTCATAATTAACTTTCAACTTTACTTATTCTGAATTCCGCAATAAATATTAATTTTAATCTATAAACGATTTGACTACACTTTCATACAATATTCATTGGAGCCTAGGTAAACCTCACATTATCACCATTGAATTACACAGAGGTCCATTTTACCTCTTTAAGGGTGCCTTTTTCCCCACTTGCTATGCACATATCATATTCTTTGGGGTCCCTTTTGCCCCTCCTATAATATAGGTATATTATCTGGGGTCCCTTTTTTCCCTGGGGTCCCTTTTGCCCAACCTGTAATTACAGTTTTACATCATTTGTAGCAAAACTTTACTTTTCAATTGATATTCACAAAGCTTTTTAGTGTTCATGTCATATTTAAGTTGTTGCATTCTTTCATAATCATTGTTGTGATCATTGATATACAATTAAAATGCATACCATATGCATGTAAATTTTCATCTTTCCAAAATAGTATAAAATAGGAAAACATTTAGATTAACATAGTAAATCTTTTTTTATACTTACATGATTTCATTATGTTCCTAGTTGTTCATACTCGAAAGCTTTAATTAAAAATCATTTATATAAATTAAATAAATTTAATAACATTTTACTTTAATGCATTCAAAATTAACCTTCAAACCTATAAATGAAAGTTCTTAAATTGAAATATAAATGCATTATTACCTTCTTGAAGAGATGACTCCTCAAATTCTCAACCTCATATCCTTCCCTTTGAGTATCTATTCAGATAAATGTTTAAATAAATTATGTAATTTAATATTACTCATATTTATTATTGATAACTCAAATAATTTCATTTAAAATGTATTAAATTCATTACCTAATTTAGGATGTTACAAAACACTATCCTTAATTTCTTCTCTAACACTTTATGAGATTTTAATTTCTTTGTTTCTAAAGAAGCTGGGTTCTTTAAGAATGATAGGTAAGAAGTTTCCTCTTAGAGATTAGAGGCTTTACTTAATAGTTTATTAAGGTTTTAATTATAAAACCTTCCAGCATAAAGGAAATTATTTTTAGTAGGGGGTCTCTATAGCAAGCTATTTTTACAACTACAACTTACATCTCATGTTGAGGTTCCTCCAACTTAGGATATAGCCTAATAGACTTTTACCCAGCTTCTAGTTTTAAACTACAAGATCACTAACGGTGATGTGATACTTTGCACAGGCAATTCTCTTTATAAATATAGCTTATAGGTAATTGATGGTAAGGACTAAATCATTGGGCAGTCAGCATACCAATCAAATGAAATAGTAAATAAACAATTGGCAAACTTCTTGAATAATAACGCATCACTGCTTCCAATATTGTAGCAACTAGTTTTGAAATTAGCAAGGTGTTGCTTAGGATATAACCTGTACCATCAAATTTTTTTAAAGAAGGTGGTACAAATCGTTTAGATAAGAGACTAAATTGCATTCTTTCAAATATGATCCATCCTTTAAAACAGATGAAGTACCCAAATATTTAGCTAACACATCTATAACTTATTTTTCAACCATTTTCTTGATATCCATTGACTGCACTGATGGTGGTTCAACCTTCACATATTTTTTCAATGGTTTCTCTAGTTCTTCTATTTTGATTCTCTTATTCTTAGTATTAAATGTACTGATTCATCAGGGGAAGATCAAATTTAAGTATCCAGAATAAGAGGCACATTACCTTGCATGTTGGAGATCATAATCATCATTTCCTCTAGCTTCTTTTCCATTTCTAGTATTTGTCAATCTTTCTCATGGAGTTCTTCTAGCAGATGGTGAGTTGAAACAGCTATATCATCTCATCGTCATCTTTATTAGTACTTCTTGATTGGTCCTTTCCTTTTTCTTTCTCTCTTTGTAAAGATATAGACCATGTTTACACCGTTAGACATCTCTTCCATCATTTTCTCATCTTTAAAAACTTCTTTCATTTTAATATGGTGGATAATTTCTTTTAGATGATCCACCATCTCCTCAATTGACTTCCCTTACATATTATGATGGTCAATTAGAGTATATTATCTATTGTGGGACAATTCTTTCATAAACTTTACTTTCCTTGATATTTCATACATGGCATTATTCTTATGAGCCATTAATGAAGTTGGAGTGGGAACCATCTTAGGCCACCAAACCCTCTTCATATCAGATACTGAGCTTAATTGATTTGTAAACTTTAATTTTCTCCTATAAAAATGAGAAGATTATTTGCACCTCATGAGTAGTGTCGATCAACCCTTGATGGATGTTGACTTGAAGGGTGAATAAAAGATCTTACAGGAAAATTTCTAGACTAATGTGAAGACAGGGGAAATATGTGATTATACCCAATATGGGCTAATGCTTCGCACCTAAGAGATTTAACACGAGTTTGTTGACTATGCATGTGAACTAATGCTACATGTTGATCATGATATGAACACTTCTTTAGCTACCTAAGATGATTTGAAATAATAATTGATCGACTTAGACCTGATTCCTAGAATTGAACTCTTCTTTTTATAGAAGGAAACCCTCCTCACCTTTCACTTGAGTGTAGCTGGACTTGAGTAGATATTGCATCCTTAACACTTCTCAAAAATTCAATATTTGATTGCTTGTAACCAGTGGCACAATCATGGAATAATCCATTCAATAAGGAATTGAATTTCTCTTTCTTTCAATAAAGAGGGTAGGATAGAATCTTCATGAAATGTAGTGAGAGGAGAATTCGCTATAAGTGATACATTCTCTTATCCAGCAGCATACTCCTTAGAAGTTACAGAATCTAATTTCCTAGCTACATTAGCTGCTGCAGCAATCAGATTGTTCTCTTTGAGACATTGTCTTCTTCTTTACTCTAGAAGATGGCCCCATCTCAAAGTTTCCAAACAAAGGAGTTCCAGAATTGATAGGAGACTTCCCCTTAATCATGGCAGTTGGTTGGGGGAAAGTCAAGCAAGAGAAGAACGAGGGTTTAATAGCTACAAGAGCAGCTACAGACCCACCCTCAATTTTAGCTTGGATGGGATTTAACTTAGGGGACTCAGTAGTTGCCACCACCTCACCATGTGTTGTAGGGAATGTCACATGTAGGTTCTCAAAACTTTATTCAAACTTAATTTGGGTTCCCTTAGCAGACTGGGCAGCAATGAAGTTGAGGTTGAAGATCAATTTTCTTGATATTTTCTACGATTAAATGAAAAATTGAACTCAGTGATTAAACTTACTAAACCCAAATTGAATGCTGAATAAGAAGATCATAATAGACTTACTCTACTTGATCCCTAAGGGAAATTCTAGATTATCGATGATTGGAAGGTGAATGAACCTAACTAAGGACCCTTGTGAAATGATTTTTTAAGTGTATAAGGTAAAAAGAGATATGAGTTAACTCAGATTTAGATTTAAATAATGACATGAGTGAGAAGTTTTTGTAAAAGGGAGAAGAAAAACTTGAGAATTTATAATCTAAAGCCTAAAATTTACATACCCATGCAAGAGAGTACATATGAAAAAGGGAAAAATATAAAATAATAAAAAAGGAAGACTATAAATAGAAAGCACCACTACTAGAATGAGGACCAAATTGGTTTTTAGTTGGACTAGTCCACTTGATTTTTATAATGAAATCAAGTGTCGATGGGATATGCTAACTGGCGTAAGCTTCAACATGTAAGCATTTTGAGTTTAAATAAACACACATATGACATGAAAATGCAAGACATTAAATAGACATAACCCCTACCTGAATTAAGACCAAGTTGGTATTTTTGTTGGACTAGTTTGCTTGATTTTTAGGATGAAACCAAGTTACCATAGGATATACTTAATCACATGAGCATAGACAAACAAGCATTTGTAATTTAAATAAGCACACATATGACATGCAAATTCAAGATAACAAATGGGTAAAACCCTTATCAAACTTAGGAGAAAATCACTATTTCATTTGGATTAGTCTTCTTAGTTTTTAGGATGATATGATATGCTTACTCGCATAAGCATGTGCAAGCATTTCGAGTTTAAATTAATACACATATAACATACAAATGCAAAACAATAAATGGGCAGAACCCCTGCAAAACTAATGATCAAATTGATATTTTAGTTGGACTAATACGCTTGGTTTTTAGGTTAAAAGCAGTAACCATAAGATATGCTCACCCACATATGCATAGTCATGCAAGCATTTGAAATTTAAAAAATGAACATTTGATATGCATACACAAGAGGATAAATAAGGCATATGTATAATCATAAGTTTATGTTGTACCTGATGACCTCATACAAAAATGAGGTCAACCAAGAAAAGATAAAATAAGTGAGAGTGAGAGAGATCGAGAGGAGGTTAATAGAGGATAGATAGAGTGAGGGGGGAGTGAGTGAGATATAAAAGAGAGAAAGATGGAGTGAGAACAAGTGAGAGAGAAAGTAAGAGAGAGTGAGTTGGAGAGACATGGTGAGGAATGGAGGGAGTGAGAGAGATGTAATTTAGAGAAAGGGAGGTAGAGAGAATAAAAAAGAGGGAGATAGACATAGAGAACATGAGTGAGAGAGAAGGGAGAGAGTGGGTGGGGGAGAGATATAGAGAGTGGGATAGAGAGAGCAAAATGAAGAGGGAGTATGAGCGAGAATGTGTGTTAAGGAGAGTGAATGAGACTGTGAGAGAGAGAGAGAGAGAGAGAGAGAGAGAGAGAGAGATAGAGAGAGAGAGAGAGAGAGAGAGAGAGAGAGAGAGAGAGAGAGAGAGATAGATAATGATAAAAGTGTGAGAGAGAGGGGTGAGGAGAGTTATAAGAGGTAGAGTAAAAGAGATAAAGATGCATATAGATAGGATGAATAAAGAGAGGAGAGAGAGATATTGAGATAGAAAAAAAAAAGTGTTTGAGAGAGTGTGAAGCCCCAGGCATCTGTAGTGAAAGGATTCTTCTGACAGTCTTCTTCTTCTTTTTTTCTACATTTCTCGCTCAGATCATACAAACATCCAGAATGATAATTTCATTAAAGAAAATAGATACATTAAAATACTATAATTCACATTAAGGCATTTCATATTTACAATACAAAGGTAGCATTCAAAAGAACATGCACAATAGCCACTCGGGCTACAAAATAATGCATGAACCAAAAAACTATGAAAAACTATACTAGCGTATGAAAGAAGCTTCACGCGTAAGGCTCTTTGTATCCGTAGGCTCAATAAGAGTCGCCACCCTTGCCCGTTGGCAGAATAATCTCCTTATAACTCCCTTCAGTAATCACGTGATCAGTAGAGGATAACACCAAACGCTTTTTAAAGGAAAGCCCGTCGGCCCACCATCCTGTCAGGTCTATCAATCTCCAACCAACGGTTCAACCAGTCTTTACTTGTCTTTCAGTAACAATAACAATAATTCAATCAAATATACCCAATCATATACATCTCATTAATACATAACAATCAACAAACACAATTTAACTCAATTGAAGAAAACCCTTAAAATATCATACAGTCGACAGAAATCCCAAACAGAGTCAAAATACACAGTTTTAGAAAATTACCAAATTACTAGAAATCGTATAAAAAAATGTTTCAAAGCTTTATTTGTACTAAAGCAATATTTTTCAACATCCAGATAAATTCCTATTCGATAAAAAGCGGATAGAACTCAAAATATTTGGTAAAAACTTTCCAAAAAATACTTAAATCGTGCAAAATCATCATTTCGATAACATACCAAAAGTTACGCGGTAAAAGATTCGTCCATACAAAGATATGCATATTTTTCGGTAATGGAAACACAAAATTGAGCAGAAAAATACCAAAACACAAAATCTTCGAAATAACAAATAGGATTTGGATTCCTTACAGCGAAACAAACAATTTTTCCAATAGCGGCATCGGACGAAAGCGCACCGCGAGCTCCAAAAGCAAACTTTTTCCTTTCTATTCCTTCTCTATCTCTCTCTTGCTTTTTCTCTCTCTTCAAATGATTCCCAAAATATCTCATCCAATATATATCCATTTAGATCATCCTGGATGATCCCAAATCATCCCGGGATGATTTTCCCTCTGTACAAAATTCGTTCAGACAAAAATGCATTCGTTCCTGGATGATTTGCTCTCTGGACTAATTTCGTCTCGACGGTTCATCCAGGCTCGTACAGCTTCTTCCAAACGAACCATACAGATTCTTCACAATTTTCTTCAGTTCGTCTCATACTAAAGTTAGTTCGTACGGACTAAATGCACTAAAAAAATGCACTTCGGATGGGTTTTATAGAGAGAGAGTGAGTGAGAAAGAGCGAGAGAGAGAGAGAGGGAGAATTATTAAGAGAGAGAGAGAGAGAGAAGGGAGATGGAGGGCAAAGAAAGTGAGAAGGAAAGATGTATATTAGAAAGATAGAAAGGGCGAGATAGGTAGGAGATAAAGAGTGAGAGATACAGAGATAAGTAAGAGATAGTGAGAGAGTGATGAATAGATGTAGAGTTTGTGTAAGATAAAGTGAGGGATAGAGAGAGCTAGTGAGAGATAGTGAAAGAGAAGGAGAGTTAGTGAGAAAGAGATAGTGAGTGAGAGAGAGAGAGCGAGTGTGTGAGGAAGATAGCAAAAGATATAGTGATAGAGAGAGGTAAATTGAGTGGGTGAGAGGGAGGGATTGTTTGTTATACATGGAACTAAAGAGGGAGAGAGAGAGGGGGAGTGATTGAGAGATTGTTGAGAGAGAGCAAGATGGAAAGGAAGATAGATGAAGAGGGATAAATGTGTTTTATTGAGAGAAAAAGATGAGATAAAGGATAGTAAGAGAGAGTATTGAGAGGGATAGTTAGAGAGTGATAAAATTAGTTTGTTTAAGATAAAAGATAAAGAAAGAGATGAGAGAGAGAGAGAGAGAGAGAGAGAGAGAGAGAGCGAGAGTGCAAGAGAAAGGGTTAGACTGTGGGAGGGAGATTGCGAGAGAGAGGGTTAGTGAAGAGAGAGTGAGAGCGATAGAGATTAGTAGAGGGACAAAGAAGATAAGTGGATTGAAATAGAGAAGAAGAGAGAGTGAGAGAGGGAGAGAGATGGAGAGAGATGGAGAATGAGTGTGTGTGTGTGTGTGTGTGTGTGTGTGTGTGTGTGTGTGTGTGTGTGAGAGAGAGAGAGAGAGAGAGAGAGAGAGAGAGAGAGAGAGAGAGAGAGAGAGAGAGAGAGAGAGAGAGAGAGAGAGAGAGAGAGAGAGAGATGAACAAGATGGATAAGGAGATAGAGGAAGAGATGTATTTTTAGAGAGGTGAGAGAGTGGGATAATTAGAGTAAGTGAGATGAAGTAAAAAGTGGCTTGAAAAAGAGAGTGAGAGAGACATAGACAACGAGGGTGAGAAATTAGGTGAGTGCACGGGAGAAGTGAGAAAGTTAGAGAGAGGGAGGTAGAAAGAAAGATTTAGTGAGAGAAAGTGTAACAAAGAGAGAGTATGAGCAAGAGAGAGTTAGGAAGGTGAAAGAGAGAGAGGGAGAGCGAAAGAGAGAGATATATAAAGAGAGCTAGTGAGAGATAGAGAGATGGAAAGTGAGAAAGAGGTAGATATATTTTAAGAGAAAGGGGCTGTGCATGAGAGAGAAAGTGAGAGAGTTAGTCGAATATAGAGATAGAGGGAAAAGGAGCAGACAGGTGACAAAGAGAGAGAGAAGTAAGAAAGGGTAATAGAGTGAGACAGAGATAAAGAGAGAAGTAGATGAAGATAGAAAGTGGAGAGATAGAGAATGAGTGGTAGTGAGTGAAGGGAGAAATGAGAGAGAGAGAGAGAGAGAGAGAGAGAGAGAGGAAGAGAAAGTGAAATAGTGGGATGAAGAGAGAGCGAATGAGTTAGAGAGAGAGAGAGCGAGAGGAAGAATGAGAGAGAGCAAATGATATTGAGAAAGAGAGACATAAAGAAAGAGCAAGAAAGAGTGAGAGAGAGGTATAGAGAAAGGGAGGGAGAGAGATAGAGAGAGACAGGGAGTGATAGAGAGAGAGTGAGGTAGGGAGTGATAAAGAGAGTTATAGAGGGAGAGTAGGAAGGAGTGAGAGGGTGTGTCAAAGTAAGGTAGAGAGAGCATAAGAGAGAATGGGAGAGAGAGAGAGAGAGAGAGAGAGAGAGAGAGAGAGAGAGAGAGAGAGAGAGAGAGAGAGAGAGAGAGAGAGAGAGAGAGAGAGAGAGAGAGAGAGTGAAGATAAAGAAATAATGAGAAAGAGCAATATATAGTGATTGATAGAGAGAGAAAGAATGAGAGATACTACATTAATGAGAGTAAGAATGAGAGTGTTTGCTTAAGAAAAATGGTGCGAATGCATTAATCTCACTTTGAAGCCATAAGATTCCAATCCCCTTAAGTCAGATTGTAATTAACCAGATTTCCCCTGAGAGTAGTGTCAAGGTTTAAAGATCTGGGGTCCTTACTTCCTATGAGATAAAGCACTTATAGTTAATTACCCTTCTTAACACGTAAGAGAGAATGCTAGATTAAGGATGAATAAGCTTTAGATACTTTTAGTCTCATTTGTGGGAAGATGGAAGTAAACCCAATCAAGATCCCATGATTCCATCGTCCCTAGTATACCGTAGATTTCAGTCTACCAACACTAATAATTATTGATTGTAGTGTCAAGGGAATCTGATTAGCAGCCATGGGTTGCCTCCTTTTAGGGATCCCGAGAAGAATGAAGTGGTTAAATATGGGTTTTAGTTTTGTTAGGTGTTTTGGGGTTTACATCTATTAGAATACTTATAGATTTATTTAGTTTGGGATTTATGACTTTGTTTAGTAGTAACCCATGAATTTGGTTTGGAGCGGTTCTTATGGCTTCTTCAGGAAGTAGCCCAAGTAATAAAGCTTTGGTTGGGACTTACAACTTTCGAAGAAAGTAGACTTGGGAATTAATTTGGAATAAGGTTTACTGCTCTATTTATGAGTTACCCAAAGATGGGCCTTATAACCTAACTCTATAGCGAGGCTTATTAGAGGTTTTAAATTTGATTGGGTAGGTCTTATGACTTCCCTTATGAGGTAGCCTAAAAGCGGATCTTATAACTTAATCCTTTATACTATGATGCCCAAAAGTTTAAATTTTGTTTTTTTAGTTGGATTTGTGTTAGGTCTTTGTACTTCCATAGAAGTTGTCTAATGATAGGTCTTACGACATAGCACTTGAAGCTAAGTGGCCCAAGTTATAGGTATTACATCGTAGACCTTTTAGACTAGGATGCCCGAGTGAGGGGTTTAGTATTATATTATCACCTAAATATTTTCCTCAGAGATCGTACTTATGAATTCTATTAGAAGTAGCCAGTGTTTTAATTAGGGGTTGGCATTAGGTTAATTTTTTACCTAAAACTTTTCCCTAAAATTGGGCTTATGAGTTTCCTACAAAAGTTGTTGGGTAGTCGGTCTTACAACCAAATTCTTATAAACAAGGCTGTCCAATGGTTTGAATTTGGTTTTTTAGATATTTGTTCTAAACTTATTTGAGTGTGTTGAGTTTGTAATTTTTTAAACATTGTGGTTTTGACACTGGGTTGGTATTTTAGTTGTTCTGTGCTTGTAATCTTTTCCACTACAGCAGTCCACTATTTTATCTGCTTTTTAAGCACTATTGTTAAACTAGCTTTATTTGTACATAGCTTTTCTTGCTTACCATTATTTTGTTATACCAGTAGTAGCTTAGATTTACTAATTTCCTAGTATTGATTTAATTTATTTATGATGTACTCTTCATTTGCTTGTTTATAGGTGTTCATAACTAATAGTTGCGATAGCCGAGGCATGCAGTTGAAGAGGATAGAGCCCAAAAGTAGCTGTAGCAGCTCGTACAAGGGATTTTTGGAGAGTATATAGATGAGTTCATTTTGAGTTGGTAGAATTGAGTTATTGTTGGAAAATGTGGGAGTTTAAATTTGAATTATTGTTGGAGAGTTTGTACGATTTGTGAGGGGTTTGTGAATTGGAGAGTTGTTGTTGTATATATTAATTAGTTGAATTTATCCCCCTCGCTCAGCTTTAATTCATTACACTTTTTTTTTTAAATTGCTCAAATTAAAAATAATCAATTTTCTCAAAAAAATAACAGCACCTTGATTTAAATTTTACTCTCAGATTTGAAAAAATGCCCTCAAATTTTTTATTAAATCAATTTTGCTAATCAAAATTAATTATTTTGTCTTAATTTATCTCGATTAATTAATTTAGATGATTCAATTAATCAATTTTAATTGTAATCAATTACTTAAATTTGACTTTCTTTAATTTTTATAAAAAGAAAAGTTTTATAATTTTACCGAGAAATTTCGGCAGCCTCCCAGCGTCTCCTCCCCACTGAGGGAGAAATCAGAATGGCACTGCCATAATTTCTTCCTACCTAGACCTAAGGTCAATGGCGTAGGGTCTTTGAGTTGAAACCATCCCACCATGATCTATGATCGACTGCATGGGGTCTTCAAATTTTGTTTCATCCTTCCCAGATCTAAGATCAATGGCACGGGGGCTTCAAATTTAAAATCATCTTCCCAGATTTAAGATCACGGCGTGGGTCTTCTAGTTGTAAAACCATCTACCTAGATTTAAGATCAATTTCACGGGTCTTCAATTTCAAGCCATCCCGCCCGGACCTAAGGTACGACGGCCCGGGGTCTTCAATACCTGTTTGAAATTCAATCTTCTCTTCTTTTATATTTTATATAAATATATTTTTAAATATAATATCATATTATTTTAATTTATAGTTATATAACAATTATATAATATATATTATAATATAATATATAACAATTTTATTATTATATATTATATATAATATAAAGAGAAAGAGAGAGGAGCACAGTTGGATAACCACTAAGGAGTCGATGGAGCAACTCATGCAATCTCTACTCCTCATACAAAGGAGAAGTCAGACAGCACCAAGTAACCAAGGAAGCGACTCATACAATCCCTACCCTCTGCAAAGCAATGAAGTCTAGCAGGGAAAAAGGAATCCAAGGAAGCGAGTCACGCAATCCCTACACCACCTGCAAAGAGCGAAGTCGGATAGCCACAGGGAGAGCCGAAGTCGAACAGTCCGATGGAGTCGAAGGGGATAATGTGAGAGGATGGTGATAGAATGAGATGGGTTGGGAGGGAGTTGTATTTTTAGAGGGAGAATGTGAGAAAGTAAGAGTGCAAAAGGAGGTTGAGGGGGATGTGTTTAGATATATAGAGAGAGAGAGCATGAGTAAAAGAGAGAGAGAGAGAGAGAGAGAGAGAGAGAGAGAGAGAGAGAGAGAGAGAGAGAGAGAGAGAGAGAGAGAGGGTCAGAGATAAAGGGAGGGAGAGATGAAGATATAAAAAAGTGATGGAGAGAGAGAGAGTAAGAGTGAGGGGGAGTTATTAAGAGAGACAGAGTTGGGAGATGGAGGCAAAGATAGGGAAGGGAAAGATTTTTATTAGAGAGAGATAGAAAGGGCAAGAGAGGAAAGATATCGAGAGAGCATGAATGTGAGATAGAGAAAGTAGTTAGAGGATTACTTGCTTATGGCGGAGGACCCATCGGCGCCCTATTTCGGTTGACGGAATCTGACCGATTGTTCTCCATTGGGTTCACATTTGGTAGATTAGCACTCTATTCATAAGAAGACTGCTAAGGATGGTGCTCTGGTGATTAAAGAACCTATTTTTGGTGGTGCGAAGATGTTTTCTCTGATTATGGGTAAAGATAAACAAGTGGATGAAGCTAAGGCATTAAAAATGCCCTGTGATAATGGCAATTTCTCTGTGTCAAACAAACGTAATGATTTCAAAGCACATCATAATTGGATATGAGCTGATTGTCATTTGATTTGGTATTATAAATAATAAAGAAAGTTCTCCTGCCTTGAATGTTGTGTTTGATCGGTATGATATTCATGAAAATGCTCAAGTGAAAATTTCTAAAAGAAATTGTGTGCTGCAAAATAAAGTTGGTGTAGATGTCACAACATCGAGTAACCCTTGGACTAGATGTCCAAATATTAAAATTAAGTTTATTAAAGATGATTCTATTTTAACTAAGGATGGTATGGCCGTTAAATTTCATGAACCAAGTGTGAAAGATAATTATGAAAGATTAAAGTTTTATGCAGTAGTGAAGGTGTTTGGATAGAATATTCTAGTTCAGGTCATTGTAGAGGAGTTACATAGGCAGTGGATGCAATTTGGGAAATTCCATGTAACTATTTTGGGTTTAGGCTATGTCTTATGTTCGTTTTTTTTTTTTTTCTTCAGAGGTAAGCCCTAGTTCAAACCTAAAAAAGACTCAAACTCTAACCCTAAACCTAAACCTTTAGAGGAGACCCTTACTTTAATTCTAACTAATTAAAATTAACCATTGGCCCAAGGTCAAACTCAAGCCCTTCAACTTTAGATTTGAATCAAGCTGACCAACACTATTTCATGGTCAACTTGACTCATCCTAGATCTATGCTCAACCCTTATCATCCATGGTTTGACCAAAAAAATTTTCCAAAATTCCCTCAAATGACCCATCTTTGCTTCACATGAGTTTCGGTCAACAAAATCACAACCAAACTCCCTCAAACTTAACAATAACTCTCTTAAAGCTCTAAGCTACAAATTGTAGATGAACCAAGCTACTTGGCCTAGTCCAGGTAGATCAAAAGGCTTGACCTGACCCCATTTAACATAGTTTACAACCTTTTCAAACTAACCAATATATCATATAGGCTTCCCTAGGTCTCTTAAACTTTCCTAAGACTAACACTATTAACTAGCACTTCCTAGCTAGAAAAATTAGCCAATGATTCA
Source organism: Dendrobium huoshanense (assembly GCA_016618105.1). Lineage (NCBI taxonomy): Eukaryota > Viridiplantae > Streptophyta > Magnoliopsida > Asparagales > Orchidaceae > Dendrobium > Dendrobium huoshanense. The sequence continues at coordinate 42,910,899 of CM028352.1, read as the reverse complement.
ATTCAAGTTACCCTAGCTCACCCATGACCATGGAATGACTCGAACCTCTTGGCCAACCCCTATCGAACTTCCCATAACAGCCTTGGCCAGCTAGAACCACCCCAAATATTGAAATCTTGTATAAAGCCCACACTAAATAGTTTATAAATATTCCCTTCTCTAGCCATTTTGGGTTCAAATTTCATTACCAAAACCTCCCCTAATATGAGAGGAATCCTGACTAACCCTTCTTTAGATTTTCATATCCCTCTAAGTGGAAATCAATTAATTGCATGACAGAGCTTAATGGGGAAAGAAGATATTTTTATCCACTGCTCTTTGATCCACAATCTCTTTGCAAAAGTTACAGAAATCCTCTAAAAAACTAACCAATACAAAGAATTTCCTTCAAAAAGACCAAACATTTTAATCAAGATCCATTAATTAAGCATATTAGATCAAGAAGAAATTGGTGGATGGCTACTATTCATAGTGGGAGGTGGAAGATGAAAGTAAGAGTCATCCGTTTAATTTAAATGGAATGAATAATGTTGATCAAATAAGATGATATTATATCTATTACTCAAAATTATTTCTTGATTTGATCATAACTAGATGATCTACAATCTAATGCCTATGATCAAATTTGATGGCGTAATAGAGACCCACCATAACATAAACAAATGGAGGACCAAGTTAGCCCCGACTTAGTTAAATCCAATGTAAAAATTTAATTATTCTAAGAAAACTACTATAACTTTAAATATTTGAAGTAAATTTATTTGTAGGCTCAATTTCATAAATAAGGGATTTATGGATTCAACCAAGAATTTAGAAAATAGTAAAAACATAAGGAAAATATTTCTATCAAGTTTTTTATATTATTTTAATAATGTCATAGAAATTAATAAAGAAAATTAACCACTCTATCAAAATGTGCTTTTATTTGAATAGGATATTTAATAAAGGTGGGTGATATATTTTATTAAATTTTTCAGTGAAGATTTTTAGAATACAATTGACTTTAGTGACCTTAGCACCCTAAATGAAAATAAAGATTTTTTGTTTTTATAGACATATTAGTAAAATCAAAGTTAAAGAGGCTTTAAAGAAAATAAAGTGTGAAAAATCTTTTGGACCTGATGATGTTCCAATAGAGGTGTGAAAATGCTTAGGAGATGAAAAAATTTCTTAGCTTACTAAACTTTTTAATATTATTTTAAAGACTAAAAAGATGACAGAAGAGTGAAGAATAAGTTTGATGGATTTCTATTTTTAAGAATAAAGGTGATGTACAATATTATGCGAATTATAAAAGAATTAAGTTAATGTATCATACTTTAAAATATGGGAGAGAATTATGGAGAATAGGTTGCGGCGTGACACTAACATTTCTCAAAATCAAGTTGGATGGTTAAAGTGGATGAATGCATTGGGCTTGTTGTGTGATAGAAAAGTCCCTCTCAAACTTAAGGGAAAAATCTATAAGATGGTAGTGAGACATACAATGCTTTATAGTTTTGAATGTTAGCCATTAAAAGAGAAGCATAACATTAAGTTAAGTGTTACAAAGATGTATTTGGGTTTTTTTTTTCCTTTTAATGCAATTTGCATTTCTTCAAAAAAAAAAGTGTTGCATAGATGAGAATGCTCAGGTGGATGAGTGGATTTAGTCTTAAAGACAGGATATCGAATGAGCATATATGTGAAAAGGTTGGAGTAGCTACATTTGAAGATAATATTAGAGAGATTAACCTTAGATGGTTTGGTCACATAAAACGATCTCTTTTCGATGACCCGATTAGGAAAGTAGATATATTATATTTGACTTATGTTATGAAAGGTAGAGGTAGAACTTAAAGTCTTGGCTAGAAAATTTTAGAAATGAGCTTTCTTTATTAGATTTATATGAGAATTTGACTTTTAACATGATATAATGGAGAAAAATGATTCGTGTAGCCGACCCCACATAGTGGGATACAAGCTTGTTTTTCTTGTTGTTGTTAGAACAGAAGCATGATATTCTAAACAAAGAGTATATTAAATTAAAAGAGGCACTTAAGGAGTTAGAAAAAGATGCATTAAATTTATAAGAATATAAACATGCATTTAAAATAGAGGTGGGAATATAAAAAGTGCTAATTAAATTTTAATAAATATTGTTGCAAGAATGATTGTTGCAATGTTAAATATGACTTCAATTATAAAAACATTCTAAGCTGATCTTGATTTGAAGTCTTCAATAATTGAAGTATGATTTCTCTGAAATGTTAGTACACACAAGAACAAAAATAATTTCTTTTAAAATGTGTTAGGAGAAAATAATAATTCAAACAATAATAATTGGAATCATAAAAAATATACAAGTTACAAGAATGTAAAACTTGCAAAACTAAGTAGCAACTCTCTCAACAATCTTCCACTTTTTTATGATGAAAAAATAATTATTGTTTATGTAAAATTGAAATTCCTAAGTTTCTCCTAAACTTCCCTTGAATGAATAAGCATGTGAGTATATAAGCATTTATTATGAACAAATTATTTTTTAAATTTTAAAGTTTTTCACACAAAAAGATGATCAACGAGAACCAAAACCCTAAACATGAACAAAAACAAAAAAAAATACACAAGACATGAACAAAAAACAAGACAAATAGTATTTCTCCCCCTTTTTGACAACAGCAAGAAGAGAGGAAGAAACGAATAACATACATGTAAGAAGTCATATGAGAAGTCTTTGATAATTGATTCTGAAAGAGATTAAGTTATATTTGCAATAAAAATATAAATGTCATTAGAAAAAAAAGAATTCATATGATTTAAGTATATATATAACATAGACATGCATGAACAAATATTAAGATTAGGAATCAGTATATACAATCAGATAATGAAAATTATTGCAAAGTAGATGAAATGAAAATTTATTTACTTCAAATTTCAATATAAAATAAAATTGAATAAAAGATTTTTTTAAAATTAAAGATTAAAACATAGAGGAAATATCATATAATTGTGGCGCTTTGCGCATCATTTCAAAACTTGTGCCATACTTTGTGCATATTTTTATATTGGGCTAATTTTGTACCTCTTTTTCAATTTGTGAACCATTACACATTCTTTTAATTTTTGTACGTTTATACATTTTTCAAATTTTTAATTGATCTTTCCAAGATCGATAATCTAAAAGCTCAAATTTCTCTAAGTACAAAGATACTTATATTGAAAAGAGAAATGAAAAATAATAAAATATCAAAATTACAATAATTATATTAAAGTTATGTTAGTCTATAAAGAAATAAGAGATTGATAGCCTTAACTTGATCGAGTTATAAGCTAATTTAAATTTTTGAAAAATTAGATTTTCTAATGAATTCAATTTTGTATTGCTTTACAAATTATACCACTTATTAGATCAAATATGTTAGGATAATCATATAGGCTAACAAACATTTCTGAAAGAGATCAAAAACAACTAAAAACAAGACAAAATAGACTTTATTGATATCAAGGTAAATGATAATACATTTGAGAACAATTGATATCAATTTTAACTTGAAAATAAAAATAACTAATATAAAAACACAAACAAAATACGGTTACAAAAACTCCAAACATCATCACATTACATCATAAGTATGAAAATGACAATCACAAAAGAAGTATAGTCATCATTCTGAGGGGCCCTGATCTGGAGGAGGTGGTTGGTTGAATAAATTAAAATAGCTATTCATCATAGTTATATTCGTATTGAATGATTCAAATTGATCTCTTACCCAGCCCATATCATACTGATATTGAAAATCCTGCTACTGAAAATGAGTTTTAATTTGATCAAAACGTTGATCAAAGTGGCTTTCAAGATGATCAAAGCACTGGACCATCTCCTGAAAGTTTGGTCCAACAGCAAGTGCAGGTGTAGGTCTTCTCCTTTCTTCCTCAGAGTCACCACATTTGAATTGTGCATCTTTATTAAAAATTGCTCAGAATGATCCATCATTATAGTAGATAGGCTCTTCTAGATGATGAACATAATGAACTAGTTCAAACTTCTTTTCAAGAATATGGGTCACAAGATGTCTTAAGGCTATATTCTTCTTTATCTTATGGGAGGCATGGCCAATCTCAGAAAGTCCATACGTAAAATCAATAATCATTTGGGCTTCGTCTATTGGTTGGCTAGTCATAATCAAGTATGTTACAATGGAAAGAAGAGGAGTAATATTTATTCAATCAGCAGCTTTAGGAATTATGAAAGTCCAAATAACATGTTGGATGATTCGAGCATTTCAGTTAAGAGTGGACACCTTAGACACATGACATACATCAATAATCCCTTTAATAACTTGATTTATCACAATCCAGTTAAACTTAGAGGAAGAGATAAAGGTATGGGCTCTAATCCCTTGAGTCCTTAAATTTAAGAATATCCCTAAATCCTCCTTAGTTATTTCTACCTTCTTTTTCAAAACATAGGATCTAATCACACTCTGGTCAGTATTAAAGTTCATGTTTGCAAGGAAATAGTTGAATGTTTCCTTGTTGTAGGAATGGATTAGGATCAGAATAAAAGCAAACTGGGTAGAAGAAAAAAAGGTGCATTACTTTAAAGTTAATGTGCTACTGGAGAAGAACTCTAGAAGGGGTGATTTTTGCAGAAACGAACCTATGAAAAGATTTTTCGCTTGCTTTGGACAAGAATTTTTCTTTAGGAATTCTAGAGGAAGGTCCCCTAGTTAGTCCCTTAGCCACTCTTGTCCTTTTGATTGAGCTTTCCATTTGATAAATTTGGAAAGATGAGAGGATTTGGAAAGGCTTTTGAAGTGTATGAAAATAGAGTTTTAAACCCTTTTATTTAAAAAAAATGATCTTTCGTACGTACGAAATAGGTTTCGTACTGTACGATGTTGAGTTCATACGTACAAAATAAAATTTTGTATGTACGAATTAATGCATCCAAAATGAAATAGCTTTTCGTAATCATGCAAGTTAAGAGGCATCCTTTCATTGATACTTTTTGACCAAATGATCATACAGACGAACATATGTTCTTCAGGGACGATCAGTTATTTAAGATCATTTTTATGACAGTTTGAAATGTCCCTGACTCAGAATGCCATGTGTTCGTATGGATTAACTCAAGGTTCGTATGTATGATCAAAAATAAAAAAAAAACTAATTATGTTTATATAACCATCTATATGCGTACATACAAATGAATATATATCGTCTAGACGATCTAAGGATCGTACATACGAACTATAATAACAACTAAAAAAATTGCACACAGACTATTCAACTCAACATTCGATACGCTACAGGATTTATCCAGTATGGAATTGATTTCATATAGGCGAAAATCACACTTTGAAAATTTTGTATAATTGCTCAAAAATATGAATGTCAATGTGCATTTGAAAATGCACAAAATAAAAAGTCAAAAAGACACTAAAGCAAACATGCGCAAAAACAGAAAAAAAAATAACAAAGTGAAATAAAAAACACAAAAACACACTCACAAAAAAAAATACATATCAATGTTGCAGAAACTTTAATTAAGTATTTAAATCAATCACACCAAGCCTTGTTCTTAATATACTGAAAGTATCAAAGGCTAGTGGTTTCGTAAAAATATATAAAAAGTTGATTTTCAGTTGAAATATGATTGAGTTCAATTTCTCCTTAGGATACATGATCCCTTATGAAATGATGCATGATGTCAATATGTATAGTTCTTGAATGTTGAATAAGATTTTTTGAAATATAAATAGAACTAGTATTATCACAATAAATGAGAATTGTGCCTATTATTAATCCTAAATCAATTAATTGTTGTTTCAACTAAAGTACTTGTGCCACACAACTTCCTAATGCAATGTATTCAACTTCAATAGTATATAGGGCTACGCAATTTTGTTTTCTACTGGTCCAAGAGACTAAAGACTTTCAAAAAAATTAACAAGTTTCAAAAGTACTCTTTCTATTAACCCTATAACCTGCAAAGTCTGAATCTGAATATCCAATTATTTCAAATGAAGAGCCAAACTTAGGACACCAAATTCCTATGTTCTGAGTTCCCAAGAGATATCTCAAAATCATTTTCACTGCTATCAAATATAATTCTTTTGGATCTGATTGAAATCTAACACATAAAAAAATACAAAACATAATATCAGGTTGGCTAGGTGTCAAGTAAAGTAAAGATCTAATAATTCCTCTAAATTTCTTTTGATCAACAGATTTTTTCTTTGGGTCCTTATCCAATTGAACTGAGAAACTCATAGGTGTACTAACAGGTTTTGCATTATCCATTTTATAATTTTTGAGAATGTCCTTAACATACTTTGACTAACTAAGAAATGTACCCTCCTCAATTTGTTTAATACTAAATCCTAGAAAGTAACTCAAATCTCCCATTAGGCTTATCTCAAATTCATTACTCATTGTTTTAGAAGAATTATCATAAAAAATTTTATTTGTAGATCCAAATATGATATCATCAACATAAATTTGTACAATGAGTATATCCTCTCTAATTTCTTTAAAAAAGGAGTTATGTCCACACTTCCTTTTTTAAAATATCTCTCAAGTAGGAAGGTGCTCAACCTCTCATACCAAGGGCACATGTTTCAATCCATATAATGCCTTTTCAATTTAAAAACATGATTTGAGTATTTTGAATTTTCAAAGCCTGGAGGTTATTCAATATAAACATCCTCTTAAATTATTCCATTCAAAAAGACACTTTTAACATCCATTTGATACAATTTAAATCCTCTAAAACAGACAAAGGCTAACAAAACCTTAATTGCTTTAAGTCTAGCTACAGGAGCAAAAGTCTCCTCAAAATCAATCTCTTCAATCTAATTATAGCCCTTAGACATCAATCTAGTCTTATTTCTATTGACTACTCTTGAGTCATTTATTTTGTTCTTATTTACCCACTTAGTCCCAACAACACTTTGATATTTTAGCCTTGCAATTAATTCTCAAACTTCATTTCTTACGAATTGATTTAATTCTTCTTACATTGCCAAAATAAAAAATTCATCTAAAAGTGTTTGATCAATATTTATGGATTCTATCATAGAAATAAATGCTGAGTGATTGACTTCTTTATTTAGTCAATGCCTAGTCCTAACACACTCACTAGGTTCACCTATAATCAATTCTTTTGGGTGGTTTTTAGAAAATCTCTAGGCATCAGGTTTTCTATCTCCAAGTTTTCATCCAAATTTATTTTCTCAATCTTTTGGGGGTCAATTTCTATCTCATCCTCTTCAAGTTTTAGATCTTCCAAAATTCTAGATTCATTAAATAAAATATGTGTGGTCTTCTCAATTACCAAAGTTCTTTTATTGAATACTCTATAAGATTTTCCAACACTAGAGTGTCCCAAAAAAATTCTTTCATTCTGATTTTGGATCAAATTTTTTTAAGGAAGATTTTTCATTGTTATGAATGAACACCTTACATCAAAAGACAAGCAAATATGATAAATTAGGTGTTCTCCCTTTAAGTAAATCATAGGATATTTTATTCAAGTTTGATCTGATGTTCACCCTATTCAAAACATAACATGTTATGCTAACCGCTTCATCTCAAAAATATTTAAGAAGTGAATATTCTGCCAACATGGCTTGAGCGGCTTCTATTAATGTTCTTTTTTCCTTTCGACTTTCCCATTTTACTGAGGGGTTCTAGGTGTAAAAAAATTGTGATCAATTCCTTTCTCCTTATAGAAATCCTCAAATTTCTCATATTCAAATTCTCCACTGTGATCACTTTGAATCGTTAAAATCTCACAACCTATTTTCTCTAAATCAAAGTCAAAAAATCTCTAAACTTCTCAAATGATTTACTCTTATGATATAAGAATTGAACCCATGCAAATCTAGAAAAATCATCCGTAATCACAAATCCGTATATCTTCCCTCCTAGACTTACAATTCTAATTGGTCCAAAAAGATCCATATGCAAAATCTCCAATGATTTACTAGTTTTAAGATCTTTATTGGACTAAAAAGATGACTTCACCTATTTTCCTAATTGACATGCATCACAAAGTTGATCCTTAGTAAAGTCTAGTTTTGTTATACCTTTCATTAATTTCTTTTGGGTAATCCTCATAAAGTTTTTCATAGTAGAGTGATAAAGCCTACTATGTCATTGTCATGACTCATCAGAAATAGTTTTTAAATAAAAAGTAGTAGGTATTTTGATACAATTCTAATCTAGCATATAAACATTATTTACTCGTTTACCATGTAAAATATTATTACCATTCATGCTTAATATGCAGCTAGTAGGAAAACATTTAACACAATATCCTTTATCACATAGCTGACGAATACTCATAAGATTATACTTTAAGTCTTCTACTAATAAAACATTTTAAAAAAAAAAAAGTTTTTAAGTTCCCTATCATATCTAATCTCACCATCTTCTTTGTGGTGTTATCTCCAAGTGTAACCCTGCCTTCACTCGTAACTTCCAGCTATATGTTCTCTTGTCATATGCTTTGAGAACCCATTGTCCAGGTACCATATGCTCTCACAAGACCTTGTGTGAGAGCGAGCCTGCAAAATTATTAAATGTTAGACCTGGGAACCCAAACAAGTTTGGGTTCTCCTTTTGGAAATTTTAAAAAAGATGCATGTATTATATATCTAGGTTTATGCATCTTCGGTTTCCATACCAAATAAGTTTTTCTATCCAATGTACAGGTGTGTGATATATGTCCAATCAATCCATAATTATAGCATTTAACTCTAGAAAAAAGATTTATTAATCTTCTATAATTATTCTATCTATTCCTGGATTGTAGAAATTTTGCATACAAAATAGGATTAGTGAAATCTTCAAGTCTTAGGGGTATCCTATTTTCCTCGAGAACTTTTATTTTTAATCTAAAAAATGTATTCATATCTTCCAACACACGATTAGTATAATTCAACTGATATTTTTTACTCTCTGATTCATCCTTAAAATGTTTAAATTCTTTTTCCAATTTTATGAAGGATGATTTTAAATTTTCATTAGCCTTATTCAAATCATTGAACTCATCAAGTAATTTCATGTGATTGCTATCAATTAATGCATGATCTTTCCTAAGGATTTCATGTTCTCTTTGTATTTCTTGTAATTCTAAGTTCAGACTAGCATGCATTTTCTTTAGTTTCCTATATGCATCATGTATTCTTTTAGAGACTTCAAAAAGTTTAGTATAAGTTAAATCATATACCTCTTCTTCATTGAACTGATCAAGATTATCAGCCATCAAGCACATATTGGTGACTTCCTTTTCCTTTTTAGTCTCTGACGAGTGTGAAGTTGAGTCCGCCTAGAAAGCTCTTTGAAATTTCTTCTTGCCCTTCTTCATATTTAGTTTCTCCTCTACCTTCTCCTTGCTAAGAGTGACTTTAAGTTTTAGGCAATCTGACTTAATGTGTCCAAGTTTCCTAAACTCGTAGCAAATCACTTCATTAAAAATTTTGACATTCCTATTGAACTTACCTCAATTCCATTACTAATGTCTCTTTTGCTTCCTCTTTAGAAAGCTTCTGAATTATCTAGTCATTAATGCTATGTCGTCCTCATCCTCAGGTTGTGATAGATCACTCTCTGACTCCTCCACTTTCAGTGCTATGTTCTTCTCCCTTCGTGGTTCTCCTACATCAATCTTTCTTTGACTCACACCTTGCTCGTAAGTAATTAGTGATATAAGAAGATTGTCAACAGAGAAAACATTTAAATCTTTAGACTCTGATATAACAGTAATTTTTGCATCATAAGCAGTAGGAAAACAACGAGAATCTTATTAACCATTTCAACATTTGTTAATTCTCTACCTACTGCATGCAAAGAAGTGACTATCTGAGTGAATCTTGTGTATATATCAGAAATAGATTCATTTGGTTTCATGTAAAATAATTTATAGTCATGCAACAAGATATTAAATTTAGACTGTTTAACTTCATTAGTCCCTTTATAAGTTATACAAAGTCTATCATATATGTCTTTTCCACTATTGCAAGTGAAAACTTTCATGTAGTCCTCTAACTTAAGTGCACAAAAAAATATTTAAACATTTAGCATTAAGTTGTGCTAAGTTACGTTCTTACATAGTCCAATAAGTAAAGGGTGTTTCTACTCTAATGCCATCAACTAATCTAGTTGGTTTTGTATACCCTTCCTGTACTAAGATCCACATATGATAATCAAGTGACTGTAAAAATGTAGACATGAATGTTTTCCAAAAATTAAAGAAGATATTATCAAACAAAGGAGGTCTAGTGATTGAATACCCTTCAGGTGTGTTTTGATTTCTGAAAGTAGCTATATTCATTAATCAAAAAGTAGTTTAAACTTATGATTTTGAAACACTATTCTGATACCACTTGTTAAATATGAGTTAGGTTACTATACCTAAGCTTATGTCCTAAAGGTTAACCAAGAGGAGGGGGGTGAATTGATAATTTAAAATTTTGCCTCTTATTTTAATTAAAATTTCAAAATTGATTAAAAAATGAGTAAGTTGATTTTTATGTTTTCAAAAATAATTTTTCAATCACAAAAAATAAAAACTAGAAATTAAAGGCAGCAGAAATAAAAAAGACAAAGGTTTATAATGGTTTGGTCAAACATGACCTACATCCACTCCATGAAGTCTCCCACTTCATTTATTGCGCTATTACCACTAATGTCTCTCCTTTTTCCCCCAAAGCAAGACTGAGAAGCCTTCACAAAAAATTTCTCTTCCACCACTACTCGATGTGGCAGAAAATCGTCATCCTTTTACACCATCCAAGTGTCGGCAGAGAACCTTCCACTGTTCACACTCTCCAAGTGTAGGCAGAGAACCTTCCGCTGTTCACACTCTCCAAATGTAGGAAGAGAACCTTCCCCTGTTCACACTCTCCAAGTGTAGGTAGAGAACCTTCCCCTGTTCACACTCTCCAAGTGTAGGTAGAGAACCTTTGATTATTCACACTCCTCGAGTGCCGGCAGAGAACCTTCAGCTGTTCACACTCTCTAAGTGTAGGTAGAGAAACTTTCGCTGTTCACACTCTCCAAGTGTAGGTAGAAAACCTTCCGCTGTTCACACTCTCCAAGTATAGGCAGAGAACCTTCAGCTGTTCACACTTCTCGAGTGTCGGCAAAAAACTGGATCTTCTTTAAATATCTTCTCATGAGAAATCTAGAAGGATAAGATAAAAGAGTGAAGAAATCATATAGTACACATAAAGATCCTTACCTTTGAGTAACCAAGTGAAATTTTTACGCTCCAATAGTAAGAAATCTCCTTCAAACACACTCTCTCACTCTCTCCTTCAAATTATCTTTAGTATTCATGAAGACCAAGTGATTAAAAGATTGCATTACAGTCTTAAGTGGACCTTTTATAGAAAAGACACAAAAAACCATCCAGAAAATTACAATTTTCAAATCTGTACATTCACGATCGTCCCGTACGATTGTATTTCGTATATACGAACAATATAAAAACTATTGCGTACAATCTCAAATTAAATCAATATGAAATTCTTTCATACATGATCATCATCCCGTACGAACTTCGTTTGTCTACTACAAATATTTAATTTTTAAAGTTTGTTGGTACAAAAAGTCAGGATGAATTCTAAGTATATAGAACAGAGCCCTTCGTCCCGATACGATTGGATAATATCATCCATACGAATAAAGCAATTGACAAATCCCGAGGAGATTATCCTGGGATGATTGGATAATATTATCCGTATGAATAGAGCAATTGAATAACCCCGAAGAGATCATCCTGGGATGAATGGGAATAAAAATCGTCTGGACAAACAGAGCAATTGACAAATCTTGAGGAGATCGTCCTAGGACAAATTAGAAAAATCATTTGGATGAACAGAGCAATTGAAAATCTTGAGGAGATAGTCTTGGGATGAATTAGAAATATCATCTGGACGATCTATACTTAGAAATAATTTTACCCTCTCTGTTCAATCCATTGCTCATTTGGGAGTATAACTAACCAGATCGTTTTGTACAAACATGGTTTGTATAGTACGATCAGTTTAAAAATGTGAATTTTAAAACTCTTCCCCATGTGTGTGTGCTTAGTTACTCAATTACAATCACACCCTCTCAGACTAAAAAAAATAAAAAATACAGACTTCAATTAACAAAACATTCTAAGCTAATTTTTATTTGAAGTCTTCAATAATCTGGAGTATGATTTTTCTGAAATGTTAGTACACACAAGAGCAAACATAATTCATCCAAAATATTTTAGGAGAAAATAATAATAATAAAATAATATTTGGAATCATAAAAAACATACAAGTTGCAATAATGTAAAACATACAAAGCTAAATAACAACTCTCTCAATAACGTTTACCTAAATTTTTGGTCAAAGGGGTTGACTTGGTCAAATTTACAAAGTTAGGCCCTAAAACCACCTCCCTTGCATTCAAGGGGTCAAACCAAGTTCATTGAGCTCAGACCCATGTCTTGGGTCAACTTGGTTGACTAGGTCAACCTCGGTTGACCCATTAAGCCCTAATGGGTCTAATTTAATTTCAAAGCCTACTCAAACCTATCTTTGGCTCAGATCTTCCATCCCATGGACCTATCTGACCAAGTTGACCAAGTTAACCTTTGACTTGGTCAATCGAAGTCTTAATGGGTCAATTTGACCTATTTAGGTCAATTTAAAGCCTCTTTAATGCATTTAAATCCCTATTAACTCCCCTTTGTTCAAATCACGGCCAAGGGAGCCTTATTTCCCTCCTAATCTAATATAGGATTAATCCATACCGTCCATCATAGGGTTAGAGGTATAAATAGGGCCATTAGGACTTCATGTACGGGAACTTGCAAATATTTTCATCCTAGCTCCCTCAACCTGAGAAATAGTGTGTGTGTGAGCTCCTCCAACCTCTCCCATCTTTCCCAATCAAAACTCACCAGTCAAAGCTCACCGGCGATAATTAAATGTAAATTCGAAATATTTTCTAAATAGTTTTGTAATTATTATATTAAATTCTTTTGAAATATCAAAAAAATATTTATAATTATTTAATTTCAAATTAGGTGTATTATAATGAATACTTTTCTATTTTAAGTAATTTTACCTAATTAAAAATTTAAATTATTAACTAATAATTATTTAATGTACGATTTAATCGTTTTCTAAAATTGTAAAAGTTATTTTCCTTAATTTTTTTAAAATATTAGAGAATTACTATTATTATTTTAACTTAAATTAACAAATATTTTTATTTTTTAAATTACCTTAATTAACTGATTACCTAAATTACTTAATTAATAATTAGTAAATTTAAGACTTGATTACTTTCTAAAATTTACAAATTTATTTTTTTATAAAGTTATTCTAAATTCAGAATCTTTAATACTTAATTTAACCTAAATTAATAATTATTTTTAATTACTTCTTATTTTAAATTATTTCTAAATAGCCTCTAATTGTTTTAAACTTCAAAAATATACTATAAACTCATTTTAAATCATAAAAATGTGTATAATACCATAAATTTTTGGAAAAATCTGTATTTTTATTTAAATTTATTTTTAGATCCTAAGAATTATTTTTATTAGCTATTCTTCTTGAAAAATAAAAAGGAAATTCAGATTGCTGAGGGGAATTTGGATTTAGATCTTCAAAGACATGTTGCTTGCCTTATACTATGATTTTTGTGAGTTTTGGGTTAGGATCTGGTTGAGGTTTTGAAGCTGGCTCATCTGTCATTTCTTGGTCTTGGTCAGTTCTCTCCTCCTCGATTGTCCCAGGATTAGTAATCAAAAGAGTGGGATCCTTTGCCGGGTGAGGGACCTTGAGGGGCGAAGTAGGAGCTTGGAGGGTAATAGCTCCTACATCTGGCAAAGTAAGGTCCTTGAATACCTGATTAGGGAGCCTAGGAATGACACACAGATTTTGGGGAACATCAACTGGAACAACAGTGGAGGTGATGACTGGAACATGTACTAAACTATTAGTGGAAGCACTGTTGACTGTAACAACTGGAGTATTAACATGAGCATCCATCAGATCAATTGGGGCAAAAGGAGTGCAAGCTGGAACTCGTTGGAGTTGAAGGATGAACTTAGAAGTTTTAGGAGGTGGTGACAAGATCTCCAACTTTGTTCTCTTAGGCACAAATCTTTTCTCAGGGGACTTGGGCCTCTGCCCTTAACATCTACAGGTCTTCGAATCTCAGCCTCTTTTGGCTTGATGATCACTAAGGCCAACTTTAGGGGTCTAGGAGGGGGTACCAAGGGTCTACCAGTAGGACGGTGGCCTCTCTCGAACCCAATCAACACAATACCTTCCATTTTAGAAGATGGAAGGCGTGGCACCCAGTGATACCCGTCAACTAGTACTGAAGTGACAGGTTGTCGGACATACTTCTTATTTCTCCTAACGGGCTAAGGAGTTAAGTTGTTTGCTTCAGACACTTCTTCTTTAAGAACTCCATCTAAAAATGATGCGAGATAACTCCTTTTAACTGTTTCACATACTCCTCTTTGGTTAGCCCAGACTATGCAGCACAGGTGTAGATTATGTTCCATAATATTCTTGTCCTCTGGAGGTGGTTCTCCTTTGGAGTCTTCTTGGTTGAATAGTCAACTGGGCATGATGGGGAATGAGCTATCCTAACGGCCCTCTCGTTCCCCTGAGTAGCAGCAAGGGGATGAAAAGCAACTCCCCTTGAGAAGGGGAGAGGAAGCAGGAATATGCAGCTCCTTCGCAGCCTCGAGCTCTACTTAGGCTAAGGTCTTAAAAGGAATGACTCTCTTTGCTTTGGAGATCTTCTTTTTAAGTCTCCTTAGATAGTTCTTTCTCTTGTTCTTAGTAGCAAAAGTAAGTATAGAACTAGACCCTTCCTTAAAAATAGATTTAACTTCAATGAGCACCTCAACAACTTGTTCAGACTGTTTCTGTTCATCACTGTTTACTGGTAAGGTGGGTGCAGATCCCATAATCAACTCAACCAATGGAGGAACTTCCTTACTGTCATCCAAGTAAACTATCTTGTGTCCATCCATGGACAACTTAAGGGTTTTGAATCCCATCCCAAAAATTATAGTGCTTACTTGATCATTAACTGTTGAGGACAGCTCTCGATCGAAAGAGAAGATTAATTTTTCGGCCATTTGAAATTTTCTGAAATTTAAAGAAAGGATTGGAATTAGATTTTTTTTTAAGGAAAATAATTTTTTTCATAGAAGATCAAGACTCAAAAAAAAATCTCAACCCTCCAATACATGCTAAGTAGTATAAATTATTGCTCAACACATATTAGTAGGGTAAAGAGACCATATATGTGCTAGGGAAGAATCAAACTTCATAGCACATGCTAGCCCACAGGAGGATACTGTAGGGTAACATATAATGACTTGAGATTTAAAGAGAGTTTAAAAAGATTTGAATTTTATGAGATTTAAGGTGGGCTTCTCACAAATTCCAAAACACAACAGGCAGAATTTCCCCTTGCCCGAAGGCTTATGAAATTATGAGAAAGCTCAAGTAAAGTGGGTTGCCTAACTCTCCCCACCTCTAAGGGTAAAAAAAAAGGGGTGAGGGGTTAAGGCCAAGGTGTTTTAAATACCAAAATTAAGATATCTAAAATTTCTTTCAATCTTAAGAATTTATGTATTGAATCAGAAATCATCAACATAAATTCATAGAATTGAAAAGGATATCTCAAAAATCTGATTTGACACTATCACCCTACTGGTTGGCCCGGGGGTAGAAGGTCAAAATGAGAATCAATATTTAACTAAAAAAAATTTGGAGGTAAATATATATTTTATTTTAGATGTTGGCCATACTCACCCAAGAAAGAAATGGGCAGAGGGACCATCAGAAGAAAAGGTAGTTAAGACTACCGATGAAACAAAATTTTGTCTCTATTAGAGATGGAGAGAGAGATTTAGTCCCACCGGGCATGCCATTTTTTATTGGTGGAATTTTGAAAACATGTTTTGAAATGCTTAATTTTCTTTGAAATTTTGAAATAAACTTTTAGACTCGAATTTTAAGATTGAACGTCCTATTAGAAAAATTATACCACTTCAAAAAGTGGAGATAAAAATTTAAAATAGGATTCAAATCCAAAATTATAAGTCCTACTTTGAATACCATAACTAGATCTGAGATAAATCACATATGACCTCAAAGGGTCAAAATGGAGTTCGTTCTAATTCCTAATTATGGTATCCTAAGTAGATTATCATTGATTTCATGCCCAAAACCTTATGAAAAAATAATATCTCCCTTAGTGAGAAAATACCACTATTCAGTAGTTATTCGGGCTTGACGATAGCGATCGTCGTTGGTTAATTTTTTTCCAAAGAATACTAATTTGAGCCTCAAATGTTTCTTTTGGGAAACTTGGAATTATATTTAGATTTTAATTCTAGAGCTGAATGGACCATTGGTGATAATATATTGCCTCGAAAGGCGAAGATAAAATCTCCTAATAGGTTTAGTTCCAAAATTATAAATTTTCTCTTAGTTGTCGTATCCTGATTTAAAGGAGAACCGCATATGACCCTATGAAGGTAAAAATGAGGTTTAATTTAAAATCGAGCCATGATAATTAAGATAAGGAGATAGTTAATTTCATTTCAAACTTGATATTAACACACGATAGATCCCTTTTGGAGAAAGAGAATATTGTATGTTAATGATCATATAACTATGATAATAATGATCGTTATGAAGTATATCTCCCAAAAGAAGTGTTGAGTGAGTTTTGAAAATCAAGTGTATGTGGTTTTAAATCTCCAACAAGTGCAAGCCCTTGTAATTAATTACATCGTAGGGAGTAGAGTCCCCCACAAAGACTCTTGATTAAAATAGTGACAAAATTTTGTTGGATTTTCTAGGAGTGATTATCAAAAAAGATGTGAATTTTGGAATCTCAAAAGGGATTGGAGCAAGGTTGAGCAGTTATTAATAGTACCAAGGAAAAAAAGTAGGGGACACTTTGAGATTCCAGAACCATCCAGAAGTGTCCCAACTTAATCTGAATGTTGGGCTTCACATTTTGGGTTGAAATGATATTTAATTAAAATTGAGCATTTTATTAGAAATTTGGGATTATATTCCCGAAGGTTGGGGTCTTATAATCAAAGATATGCCCCGAATTCTAAATCTAATTTTGGATGTTGGACCACAGTCATCTGAACCTAACTAATGTAGTGCAGAACCTAAAAAAGTAGATAATTATATACGCAATCATCTCAACACATCATCATACTGCTCACCACCTCATTGTGGATCTCCGAAAGGATTCCGCTCGTGTGGTTTGAATGCAAAGAGTACGATCACACTGTCCTGTAGGATAAAATGGTCGTAGACCTTTACAATCGACACAAGCAGGCCGATTGAAGAGCAGATGGAGTTATAAATACGATTAGCCATGGAGGGTAGCGGCTTTCACCTACCAACCTCGATGGATAATAATATATATAACCCTAAATTCACGAGATTTCCCCCATTCGACACATCAGCTCGAATGGGGTTTATTTAATTGTGGGGATCGGTTTCCTACGGGCGCAAGCCCCCGTAGTTAATTACATCTTAGACCTCGATCTAAGAAAACTCTCGATTAAGGATGGTGTATTATTCACTTCTTGATTTGGTGCACAAAAAGAGTTCCTAAGTTCTATTCCAAAGAGTCTCTTCTATTTACCCTTAGTGATGATTAGACATTTTCGAATGGATAAAGATGTAAATAAAATTTTGAGTTTAGAAGATCAAAGACCAGATTACTATCCTAAGAGAAACGACAGACTCAAAACACAGATGAAAGGAGACACACTGAGGGGTGTAAAACCTGGACTTATGCTTGCCTGGAGTGAGCTGCCAGCTAACATCCTAAACACAATCAATCGTCCTATATGTACACAAGATAGGAAGGCTCTATCCTAGAAAATCAAGGATTTGTAGTTTAAAGGTTTCAATCGGGGACTCTACAATATGCAAAAGAATGTACCTAGCGCCATGTATGATGCATGAAACAGATACGAAATATTCCTAGATCTATTGATGTGATGCATGAATGTAAGTGAAGCATAATGTGAGGTAAGGTGTGTAAAAATAAATGCATGCATGACATTTAGAGTACAGAAAAAGTAAATAAACACACCCTAAGGGTACCCTCCAGACAAGGTACCCGCACAAAAAAAAATCATTCAAACGGTGCCCACTTTGTGTGGGAAAACAGCAATGCCCAATGGCACGAGTAGGTGGCCTACTCTACAGGCCTAAATAAGCCTAATGGTCTCTAGGGCTCACAGAAGGGGGCAAGCTTTGACCTATAAAGCCAAAGCTTCGTTAGTGAACTAACCTAAGGCTGGCTACCTAAACATGCTAGAATACCTATTAACAAAGAGTGTGTGATGTGAAGCAGTTCCGGTATATAATTAAAAAAAAATTTACTTTACATGTTGCAGAAATTATACCTGAATGTGGCGCTGCCACTTAAAAGCTTATAAGCAAATGATGTCGCTCGCTCCTCGATCATTAAGCTCCAATGTACCTCGCAAGAAAAGATAATAGAGAAATATATATATGAGCATAGATGCCATTCAGAAAAGAAATGCAAGTAAATACAAAAAATATATATATAACTGACAGGAAATATAAAAAAATTGCATCTATAAAACATGCGCACATAGTAAGCACTGAACAACAAAAGAAAATGTTAACCTAACCTAGGGCTAAAGGTCGTGTCCTTACCAAACAAGTCTAGGTGTGTGTAACAGGTTGTGTGGTTTTGGATAGGTCATATGTAGGATAGTTTAATTATAATTACTTTCATTTGATTTGTTGAAGGGCAGAAGGAGGATTTTGGTTTAAGTATAAATATTAATACTTTTGGATTGATTTTTATATATTTTATTTTAGTATTTGATTGATTACCACCTTTGTTTCACACCGAGACCGTGAGGTTTATTTCACCCTCCTTGGGGCTAACTTAATAGCCTCATAGGCCTGAGTTACCCAGTGGCAACCAATTTTGTTGAATTACTTTAGTTTGTTGTAAATTAGAAAAGAAATGTATATTATGTGATTTATTATCGATTGATGTTTGATTCAAATCATTAATAAATAATTTTATAGTTTAGCACTCTATTAAATTCATTCGTGGTGTTGTGCCACCATGCTCGAGGAACCAGGCCTCCTTAGGACACTTAGCCCCGCAGCTCAGAGTAGTCCATCCAATAAACTTCATCTTTGAGTGATTGCTATATATTAAGGGGTTTGTTGATGGATTTTAAAAGATTGATTTAAGAGTATGATGGATTTCAGATGAGTTATTAGGCTTTGAGTTATAATGAAATCTCTTAATAAATTCTTTATGATTCATTTAGTTTAGGTTTTGATTTACTTGATTTAATATTAGAGGTGTTTTAGACTAAGTGTGTTATTAATTATAAGTGGGTTTGATTAAAACTCTGATTTTAGAAATCTTTTATATTGGCTGATTTTAGCTTAAGTTTATTCTCATAATTTAATCTACACATTTTAAATTTTGGTTTGTTAGAAGTTGATTAAGAGATTGGTTAAAGTTTGATTTAAGTTCATATTTTAGGTTTGTATTTTAGTAGTTATTTGTTAATTAAGGTTTAACTAAGGGTTAGGTGTTTTAATACATTTTTTTAGAAGTTGAATTACGGTTGATTTGATTGGATGATTATTAACAAATTAATGGGCACTAAACCTAGGAAAACGTGTCACTACGTTTTCTATGTTTTGATGTCTCTATCTTATAAGGAGCATGCACCCTAAGTCTATGTTATCTAAGACTCGGTCCTTAATTTTTGTCCTTAGATGTCACTAGTGTTATAGGAGATAAAAGGAAATATTTTTCTAACCCTTCTAGACATTCATACATGTATTAATAGGTTTAGTGATCTATAAGTGAAATAAGACAATAAGTAGGAGGGTAGTAGAAATGCAAGAAGAACAAAAACTACAAAATTCCAAAAAGAGAGAAGAAATGAGAAGACACAAACAATAAAGGAATGTGGGCATTTTGCTATTGGACATGCTTCTTCGAAGCCAAGCATGTCTCTAAAACACCCTTCACTCCCATTCAATATGATATGAATAGGAGAGAAGGTGTTTAAATTCCATTTTACTGTCCCCACGATCCAAACACAGCACTTGATACGGACCTGACTCGACTACACAAACTATTCCTTACCAAACTCAAAGCAACAAAGGAAACCCAAGTTCCCAAAACTAGAACTAAAATAAAATTCCTTTGTATCTACTACATTCTTCCAACTCTATATCTACCACATTCTTCTAATTTTATATCAAGAAGCAAACATTAATGAAAGAGACACAATTCAGACTAAAAGATATCACTTCCAAAAAGAGGGCTCTAAAGAATCTACCAATACAAATCCACTCTTCAAAAGTTATTAAACCCAAATCTAACTTATGAAATTTTCTTTGTTTGAAAAAGCTACATAACACTTTATATAAATCATCTACCCAAAATCACATAAAACTCCACATAAATCATTTACCAAAATCTTTTGACACAAAAGACAATCAAGTGCTTCTTTATTATATTTG
Organism: Dendrobium huoshanense; assembly: GCA_016618105.1. Classification (NCBI taxonomy): domain Eukaryota; kingdom Viridiplantae; phylum Streptophyta; class Magnoliopsida; order Asparagales; family Orchidaceae; genus Dendrobium; species Dendrobium huoshanense. The sequence continues at coordinate 42,890,308 of CM028352.1, read as the reverse complement.
GAGTGGGGTAGAAAACCATTAAAATCTCATAAAATATTCATAAAACCCATTACAAAACAATTCATAAAGCCTTCCAACTAAAAAAAATACGAGAATCACGACGCTCTAACATAAAACAAATCATAACATCTTTTCCGATATAAATCTACTCATAAAGCTTTCCAACAAATTTCCCTTATTCTGTGCTATGTGCCAACAAAAGTTTCAAAAGAAATTTTTCCAATCCATAAACCATTTCTTAAGATTTTTTTTTTTTACTCAGCTTAAGATAAAATCAGAGCTCATTTAAGCATAAAATAACTATAACTCATTCAAGCATAAAACAACCCCAAATTCATGAAATTATTCTCATGCGACATGTACAACACTTTGCCAAAACTTCAAAGCCAAACTCATATCATGGGAATAAAAGAAAAGGATGGTTTAATGTCAACTGATTTTTTTTTTAATGTTAAGAAATATGCTTGGAGAAACAAAGATGTATCTAAGCTTAAAACTAGCATTAAGATATCTCAAAGTCCATGAATCTTTTGTGATTAAACATGCTTCCAGCAACATAAGTGGCATAATTAAGAAATTTATGATTACTCTCTAACCACTTGCCAACGTCACCTTCACATAAAATTTGAGCAAAAAGAGAAGGAATGGAATTCAGTAAGCATAACAGCACCTCAAGATTCGTCAATACTTTATAGAAAGACAACAACATAACTTTGAATCTGGAAAACAAATACATATTCTCCCACAAGCTTTTCAATCTTCATGTTATATGACATCCAGAGTTCTAAAAGAAGCTTAAACTTAAACTTGTGAACACACTTTTGTACGTGCCAAATATATGATATTGTAGATCAAGAGCTAATCACATAGGAAAACTAATGAAGTGCAGAAAAGATATTTTTGAAAGTCGTAAATAAAGCTCTAAATATATGCCAAGTTACCTCTCTCGATCCCCCTATAAATATCACAATGAAATTTTATACTGGTGAGAATAAGGATTGAGAACACTTTTCCAAAACTCATAAAATTTTGTAACGTAGAGCAACATTACAACGAAGCAAACTTTAGAGTTCTCCGATACAAAATATTTTTTTTTAATATAAAGCCGCTTTTACAAATTTTCTTCACACAAAATGAACTTTAGAATTCTTCCAACAAATCTCACTTCTCATGCTATGCAAAGATCTCCTTTTTTTTTTTTTAATAAGGGATTCATGAATCTCCCAACTTAAAGCTCACGACTTCTCCCAAAGCTCAAAGGGGAATCATTCCAACAAGTTGAATCAAATTCAGTTTGCAAATGAGCCGTAAAACACATGAAAATTTCCAACCTCATTGAGACATACCAAACGATCAAATAATCTAACGAAACGAAACATAAATATGCTTGCTAATCATCACCAATTACCCAAGACTTTCATCCATATGTTAAATATAAACATGTCTGGCATCATCTTCCTATACTAATAGCCAAGAGTTCATCAAAATCTGTGAGAGAAAGTAAAGGAACAACCACATTTACTTGCAAATAAGCAAACAATAAATGACATGCTATGACCATAAAACACAAAGTTCTACCAAAATACTCTTATGAACTCATTTGATGAAATTTCACTTGCTTATATAAGCATGGGTCTGTATGAATATATAATGATAAGCCATGCATGAAACTGAAATATTTCCATGAGGTCCAAGGAAGGGTCGAGCAACAACTAATTTCTTTAACAAATAAAATAATATACAAGAGTTTCGATTTAAAAATCAATTCCGAATGATTCAATGCCAGTTTGGAGCTACAAGACATATGTTAATAACATCACCATTCTCTGTCATAAGCTTCAAGTTCAGCTGAGTGCAAAGGGAAGAGAAACTCACATCACATTTTAACAAACATTAATTCAAACATCTTGTGTACACCCCGTTTTTTTTTTTTTTTTTTTAACAATATAAATCAACAAAGAAGACTCCATCCACATCTCATGAAATCACTCTCTCTACCATCCCATTAAAATAAGCATTAACTGATTTAATAGAAATTAGTATAGAGAATAATGCTGAGTAAGCACTCATAGAGGTCATGGCATGCTAATCTAATGCAAATACCAATTCTGGATGAAAACCACGATATGAAACATGGAGGATTTTGCTTAGATATTAGAAAATTTAGTGCCAACACATTCACATAATAATATCCAACTCAAAATCAAAACAATTCTTTCATAAAACTTTAAGAAATCTGAAACCAAGCTCTTCACTCATGTCCCAAAGATAGGAAAGACAAGATGTGAAGGAAAGGAAGAAGAAGAAGAAGGAAAGGGGCAAAAATTACCTGCTCGAGCCAAGAACAAAGTCAGCAGTCAAGGCAGGAGCTCGGGTAGGCGTCGGCTAGAGAAGGGAAGGTGTCAGGTCCGGCTTGGTCCGAACGGAAGCGAGCATCGAGCTTCGGTTGGAGGGCGTCAGGGGCTGCAGTCGGACAAGGCTACGGGTCTGAGTTCGCCTGGAGCTTGCGACTCTTCTTGGGCTTCGTCGCTGGGAGCGGGATCGGACGAGTAGGGAGTTCACGACTTGGGCCGTACGAAATCGAGAGGGAAAGGGGATCTCGCCTGGTGCTCGAGCATCTCACGAACCTAGAAGAGGCAGGGGAAGGGGATCTCGATCGGCTTTTGGGCTTCGTGAATGAGAGATCGGGAGGAGAGGAGACCGGCTACGTGAAATCGAGAGAGAGAGTCCAAGAGGGAGCCGGCCCCTTGGCTTTTTTTCTGGGATCCGCCAACTAGAGGGAGGCGGGGGCGTGATATGGGTGTTTCGGCCTCGGTTAGGGCACGAGAGAGAGAGAGGGGAGATCGGAGCCATCCGATTAAATTATTGATCCAACGGTGAGATTCAAATTGGCTTGGAGAGTCAATCAAATTTTGATTAGGACTTAGCTGCACCCAAGAGACTCAAATCAAATTCAAATTGAGTAGGGTTTGGTTCGATCCGGGTCGACTCGAACTCGCCTCGACTCGACCAAAATTAATTCAATAAAATAAGATAAAAAATAAATCAAACTCAAATTAATGTCGATTTGAATTGAATCGAGCTCGACGAGACTCGATCAACTCGCTCGAACATGCTCGAGGGAAAATCAAGACAAAAACGAGGTCAACACTCATAAAAATAATATCTCCTTTTTTTTAGGCTCATTTGATTCTTCGTAGTAGGCTGTCCAAATGGATAAGAGGGCACTTCCTTTGAGGGGAAGGCCAGTCTTTCTTCTTTGGGTAAGTAGGCAGTGATCCTAATTTGGATTTTTAAATAGAAAAGGACCATTCCCCTAAGGGGTGTCATTTTTTGTTCGGAATCCAAGATTTGGATCTATGTATCCCAACTCAAAACTACACTTTCACAGCACTTAACACTTGCACAAATTACATTTGTATATAAATAAAAAAAATTCTAGACTCTCCGGCAGGGTTATCCTTAGTCGTTAATAAATTAAAAATATTTCCAAGCAGTTATATGTATGTAGAAAAATAAATAAACACACTGGTCATGCTCTTTTTATTACTTGGGGGACTTAGCAGCTTAAGCACGTGTGCAAGCATTTTTATAATTGAATTTTAATTATTTAGCCCCTCTTTATTGTCCTGCATGAACGTGGCCATCTGCAGAAAACTATGTAAACATTCAGATCGTTCATATCCTAAAAGTAATCCAGTCGCCAAACACATCAATCATCAATAGAGTGCAGTAAAAAATAAGCAGGCACAACAAGGCAATTTCATCCATAATGCAGTAAAATCACAAAAAATCTGGCACACAGCAGAAAAGTAAATATTGGCCTAACCTAGATCTAGAGTTGGTTGTCCTAGCAAACCATCTAAAATGTGTGTAAAAGGTTGTGTGGCTGAGATAGATCTTAAATTGGGTGGTTAATTAAAGTTATCTAAAATTTTGGATTTGTTAAGGCTTAAAGGGAGATTTATGTTAGAATTTAAATATTAATATATTAAAATTTTCATTTTTATATATTTTAAGGATTAAATAATTACTACCTTTATTTCACACCAAGACCGTGAAGTTTATTTCACCTTTCTTGGGGCTAAGCTAATAGCCTCGTAGGCAAGGGTTACCGAGTAGTAATGAGGGTTGATTAAGTTAATTTAAATTGGTTAAAATTGAAGGAGTGGATTAATATTAATGAGAGTTGATTACTGATTTTAAAAGATTGGTTGAGCATTTTATTAACCAAAATAGAAAATCCTGGAGTTTGAATGCATTAATGGGTTTTAGTAAATTATCTAGATATGTTAACTTAGGGGTCAAAAGTTGATTTTTAGAATTAGAATGAATTATATAAGTTTCAAAATTTTAATAAATACTAGGCCTTATTATGAGCTGACATGTAGCACACTCAATTTGGAGTTTTATATGAAAAGTTATTATTTTTAGAAGTTTTGACCCAATTTTGACCTAAGGTTGACCAAAATGTTGACTTTTTGACTTTGACCAAATTTTGGGGGTTTCACATTTTAAAAAAATACTAGATTTTAATTAGATTCATGAGCCAGTGAGTTTGGCTGATTTGAAATTTTATACAATTAGTTATGAATTTTGAAAATTTGGGCATTTATTGGATTAATTTAATTGTTTCAATTAAGGGTCCTTTTTAGTGATTTGAACCCATGAGTCTTAAACTTCTTGAAATCAACTCCAAAGATCATAAATGATCTAAGGAGGGATCAGCAAGTTTTTAAAGAATTTTTTGGATTTTTAATAATTTTAATTAATTAAAATTTGATTAAACATTGATTTTGATTAAAATTAGATTAAAGTGGATTTTAATGTCAAATTAAAGGGATTTTAACTTCTATAGATTTAGGCATTAATTAGGGTCAATTAGAGGTATTTTAGGGACTTTTAAGGCTAAAGGGTTAATTAAGGGATTAATTCTAAATAGATTGATTAAGAAGCCTAATGATCTCCAAAAATTAGTGAAATAATTTGTATGGGTGGGTGATATTACTAAGTTTATTTTTTCAAAGTATCGAAGTCAAGGGAAGATACATCCTAATTATAACAAATTTCTAAGTTTTCTATGCAAGTTCTTAATTTTTGTCCTTAAAGGTGTTTCTAAGTTGTGTGAAATTGAATCAAAATCACTAACCCTTACACATCACATATGCAAGTACACAAATATAGCACTTATGTCATTAAATTAAGAAGTTCCTAAACTAAGTGGTGTGTGTAATCCTACACATGCAAGAAATAAAAATAAAGAAAAAGGAACAATATAAAAAATTACATTAAATGCTAGGTTAGTTGTAATTTGTTCACTAGCCATCCCCCATTGTTCATATTCAAATAGCTTAGATCATGGTTAGGATTTTTCAAGCTTTTGAGATTTAATAATATATAATTTTAAAATTGATTTTACATAATAAAAAAAATTATAATATGAAAAGGTTCAAGCTATTTAATAATTTGAAAGAGATCAAAATAAGGGTTAGTTGGATTTTTTTTTTTTTTTTTTTTTTTTGAATTGGAATTACCTAGAAATTAACCAAATATTCTAATATTAGGTTGTTAGAATTATCCAAAAGAAATAAAACATATTACATTACCCCTAATCTAAAATAATCACCTTAAGGTAATTATTTGAATCAAATTTTAAAAAAGGTTTTTTCTTTAATTTTAAAAGCATTATTATTTTTTTGGTATAATATTCAATAAAATACTAATTTAATATTAAAAGTAAACAAATAATTAAAATTCTAAAAAAAATTATTTCAGACCCTAGTTTCAAAGTAAATTTTTTTATTTTTGAAGGACTTAATATATATATCACAACTGACATACTCCGAGGTAATGAGTGATGAAGATAGAGGCGGCTCGAATCATCAGTGGAAAACATCTCATCAATCATTAAGATCTAATCCTTGAAAATAAATATTTAGCAGCACTGGTTTCCCTTTGAAAACCTTTTTGATCAATCACCAATGCATAAAAAATGAAACTAACATACATAGAGATATAAAGAGCAGTAGCATTATTTTCAACATCACAAGCTAAATTTCTTGAATCCAAATAAAGGCACCGCCACCCATCATAAATAAAAACAATAAAATCCCAAAAAATGATGCCCATGATGAAATAAACCACTAATATAGGATACACCACTTATGACCGACAATAAAATTTGTTTGACATATTTACTTCGTTGAGAAATAAGAATATTCAGCAGTAGATTAAAACTTTCATCATACTGCTCACCACCTCATAAAAAAGAGCAAGTAGAGATTGCAAAAGCATATTTTTGCAAACATATATCGGTTTATACTAAAAATACTAAAAAACAAACAACAATAATGTGATTGCAAGCTTGTTCAAAAACAAATGCCTCCTGCTCCTACTGCTGCAAACAATATGACACAAAGTTAAAACAAGCAGGTAAACAGCTAAATAGAAGTAGGTTCATGCCATCCTTGATGCCTCATTAATAGAGTAGAGTAAGAATCAAACATAACCAAATTGTCAATGGTTAGCAATAATTGTCGTGGCCTCTCCAAAAGAAATTCATCATCTAATAGCCAGAGAAACATAGCAATGCTAAGCAGTGGGAATTGATGATGGATATACTGTCACAGTCATAGCAATAGAAGTTGGAGATGACTTTATTAGTGAATAAATAATTAGGGAGCTAGGCACAACAACTAAAATAACTAAGCTTCAAGAGTAATGAGCAAGAATAAGAAGTTGGAGAAGAAGAAAAAACGAACAAAAAAAATGAAGGCTTAGATGATAATGAAACCCTGACATAAGATAAGTAGAAGAGCCTTGCAACACTTTAATTCCCATGCAATGGAAGATGTGGTTGCCGGAGATGCTCCAGGCCATCCAGACATGCCATATCATGGGAAACATAGCAATATTTCATAATTTCCATGTGTAATCAATGGTTGAATTCTAAACTCTAAATCATCACCATCATTGCCCTCACAACTTTTCACTCATAAACGAGATAATCTCAGCACACTACTACATATTGGGAATGTCACTAATCTTGAAAAATGCCATATGATTAGGCCATTTAAAATATATTTCATGGTGCAGATGAGGCAACATATATGATTTCCGTTTGTAAATGAAAAACATTATCCCCCATCAGTGCAATTTCAATTTTACTTTCATATGGAGAGATTGTAAAATTCCACCAACATGCATAAAAATTAGAATGGAGACGCAGACTCTTGACTTTATAAGGTAATGAATAAGGAGATGTCGCGTCACTTGAGTTGCTAGTATTAGGGTCGCAAGCGAACCAAATATTCGATGAGCTAATCGTTGCTCAGTTCGATTAAATCTCATTTGTGATCGTTTAACTAACCCAATAAACAAACTTGAACTACATTTTTAATACACAATTTTTATATAAACAAGCTTGAACACGAATGTGTCCATTTCATTTATGTTCACAAACAACATCATTTGAAGCTCGCGAACAAGATCGACATATATGTATACACCATTGTTACTGCACTGTGCTTCACGAAAGAAAGAGAAAGAGAGGTCCATATAACTACTTAATTCCAACAAAAAATAAATAGATAAACAAATTTCTAAAGGTCCTCTAATAGTCTAATCTCAAGCATAAATACGAAAATCAGAATACCGATTGCCTTAGAATTTTCAAGCCATCCTTGATGTTCGACATTGCAAAATGAGTATAAGAAACTTCATTTCTAGAAGATCAGTCACTTGTTGGCAATCACCAACAGAATTCTTCCAAGAGAAATCTCAATGATTACATTACTCAGGAAAATAAAAGACAACCATAACTATCAGCGATTAATTGTAAAAATATCTCACCATCCAGATATTTCTTCTTAGTGTCCACACCAATCCAATAAATTTTGAAGTTAAAGGCAATTTGATGGAATTAGTACATCATACATACATGTGTGTGTATAAATACCATTATTACTGCAACGTGCTTTATGAAAGAAACAGAAAGAGAGGGTCATATGACTACTTAATTCCAACAATAAATAAATAAATATGCAGCTTTCTAAAGGTCCTCTCACCATAAATAGGGAAAATAAGAACGTCTGTTGCCTTAGAATTTTCAGGCCATCCTTGATGTTCGACATTGCAAAATGAGTATAAGAAACTTGATTTCCAGAAGATCAGTCACTTGTTGGCAATCACCAAAAGAATTCTTCCAAGAGAAATCTCAATGTCATTGCTGGGAAAAAAAACGAGAACTACAAAATTAAGGACAATTTGATTGCAAGTAGTATATCATACACATATGTATGTATATATCTATATATGCATGTATGTGTGTGCATATATATACCACCGTGTTTCATGAAAGAAAGAGAAAGAGTGGGACATATAACTACTTAATTCCAACAATAAATAAATAAATAAGCAGCTTTCTAAAGGTCTTTTCATCTCAAACATAAAAGGGAAAATCAGAACATCGGTTGCCCGAGAATTTTCAGGCAATCCTTGATGTTCCACATTGCAAAATGAGTATAAGAAGCTTGATTTCCAGAAGATCAGTCACTAGTTGGCAATCACCAACAAAATACTTCCAAGAGATATCTCAATGATAGAATTACTGAGGAAAACAAAAGACGACTATAACTACTAGCGATTAATTGAAAAATATCTCACCATCTAGATATTTCTCCTCATTGTCCACACCAATCCAATATTTTTTCAAAATCTCAATGATTGCATTATTGAGGAAAACAAAAGATAGTTATAATTATCAACGATTAATTGTAAAAATAACTCACCATCCAAATAGTTTTCCTCATTATCCACATATATTTATGTATATATCTATATATGTATTTTTGTATGTATGCATGTGTGTGTGTGTATATATATATATATATATATATATATATATATATATATATATATATATATATATAGAGAGAGAGAGAGAGAGAGAGAGAGAGAGAGAGAGAGAGAGAGGGAGAGAGAGAGAGAGATGGATTAAAACCCTCCTGAATTACCAATGTTTTAGCATGGAGCTTCAATAAAGAGAGATCCAAAGACAACTCCTGCACTCAATCATAGAAAAAGAGAAAAATATTTCATGTTGTCATCTCAGCTCAAGACGACGACAACAACAACAAGCCTTTATCACCAAAAGTTACAATCCCCCCACAATAACTATTATTACTAAAATTACACTCCACATATTCAATTTTAGATCTACTCAAACAAAAGCTTTTATACTCTAGGTTTCACCTCCATAATTTAAGTTTACCTTCAATTCCCTCTCTACTCTTATCAACTGGAAGGATATCATTAGCAAAAAGCATACACCATAGTAAAACCTCTTACAAATGTCCAGTGAGAATATCCTTAACTAAAGAAAAAAGATATGGGCTTAAGGCTGATCCTTGATATAATCCAATTGAAATAGGAAAATACTCTGTCAAACCACCTAGTGTCCAAATGCAAGTAACAGTTATTGCATACATATCTTTAATGGCTTGAATATAAGCATTATTAGCCTCTTTCTTTTCTAGAACTCTTAATAGCACTTCACTTGGAACTTTGTCATATGCTTTCTCTAAATCAATAAATATCTTATGGAGATCCTCATTATTCTCGCTATACTTCTCCATCAAACCTCTCAATAAATATATAACATCCATAGTAAACCTAGCTGGCAACAATCCAAATTGATTTTGAGAAACGCTAGTTTAACGCAGCAACCTATGCTCCATAATTCTCTTTCATAGTTTTAAAGTATGACACATTAACTTAATTCCTCTATAATTTGCACAATCTTGTGCATCACCTTTATTCTTAAAAATAAAAATCAACATACACATTCTTCACTCATTTGACATCTTTTTAGCATTCAAAATATTAGTAAACAGTTTAGTAAACCAAGAAATGGAAGCATGCGGATATCATGTCATCTTGGATGCGGGGGTGGAACCGACCTCCCTTTTGAGGGTGGACAAAGTAGGATAATGAAATACATAATAAAACAAAATAATTAAAATGTTAATTCATAATCCTACTATGTCCACCCTCAAAAGGTTTTAGGTTGAATAATTGCCCTCCTTGAGCTGCTCTTGGTTCCACCCTTATTGATGCCTCATCATTCTCAATTAAAGATATGAAAATTCAACTATGAAAGTTTTGAATAGGCAATGCATACCGCATCAACACTTAACAAAATAGATAAGCACTGGCAATAAAAAATTAATAAAAGAGACAACAAAAGAACTTCTTGCAACAACCCAATGAGTCATGCTTCTTCCACAACAATATAATATGTTGATCCGCTATAAATATAAATCTACAAATACTCAAAACAGGAATGTCATTTGAACTTTAGATAGAATAATGCATCCTACCCTGCTCATTACGAAACATCTAGAACCCAAAAGAACTGAGTAAATTCCAAAAGTAAAGAATAATGAGAGACCAATAATAGGGATAGGGGGATGACAGCAAAATCCATCAAATTAGGCAAGAAGAGAAGCTTTATACATATAGCTACGTATGAATCCCCATTTTAATGGCGGTTGTCATTGCCAAATAAGTTGTAGGATATCCAAAGATTCCATATCAAAAAAATAAGAAACATAGGGATAAAATATTATTTAGGCTTTGTTTGGGACAGCTTTATTACGAATTTCAGCAGCTTTCTTACTACTTTCTAAAGCAAGTTTCTAGTTAAAAAAAAAATCATTCAAAAAACATATATATATATATATATATATATATATATATATATATATATATATATATATATATATATATATATATATATATATATACCATTATTAGTGCACCGGGCTTCATGAAAGAAAGAGAAAGAGAGGGTCATATGACTACTTAAATCCAACAATAAATAAATAAATAAGCAGCTTTCTAAAGGTCCTCTCACCTCAAGCATAAATAGGGAAAATCAGAACATTGATTGCCTCAGGATATTCAGGCCATCCTTCATGTTCGACAGTGCAAAATGAATATAACAAACTTGGTTTCCAGAAGGTCGGTCATTTGTTGGCAATCACCAGCAGAATTCTTCCAAAAGAAATCACAATGATTACATTACTGAGGAAAAAAAATGACAACTATAACTATCAGCGATTAATTGTAAAAATATCTCAACATCCAGATATTTCTCCTCGTCGTCCACATCAATCCAATATTTTTACAAGTTAAGGGCAACTTGATTGCAAGTAGTATATCATGCATATATGTATGCATATATCTATGTATGCATGTATTTATGTTTGTAAGTACGTGCATGTACACACACACTTTTATATATATATATATATATATATCTATTGTACAGAGGGAAATCCTCCAGAATTACTAATGTTTTGCATGGAGCTTCAATAAAGAGATATCCAAAGACGACAACTGCACTCAAGCATAGACAAAGATAAAAAGCTTTCACGATGTCCTCTCAGATCTAGCCCTAATAAAAAAAATGGAGTCATGCCCTAATAAAAAAAATGGAATCATAAGTTACTTGCGAATATCATGCATCTTTGATGCAGGGGTGGAACTGGCATATCTTATTAGGGTGGATAAAATAGGATATGAAATGCATAATCTTAAGAATAAAATAGAAAAAGGAATTTTTTCTTAGAATTAGGGAAATTGCATTTATTAACGGTGAGCAAAATAGCTAAAATGTTTATTTTTATAAGAAAAAAGGTTCTATGTTGGACAATGCCCTCCCTGATCTCTACATGGTTCCATCCCAATTAATGCCTCATCATTCTCAATCAAATATATGAGAACTCAACCATGGAAGATTTGAATAGGCAATGCATTACAGCATCAACACTCAATAAAATAGATAAGCACTCGCAATTAAAAACTAATAATGGACACAACAAAAGAACTTGGTGCAACAACCCAATGAGTCATGCTTCTTCCACAACAATATCATATGCCGAAAGTGAGCTTCCATGCCAATCTGCCACGATAACTAGCCGTTAAAAGGCAAAAATAGGCATTTCCAACAGAAAAATTTATTTTCCACTTCAAAAATACAATAAGAGACATATCAAATAGTAATTCATCTCCAACTGAACCCCTTTCTAACAAAAAAAAAATATTTGTATATTAATCTTCGACTCTATTTTCTACACACAAAAATTGAGTTCTTGAACAGTGCGACGCAATATTGGCGTGGTAAATCCGATAGGTCGGCGGATTTATGGGATAAAGCCGAAGAGGTGTGCAAAAGGGTGAAAGATCGTTATCTTCGCAGCGAGCGAGCTCCAGTCTTTACTTCCGATCTAACGACGATCAAAATTTTGTGACTTCCGATCCGACGGGAAGAGAAATTCGTCGAAGGAGGCGAAGCTAGCGACTCGTTGAAAACTCTACCTCACTTAAAGCAGAACAGCAACAACGAAATTGCGAATAGAAAAAGAAAACCCTAGACAAGCAACAAGATATGAATACCTTATTTTAATTATTAATCAAATTAACTTATTTTTTTTATTAATTAACTTACTTAATACAATTTAACTATAAATAATAATTAGATCTTTAGTGTTGAAGAAATAGAATAATTGATTAAATAGAAAATTATAGATATAATTATAATTAAAAACTTATTTAAATAATACTTAAAATTAAAAAAATAATTAAAAGAGTAAATATACAAATTATTTATTATTTCATAAACTATTAAATAACTAATTAATTAATTATCATTATTATTAGTATTAAAATATTTATTAAAATTACACCTAAATAAATAATTAGATAATTAGATTTATAATTAACAATAAATAATTATTTAAATTATTAAACAATTAAAAAAATTTAAATTTTATTAATTATACTTATAATTTATTTATAAAAAAATTAAAATTAATAAATAACTCCTATGGTAGGCATTGTTTCCCAAAACAAGCAGACCATATAATCAAAAAATAGACAAATTTGGACCATATAATGAAAAAATATCAATCAAGCACAATATCTAGGAGTAAAATAAATTATTTAGTTAAAAATATATTGATTTTTTTTGGACATTAGGTCAATTAAGATAAACTTGTACACAAAAAATAAATAAATAAATAAAATTAAAAAAAAAAACTCATACACAATGCATAGATGTGTCAATATTTAACATGACATGAAAACCCGACTCCAACCTAATCCGAAAATCCCAGGTCAACCTGTTTGGTAAACGGGTTGAGTTCGAGTTCCAAATTTTGACCCGTTTGAAGAATCGGGTGTGGTCCGAGTCAACCCATTAACTCGAAGTTGACCCATATTTGACCTAATTCCCCCACCAAAGCTCATGCAGTCTTGCTTCCACATGCCCGCATATGTCATTCCTCTACTAGTACGCTTGCACTTGCATGTAGGATTTGCTTTTCCTCTTCTCCAACTTCCGCTGCTTTCACACACCCACTCGCATACCGCATTCTCCTCCTACGACTTTCCTTCCTGTCGGATCAAAAGTCACGATAACTCACCCTCTTCGTTCTTCTGTTGGATTAGAAGTAACGACAATGATGACAGGAGGGAGTTCGCTCATTATGAAGCTAACCGTTTTATCCCATTCGGGCACTTTTTAGGACAAATCTCGCAAGTCACACAGGGTTTTTTGTCGAATCGAGTCAACTCGGAAACCCAATGAGTCAAGTTGAGGTTAAAATTTCTGACCTATATGTAAAAACTAGTCGAGTTTGGGTTGTGTCAAATAGTAGCGGATAAATAATGGTTTCGAGCTGAACCCGAACCACAACCCTATTTTGACACCCCTAAGCAGGGGTGTGAGTGAGCCGAGCAGGCTCGCGACCCGGCTCGATATCGGCTCATTTAAGAGCTCAAGTGCCAAGTTTATTGGGCCAAGACCTTGAGTTCATGCATGGTTAAGTTTGGCTCAAGAGCTCGCAAGCCGACTCAAAATTATTAATTTCAAATATTTTAAAAATTAGTAATAAATGCTAGATAAATCACAATCCTGCCTACATTTTAAATTTTGTCTGTCATGTATTTCGAGAATTCAAAGTTATTCTCAAATCTCAATCATTTGCATCTCTTTATTCTCTCTCTGACAGCAATAAATGCTAATAACTCTCTTTGACAAAACCCAAAACTCTCTCTCTCTCTCTCTCTCTCTCTCTCTCTCTCTCTCTCTCTCTCTCTCTCTCTCTCTCTCTCTCTCTCTCTCTCTCTCTCTCTCTCTCTCTCTATGCTGTTATCATTTTTAAAAAAATTGCACACATATATTTCGAGAACCACGGAACTTCGAATGTTGAGATTTGGGAAGCCAAACTAGACTTACACCATAGTCTCGACGAGCGGCTCAAATTCATTTACATTGGAAAGAGTCAAGCTCGACCTCAAATTTTGAGCTTGTCCCGAGTTTTGAGCTTGGTAATTGATAGCTGAGATCGACTTGAACACCCTCTGACTCAAGCTCAACTTGACTCATTTACACCCTAACGCCTAAGTCAATACATATGTAAGACTAAAACCCAATAACTCTTAGCTGATAATAAAAACTCTTAAGTAATAAATAGTGATAAACCCCATAAAATATAATGAATTGAATAATATAACTTTGAAGTCAAATAAAACCTAATTGAAAAAAAAAAACAATTGATGGTTAGCCAAAGATTTTTGTTTGAACTTTATAGATTTAGCTCGACCCTTAGGTTTATGAGCTTATAATATTTCAAAGGTTCAACCCTTAAGCTTATTGAACCAATAGGTTTTTGCTCGACCTTTAGGTTTATGAGAATATACGATTTATAAAGTTCGGACTTAAGCTTGTTGAACTTTATGGATTTAGTTCGACCCTTAGGATTATGAGCATATAAGATTTATAATGTTCGGCCCTTAGGCTTATTGAACTTTATGGATTTAGCTGAACCCTTAGGTTTATGAACTTAAAATATTTCAAAGGTACGTTCTTTAGGTTTGTTGAACCAAAATGTTTTAGCTCGACCCTTAGGTTCATGAGCATATATACGATTTATAAAGTTCAGCCCTTAGGCTTGTTGAACTTTGTGGATTCAGCTCGACCCTTAGTTTTATGAGCTGAGAATATTTTAAAGGTTCGGTCCATAGGCTTGTTAAATCAATAGGTTTTAGCTCGACTCTTAGGATTATTAAGCATAAAAGTTTTGTAAGATTTGGCTCTTAGGCTTGTTGAATTTAATGGGTTTTAACTCGACCCTTAGGTTTATGAGCATAGAATATTTACAAAGTTTGGCCCTTAGGCTTATTGAACTTTGTGAATTTAGCTCGACCTTTAAGTTTATGAGCATATGAGATTTATAAAGTTTGGCACTTAGGCTTACTGAACTTTATGGATTTAGCTCAACCGTTAGGTTTATGAGCTTATAGTATTTCAAATGTTTGACCCTTAGGCTTGTTCGACCCTTAGGCTTGTAAAAGATCATTTTCTTTTGTTAATTCATATTGAACAACAATACAAAGAGATGACAACTTGATCTTGAGTGGTGATATTGCCTCAGTTCTACGAACCAGTGAATATGGGGTGGCTTGCGTTGTAGTTTTATAAGTAGTATGAGACATCCTTTATCCACCAAGGCTTCATTAGTTTCAAAAATTATAACTTCCTTGACTTTTTGGCTGATGACATATTCGATATAGGTCTTACTGACCATCTTATCTACTTCTTCTTGACCTTCTAATCCTTTGTTAGAAGTATCCAGATCAGGAAGAATGGTTTGAGGATCTCCAACATTTACTGTTTGACGAGCAATATTGCCTACTTTTTAACTTTTAAAAAAAAAATTGTAGCATGTACCTAGCCAACTACGGTTGCTAGACAAAGTTTCCTAAGCAGTTCTTTCATTATGATGCTCATTTCATCAAGAAGAATGTTCAAATGATTAATTTGTTGGTCTTTCTTCTGTTAGAGAAGTTGTATGTCATGTTAAAGCCTTCTTACAACATCTTCAATTTCTCCCTTTTTCCACTTCTTCTTAAAGTGGGGTGTTCTGTTTATAGAAATTGCTTATTCTTTATTGACTTGTATTTGGCCTTCAATTTATAGATTTGAAGCTACATTTCTGTGAGTATGGATTCTTTGATTAGGTGGATTTGGGACATGATCAACCATCCAGATAACTTCAACATTCATAGGATCATTATATTCTTCTTCTTCTTCGATATCATTATAGTAGTTATCAATTTCATCCAACTCGAGATCATCTCCAAGTTTGGACAACCGCTTCCAATATATGATTGGAGTGTCAGGGAATTCTTTATAGATTTGATTCTTTTTCTCTTTTCACTTTGTCATGTCAATAAAAGACTTCTTGTTAGGGGATAACTTCTGGACATGAGACCTAAGTCATCATTTATAGGTTTCTTTATTGGATCTTTTTGGAACCTAAACTAGTTGTCTTCTCAAAGTCATATATTGATGACCACCAACATTGGAATGTACCTTTGAATGGCTAGATTCATAATACCATTTTCAGGGCCTTCGTTCATCATATCTTATGTTATAGCCTCTTACATGTAGACTATCAGAAGGCTCTCCTGAGTGTTTTCTTCTGTAATATGGGTATCGACCCATATTAGGATAGAATTCTCTTTACTTTTGGTAGTATGGACGATGTCTAAACTCCTCTACATAAGGTCTTGCTAAAAATTTATTATTTTGAGGATGAATATCAGTTGAGGCAATGACTTCAGTAACAGATTTCCTCAATCTTCATTATAGATTTTTATCTTTAACAACCTTCAGTATTTTATATATTTTGGAAAAGGCAAATTCTTCCTTCTTTGGTGGTTGTGGATGTTGATGTGAAGTCTCCCAAAAAAGACTTCTCTAATTGGCCTTTATCATCATTCCTTTTTACCCACTTTAACGATTCAAATCTGTTATTTATTGGTACATTCGCCTCTAACAGCAGTGATGATTCTTGAAGGGTCTCGAGCACCCAGCCATTAGCTCGTAAGCTAGTGTTAGCCTTTCTTCTGGATTTCCTGGAAAGCTTAGCACTCGCATCAGGAACTTCAGCATTTTACTCTCCAGACAATACTTCATCCTGGATTATGTTCTGACTGGCTTTATTCTCGCAAAAAGATTGTAACTTGGTATCTTTTGAATTACTGGAGCAACAACATGTGCCATGGAGAGTCTTGAAAAATAGAGAGGCCCTCTTGGGATCCTGCTCATCAATAGCTTTAGTGGTAGGCTTCTTAGTAGTACCTTGGACAGTAGGTACGCTAACAGTATTCTTAGGAAGAAACTGTTGGAACTGCATCACTTTAGAAATGGTTCTAAAATGAATGGTTTCTTCAGCATAACATGTGTTCAGAATAGTTTGAGGGAACTACACTCTAGCTCCCTCACTCAAGTTTACAGTTATGAAGGACTTCACAGGCATCATATTATCAACCTCTCAGCAGAACTTACATGAATTAGAGTCAACCTGAATTCTGCTGAAAAAGAAAACACAGAACTGCATTGAATAAACATCTATATTTTTTTTTAGATGTTTTATTAATTTAGACTAATCATGAATTATCGTTTCATCCAAAGATGGAGAGAAAAGTAATCCCCAGCGGAGTCGCCAGAAATCTATTGGTTCAAGAAAAATTGCACAAATACACGAATCTCGCTTTGCAACCTTAGGATTCCATTTTCCTTAAGTCAGATTAAAGTTAACCAGATTTCTCCTGAGGGTAATGTTAGGGTTTAAAGATCTAGGGTCCTTACTTCCTATGAGCGCAAGCACTCATAGTTAATTACCTCTTACTACGTAAGAGAGAATTCTCAATTAAGAATGAATAAATTTTAGGTAATTTAAATCTCAAAAGTGGGGAAAACGGAGGTAAACCCGATCAAGATCTCATGGTTCCATCATCCTGGGTGTACCATATATTTCAGTCTACCAACGTTAACAATCATTGACCGTAGTGTCTAGGGAATCTGATTAGCAGTCATGGGTTGCCTCCTCTCAGGGATCCCGAGTATACTGAATTTATTAGGCATGAATTTTAATTTTATTGAGTGTTTTGGGGTTTACATTTATTAGAATACCTAGATATTTATTTAGTTTAGGATTTATAACTTCATTTAGAAGTAACCTAGGAATTAAGTTTGGAGCAGGTCTTATGGCTTCTTTAGGAAGTAGCCCAGGGATTTAAATTTGGTTTGGAACTTACGACTTTCGTAGAAAGTAGCCAAAACGTTTTATTTAGAATGGGGCTTTCTACTCTATTTATGAGTTGCCGAAGGATGGGTCTTACAACTTGACTCTACAACGAGGCTTCTTGGGGATTTTTATTGTTTAGGTAGGACTTATGGCTTCCCTTAGGAAGTAGCCTGAAAAGCGGGTCTTACAACTTAATCCTTTAGACCAAGATGCCCATAGGTTTAAATTCAATTTTTTAGTTAGGGTTTTAGGGTCATTGCAATTCATTTAAAATTTTCCTAAAATGTGGGTCTTATGGCTTCACTTAGAAGTTGCCCGAAGATTTAAATTTAGATTGGGATTTATAATTTTCATAGAAAGTAACCCAAGTATTTGATTTAAATTGAGACTTATAGCTTTCATAGAAAGTAACATGTTAGTTATTTGTAGGAATGTTAGGGTTGTTATACTTTATTTTAAAAGTATCCCTAACACATGGGACTTACGACTTCACTTAGAAGTGGCCCATTGATGGGTCTTACAACCTAACCCTATAGGCTAGGATGCCCGAATTATTATCTTCATTGTAAGAAGCAATACTATAAGGGAAGTGAAGCTTGGCTATGTTAATAGATGGAAATGAAATTCCATTTAAAAGCTATTAAGGAATCCAATAAAAGTGGCCATGATGAGCCTTATACTACAATTTGTTTTCCTTATAAATCCACTACGTCCTAGAGTTCCATGTTTTTCCATGAACTTTGAATTTTAAATTAAAAAAATGGAATAAGTTTATGCAATCAAGAGTATCATCACATATTTTTGTAATTTCATAATTTCTAATTCTTCAATAAGCATATATTCTTACTTTCTGCCACGGTTTAAGCTCTAGTAGGATGTCGCAAAATAAGTTAACTAGAAAAATTGAGGATTGATTATATTAGTTACATCATTGTTGTTATTCTTGCTGAAGGGTAAGGTTTATTTTTTAGTTAAAATAAATTTCCTATATTTGTATCCAATGTTTAAAATTGTGTATTCGGGTATTGAGGCATTTTTCATTCGTGAGTCGAGGCGTAAGCCTCAAGGCCAGTTGAGGCGTAAGCCTCAAAATCAAAATATTGTGTAAACATAAAATGATAAATTTTTAATATATTAATGAATGAATAATATAAAACATAAAAAAGCATAAGATATGAATTGAAATCAAAATATCCCAATAATAAGACAACATGAAATATAGTTCAACTCAAAATTCTATCATTCCCAAATCCAGTATTCTTTTTCATTAACATATAATTCCAATTTCCAAAAACAAATAGCAATGACATATCTCACATAAGAACTCATAAGTCATCAACTCTGTCATCACTAAGGGGTTCCTCATTTGAATCATCATTATGATGAACTGCTCTCTCCCCTTCCTCCTCTCCTATAGAGCCTAATGTCTGGCATTTACTTCAAGATTTATGTAAGTATATATATATATATATATATATATATATATATATATATATATATATATATATATATATATATATATATATATATATATATATATATATATATATATATAGGCAAGGTAGGCGTCCACCATGTTGAGGCGCAAGCCTCATAAAAAAAACTCGAGGCGTAAGCATCGAGGCATTTTTTACTGGAATTGCGCAAAGGCGAGCCTCATATTGCGCAATTTTAAACCATGCAGCCAGTATGCATCTTGCTTGGATTAACTTGAGAATCTCAAAGCTAATCTACATTCTCTCATTACATGTTTCTTTTTTTAAAAGATGACAAATTTCTTTTTTTAAATGCTAAAATCATTAATTATTTCAGTTTTATTTTAAATTAACAATTTGAATTTTGCATCTTTTTTATGATATTTATTGAATTTTGATTAATCAATTAATAAATTTTCCAATTCAACTACTCTCCAAATTAAAACAAAAATTAATAAACTCGTTGAGCAATTTTGGCAGCCTCCCGACATCCCATCCGCACTGAGGGAGAAATCGGGATGGCATTTATCGTAATTTCTTCTAACCCGGACTTAAGGTCAACGGCATACGGTCTTCGATTTAAACCACCTCGGTCGGACCTATGGTCGACGACATGAGGTCTTCAATTTAAATTCTTCCCTACTGGATTTAAAATTGATGGTACGAGATCTTGTATTTAAAACTATCCCGACCAGACTTAAAGTCGACAGTGCAAGGTCTTGAATTTGATGCTTGTTTGTTAAGAATTTTATACTATATATATATATATATATATATATATATATATATATATATATATATATATATATATATATATATATATATATATATATATCGGTTTACATATGTATTGTTCATTTTTGTTGTTTTCGATTGTAGTGGACAGCAGTTTAGATACTTAAATTTATAAGCAAATGTAAATCGATAGGAGACTAAAATCAATTTTGGACTTATTTGTGAAATGGAGTTAGAGAAACAAGCATTTTAATATCAATAATGTATTGTAGACTCTCATATTAATAATCACTAGTTAGAGCAGATTTTTCTACAAGGATATTTTGAGCTCTTTTATTCTGTACACCTTGACCATTAGAAAAAACTATCCTTGTTTCTAGAGTCAATCCATTCAGAAGCATGGCCCACAAGTTACTGTGCATTAATGACTGAAGGTAATCCCTTTAACCTCTATTGGAGGGCTGCAAAGAACTTTCCTGTGTCATTATCATAGAGAACATGCGATGAATGTGAGGGATCAGACATGTTCGGAGTGGATTGGGGGGTCGGACTGAGGCAAGTAGATTAGATACACATAGAGGGAAATGACACCGAAGGGATTAGGGCTTTGGGGCGATCATCAGAGACGAGTCACACAGGGCCAAGAGGTATCAAGCATTTGATCAACAGTGGGGAAGAAGTTGGAGGCTCTTGAACATGAGGAGAGATTTTGAACAGAGAGCGTTAGAACCCCTTGTTTGGTTTCTTTTTTCTCTTTTATTTATTGACTTTACTAAATGGAGTTATGGGAATGAAGATTTTCTTTGTTTGTGCAAGCAAACATGTGCAATGGGCCCCAGATTGTAGTGTGAAAAGATGCCTTTGTTTAATGAAATTGTTCTTTTTCCATTTTTTCTTTTTTTTAGTCAACAATGGAACATTGCATTTTATCCGCATGTCCTTCGGTGTTCGTAAGGACCGCTTTGTATAGTTGAAAGATGATTGACATCACTCATAGGGAAGTTTCCATAATTATAGTTTGTCCACTATCATTATTCACAAGAGCACGAATATGCTTGTTTGTCAATTAATGATTGCCACTTTCTATCGTCAATCATGAAAGATTCATCATATGCATGACAAACCTTTTTGTTGTTTGATGTGTTTGCTTGCAAGTTTCTATGAGTGTTGTACACTAACCATGAACATTTATAGATGATTTACAGTGCACCTTGGACTTTGGAATGTTTTACTTGCAATCAAATTACTCGTTCCCTTAAATTTTATTATACACATTGATTGGCAAATTATTGCCTTTGTAATTGTATCTTTCAGCACTTGTGGGAACTATTGTATGCATCCCTAATGTAGTTGATGTTAGTTATAACGGTGACTTTGTTGTTATTAAGCAAACTGATATGTTCATTTGTGTCATTATTGATTATCGACCGAGTTATATTTTCCTCCAATTTCTTCATACACAACAATTAACAAGTTGTCAAGTTTAGTGTAGCCTTATTCAATTAAAGTTCATTCAAGTTTTGTTTGAGTAGGTCCCCTGTTTATTTGTTGACTTGAATTCAAGTTCTTATATTAAATTCAAATCTAGTTAAAGTCCAAATTTGTAAATCTTTTGATGTTTAAACGTTTGCAAGTTCAAGTTAGACTCGTGCTCATTGTTGTTCCCTTCTGGATTAGAGTCCAAGTCCTTTTTAGTCAAAGTACAAGTTCTTTATTCGTGTCCCAATTGTTCAAGTCATGCTCAAATAAAGTTCTTCTCAAGTCCAATTTCAGATCAAGTTCTTTCTAGTTGAGTTTGATTCAAGTTCACTTGTCTCCTATTGTATTCAATCAAGTTCAAATTATGTTCAAAGATTCACAAGTTCGAGTCCAAGTTCTTTGTCATTATATGTGCAGGTTCAAGTTCTAGACTGAGTTTGAGTAGAAGTTCAAGTTCAAGTTGAAACTCCTTGCACCAAGTTCATTTGAGTCAAGTTGGAGTCAAATGAGTTCAACTCAAATTCAATGTCTTGTGTAATCCAAAGTCGATTCAAGTCCTTGTGATTTATTTAGGTTCGGATTCATTTAGGTCCAGATTATATTTATGTTCAAGTTCTTTGCTTGGTTTATTTGAGTTCAAGTTCACAAGTCCCGTTGTCTCTTGAGTTCAATCAAGTCCAAGTGCGGTCTTATATTCACCCAAAATTTTGGCAGCCTCCCGACCTCTCCCTCGTTTAGGGGAAGCTATAGGAAACCGGTCCTCCTGCCACGCTAGAGAAAAGATTGCACAATATGTGTCCTTGGACATCGCGGCCTTGAAATCTTCAACCCCACCACGCCAGAGAAAGTCGTGTATTGATCTTCGGTACCTATTTCAAAAGAAAAGCAGTTGTTTTCCTGCAGGTACAGAGCCGTGTATGGGTACTTAAGATTGTCCCCACCATATTACAAAAAGTGTGTATATGGCCTACCCGCCTCGCCGAAGGTGTTGCACCAAGTTTCTTTCTCACCATGCTAGAAAAAAACGTATATAATATATAGGCTTGACCTGACCCCATTTAACATAGTTTACAACCTTTTCAAACAAACCAATATATCATATAGGCTTCCCTAGGTCTCTTAAACTTTCCTAAGACTAGCACTATTAGCTAGCACTACCTAGCTAGAAAAATTAGCCAATGATTCAATTCAAGTTACCCTAGCTCACCCATGCCCATGGAATGACTCAAACCTCTTGGCCAACCCCTATCAAACTTCCCATAACAGCCTTGGCCACCAGAACCACCCCAAATATTGAAATCTTGTATAAAGCCCACACTAAATAGTTTATAAATATTCCCTTCTCTAACCATTTTGGGTTCAAATTTCATTACCAAAACCTCCCCTAATGTGAGAGGAATCATGACTAACCCTTCCTTAGATTTTCATATCCCTCTAAGTGGAAGATCAATTAATTGCATGAGAGAGCTTAATGGGGAAAGAAGATATTTTTATCCACCGCTCCTTGATCCACATTTCTTTGCAAAAGTTACAAGAAATCCTCTAAAAAACTAACCAATACCAAGAATTTCCTTCAAAAAGACCAAACATTTTAATCAAGATCCATTAATTAAGCATATTAGATGAAGAAGAAATTGGTGGATGGCTACTATTCATAGTGGGAGGTGGAAGATGAAAGTAAGAGTCATCCGTTTAATTTAAATGGAATGAATAATGTGGATCAAATCAGATGATATTATATTTATTACTCAAAATTATTTCTTGATTTGATCATAACTAGATGATCTACAATCTAATGCCTAAGATCAAATTTGATGGCGTAATAGATACCCACCATAACATAAACAAATGGAGGACCAAGTCAGCCCCGACTTGATTAAATCCAATGTAAAAATTTAATTATTCTAAGAAAACTACTATAACTTTAAATATTTGAAGTAAATTTATTTGTAGGCTCAATTTCATAAATAAGGGATTTATGGATTCAACCAAGAATTTAGAAAATAGTAAAAACATAAGGAAAATATTTCTATAAAGTTTTTTATATTATTTTAATAATGTAATAAAAATTAATAAAGAAAATTAACCACTCTATCAAAAAGTGCTTTTATTTGAATAGGATATTTAATAAAGGTGGGTGATATATTTTATTAAATTTTTCAGTGAAGATTATGAGAATACAATTGACTTTATTGTCCTTAGCACCCTAAATGAAAATAAATATTTTTTTGTTTTTATCGACATATTAGTAAAATCAAAGTTAAAGAGGCTTTAAGGAAAATAAAGTGTGAAAAATCTTTTGGACCTGATGATGTTCCAATAGAGGTGTGAAAATGCTTAGGAGATGAAGAAATTTGTTAGTTTACTAAACTTTTTAATATTATTTTAAAGACTAAAAAGATGCCATAAGAGTGAAGAATAAGTTTGTGGATTTCTATTTTTAAGAATAAAGGTGATGCACAATATTATGCGAATTATAAAAGAATTAAGTTAATGTATCATACTTTAAAATATGGTGGAGAATTATGGAGCATAGGTTGCGGCGTGACACTAACGTTTGTCAAAATCAAATGGATGGTTAAAGTGGATGAATGCATTGGGCTTGTTGTGTGATAGAAAAGTCCCTCTCAAACTTAAGGGAAAATTCTATAAGATGGTAGTGAGACCTACAATGCTTTATAGTGTTGAATGTTAGCCATTAAAAGAGAAGCATAACATTAAGTTAAGTGTTGCATAGATGTATTAGGTTTTTTTTTTTCCTTTTAATGCAATTTGCATTTCTTCAAAAAAAAAATGTTGCATAGATGAGAATGCTCAGGTGGATGAGTGGATTTACTCTTAAAGACAGGATATGGAATGAGCATATATGTGAAAAGGTTGCAGTAGCTACATTTGAAGATAAGATTAGAGAGATTAACCTTAGATGGTTTGGTCACATAAAATGATCTCTTTCCGATGACCCGATTAGGAAAGTAGATATATTAAATTTGACTTATGTTATGAAAGGTAAAGGTAGAAGTTAGAGTCTTGGCTAGAAAATTTTAGAAATGAGATTTCTTTATTAGATTTATATGAGAATTTGACTTTTAACATGATATAATGGAGAAAAATGATTCGTGTAGCTGACCCCACATAGTGGGATACAGGCTTGTTTTTCTTGTTGTTGTTAGAACAGAAGCATGATATTCTAAACAAAGAGTATATTAAATTAAAAGAGGCACTTAAGGAGTTAGAAAAAGATGAATTAAATTTATAAGAGGATAAACATGCATTTAAAATATAGGTGGGAATATTAAAAGTGCTAATGAAATTTTAATAAATATTGTTGCAAGAATGATTGTTGCAATGTTAAATATGACATCAATTACAAAAACATTCTAAGCTGATTTTGATTTGAAAGTCTTCAATAATCTGAAGTATGATTTCTCTGAAATGTTAGTACACACAAGAACAAAAACAATGCTTTTAAAATGTGTTAGGACAAAATAATAATTCAAACAATAATATTTGAAATCATAAAAAATATACAAGTTGCAAGAATGTAAAACTTATAAAACTAAGTAGAAACTCTCTCAACAATTTTCCACTTTTTGATAATGGAAAAATAATTATTGTTTATGTAAAATTGAAAGTCCTAAGTTTCTCCTAAACTTCCCCTGAATGAATAAGCATGTGAGTATATAAGCATTTATTATGAACAAATCATTTTTTAAATTTTAAAGTTTTTCACACAAAAAGATGATCAACGAGAACCAAAACCCTAAACATGAACAAAAAAAAAAAAAAACACAAGACATGAACAAAAAATAAGACAAATAATTTTTCTCTCCCTTTTTGACAACAACAAGAAGAGAGGAAGAAACAAATAACATACATGTAAGAAGTCATTTGAGAAGCCTTTGATAATTGATCCTGAAAGAGATTAAGTTATCTTTGCAATAAAAATATAAATTTCATTAGAAAAAAAAAAAGAATTCATATGATTTAAATATAGATATAACATAGACATGAAAAAATATCAAGATTAGGAATCAGTATAGACAATCAGATAATGAAAATTATTGCAAAGTAAATGAAATGAAAATTTATTTACTTCAAATTTCAATATAAAATAAAATTGAATAAAAGATTCATTTAAAATTAAAGATTTAAAGCTAGAGGAAACATCATATAATTGTGGCGCTTTGCTCATCATTTCAAAACTTGTGGCATACTTTGTGCATATTTTTATATTGGGCTAATTTTGTACCTCTTTTTCAATATGCAAATCATTGCACATTCTTTTAATTTTTGTACGTTTGTACATTTTTCAAATTTTTACATTGATCTTTCCAAGATTGATAATCTAAAAGCTCAAATTTCTCTAAGTACAAAGATACTTATATTGAAAAGAGAAATGAAAAATAATAAAACATCAAAATTGCAATAATAATATTAAAGTTATGTTAGTCTATAAAGAAATAAGAGATTGATAGCCTTAACTTGATCGAGTTATAAGCTAATTTAAAATTTTGAAAATTTAGATTTTCTAATGAATTCAATTTTGTATTGCTTTTCAAATTATACCACTTATTAGATCAAATATGCTAGGCTAATCATATAGGCTAACAAACATTTCTGAAAGAGATAAAAAACAACTAAAAACAAGACAAAGTATGCTTTATTGATATCAAGGTAAATGATAATACATTTGAGAACAATTGATATCAATTTTAACTTGAAAATAAAAATAACTAATATAAAAACACAAAAAAAATACGGTACAAAAAATCCAAACATCATCACATTGCATCATAAGTATGAAAATGACAATCACAAAAGAAGTACAGTCATCATTATGAGGGGCCCTGATTTGGAAGAGGTGGTTGGTTAAATAAATTAAAATAGCTATTCATCATAGTTATATTCGTGTTGAATGATTCAAATTGATCTCTTACCCAGCCCATATCCTACTGATATTGAAAATCCTACTACTGAAGATGAGTTTTAATTTGATCAAAATGTTGATCAAAGTGGCTCTCAAGATGATCAAAGCACTAGACCATCTCCTGAAAGTTTGGTCCAACAGCAAGTGCAGGTGTAGGTCTTCTCCTTTCTTCCTCAAAGTCACCACTTTTGAATTGTGCATCTTTATTAAAAATTGCTCAGAATGATCCATCATTATAGTAGATAGTCTCTTCTAGATGTTGAACATAATGAACTAGTTCATACTTCTTTTCAAGAATATGGGTCACAAGATGTCTTAAGGCTATATTCTTCTTTCTCTTATGGGAGGCATGTCCAATCTCAGAAAGTCCATACATAAAATCAATGATCATTTGGGCTTCGTCTATTGGTTGGCTAGTCATAATCAAGTATGTTAAAGTGGAAAGAAGAGGAGTAATATTTATTCGATCAGCAGCTTTAGGAATTATGAAAGTCCGAATAACATGTTGGATGATTCGAGCATTTCGGTTAAGAGTGAACACCTTAGACACATGACATACATCACTAATCCCTTTAATAACTTGATTTATCACAATCCAGTTAAACTTAGAGGAAGAGATAAAGGTATGGGCTCTAATACCTTGAGTCCTTAAATTTTAGAATATCCCTAAATCCTCCTTAGTTATTTCTACCTTCTTTTTCAAAACATAAAATCTAATCACACTCTGGTCAGTATTGAAGTTTATGTTTGCAAGGAAATAGTTAAATGTTTCCTTGTTGTAGGAATGGATTAGGATCAGAATAAAAGCAAACTGAGTAGAAGAAAAAAGGTGCATTACTTTAAAGTTAATGTGCTACTGGAGAAGAACTCTAGAAGGGGTGATTTTAGCGGAAACGAACCTAGGAAAAGATTTTTTGCTTGCTTTGGACAAGAAATTTTCTTTAGGATTTCTAGAGGAAGGTCCCCTAGTTAGTCCCTTAGCCACTCTTGTCCTTTTGCTTGAGCTTGCCATTTGATAAATTTGGAAATATGAGAGGCTTTGGAAAGGCTTTTGAAGTGTATGAAAATAGAGTTTTAAACCCTTTTATTTAAAAAAAATGATCTTTCGTACATACTAAATAGGTTTCGTACTGTATGATGCTGAGTTCATACGTACAAAATAAAATTTTGAATGTACGAATTAATGCATCCAAAATGAAATAGCTTTTCGTAATCATGCAAGTTAAGAGGCGTCC
Source organism: Dendrobium huoshanense (assembly GCA_016618105.1). Classification (NCBI taxonomy): domain Eukaryota; kingdom Viridiplantae; phylum Streptophyta; class Magnoliopsida; order Asparagales; family Orchidaceae; genus Dendrobium; species Dendrobium huoshanense. The sequence continues at coordinate 42,862,296 of CM028352.1, read as the reverse complement.
TTTCATACAGACTTTTTGACCAAATGATCATACTGACGAACAGGTGTTCTTCATGGACGATCAGTTATTTAAGATCATTTTTATGACGGTTTGAAATGTCCCGTACTCAGAATGCCACGAGTTCGTATGGATTAACTCAAGGTTCGTATGTATGATCAAAAATAAAAAAAACTAATTATGTCAATATAGCCAACTATATGCGTACATACAAATGAATATATATCGTCCAGACGATCTGAGGATCGTACAGACAAACTGTAATAACAACTAAAAAAATTGCACACAGACTGTTCAACTCAACATTCTATACGTTACAGTATTTGTCCAGTATGAAATTGATTTCATATAGACGAATATCACACTTTGAAAATTTTGTATAATTGCTCAAAAATATGATGTCAATGTGCATTTTGAAAATACACAAAATAAAAAGAAAAAAGACACTAAAGCAAACATGCGCAAAAATAGAAAAAAATAACAAAGTGAAATAAAAAACACAAAAACACACTCACAAAAAAAAATACATATCAATGTTGCAGGAACTTTAATTAAGCATTTAAATCAATCACAACAAGCCTTGTTCTTAATATACTGAAAGTATCAAAGGCTATTGATTTCATAAAAATATATGCATGTTGATTTTCAGTTGAAATATGATTGAGTTCAATTTCTTCTTTGGATACATGATCCCTTATGAAATGATGCCTGATGTCAATATGTATGGTTCTTGAATGTTGAATAGGATTTTTTGAAATATAAATAGCACTAGTATTATCACAATAAATGAGAATTGTGCCTATTATTAATCCTAAATCAATTAATTATTATTTCAACTAAAGTACTTGTGCCACACAACTTCCTAATATAATGTATTCAACTTCAATAATACATAGGGCTTTGAAATTTTGTTTTCTACTGGTCCAAGAGACTAAAGAATTTCTAATAAATTGACAAGTTCAAAAAGTACTCTTTCTATTAACCCTACAACCTACAAAGTCTGAATTTTAATATCCAATTATTTCAAATGAAGAGCTAAACTTAGGATACCAAATTCCTAAGTTCTGAGTTCCCAAGAGATATCTCAAAATCATTTTCACTGCTACCAAATGTAATTCTTTTGGATCTAATTGAAATCTAGCACATTAAAAAATACTAAACATAATATCAGGTCGGCTAGGTGTCAAGTAAAGAAAGATCCAATAATTCCTCTAAATTTATTTTGATCAACAGATTTTCTCTTTGGGTCCTTATCCAATTGAACTGAGGAACTCATAGGTGTACTAACAGGTTTTGCATTATCCATTTTATACTTTTTGAGAATGTCCTTAACATACTTTGACTGACTAAGAAATGTACCCTCCTCAATTTGTTTAATACTAAATCCTTGAAAATAACTCAAATCTCTCATTAAGCTCATCTCAAATTCACTACTCATTATTTTAGAAAAATTATCACAAAAATTTTTATTTGTAGATCCAAATATGATATCATCAACATAAATTTGTACAATGAGTATATCCTCTCCTAATTTCTTTAAAAAAAGAGTTATGTCCACACTTCCTTTTTTAAAAGATCTCTCAAGTAGGAAGGTGTTCAACCTCTCATACCAAGGGCATATGTTTCAATCCATATAATGCCTTTTTCAATTTAAAAATATGATTTGAGTATTTTGAGTTTTTAAAGCTTGAAGGTTATTCAATATAAACATTCTCTTAAATTATTCCATTCAAAAAGGCACTTTTAACATCCATTTGATACATTTTAAATCCTCTAAAACAGGCAAAGGCTAACAAAACCTTAATTGCTTTAAGTCTAGCTACATGGGCAAAAGTCTCCTCAAAATCAATCCCTTCAATCTAATTATACCCCTTAAACACCAATCTAGTCTTATTTCTATTGACTACTCTTGAGTCATTCATTTTGTTCTTGTTTACCCACTTAGTCCCAACTACACTTTGATCCTTTAGCCTTACAGTTAATTCCCAAACTTTATTTCTTACGAATTGATTTAATTCTTCTTACATTGCCAAAATAAAAAGTTCATCTAAAAGTGTTTGATCAATATTTGTGGATTCTATCATAGAAATAAATGCTGAGTGATTGACTTCTTTATTTAGTCCACGACTAGTCCTAACACCCTCACTAGGTTCACCTATAATCAATTCTTTTGGGTGGTTTTTAGAAAATCTCAATCTCTAGGCAACGGGTTTTCTATCTCCAAGTTTTCATCCAAAATTATTTTCTCAATCTTTTGGGGGTCAATTTCTATCTCATCCTCTTCAACAATTGGATCTTCCAAAATTCTAGATTCATTAAATAAAATATGTGTGGTCTTCTCAATTATCAAAGTTATTTTATTGAATACTCTATAAGATTTTCCAACACTAGAGTATCCTAGAAAAATTCTTTCATCTGATTTTTGATCAAATTTTTTTAAGGCAGATGTTTCATTATTATGAATGAACACCTTACATCAAAAGACATGCAAATATGATAAATTAGGTGTTCTCCCTTCAAGTAACTCATAGGGTATTTTATTCAAGTTTGATCTGATGTTCACCTATTCAAAACATAACATGTTATGCTAACCGCTTCATCCCAAAAATATTTAGGAAGTGAATATTCTGCCAACATGGCTTGAGCGGCTTCTATTAATGTTCTTTTTTCCTTTCGACTTTTCCATTTTACTGAGGGGTTCTAGGTGTAGATATATTGTGATCAATTCCTTTCTCCTTAAAGAAATCCTCAAATTTCTCATTTTCAAATTATCCACCGTGATCACTTTGAATCGTTAAAATCTCACATCCTAGTTCCTCTGAATCAAAGTAAAAAAATCTCTAAACTTCTCAAATGATTAACTCTAATGATATAAGAATTGAACCCATGCAAATCTAGAAAAATCATCCGCAATCAAAAATCCGTATACCTTCCCTCCTAGACGTACAGTTCTAATTGGTCCAAAAAGATCCATATGCAAAATCTCCAATGGTTTACTAGTTTTATGATCTTTATTGGACTAAAAAGATGACTTTACCTATTTTTCTAATTGACATGTATCACAAAGGTGATCCTTAGTAAAGTCTAGTTTTGGTATACCTCTCATTAAGTTCTTTTGGGTAATCCTCATAAAGTTTTTCATAGTAGAGTGATAAAGCCTACTATGTCATTGTCATGACTCATCAGAAATAGTTTTTAAATAAAAAGTAGTAGGCATTTTGATACAATTCAAATCTAGCATATAAACATTATTTACTCGTATACCATGTAAAATATTATTACCATTCATGCTTAATATGCAGCTAGTAGGAAAACATTTAACACAATATCCTTTATCACATAGCTGACTAATACTCAGAAGATTATGCTTTAAGTCTTCTACTAATAAAACATTAAAAAAAAAAAAGTATTTCAAGTTCCTTATCATATCTAATCTCACCATCTTCTTTGTAGTGTTATCTCCAAGTGTAACCCTGCCTCTACTCCTGGCTTCCAACTATATGTTCTCTAGTCATATGCTTTGAGAACCCGCTGTCCAGGTACCATTTGCTCTCACAAGACCTTGTGTGAGAGCGAGCCTACAAAATCATCAAATGTTAGACCTGGGAACCCAAACAAGTTTTGGTTCTCCTTTTGGAAATTTTAAAATAGATACATGTATGATATGTGTAGGTTTATGCATCTTCGGCTTTCACACTAAATAAATTTTTCTATCCAAAGTACAGGTGTGTGATATATGTCTAATCAATCCATAATTATAGCATTTAACTCCAGGAAAAAGATTTATTAATCTTCTATAATTATTCTCTCTATTCTTGGATTGTATAAATTTTGGATACAAAATAGGATTAGTGAAATCTTCAAGTCTTGGGGGTATCCTATTTTCCTCGAGAACTTTTATTTTTAATCTAAAAAATGTATTCATATCTTCCAACACACGATTAGTATAATTCAACTGATATTTTTTACTCTCTGATTCATCCTTAAAATATTTAAATTCTCTTTCCATTTATGTAGGATGATTTTAAATTTTCATTAGCCTTATTCAAATCATTGAACTCATCAAGTAATTTCATGTGATTGCTATCAATTAATGCATGATCTTTCCTAAGGATTTCATGTTCTCTTTATATTTCTTATAATTCTAAGTTCATACTAGCATGTATTTTCTTTAGTTTCCTATATACATCATATATTATTTTAGAGACTTAAAAAAGTTTAGTATAAGTTAAATCATATACCTCTTCTTCATTGAATTGATCAAGATTATCAGCCATCAAGCACTTCCTTTTTCCTTTTTAGTCTCTAACGAGTGTGAAGTTGAGTCCCCAGAAAGCTCTTTGAAATTTCTTCTTGCCCTTCTTCATATTTGGTTTCTCCTCTACCTTCTCCTTGCTAAGAGTGACTTTAAGTTTTAGGCAATCTGACTTAATGTGTCCAGGTTTCCTAAACTTGTAACAAATCACTTTATTAAAAATCTTGACATTCCTATTGAACTTACCTCAATTCCGTTACTAATGTCTCTTTTGCTTCCTCTTTAGAAAGCTTCTGAATTATCTAGTCATTAATTTCATGTCGTCCTCATCCTCAAATTGTGATAGATCACTCTATGATTCCTCCACTTTCAGTGCTATGTTCTTCTCCTTTCGTGGTTCTCCTATATCAATCTTTCTTTGACTAACTCCTTGCTCGTAAGTAATTAGTGATCTAAGAAGATTGTCAACGGAGTAAACATTTAAATCTTTAGACTCTAATATAGCAGTAATTTTTACATCATAAGTAGTAGGAAAATAATGAAGATCTTATTAACCATTTCAGCATTTATTAATTCCCTACCTAGTACATGCAAAGAAGTGACTATCTGAGTGATTCTTGTGTATATATTAGAAATAGATTCATTTGGTTTCATGCAAAATAATTTATAATCATGCAAAATAATTTAACTTCATTAGTCCCTTTATAAGTTATACAGAGTCTATCCTATATGTCCTTTCCACTATTGCAAGTGGAAACTCACATGTAGTCCTCTAACTTAAGTGCACAAAAAAAATTTAAACATTTAGCATTAAGTTGTGCTAAGTCACGTTCTTCTATAGTCCAATAAGTAAAGGGTGTTTCTACTCTAATGCCATCAACAAATCTAGTTGGTTTTGTATAACCTTCATGTACTAAGATCCACATATGATAATCAAGTGACTGCAAAAATGTAGACATGCATGTTTTCCAAAAATCAAAAGAGATATTATCAAACAAAAGAGGTATAGTGATCGAATACCCTTCAGGTGTGTTTCGATTTCCGAAAGTAGCCATATTCATTAATCAAAAAGTAGTTTAAACTTATGATTTTGAAACACTGCTCTGATACCACTTGTTAAATATGAGTTAGGTTGTTATACCTAAGCTTATGTCCTAAAGGCTAACAAAGAGGAGGGGGGTGAATTGATAATTTAAAATTTTGCCTCTTATTTTAACTAAAAATTCAAAATTGATTAAAAAAAATGAGCAAGTTGATTTTTATGTTTTCAAAAATAATTTTTCAACCACGGAAAAATAAAAGTAGAAATTAAAGGCAGCAGAAATAAAAAAGACAAAGGTTTATAGTGGTTTGGTCAAACACGACCTACATCCACTCCCTAAAGTCTCCCACTTCATGTATTGCACTATTACCACTAATGTCTCTTCTTTTGCCCTCAAAGCAAGACTAAGAAGCCTTCACAAAAAAATTCTCTTCCACCACTACTCGATGTGGCAGAAAATCATCATCCTTTTACACCATCCAAGTGTCGGCAGAGAACCTTCTACTGTTCACACTCTCCAAGTGTAGGCAGAGAACCTTCCGCTGTTCACACTCTCCAAGAGTGAAGAAATCACACAGTACACATAAAGATCCTTACCTTTGAGTAACCAAGTAAAACTTTTACGCTCAAATAGTAAGAAATCTCCTTCAAACACACTCTCTCACTCTCTCCTTCAAATTATCTTTAGTATTCATGAAGACCAAGTGATAAAAAGATTGCATTACAATCTTAAGTGGACCTTTTATAGAAAGACACAAAAAACCATCCAAAAAATTACATTTTTCAAATATGTACATTCACGATCGTCCCGTACGATTGTATTTTGTATGTACAAATAATATAAAAACTGTTGCGTACGATCTCAAATAAAATCAATATGAAATTCTTTCATACATGATCATCATCCCGTACGAACTTGGTTTTTCTACTACAAATATTTAATTTTTAAAGTTTGTTGGTACAAAAAGTCATGATGAATTCTAAGTATATAGAATAGAGTCCTTCGTCCCGATACGATTGGATAATATCGTCCATATGAATAAAGCAATTGACAAATCCCGAGGAGATTATCCTGGGATGATTGGATAATATTATCCGTATGAACAGAGCAATTGAATAATCTTGAGGAGATCATCTTGGGATGAATGGGAATAAAAATCGTCTGGACAAACAGACCAATTGACAAATCCTGAGGAGATCATCCTAGGACAAATTAGGAAAATCGTTTGGATGAAAAAAGCAATTGAAAAATCTTAAGGAGATTGTGTTGGGATGAATTAGAAATATCGTCTGGACGATCTATACTTAGAAAAAAATTTACCCTCTCTGTTCAATCCATTTCTCATTTGGGAGTATAACTAACCAGATCATTTTGTATGAACATGGTTTGTATAGTACGATTAGTTTAAAAATGTGAATTTTAAAACTCTTCCCCAGGTGTGTGTGTGCTTAGTTACTCAATTACAATCACACTCTCTCACACTAAATAAAATGAAAAATATAGACTTCAATTAACAAAACATTCTAAGCTAATTTTTATTTGAAGTCTTCAATAATCTGGAGTATGATTTTCCTGAAATGCTCGTACACACAAGAGCAAAAATAATTCATCCAAAATATTTTAGGAGAAAATAATAATAATAAAATAATATTTGAAATCATAAAAATATACAAGTTGCAAGAATGTAAAACATGCAAAGCTAAATAGCAACTCTCTCAATAACTTTTACCTAAATTTTTGGTCAAAGGGGTTTACTTGGTCAAATTTACAAAGTTAGGCCCTAAGACCACCTCCCTTGCATTCAGGGGGTCAAACCAAGTTCATTGAGCTCAGACCTATGTCTTGGGTCAACTTGGTTGACTAGGTCAACCTCGGTTGACCCATTAAGCCCTAATGGGTCTAATTTATTTTCAAAGCCTACTCAAACCTATCTTTGGCTCAAATCTTCCATCCCATGGACCTATCTAACCAAGTTGACCAAGTTAACCCTTGACATGTAAAAAAATGCATTTTATATGGCAAAAAAAATGTAAGTTTTTATGCTAATTTGGAACTACCATGGAATTTTTGGTGTAGTTAACCCTACATGCCTAATGGAGGAAAGCTAAAATAAGATAAAGAGGCATTTTCTCCTCAACAAACGTGTGGGACATGGTTATTGTCCTATAATTCTTATCAAAGGCATATAAAGGCTTGTTGTATGGATGCAAAATCTTATTTTATATCAACACCATGCAAGAGACATGACAATTTCCATTTATTGGTTGTGCCTAGTTCTAAGCATAATATGTTGCTTCATGTTATATGACCCTCATAAATCTTAAAGCATATAATATACAAAGAAGAGTGGAGGAGATTGAATACTTGGGGACTAAGCTAGCTTTAGAAAGATTTTTTAAAGAAGATTTCTACAAGATGATATAGAATATTCGGGCTTTAGTTATTGCATGGGGAAATAAACACTTTTCATTAGCAGGGTGTATCACACTGATTAATTCTTCTCTCATTCCTTCGGTCATGTAAATAATGACCAAATCCCTTCTTTTGAAAGCTATGTTGGAGGAGGGGGAAAGACCTACAAGAGTTTATTATGGGACAAGGATGTTCTAACAAGAGGTATGCACTATGTTGCTTGGGGGAAATTTTGTAGGTGGTCTTGTGTTTCATGATGCATCAAGATGGTTTGTTGCTCTTAGATCGATGATTGCTTGGGATTTTATTTACAAATTGAATAGTCTTTTTCATAAATTTATGAAGGATAAATATGGTCATTATACAGGGAGACAAGAAGGGTGTATAGGCGATTCAGGAAGAAGGAAAATTATTTGTGAAGGAGCTAATATCTTCTAAAGTTGCATTTGGTGGAAGCTTAAAGATGGAAAGAGCTTGGATGTTTTGGACCAAATTTGGATTTGGGACCATGCCTTGGATGATGGCCCACTTTTTGCAATGTGGAAAGGCTTTATAACACTAAGGTGGAAGAATTAATTTCTATAAAGTGTCGTTGGGACTAGCAAAAGCTTATGGAAAGTTTTGGTGAGGAATTGGTTCAAAAGATCTACACTATTCCCATTCAGAGTAGGGAACTATAAGACATAATTGAATTGGTAAGGAAATTGATTGGATCAACTATTGCTGCAATTACTTACTATAAATTTTTTGATTCGGAGGAGGACCTGGTCAAAGTTATCTTCAAGTTTAAACTATACCGCTATGAATGTATTTTTTGGTGGTGTGTCTATCATGGAATTATACAAATGAACTAGTGGCTGATTGCTTGGGTCTTGAAGTTAATGTTCAATTTCCTATAAGCTTTCTAATAATACTTTGTAAGAGTCTTTGGCATCCATTGAAGCTTCATTTTTTGAAAAAACTTTGAATAGAGAACTTGAAAGGGAGAGAGGAAAGGGTGGTGATTTAGAGAGGGAGAAGATCCTTGGAGGTGGTTTAAAGGAAGTTTGGAGGGGATTTCACACGGTTACTCTGGCAAGCTTGCACCTTAGTACCATTGGATTCAAGGTTTATCTTGAGAGAAGTTTTGGGAAGAAGAAGGATCTCTTTGGTTTTTAATGATTCAGCTCCTCCACATCACCAGGGAAGGTGGAAGCTATTTTGTGTAAGGGCTTCTCTGCCTAGCTGTGGAGGGTTATAAAGCCCTATTAACTCCCCTTTGTTCAAATCACGGCCAAGGGAGCTTTATTTCTCTCCTAGTCTAATCTAGGATTAATCCATACCGTCCATCATAGGGTTAGAGGTATAAATAGGGCCATTAGGACTTCACGTAGGGGAACTTGCAATTATTTTCATCCTAAGCTCCCTCAACCTGAGAAATAGTGTGTGTGTGAGCTCCTCCAACCTCTCCCATCTTTCCCAATCAAAACTCACCAGTCAAAGCTCACTGACGATGATCCTCTAGTGAACCAAAGGCCAAAACCTTCCAAGTTGATTTCCCATCAATCCAAGGCGTATCAAAGTTTGATTTCAACTAGAAAATCATATGATGATAGTCTACAAGCTCAAGCATATCTAGATCTCATGAATCCTTTCATTAGATTAAGATAAATATGAAACCCTAGGCTAGGACACTTTGAGTTAATTAGCGCTTCGAAAATCGCATTTTAGATCTCGTAAACTCCCCCCCATAAATACTCTTAATATCTAGATCTTACGTTTAAAGTTTTGCTAGATTTGATCCATCGGATGAGAGAATGAGCCAAAAAATATTTTAGGGTTTTGATTTATGTAACCCGAGTGTTACGTAGAATCCAAATCGTTGATTGCACGATCAACTTTCGGATTCATCCGTTCCGCGGTGCTCGTCCGACCGCAAATCCGTTCCCACATTCGATCTCTCAATCCGACGAGATCGCAATTGTCCACTCAAAATAGCAGATGATCCGACGACTTAAACCGCACACTAACGTGGTTAATGAAACTGCATCGCTCAGTCACCGTTGCTCCAACTATAGTCAATGATTGTGTGGTGGCATAATCATTGCCAATGATTGGTCACCAACGCATGGTTTTGAATGAGCGAATCAGGCATCGCATCGTACGGTCACCGATAACAGTTTAATTAAATCGATTTAAAATCATTTTTAAATCCTTTTTTAAAATAGATTTTTTCAAAATTTAATTTAAAATTATTTCAAAATCCAAAAAAATGCATATAATATATCAAAAATTTTAGAATTTTGTCCTCTTTGATTTAAAATTAAAATTATCTTTAAATATCCTATATATTTATAATTATTTATTTAATTCTAGTTTAAAAATTTAACTATTATTTAAATTAATAAATACTAGATATCTTATAAAAAGTTAGATATTTTTACATTAATATATCTTAAATAATTAACTAACTACCTTAAACTATAATAATTAATTTAAAATTAATTTAACTTAATATATATTTTATTTTTTAAATATATTTTTATTATTTAAACCTTTATATTATTTATTAATATTTAATTATTATTTATTTTTAAAAATGCTAATACTTTATTTTCCCTAAACAAAACAAAGATTATTTTAAATTAATTTAAAAAAAAAATTTAGTATAATTATTTTAAATAATTAAATACTTATATATAGTTAATTAATAATTAAATGTAAATTCGAAATATTTTCTAAATAATTTTGTAATTATTATATTAAATTCTTTTGAAATATCAAAAAAATATTTATAATTATTTAATTTCAAATTAGGTGTAAGATAATGAATACTTTTCTATTTTAAGTAATTTTACCTAATTAAATATTTAAATTATTAACTAATAATTATTTAATGTACAATTTAATCATTTTCTAAAATTGCAAAAGTTATTTTCCTTAATTGTTTTTAAAATATTAGAGAATTACTATTATTATTTTAACTTAAATTAACAAATATTTTCATTTTTTAAATTACCATAATTAACTGATTACCTAAATTACTTAATTAATAATTAGTAAATTTAAGACTTGATTACTTTCTAAAATTTACAAAAATTATTTTTTTATAAAGTTATTCTAAATTCAGAATCTTTAATACTTAATTTAACCTAAATTAATAATTATTTTTAATAACTTCTAATTTTAAATTATTTCTAAATAGCCTCTAATTGTTTTAAACTTCAAAAATATACTATAAATTCATTTTAAATCATAAAAATGTGTATAATACCATAAAGTTTTGGAAAAATATGTATTTTCATTTAAATTTATTTTTAGATCCTAAGAATTTATTTTTATTAGCTATTTTTCTAAGTATTTAATTATTTTCATTATTTAACTATTATTTAAATAAATAATATGTTAAATATTTTGAAATTTAAATTATTTTCAAACTATTTTTGAAACCTCCTTGGGTGGCAAGTGGATCTCTCACTAATATGAACATGAAACTATTTTTAATTTAGTTATTTTTTTGAAACTTATATATTTATTTATTTAATATGTATTTTAAAATATTTTTTTTAAATTACATACATTTTAAATTTCTTAATCTTAGGAGATCTACTTCTTGGAATTTTAGGCATTGAATAACACTGCCGTTGCTAGGTCCCAAGTCCTGGATGAGAAAAGTGGAGGGTTGCGTTACGTAGTCGACAGCCAGCGTAAAACTTGTCGAACAATAATGACATGAATCCTTTAAGAAATTGTGTTAATGCTAGGGCGTCCCCTACAAGCGACGCGCTGTATGGCCTGAATAGTGTAAGTGAGCCGAGCCGGCTCGCGAGCCAGCTCGAGCTCGACTCATTTATGGGCTCGCGAGCCGAGCTTATCGAGCTCGCGAGTCGAGCTCGAGCTCGAGTTCGAGCTCGTTTAGTAAACGAGCTCGAGCTCGAGCTCGAGCCGGCTTGGCTCGTGAGCTCGCGAGCCGGCTCAATTAAATATTAATATTTTTAAAAATAATTTTATTTTATTTATTAAATTTAAATATTAAAAAATTATAATAATAATCACCTAAATTTTATTTAAAAGTGAAATATTTCATATTTTTATAAAAATTTTGTTTAAGTTTTAAAAATCCTGCTTAAAGTTTAAAAATCTCGCCTAATTTTAAAATTTTTTAAAAATCCTGCCTAAATTTAAAAATTTCCGCCCATGGCTGGCGAGCCGGCTCGAGCTCGTTAACAGTGACACGAGCTCGAGTTCGAGCTTGACTGTCGAGCTCGAATCGAGTTCGAGCTCGCTTTCTATCTAACGAGCCGAGCTCGATAAGGGCCAAAACTCGACTCGACTCATCTCGTTTACACCCCTAGCAAGGGCCGCTGCACCGGCGCCCGGGTGCAGTGTTAAATAGGCAAGGGTTCCCACATCAAGGACGGATGTGGGCAAAGAAGCTAGTCCATGAAACTAAAATTAGGATAGGAACTTGGAATACAGGTTCCCTTACAGGAAAATTAATGGAATTAATAGATATTATGATTCATAAGAAGTTAAATATTTTGTGCATTCAGGAAACTAAATGGGTTGGAGATAAGGCAAAGGAAATTGATAGTTTAGGATTTAAACTTTGGTATTCGGGTAAGAGTCGTACTAGAAATGGTGTAGGTGTTATTATAGATAAGTGTTTAAAGGATAATGTTATAAAAATTAATAGAATTTGAGATAGAATTATAACTTTAAAGATTGTTGTTGATGATAAGATTGTTAATATTATAAGTGCTTATGCTCCTCAAGTAGGTTTTTATATGAGTTCTAAATTAAATCTTTGGAATGACTTAGAAGAATTAATACAAAATATACCTCTTGAAGAAAGAGTTTTTATTGGAGGAGATTTAAATGGACATGTTGGTAGAGAGGTAGATGATTTTAAAAGCATTCATGATAGCCATGGATTTGGAACGACGAATGAAGGTGGTAAGACCATATTGGATTTTTTTTAGCTTATGATTTTTTAATTGCTAATACCTTATTTAAGAAAAGAAATGAGCATCTCATCACTTATAAAAATGGATATAATACAACCCAGATTGACTATTTTCTTATTAGAAAATTAAATCGTTTAGATTGCAAAGATTGTAAAGTTATTCCGAGTAAAAATTTATGTACCCAACATCGATTATTAGTTTTGGACTTTAAGATAAAGGGGCATAAAATAAAAAATAAAGTAAAAAAAAATTATAGGATTAAATGGGGGCATTTAAAGAATATTAACAAAAATATTTTTGGAAATAAGATTTTAGATCTTAAGATTTTGTCTGTGCATGAGGATGCTAATATTATGGGGGAAAAAGTGGCTAGTGATATTAAGAATATTGCAAAAGATGTCCTTGGAGTATCAAAGGGAAAAGCTCCCAATAATAAAAATAGTTGGTGGTGGAATCCTAATGTGCAAGAAAAAATTAAAAATAAGAAGCTTTGTTATAAAAATTGGTTTAATTTTAAAAATTTTGATAATTGGGAAATATATAAAGTGGCTCGTAAGGATGCTAAGAAAGCAATATGAGATGCAAAGGCATTAGCTTTTAGTGATTTATATAATATATTAGATACTAAAGAGGGAGAAAGATATATGTATAAGTTAGCCAAACAAAGAGATAGGAGTAGTAAGGATTTAGTTCAAGTGAAGTGTATTAAAGATGAAGATCAAAAAATACTTTTCTTAGAAGATGATATTCAACAAAGATGGATGAGATATTTTGCTAAACTTTTTAATGAAGATTGTGAAAATAAGATTGACTATAGTGACCTTAGCACCCTAGATGAAAATAAAGATTTATATTTTTATCGGCGTATTAGTAAAACTGAAGTTAGAGAGGCTTTAAAGAAAATGAAGGGTGGAAAAGCTGTTGGACCTGATGATATTCCAATAAAGGTGTGGAAATGCTTAGGAGATGAAGGAATTTCATGGCTTACTAAACTTTTTAATACTATTTTGAAGACTAAGAAGATGCCAGATGAGTGGAGAATGAGTGTGTTAATTCCTATTTTTAAGAATAAAGGTGATGCACAAGATTGTGCAAATTATAGAGGTATTAAGTTAATGTGTCATACTTTAAAACTATGGGAGCGAGTTATGGAGCATAGGTTGCGGTGTGATACTAATGTTTCTCAAAATCAATTTGGATTCATGCCGGGTAGGTCGACTATGGAAGCCATACATTTATTAAGAGGTTTGATGGAGAAATATAGAGAAAATAAGGAGGATCTTCATATGATATTTATTGATTTAGAAAAAGCATATGATAAAGTTCCAAGAGAAGTGCTATGGAGAGTTCTTGAAAAGAAAGGAGTCCATAATGCTTATATTCAAATCATTAAAGATATGTATGCAGAAGCTATTACTTGTGTTCAAACACAAGGTGGATTGACCAAGTATTTCCCTATTTCGGATGGGTTACATCAAGGATCAGCCTTAAGCCCATATCTTTTTGCTTTAGTATTGGATGTTCTCATTAGACATTTGTAAGAGTATGTACCTTGGTGTATGCTTTTTTGTGGATGATATTCTTCTTGTTGATAAGACTAGAGAGGGAAATGAAGGTAAACTTGAATTATGGAGGTCAACCTTAGAGTCTAAAGGTTTTCGCTTGAGTAGATCTAAAACGGAATTTATGGAGTGTAATTTTAGTAGTAATAGACCTAGTGAGGGGATTGTGACTTTGGGCGATCAAGTCATTAATAAGAGTACACGTTTTAGATATCATGGATCTATTGTTCAGAGTGATGGTGAAATAGATGGGGATATTATCAGCAGAATTCAAGTTGGATGGTTGAAGTGGAGGAATGCATCGGGCTTGTTATGTGATAGAAATTTACCCCTCAAACTTAAGGGAAAATTCTATAAGATGGTAGTGAGGCCTGCAATGCTTTATGGTGCCGAATGTTGGCCTTTAAAAGAGAAGCATAATACTAAGTTAAGTGTGGCAGAGATGAGGATGCTCAGGTGGATGAGTGGCTTTACCCTTAGAGATAGGATACGAAATGAGCATATACGTGAAAAGGTTGGAGTAGCTCCAGTAGAAGATAAGATTAGAGAAAGTCGCCTTATATGGTTTGGTCACATAAAACGGCGGCCTTGCGATGACCCGGTTAGGAGAGTAGAGGTATTAGATTTGACTTATGTTAAGAAAGGTAGGGGTAGACCTAAAAATACTTGGTTAGAAAATATTAGGAATGACCTTTCTTTATTAGATTTAAACGAGAATTTGACTTTTAATAGGACACAATGGAGAAAAAGGATTGATGTAGCCGACCCCACGTAGTGGGATAAAGGCTTGTTGTTGTTGTTGTTGTTGTTGTATCATTCATATGAATAGAATTCAGGGTGGGGTGGATTAGTGGGTGATTGGGCTCCAATTATCCACTAATTGGTTCGATAAGCTTGCTTATTATTTATTTTATCTTATTTTACATGTGTAGGACGCACGAGGACTTATCTTAGGCCCTCCTAAATCTTATGATTGGTGTGTTTGCTTTTTTTAATGCATTCCCTGCATGTTATCCCAAGGGTTAGTCTTGAACTTGTTTTAAACCTACTTAACGTAGGGACAACATAAGGACAATAATTAAAGACTTGTCTAGCAAACTTAAAAAAATTCTATGAGCTAGAATAGATCTCCGATTGACATGAAATATGAAAAACTTAAACTTAGTGATATCTTAAAACTCGTATAATTTTTTTAATATTTTTAAGAGCCTTTAAGCCCCTTAATTAATAAATCCTAATTTCACCCTTAATTAAGTCCCAAGAACTTCAAAAAATTCTAATAAATCTATTTTAAATCAAAAAATTTCTTATAATACCTCAAACTCTTTAGATTTTAATCCTTAATCTCAAAAAATTAAAACTCCCTTAATTGGACTTCCATCTGAACCTTAATTTAATTTTAAATAAAAATTATCTTTTTGATTAAATTAAATAATTAAAAATTATTAAACATTTCAAAATTTTCCCAAACACTTTGAAATACCTCTTTAGGTCCTTTCTTACCTTTGGGGTGATTCCAATCAGTCTGGAGCTGATTTTAGATCAAAACCCCTAAAGTACTCCTGATTAAACTAAAAGGCATTCAACTCCTATTAAAGTCTAGAATTTATTAAAAAATATTAAGTTTCTAAAAATCAACCTAATTCAAAAAGTCAACTCTCCGGTCAACTGTAGTTCATTAATTAGGGCCCAAAACTTCTTAAATTTTTAACTTTGCCAAGAAAACTTCAAATCCAACAAACTAATAGACTAATTACTCCTTGTAAATTCTATTATTTAATTAAAATATTATCACCCCAATCCTAGCATCTTTCTAATAGTGACCTTTTGGACCCCCTTAACTAAACGAATAGGAGGACCCCGAAACTTCTAAAACCCATTAATATAATTTAAACTTTAAATATCACTATCCTAAGTATTAAAATTGATCCAAAAACTAAAGTAACTAAGAGTGGACTCTAATTCATTAATACTTAAACTTTAATCAAATTTCCCTTTTCAAAACCTTCAAAAAATGTTAATTCCAAGCAACTTGAACTAACTTCCCGACATATGACCTATCCAAAGTCACACAAGCCTACTACACACACAGAATTATTTACTAGCACACCACTGCTTGATATAGGGTTAGGGCTAGCATTCTGCTTTTTTTTTTTCTTCTATGATATGATGATCTTTCATATGGCACGAGTGTGGTTTGTATTACTTTGCTTTTATATGTTGTGATTGGCTTGATGATTATTTTATTATTGTACTTTCTCTTTGTGATGTGATGTGTGCAATAGATCACCCATGGGCTAGGGAGCTTTTGTTACTAATCTAATCTTATGTAGGTGATCATGCATATGCAGTGCTAAAATAAAGGGGGCAAAATAATTAAAGCTTGAAAACTAATAATGTTTTTTACAAATACTTCAAAAACTGCTTAACCCCCTTTAAAAATCAAAAGAGTGTGGCCAAGTGTTTTTTCCTTTTCTGTATAAATATTAACTTCTTGGGATGTCATATATTGCTTGAGATTTTTATTAAGATAACCATGCAAGAGAGTCTTTTTTTTTTTTTTTTTGATATTGTGATGTAATTTGTTATGTATATCAAGTTGTGAAAGTCTTTAAAAGTGAGGCATTTCAAACACTCGATACCCAAAGAGAAAAAGAAAAACCCTTGATATGGAATTTCTTAGTCATTTGGGTACCCTTTGGAGGACGAATCTTACGGAGCCTATATGAGACGATCCGAACGAAGATGATCTGGAGGAGGGTCATGCACTTTAAGATGAAGACTTAAAGATGAAATGTCTTGATTTTAAGACTTGCATCATTCAGTAGGATTAGAATATATGTTGTTGTCGGTAGAGTCTGACCACCATTATTTTTCTGTAGAGTCTGAGTTGTACTTATACGGCACTTGTTGTACTTATATGGCACTTGTTGTGGACGGACTATATTGATGTGTTTACTTTTTGTGCATAGTAAAAATTACAAGTTTTTATAGGTTTCTTTCTTGTATGTGTGTGGCCCGAGATCGCTAGGATCTTTAAGGACTAAAAATCTTTTTCTACTCGCAATTAAATTTTAAAATTTTAAGTATTAAATAACATAGAAATGTAATGATGTAGGGAATAGCTAAAATCATCCAGGGTCACAAGCATATTAAAGCTTTTTTCTTCTCCTTTGCTATAAGATACTTTCCCACTTGCGGGTAGAGTCCGGATAATCTTGCGTATGAGGATGAGGTGCCAGACCTGGGGAAGCCTAATCTTTTTTTTTAAATATTTTTATAAGCATGCTTTTAAATTTATGCATACCTGATTTGGACCTTTCGAACTAGCATGTATTGCATTAGAAATCAACCTAATTAAACTTTAATTGCATTAGCTCTGAGAGCATTCACCCTACATAAGTCTAAGGCCAATTAGGAAACTCTCCATATATTGGCCTTACTTCCAAAAACTTGCCTACCCACCCATCTTTCATAAAGACTAGACAACATGGGTTTTAAGCGCTTAGGTGATTAGCTAGCATTCCTTTTTATGTAGGATATAAGCCTAAATGCATTAGCTAGGATATGGGTGTTAGTGTTTGGTGTATGACCATAAACCCACCTTAGATTTAGGGTTCAATGCTACTAAATTGGGTGTCTCGTAGTATGCCTCATCAGTGGGTAAGTTCACTACTCTTCAGGGACTTTAAATCATGCCTATCCAAGTCACATGAATGACATCACCTCCATCTTTCCCCTCTTCATGTCTTTAGCGTATTATTTTCCTTCCTTTGATTTATTCTCGGTACCTTAGTCCCTCTAAGTGTGAATCTGAGCTGTGTAAATTGACTAAGCCACTTTGAACCCCTTTTTTCCCTTTGAGTATGATTTCCAAGTCTCCCCTCAATGTCAATCTCATTCTGAAAAGAATAATGTCAGATCCTTAATCAAGAGAATTATTAGACTCCAGCTTGAAATGTGATTAACCATGGGGACTTGCACCCATAGGAAACAGAACTCCACCATCAAATAAACCTCACTTGAGCTAATGTATCAGGTGGGGGAAACCTATTATTTTGATCAGGTCATGCATATTACTATCCATCGGGGTGCGTTGGTGAGAGTTAATATCCTCAATGACTAATCATATGCATGATCTAATCTGCCCTTCCATTGGGTAGCTTGCAAAGAGTATGAAGGCTTACGATCGTTTCATCCCTCATGGTGGTGAAGTCATATACCCCTTTGCATGTCCCCCGCACAATAGTTTCCTTTCAGAGGTCCATAGTCATGTAAAAATCCAAGATATGAAAATTATTCTATAAACGTCAAAACACCAGGGTAGTCAACATCCCATCCTTGAGCTCTTAGCTTTTTTGATAACAAAAGGTTTGAACGTGTGCTGTGATGCCTAGAAAGTCCACCATAGTGTCGGGTCTTAGGTGGGAATATTCTAACAGAATTTGAATGATTTTTTGAGAGCATAGAGGCACAGAGCAACTAGGCAACACTATGCTATGTCAAGTTAGTGATTTTTAAATAATAAAAATATATCAAATAACTTGCACTAATTCTATTCCCATCCAACCTTATCAAAGAAGAAAGGAGGGAGAGAAGAAAAATAGAGAGAGGAGGATGAGAGGCTTTGGAGGTTGAACACGTGAATTGTCTATTGAACTAATAAGGAAAAATGTCAAGTTGAGGTTCGCAACCCATACTCTATTTTTTATTGTATTTCTAAAGTGTCTATAATAAGATATACTTATAAATGTGTTTTTTTAGTTTTAAAAAGATTTTACTATATAACTTTTAGTATATGATTTCCCACTCTATTTTGAACAATTTGAATATAAGATTGCAAAATTTAACTTATTGATTTACTCTGTATGAATTTCTAATTTTTGTAGATAAATGAGCCACTTATAAATCTTAGTATCGTTGGAGAAGTGTGTTAGATTTGCATTTTATAAATCCCTTATAAAATTAGAAAAATTCATAGGAATTCAAATATGCATCTGAAATATATATATATATATATATATATATATATATATATATATATATATATATATATATATATATATATATATATATGCTTTAGTCCTTTAGCTATATATTGCATTGTATCATCTTGCATTTCATGTTATTTTGGAGCTTTGTTATAGAATTGAAAGTGCACTTTGAATTCTATGCTTGGGACTAATACAAATATCTCTATGTTTTAGACTACTATATTCTGCTCTGGTTCTCAGATGATTTTGTATTAGAATATACTCTACTATATTCCTGCTCTACTCAACACTTGCCCTAAGAAGGTGGGATGTGGTGAATGGGAGTTATAAGTGGGCATAAATATGTGGATATTTCTTTATTCATATTCATATGTGATCTAGTATGCCAACTACATAATAAAAGTAACTCTTTTATTTTAATAATTTTAATAATGAGTTACGAATTACACTCTGATATGGGGAAAAAGGGTTGGCCTGCTGAGCCTTTATACTCATATTATTATTTAAAATATGTTAGGCAAATGCAAAGATTTGGTTGAGTAGATTAAGTCTAATGAGCAAGGAATCTATTTTTGTAACATACACATGAAATTTGTAGTCATAATGTTTTTGAGTCTTTTGTTATAATCATTATATTATGAACTGTTATCATTTTAAGTATTTTGAAAGAAATATTTTGTATGCATATTTTGGACATCTATTTTATATTACTCTGGATGATTAAATGGCTCAATGAAATGAAAAGTTGGATTGAGAATTTTCTTAAATATATAGGAAAATATATTTAATTCCTCCTTTAGGTCATGGGGCATTACTTAAATTTCATTTAGGGTCATTTTTGTCTATCTCTCTAATTGAGCAAAGTGTTCTAATCATAGTAGATAACTTGAATCCTATTTTTATTTTCAATGATTTTTATTTCTTAGATTTTATCTCTCCTAAAATTAATTTAAATACAATATCTCTAGTTCTAGTCATTTTTAACCCTGTAGCTTTTAATATGTGATAGACATCATTATTTTATGTATTTTCACTAGTTAATATTAAAATTTTACTAGATAGTTTTACTTGTATGTCATTTTAACTGAAAGGAATAGTATAATATTAATTATAAGATAATCACCAGTCAATGTATTACATTTAGATATGAATACATTACATGCATATATTTACTATTCATTTAGTTTAACATGTATTTTTTGGCATACTACAGGCATATGAGTATAATGATAGTTGAACTAAATGTATATAACATTTGTTATTATGCGTTGTATGATATAAAATATATATGTAAGCAAGAAATGCTGGCCAAAAATAATTGAACTATTCAGGTTAGTTGGAGATATATTACCTTGTATAGGGGGCGGGCTAATGGGTTTTTCTTTAAATAAGATTTATATTGTAAACCTAAGTGATATGAAAATAAAGATATAAGGGAAATAATTAATATGATATGATATGCTAAAGGGTAGGAAGTGATAACTTCTGACATGAAAACCACCTGACTTACTTGTGATATGGATTGATTCCTAACATTAGAGCTAATATTATTAAGACATATTCTTGTAAGATTAGCCTATAGGACTGGATGCAGGAAAAATGTAGTTGAATGTCTAATCTTTCTTACATTACTTATTATATTTACATATGCATATGACATTAGCCTACATCATAAATTATATAAGTGACATGATATGATATGGCATAAATATGATACATGATATGATTGATATAGACAAGTGATATAACTAATGAGATTAATATAAGGGCATTATGATTCACATGAACATATGACATACAAGATACACATTGTATACAAGGGTGCATCCCTGGTCAACTGAGGGTGGGTAAATGCCTACCCTAAATAATAATAATAATATTGTAGAGGGAGCATTTTCCAAGTTTTGCCCCCCCCCCCCCCCCCCCCCCTCAAAAAAGCTTTTTTTCCCAAATATATCAATCATGCGCCAGTTTTTCCCATCCTAACTTTGGCCTTATGTAGCCACCTTCGCAAGAGGTCGCAGCATTCTCAGCGTTTCCAGGGATCTCAGTGGCAGCGTTGAATTTCTAGCCATGACTCACTGTGAGATTCTCCCTCTCTGGTCGGTGCTACTCATCGGCTCTCTCAAGAATTTTATTGGGTATGTCGTGTCTGGCTTCTTAGATCTTGCTCTTTGGGTGGTGAGTTTAATTTGATTTATGCATAATCTATCCTTTATTTGTATTGTGTTGTTTCTCTTTTTGATTCAGTAAAATCCTTTGTTTTATGGCGATTCAGTTGGAGGTAGGGATATGGTATACAATTGTTGGAGTGAATGCTTATCTATCTTGTTTTTTCATCAATTGAATTTTTTTTTTCTAATTTGTTTGTCATTCTTTGTTTTGACAATTTTTTTTGCTAAGCACGTGTTCATTCTTAGGCCATCTAATTTCTTGGATTGACATTTCTTTGGGGTTATGAAACAATTTGTGGTTATTTTCCTTTCAGTTTTCTGAGTTAATCAATTTGGAGTATTAATTGTGCTCAGGTGAATAAAAAGGCCATCTCAAAATTTTTTTTGGTATTTTTTTAAGAATGTTGAGATAGAAATGGTGAAATATGTGGCTATTATTTGTTATTTTAGAGAAACAAGATTCACTTTTGACTAGTGGGCCATGAATCCTTTCACATCTCTCATGAATTTTCTTTGATAATTTTTAAAAATAACTATGTCTGAAGTTAATACTAACTTTCAACATCATATTTTAGGTAGGAATTAAACAATATTTAGTTAAAATTCTAAAAAAAAGTGTGTTTTCCAAATCCTATTATTGTTTAGAAATCCTATTTTAGCCTCCTTATTGGTTAAATTTATGATTTCTTAAATCACAGCATTTGCAAATTAAAGGATTACTCTTCTAACAAATATTTAAATTTGAAATAAATAATAAAACAGATTAATAGTTGTCATGACAAACAATTTTAAGACTTTAATCCTTTCAAAATTTACCATACATGGATTTACAAGATTCACTAAATCTTTCTTGACTTAATCCCCTTATTGTAGTGTGCTGAGAATACAAATGACCTTTATTTATTCAATTTAAATGAGAATTTAACTCTTAGCTGGACAAAATGTAAAAAATGATTCATTTAGCTGATCCCACACAATGGGAGAAAGCCTTGTTGTTGTTGTTGTTGTTGTTGTTGTTGTTATGTGGTGTGTTGAGATATCTTTTGTTTATGATTTTTAGTGGAGTCCTTTTTTATCAATTTGGATAATTTATTATTATTATTATTATATTGTTTACATTATTATTATTATTATTATTATTATTATTATTATTATTATTATTATTATTATTTAATTAAAATTTAGCTCGCCCTGAAAAAAGAAGCTGGATCTGCCTGTGATTGTATATAATATTTATATTATAAAAAATGCTTATATATTTGATGCTACAAATAAGCCTAATATGATTAATAAGATTTATACCAAGAATAATGCATAGATAAGAATATGATATACATGCATTGCAAAGATATTGTATTATATACATGTTATAAAGGCAAGTGTAATGATTTTATAAAGTGATATAGATGCTATTTTGTAACCAATAGGTATAAAAAATGTCAGAACCTACCAATCATAACTCAGTAATTAATCACTTTTTAATATTGATCATATAACATAATATTATTTATATTGATTATTACTTGCTTTTATAGCTATATATATATATATATATATTCATATTAATACTAATTGAATGATTGCATGCATAATGTTTTCACTGCATTGCATTAATTTTAAATGTAGGTTATGATTACCTGCATAGTTGTAAGTTCACTCTATAGTTTTTATATTATTTTAGGAAGGGGTTAGGATCCCATAGATTGAGGTTGACCAAGGTTTTATTTTAGTTTTTTGTCTTTTTTTTTATTTTTTTAATCAGGGACAGATAGATAAAAAGATATAAAATTGATCTTCTGGCTATTGCAAATAAATCATTAATTTTGAGAAATGTATTGATTTATTTATTTTGGTAAATATAATTTATAATTACTTTCACTGATAATTGTATTAATTAATAGAGATTAGTAGCTCTGATACATTGACTAAGAAATGAAATAGAAAATTCTTCTAAAATTAGATCTTGAGTGATTATAGTGTCATTGTGGCATTAAACTCTTAGATGAAGGGATTCTCAAGGAGTGCAATAGCACTAGGAAAAAAAAGCATTGTGGTGCTAGTCTAAAATTATGATATATATATATATATATATATATATATATATATATATATATATATATATATATATATATATATATATATATATATAAACATCTTAAACAATTTTCTAAATCAACAAAAAACCCTTACCCAACTACCTTGTCGGAGAAGAAGAGAAGATAAAGGGAAGATAGTAGATGAGAGATAAAGAAGAGAGAATTTTGTGGCCAAAGCTTGAGTTTCATCCATCGAGTCAATTAGGGGTTTCATAGAGCATGAGGTGGAATTTTAAACACTTATCTCTAATTTTAATTCTAGTAGTTTTATAAAATGTTGTGAATAAAAGCATATTTTATTTGGTTTTAAAAAAAAAATCATCACATAACTTTTAATATATTTTTATATGCTTTACTATCAAAGCTTTAATCATAAGAAACTGAATTTTAATCAATTAGATTTTCTACATAAATTTATGAGTGTAGAAATTGATTAAGATTTTTCTAGTAATTACAATAGTTATTTAAAAGTCTTAAAATATTCATAAAAATATCCATTTGAAGCTGGAAGTTGAATAAGAATGGTTTAGTGGGTATAATGATATACCTGTAATGTGAATCTTTACTTATAATTCATACATTATATGAGTATTGCATTAAAAAATATAAATTAATTATGATTAAATTTACATTGGCATTGTTTATAGCATGGCATTAAAGATATTTCAATATATGAAAAATGCACTCTCTAATATGTTATAAAGGCCCTATATATTTTTTCTAGCCCTATCTACCTATTGTGGATGTGGAAGAGATTTTGGCCGCACTTGTTGAAGGTGGGTATGAGAGGTTATGTGGTACTATTCTATTCTAAATCTAACCCCATTTTTTATAGTAGGTATGGCAGGTTAAAGGGAGGCATAAATGGAAGTAGAGTTATAAGAAGGCTTTGAGACCTGTGCATTATAATCATTATATTGCATATGTTAATAGTTTAATGAATCAAGTATAAGTACTATGTAGTAGTGAATGTTAATAGTTTATAATTCTCTTTATGAACCCTGATAAAAATATGAAAGTCAAGTGCAATAGAACCTCTGATAGCATGTGTTATGTGATGCATCTAAACTGTCACTAAAAAGGTAGCGTCAAAGTTATAAGTAAGAACTCTAAAACCAAATAAACATTAAAACTCTGAAAATCATGTTTTATTAATACTTTATTTATTTTTTACAAGTCATTATATTTCTTTTAATTAATTAACTACTATGGGATATTTTAATTTGAATATTGATATATGTGATGGGTTAGAGAAAAGAAGTATACTAATCTAATTATGCTCATTCTATGATATTTTTTAACTTTTTTGGGAAAGGTAAAGGGCCAGCAAAATAAAAAGCTGTAAAGGCAGGACCTTCTGAAGCTAAGTGATTGAGAAATTATTTTGTAAATCAGCATTTGATTATTTTGATGTATAGAACTTCTTGAGCTAGATTAATGTACATATGTTCGATGAAATGATACATGTTGAGTTATTTTTATTATTTGGATTTTATGGTAGCTCTAATTATCTCTATTGTTGGTTGAGTTATTAAAGTATAAGTTTAGGGTTTCAATCCTTCTATTAGACCCTAGTGCATCACAACCTTGAATGACCTTTATGTGTCTTTGGCCCATCATCCAAGTTATATGATTCACAGATATAGACAGTTAGATTTTCACCATTACTTATTTTCATGCGTATCTATTTAACTTCTAGATATATAATAAGAAATTATTTTATAGTATGACCTAAGAAAACTTCATGGACATCATTATCTTCAAAATCATTTTCCTTTGGAAGATGACACACTAAGTTTATTATAAACCTAGATGAGTTATACTTGAGTGTTCTAAGCACCCTTAAATTTCTCCAAGTATGTTTGTTGACTTGTAAAGGATGATTTCGACCACTGTTATATGTTGGTGAAAACTAAGCATAGTTAGTTGTCCATTGTATATTAGCATAAGAGATGATGTTCGTCTATTCATTACTTCAGAAGTACATGTTAGATGTAAACACAATATAAAAACTTCTTTTGGAAATTCTATTTGCCTAGAACATAAGGCAAACATAGCTTTAAATCCTACTTAAGAAAGTACAACTACAATGGGAATGCATATCATGTTAATTTGGCAATCAAATTGATGTACGTAGTTTAGCAATGTGAAATATGGGAGCACAGTAGTTATTTGGTTCGATCACTCTCCTTTAACTATAGATTTTGTTCTGATGTTTCATGTTGATGTCTTTATTATTTATTCACAAACATCCTCATTTATATTTAAGCAAAAATTTTATGACCACTTCATTTCTATAGTATTTTTGTTGAACTATATCTTCATACTATATATACTCTAGTGTAATGGGAGAGTTCTGTCATGGAGATTTTATCAAAATTTAAATAGTAATTATTATATGTTATATATTTTTTAAAATAAATTCACTTTGTCGTTCTTTCATGTTATATTTACTTACATATAAGCACCAACAATATATTGAAATATACCATGTTTCACCCTAATATAGAAAAAAATAGAAATTCATAGTTTCCATGATATTATGCTTATCTAACATTCATTATGCAATATTTTTACTTCATGTTTACATATATCTCTACACTAATGAAGAAGAAATTTTATTGATTTGAATAAAATAACATATGCTTAGTAAGATAAACTTGCTAATAAGATGATTTTAAGAGAAGAAATTACAGGTGCCAATAGCGGAAGCTCCTTAAATGTATTGATCAATAATAGCAAAAAGTCGAGAGTGAGCAATGAGACCAACTATAACCTTCCAAGATGAGGTGGTCATATAAAATTATTTTTTTTTTCCTTCAAATCTTGGATATGTGACCTCATCAATGAATGGGGTGTAAAGTCCATATAGGTTGTTAAATCTATGCAAATGTCTCAAGGCTGACCAAGATGGGAGTGAATTGATATTTTAAAATTTCTCTTGGTAATTAAGGAAAAACTAATTTTTGTATTTTTTTTTGTAAAAACAATTTTTTAACCATAAATACTAAAAACCTAAAAAATAAAATACAAAAAAAAAGAAACACAAGAATTTATATTGGTTCGGTACAACAAGACCTATGTCCACTCCCTGAAAACTCCCTCTTCAGGTAGTGCACTATTACCAAAAATGACTATCCTTTTGCCCCTACAGCAAGGTGGAGAAGCCTTTACAATTTTCCTCTCTTCCACCTATCCAAGGTGCGAGAGAGTACCGTCTTCCTTTTACACCCTCCAAGTGTCGGTAGAGTACTATCGTCCTTTCACATCTTCCAAGTGTCGGCAGAGTACCATCGTCCTTTCATACCCTCTAAGTGTCAATAGAGTACCATCGTCCTTTCACACCCTCTCAATATCAGCAGAGTACCATCATCTTTTCACACCCTCTAAGTGTCAATAGAGTATCGTCATCCTTTCAAAGAACTCATGAAGAACATATTTGGTCAAATCAATTTCTAAGACTTTTTATATGAAAGGCACGAAAAACCATCCAAAAATTTGAAAATTGTCATTTTGAGTGTATAATATCGTACAATACAATATTATTTCACACGTATGAATAGTTCAAAACTGTTGCATACAAATTGAGATGAAAAGGGATCCAACCAATTCTTACTCTGGACGTCATCCACAAGAATAAGACATCATATAATACGATCAGTACTTAGAAAAAAAAATTTCTTCAGTTCGTTTAACTGTTCATTGGAAAAAATAACTGAACAAATCATCCCATGCTAACAAAAATATATAGACGATTAGTTCAAAAATTTACAAATTTTAAACTCCCCCATTGTGTATATGCATGGTTACTCGATTTCAATCACACACTCTCAGACTCAATAAAAATAAAAAGTATAGACTCCAATTATAATGAACCCTAATCTAATCTATTTTGAAGTCTTTAACATTCTAGAGTATGATTTCTCTGAAATATTAGTACACACAAACAACAAAAAGTAATATTTCCAAAATATGTTATGAGAAATAGTAATTAAAATAATAATATTTGGAATCATAAAAAACACACATGTTACAATAATCTCAACAATCGAAAAACTAAATTGCAATAATCACACCAATCTCCCTCTTTTTTATGATGATAAAATAATTATTGTTTTAGTTAACATTTATACCTTAAATTTCTTCTTAACCTCCCCCCCCCCCCCCCCCCCCCCCCTAAATAAATGAACATATATGAATATAGGGATTTTTAATAAAGAATAAATTTTTTTTGTTAAAAAAACACAAACACACAAAAAACTACAAAAATAAACAAGCAAGAAATACAAATACAAACAACATTATTTCTCCTTATTTTGACAACAACAAAAAGGGAAAAAGAAAATTAAAATGAAAGATGTCAAACGATCCTTGGCCAAGGAAGAGAGAGAAGCTCCACATTTCAAGGAAGGATTTGGAAAAGACTTTGAAGATTTGGGTGCTAAGGAGAGGAGAAAGTAGAAGGTGGCCGGTCATCTATGGATGACCGGAACACCAACTCTATTGTATCTACCGCGAATCCAATTATGTTGGATTCAAAAGGTAGACTCTCATTCAAACACATGTCCCCTCTCAATTTTTGAGTTTTAGAATCTCCTCTTGTTATCAAAGAGGGAGGCTTGTTGGCCAAAAACAAGCTTTTGCCAGATTTGAGTAAAGGGAAAGAGGTAATATCGTTTTAACAAGTTACCAAAATCCCCTTTATCTTGTTTTATTTATGGAGCAAATGACAAGGAAGCTTCTTCTTCAAGGAGAAGTTATGTTGATATCTTGAAGAATGACAAGGTTATTGACAAGGATAATGTCAATATCAGTAATCCCATTACTTCTTCTAATATTGAGAATTCTAATGTGTGGATAAAAAAACCACACATTAAAATTAATTGGATTAAAAATCAAGAAGAGATGGAAGATTCAAATGTTGTTAAACTGGATTTGGATAAAGAAAGATCTAATATTCAAGTTTTGAATAAATTTTGGTTGTTAAAATTCTTGGGAAAGATGTTCCTTTCTCAAAATGTGCTATTGAATTAAGAAAACAATGGGAGAAATTTGGAAAATTTCACATAACTTTGCTTGGCCTAGATTGGCTACTTTGTTCCTTTCAATCTCATGAAGCCATGGAAGAAGTTCTTAATGGTGGTCCATGGTTTGTAGGGGGTTTTGCAGTTGGGTTAGACAAGTGGTCTCCTAACTTTTCACCTAAATCATTGGAAGGTATTTCATCTCCTATTTGGGTTCGTCTTCATCACTTACCCCTTCATTGTTGGAATGAGTCCAATATCTCTAGAATTGGTACCCCGTTACTTCTGGATGGTAACATGTTTAGGTGGGGGAGGAGAGAATTTGTTACAGCATGCATTAGAGTTAATTTGAACTCCAAACATCCTGCTGGTATTTGGGTAGAAGGATTGAATGGTAGATTTTTTCAAAAGATTGAATACGAAAATCTATCATCTCTTTGTTTCAAATGTGGAAGAATAAGACATTTGGATTCAGTTTGTCCTAATGTTGAAGAAATCCCTTCCACCTCAAACCATAATGATAATCTTTATGGTCCTTGGATGCAAGTTAAGTTCAAAAAAAAAAAAAAAAAATCCCGTGAGAAACAGTTTTAAAACAAAGGTTTTTTCAGAAAAAAAATCTGGATCGATTTGTACAAATGAAGATTTTGTTCTTGATGAATAAGGAAATATTATTCAACTATTGGCAGATGGGAACAAGCTTGAAGTGGTATCCGATCCAATGAAAATTGCAGGATTCAAAAGCCAAAATCAGGAAGCTGCTGAATTCATGGAAGAAGGAGAAGTGACAGTTATCTAGAATTCAAATTTGAAATCATCCCAGCTTGATTCTCGGAATCCAGTCATTGTAGCAAATTCTTTTAAAGCTGTAGATGATGTGGATAATATGGTGGACGGTTTGTTAGTAGAGCCAAGTCAAATTGAAACTGAATTTGCTAAAAATCTGGACATTCAAAATTCAAAATTTGAATGTACAGAAAATGTAATAAAAGCTGATTATCCGTTATCTATAATTGCTGCTAATAATTCAGTTGATAATTTGACCAATTCAAAGGTTGTTGAACCGGCTTTCTCTTCAACAAACAAAGCTCTCAATTTAAAAATTCCACAAGCTTTGGAGGCTGAAATGGAGAAGGAACAGATTTCGGATATGACTCCTTCAAAGACAGCTAGGATTCTAAAAACAGATATTAATAAAGTTGGTTCAAGAGATAGTTATTCAGGAACTATTTCTCCTTCTTCATCTATCAGTTTAAGATTCAAAAAAACTGCAATTATGAAGAATAAAAGTTCCTCTACTTTGGAACTTGACTCTTCTGGTTCAAGACACAAGTTATTCAAAGAACTTCAAGCATTAGGACCGCTGAAAGAACAAAATAGAGGAGGGAATTTTGATTTTAGATTGAAGAACGACTTCAAAGGTTCTTCTAAAACATCTCAATAATATGATAGCTGGTTTATTCAAAGCAATCAGTATATTGAAGAAATACCAGAGGTTTGAACAGCTATTCAAAGTTTTTTCTTTCCCTATTACTTCAGAATACATTAGTGGAAGATTAAAGAGACATCTAAAACATCTACGAATGCTACTCTTAGGTGTTTTAAGTTTGTCTTGGATTTTATGTATTTTTCTTTTGGTTTTCTATCTTAGTTTTCTTTTTTTAGTTCAATATTTGTTTTTTAAATCTATTATATTTGCTAATGGGATCGTTACTACATCCTATTCTTTAACCGAATTCTTTAACAGGATGGGAACTCTGGGATACTAATCAACCCTTGGGTTGTTTCAAACTTTGGTATCCCCTGCATCTCAATGGTTTCAAAATAGGAAATAGTGGGTTTCATTTCAATTATAATATGATTTATTTAAACAAATATGCTGTTAATAAGGATCCTTTTTCTCTTGATCAAGGATCTATATGTTTTTACTTCCTAGTTTGTAATAGTTTGTTTTCTCAATTTTAATGCAAATTTTGCATTCTCTAAAAAAAAAAAAAGAAAGATGTCAAACGATAAAGCAAAAGTATTGATCTTAAAAAGTATTGCAAAATAATTGCAAAACAAAGTTAATTATACAAGACTAAAATGAAAGATTAAAAAATTATAAATTAAAGAAAAACTTAGATAAGAAAAGTTAATCAAGATCATGATGCATTCTAGATAATTAAATAATGATGATTATTACAAAAGTGATGTAATGAAGATTAATTAATTTTAATTTTTAATTTAAAATATAATTGAATATTAGATTGATTTGAATTAAAGATTAAAGGATAATGGATTAAAACAAAATACAGAAAACTTTTAATTGGCAATATTTTGTATCTTTTCAAATGTTTGTTGCACACTTTGAGCATCTTTTTCTATATGGACTAATTTTGTGCCTCTTTTCACATTGTGAACTATTGCACATTCTTTCAATTTTTGTACACATTGATATACTCTTTTTATTTGGTCTTTCCAAAATCAATAATCTAAAATCAAACTTCACTAATAAAAAAAATAATTATTTTAAAAAAGAAAATAAAAAATAATAAGCATCAATATTTATAATAATAATATTCAAATTATGTTTGTCTAGAGAATCATGAAATTGATATTCTTAACTTAAATGAGTTATAATTTAATTTAAATTTTTTATACACAATTTAGATCAATTATAAAAGCTTTTCGTATAGGCTTACTAACATTTCAAAAATAAAAAAACAAAACAAAATAAGTTAGCAAAACATGTCATTTTTCATTGATATCAAAGGATTTTCAATAATGGTACAATGATATCAATTGATAAAAACTTCAAACTAACACACATAACCCTCATAATAAAAAAAATACAAATAGCATTAACACAAAGAAAGTACAACATCACATCATAAGCAAATAACTATCACAAGTATATGACAAGCAGCAGAAATGACAAAGAAGTATATTTAAAAGTCTGAGGGGCCCTGGTCTAGAGGAGTTGGCTAGTTGAACACTAAAAAATAGCTATTCATCATAGTTACATTTGTATTAACCGTGTCAAACTGACCACGAATCTACCCCATATCCTCCTGATACCTTACATCCCGCTGATTCAAATGAGTCTCAATTTGATCAAAATGAGTCTCCAACCGATCAAATCATTGTACCATCTCCTAAAAGTATTTTTGGTTAGGTCCCTATATAGGTGCAGGAGCTCCTCCTTCTTCTTCAGAATCACCACTAGAACTTTGCTCTCTCCCAAATAATGATTGGAATGAAGCATCAGTGAAAAAGATTGGAAATTCCGTGGGAGGATTAAGATGAAGAATGTGGCACTTCTTGTCTAGGAAATACGCCACTAAGTGTCCTAAATCAATGTTCTTCTTCCTCTTATGATGAGGAAGCCTAATTTTAGAGAGGTTATAAATGTAGTCTAAGATGAGTTGGGCCTCATCAAAAGGTTTTCCAGTCATGATCAGATAAGTGATAATGGACAGAAGAGGAGCCATATTTATACGATCACGAGCCTTAGGAATGATTGAAGTTCTTAAGACATGCTAGATGATACGCGCATTTTGGTTCAAAGTGTAGACTCTTTTAAGTGACATACTTAACTCAGTCCCCTAAGTGTTTTATTTATCTTAGTCCAATCATAATCAAATTTAAAAGTTAAAGCGTGAGCACAAATTCCATGATTTCTTAAATGAAGGAAAGTTCCTAAATCTTCCTTAGTTATTTCTACTTGTTATTTTTGGACATAAGATGTTATCCTAGTTTGATCATTATTAAATGATATGTTTGCTAATAAGTAGTGAAAGGTCTCTTTGTGGTAGGCATAGATTAAAGTCAGGATGAAGGATAACTGAGTGGAAGCAAAGAAATGCATGACCGAAAAGTGAATGTCTTCCTGAATGAGGAGTCTAGAAGGTGTGATTTTTATGACTACATACTAAAAATACGCATCCTCATTATATTTTGACTAAAAGTTGTCATCCCCTCCTAACTTAAATGATTACCCATTAGAAACACGTGAACGCTTACTTGAACTGGCCATTCCTAAAACAAGGACTCAAGAAGGTTCATAAATGAAGATGAAAGTGGATGAAAACCATTTCCAAAACCTTTATATATATAAAAAAACTATCTTTTGTATAGTTCAAAATTAAGTTTGTACGTACAATTTTTGAGATTGTACGGGACAAAATTATTTTCGTGCATAAGAATGGAAACGACCAAAATGAAAAGACTTTTCATAGAACACCATTTACGAGCCATCCTTTCATACAGGCTTTTTGATCATACATTCGTACAGACGAATAAGTGTTCGTCCGGGACTATCAGTTATTAAAGATCATTTTAATGATGGTTAGGTTCGTCCCCCATAGAAACTAACACCAAGATCATACAAATCAAATACAATTTTGTGCGTACGATCAATTATAATAATTGACTCTAATTAGATAACATTCTACATGTGTATACATGAATTTGTACATATCGTACGGAACAATGATGTTATCATGCAATATGAAGTATGTGAAAAATCCAAATTTCATGTGTTCAACACCAAAAATAGACATAGACATGCTATAAAATTAGTACAATACAAAAATAATTTGATATAATTCGAATAAAACACTTAAAAAATAAAGCATGAAGACTAGAAAAACTTTTAAAAAATCCATCATCCTTCGATAAGTGATAAATTTCCAAACCAAAAACTCAAAAAACAAAAAACAAAACACTCACAAACAAAAAAAAAAATAAAATAAAAATTAAATCAAACATACATAACAAACATATCAAGTTTGCAGAAAATCTTTACATAAGCATTAAGATCAATCACACCTAACCTCATTCTTAAGGTGCTAAATGTGTCAAAGGCTAGAGGTTTTGTAAAAATATCTGCAAATTGATTTTCAGTAGAAATATGATTCAATTCAATTTCTACTTTAGTTACATGATCCCTAATGAAATGATACCTTATATCTATATATTTTGTTATAGAATGTTGAATAGGATTTTTTGAAATATAAATGGTATTAGTGTTATCATAATAAATTAGAATTATGCCTATTATAAATCCTAAACCAATCAAATGTTATTTTAACAAAAAATCTTGTGCCAAACTTCCTAAGGTAATGTATTCAGCTTTAGCAGTAGATATGACAATAATATTCTATTTTTTACTGGACCAAAAAACTAAAAAATTTCTTATGAATTGGTAAGTTTCAGATGTACTCTTTCGATCAACCCTATAACCAATAATGCCTGAATCAGAATATCCAATAATTTTAAATGAAGAGCTATACTTATGATACCAAATCCCTAAGTTTTAAGTTTCCAAAAGATATCTTAAAATTCTTTTCACTGCTGTCAAATGTGATTCTTTTGGATCAAATTAAAATTTAGCACACAAATAAACATTAAACATTATATCTGGTCTGCTAGCAGTCAAATAAAGCAATGATCCAATTATACCTCTAAATTTTTTTTATCAACAGATTTTCACTTTGGGTCCTTATCTAACTAAACTGAGGAACTCATTTGTGTAGTTACTAGTTTAGTAATATCCATTTCATACTTCTTGAGGATATCCTTAATATACTTTAACTGATTAAGAAATGTTCCTCCTCATTTTTCTTAATGCTAAAACCAAGAAAATAACTTAGATCTTCTATTAAAATCATCTTAAATTCACTACTCATTGTTTTAGAAAAATCATCACAAAGATTTTTATTTGTAGATCCAAAAATAAAATCATCAACATATACCTGAACAATGAGTATATCATCTTCTAATTTCTTCAAAAAGAGAGTAGTGTCCACACTTCCTTTATAAATGATATCTCTAATAGGAAAGTGCTTAACCTTTCATACCAACCCTCGATGTCTGTTTCAATCCATATAATGTATTTTTCAATTTATATACATGATTAGGGAATTTAGAGTTTTCCAAATCTGCAGGTTAATCAACATAAATATCCTCTTGTATCACCCCATTCAAAAAGTACTTTTAACATCCATTTGAAATAATTTAAATCCTTTAAAATAGGCATAAGTTAACCAAACTCTAATTGCTTCAAGTTTTACTACAGGAGAAAAAGTTTCTTTAAAATAAATTCCTTCAATTTGATTATATCCCTTAACCACCAATCTAGCCTTTTTTTTAATCACAACTCCTAAATCATTTATTTTATTTTTGAACACCCACTTAGTTCCAACTACACTTTAATTCTTTGGCCTCTCAATCAATTCCAAAACATCATTCCTTATAAATTGATTTAACTCCTCTTTCATAGCCAAAATTTGTAATTTATCCAATAGTGTTTGATTAACAGTTGTGGGTTCAATCATTGAAATAAAGGAAGAATGGTTAACCTCTTTACTAAGTGTACGCCTAATCCTAACACCCTCACTAGGTTCACCTAAAATCAATTCCTTAGAGTGATTTTTAGAAAATTTCAATTCTCTAAGCAAAGGGTTTTTTCCACATTTTCTTCTAAATTAATATTTTCAATTCCTTGGGAGATATTTTCTATATGATCCTTTTCCAAACTTATCTCTTCCAAAATTTTAGATTCAACAAAAATAACATGTGTGGTATCCTCAACTACCACAGTTCTTTTGATAAACAATCTAAATAATTTTCCAACACTAGAATATCCAAGAAAAATTCCTTCATCTGATTTTGGATCAAACTTTCCTAAAGGAAACTTTTCATTATTATGTATGACACCTTACATCCAAAAACATGCAAATGTGATAAGTTATGTATTCTACCCTCAAGAAGCTCATAGGGTGTTTTATTAAATTTTGATCTAATATTCACCCTATTCAGAACATAAAAAGTACTAACCACTTCAGCCCAAAAATATTTAGGAAGTGAATATTCTACCAACATAGCTCTAGTGGCTTCAATTAATATTTTGTTCTTTCTTTTGGCTACCTGATTCTACTGAGGGGTTCTAGGTGCAAAAAAATTATGATTAATTCCTTTTTCTTTACAAAATTTCTCAAATTTTTTATTGTTCAAATTCACCTTCATGATCACTTTGAATTATTAAAATATCACACCCTAAGTTTCTCTAAATCCAAGTCAAAATTTTTTTAAATTCCTCAAATCATTCACTCTATGAAATAAAATATAGTCTATATGAATCTTGAAAAATCGCCAACTATCACAAAACCATATACCTTCCTTCCTAGACTTATAGTGCTAACATGTCCAAAAAGATTAATATAAATAATTTTCAATGGTTTGTTAGTTCTAAGATCCTTAATGGAATGAAATGAGGACTTCACCTATTTTACTAGTTGGCATTCATCACAAAGGTGATCCTTAGTAAAGTATAGTTTAGGTATACCTCTAACAAGTTTTTTTTGGGTAAATTTTCACAAATTTTTTATGCTAGCATGACAAAGTCTCCTAAGCCATAACCACGATTCATCAAA
The DNA here is from genome assembly GCA_016618105.1 of Dendrobium huoshanense. Lineage (NCBI taxonomy): Eukaryota > Viridiplantae > Streptophyta > Magnoliopsida > Asparagales > Orchidaceae > Dendrobium > Dendrobium huoshanense. Next base: position 42,826,375 of record CM028352.1, on the reverse strand, counting down.
AATTGTTTTCAAACAAAAAGCATTAGGAGATTTAATATAATTTAAATGTAGCTTATAAATATTATTTACTATATTTTCATGTAGTACATCAATTCCATTTAGACTTAATATGCAGTTAGTGTTAAAAAATTTAATAATGTATCATTTATCACATAGTTGACTAATACTCAAGAGATTATTTTTTAAGCCTTCTACAAGTAACACATTTTTAATGAAAAAATTATTTGTTATCAATAATACATGTTCCTACTACCTTCCTAGTGGTATTATCTCCCGTTGTAACCTTTCCTTCATTCATGGCTTCTAGTGATATGAATTATGTAGTGTCTCCAGTAATATGCTTCAAGCAACCGCTATTTAGATACCAAATGTTTTCATGAGGTCTTATATGAGAGCATTTCTAAACAAAGATCAAACATTAGTCTTGGAACCCAAACAAGTTTGGGTTCTCCTCTTGGCAAAATTAAACTAGATGCATGTATGATATGTCCTTTCTTATGCATCTTCGGTCTCCACACTAAATGATTTTTTCTATGTATAGTATAAGTGTGTGAAATATGCCCATATATTCTACAAGAAAAACACTTAACTTTAAGGAAAAGATTATTTAAACTCCGATAATAAAACTGTCTCTTCGTAGATTTTAATTTTTTTTATTTTAAATTAGGATCATTTAAATCTTCAAATTTAGGGGTGTCTTATTCTCCTCAAGAGCTTTCACATTCATTCTAAAAAATAATTGTGTACTTTCTAACACAAAATTATTATATTTTAAATAATGATCTCTATTTTTCAGATTCATCCTTAAAATTTTTAAATTCTTTTTCAAATTCAATGTATGAAGAACTTAATATCTAATTTTATTTGTTCAAATCATTAAATTCATCCAATAAAATCATGCGGTTGTTATCAATCTATGTGTGATCTTTCCTAAGGATTTCATGCTCTTTCTATAACTCTATGAAATCTAAATTCAACCTAGCATGTATGTTGTATGAATTCTTTCAGAAACTTCTAGTAATTCATTATAACTTAATTCACATACCTCCTCTTAATCTGATTGATCAAGATTATCAGTTATTAAGAACATATTGTTAACTTCTTCCTTTTCTATTTTTGATGAATCCAAAGCTGAGTCTACCCAAAAAGCTCGTTGAATTTTCCTCTTGCCCTTTTTCATATTTATTTTCTCCTCCACTTTTTCCTTGCTAGGAGTGGCTTTGAGATTATGGCAATCTAATTTAACATGTCCAGGTTTCCAACATACATAGCAAATAACATCATTAAAAACCTTAACATACTTGTGAAACTTTCATTTATTCCACTGTTGGCATCTCATTTGCTTCCACTTTAGAAAACTCCTAAATTGCCTGGTCATCATGGTAATATCATCCTCATCCTCAGGTTGTGACTGATCACTCTCTAACTTATCCAGTTTTAAGGCTATATTCTTCTCCTTTCACTTTTCTCCCACATTAATCTGTCTTTGACTAACTCATTACTCATAAAAAATTAGTGATCCAAGAAGATTGTCAATAGAATATACATCTAAATCTTTAGACTCTATAATTGCAATAGTTTTAACATCATAAGTAGTAGGCAAACACTGAAGTATTTTATTGACCATTCCAGCATTCGTTAGTTCCCTACCTAATGCATGCAAAGAAGTGACTATTTGAATGAATAGTGTGTACATGTCATATATGGATTCATTTAGTTTCATACAAAATAATTCATAATTATGTAATAAGATATTTAATCTATATTATTTCACTTCATTAGTCCCTTTGTATGTAATACAAAGTTTATCCCAAATATCTTTTCCACTTTTACAAATAGAAACCCGCATATAATCTTTAGACTTAAGTGCGCAAAATAAATTTTTTAAATATTTTGCATTTAATTATGCTAAGTCTCATTCTTTTACAGTCCAGTAAGTAACAGGTGTTTCAACTCTAATGTAATTTATAAGTCTAGTTGGCCTAGTATACCCATCCTAAATTAAAATCCACATGTGATAGTCAAGCGATTGAAAAAAAGTAAACATATGTGTTTTCCAAAAATTAAAAGGGATATTATCAAATAATGGAGGTCTAGTGATCAAATATCCTTCAGGTGTGTTACAGCTTCAAAAAGTAGCAATTATCATTTTTAAAAAGTATTCTAAACTTAAAGTTTTGAAATAAAGCTCTGATATCACTTGTAAAGTCCATATAGGTTGTTAAACCTATCCAAATATCCCAAGGCTAACTAAGAGGGGGCTGAATTGGTATTTTAAAATTTCTCTTGGTAATTAATGGAAAATAATTTTTTGTATTTTTTTTGTAAAAACAAATTTTCAACCATAAATACTAAATTATTGAAAAATAAAAATGTGGAAATAAAAAGAATATAAGAATTTATAGTGGTTCGGTCTAACAAGACATACATCTACTCTCTGTAGACTCCCTCTTCAGGTATTGCACTATTACCAAAAGTGACTCTCCTTTTATCCCTACAGCTAGGGGGAGAAGCCTTTACAATTTTTCTCTCTTCCACTTATCCCCGGTGTGGCAGAGTACCATCATCCTTTAATACCTTCCAAGTGTCAGCAGAGTATCGTTGTCCTTTCATACCCTCTAAGTGTCAGTAGAGTACCGTCATCCTTTCACACCCTCCAAGTGTCGACAGAGTACCATCATCCTTTCACACCCTCCAAGTATTAGAAGAGTACTGGATCTTCTACAAAGATCTTTTCTCGAGCAACTAGAAAGAAGAAAGGAAGAGATTATTACCTTTGAGTAACCTTGTGATCTCTTCACACTCCACTTATAAGAACTCTCTCTCAAATGCTCTCACAAAACACTCTTTTACTTGCTCTCAAAGAACTCATGAAAAATAGATTTGTCCAAGTTAGTTTCTAAGGACTTTTTATATGAAAGGCATGAAAACTATCCAAAAAATTAAAAATTACCATTTTGAGTGTGTACGATCATATAGTACGATTGTATTTTATATGTATGAACAGTTCAAAAACTATTATGTACCAACCTATATGAACTATTTTCGTGAACGATGATCGTCCAGTACGATCCATGTTCGTACTATACGAACTGTTAAGAATTTTTTTTTATTTGTCGGGATGAAATGGTTCCCAACAATTTTGTACTCTGGATGTCATCCGTACGAATAAGATATTGTACATTATGATCTGTTCAAAAAAATTTGCATTCATCAGGATGAAAAGGTTCCCACATTTTTGTACTCTGGACGTCATCTATATGAATAAGGGGTTATGGTATGATCAATTCAAAAAAAATTTGGGATTCATCGGGACGAAAGGGACCCATCCAATTCATACTATAGACATCGTTTGTATGAATAAGACATTGTGCAGTACTATCAGTACTAAGAAAAATTTTCTTTCTTCAGTTCGTTTAATTGCTCATAAGAGAAAATAACTAAACAAATCATCCCGTACAAACAAAAATTATACAATATGATTAGTTCAAAAATTTATATATTTTAAACACTCTCCCAGCGTGTGAGTGCACAATTACTCAATTACAATCACACTCTCTTAGACTAAAATAAAAATAAAAAGTACATACTCCAATTATAATGAACCCTAATTTAATTTGATTTGAAGTCTTCTATAATCTGAATTATTATTTCCCTAAAATATTAATACACACAAACAACAAAAAGTAATATATTCAAAATATGTTATGAGAAACAATAATTAAAACAATAATAATTAGATTCATCAAAAATACACATGTTGCAATAATTTTAACAATAAAAAAACTAAATTGTAAGAATCTCAACATGGGGGAGCCTAGAGAACTAATGAAGCAAATGGGGAAGGTCGAGTAAAGAAATAAGTAGTTGAAGAATGGTATTGTAGTAAGTTGTCTGTTAAATGGGTGACATGCTCTAACATCTACTCAGCCTTTGATAATTATTCACATGGAGGTCATGTCAGGTGATAGTAGCCTATTTAATGGGTGACTTGGTCAATTTTTAATTTTTTTTTATATTTAATCCATTAGTTTTATTTTAAATAGAGGGCACTTTAAAAATTTGTCCTTAGAAGAGCATAAATTGGTGCTTCCTCAGTGAACTCTCCTAACTAAAAGAGCATTCACTCTAGATGAATCCTCACAATCAAATTTGATTTGGTGTTAGTGGATGGTATATGGGAAGAAGTCTCCTTCCAAAATGAGTTAAATGTTGAGGGAGCATATAAGGAGCTCTCCCTACTAGATAAGCTAAACCATGGGTAAATACCTTTTATATGATGATACACAACTCTTATATGACTCTTTACTCTGTTTTTATGAAAACAAACTCTAGAAGATTAAAGGTGATACCAAGAGACTCTCTATTAATGTGGGTTTTTTTTTTTCTTATGTTGATTCTCTTATATATAATAACTAGAATGCTATTGCTTGGGTGAGGGGAATGAAATGATAGATTTGGGTTTAGTGAATGAGGTGTGAGGTGTGAGGTGAAGATGGTTATATGGAGGTGGAAAACAAAAAAGAATAATAAATTAGGATTTTTTTTAGTTGAGTCATGTGGACCTCCGAAAGGGCACCGCGCAAACGGGCCAATTGGAAGGGACAGATTGGATCACGCATACGACTGACCATTGAGGATAGAGGCTGTCGCCAACACACCTCGATGGGTAGTAATATACACGACCTAATCACGGGTTTCCCCCATCCGATGCAAGAACTCGAATGGGGTTTAGTAGATATGGGACCGAGTTTCCCACGGGCGCAAGCCCCCGTGGTTAATTACATCCCAGGCTAGAGCCTGAGAAAACTCTCGATTAAGGATCATACATTATCCTCTCCTAAAGTGGGATTGGCACATGGGTATAGACTAGGAAGTCCTATCCAAAAGGAAGAAAGGTCCGAAGGGTTGAATCAACATGCGTGGCTCATACCAGCATTCGGAGGCTCTAGGGTACTAAAGAGAAATTGGAGAAATAAAAATCAGACAATCAATCACATGCGTGAGAGAAGGATAGAGGTGGCGTCATCCTGTGACGCGGATAAGTAGGATTTATAGTCCCTGAAAGGAAGGGATCTACCTACTATTTAAGGAATACTACGAGACTGAATATAGTAGCCTCGAATTCTAAATCTCGTTTGGACTTAGTGTTCGACACACACTAAGACCAGTGTCATAGCTAATGCGATGTAAAGATCTGGACTTATCCCGGCCTGGATGGGTGAGCCAGCTAACCACCTAATTGCTTTAAAACCATGGTATCAAGTCATTTATGAAAGAGTACAGTTCTTTGGAAATAGGACCGACATCTAGAGAATTTCCTAAGTGGTCCTGGACTTATATAGGGTGAATGTTCCTAACTAATGCAATTAAATTTTAATTAATTAGTTATTAATGCAATGCATGCTAGTTAAAATGTCAGCTCATGAATGCTTTGGATTTTAAAAACAGGCTTAATATAAAAATAATTTTTAGAAAAGACTGAGTCTCCCTTTAGGTCCGGCACTTCATCCTCATAGGCCAGATTATCCGGACTCTACTCGCAGGCAAGGAGATGTCTTATAACAAGGAAAGAAAGATGCAATAATATGCATGCGACCCCGGACGATTCCGGCAATTCCCTAGGTTCGTTAGATTTTTATATTATTTAAAACTTAAATTTTTAGAGATTAATTACGAGTAGAAGAATTTTACAGTCCTTAATGAGCCTAATACGATCCAGGCGAAAACAAAAATGGCATACAAGAAAGAAACCTAGAAAAAGCAGGTATTTCTACTGCACAACCAGAAAAACACATCAATATAAATCCCAAAATAAATCATCTAAATGTCCATAGGCAAACTGCCCTTATTACAACCAGAATTTATAGAAAATAAAGTGACCGGGTACCACTGCTAACAACCTGGATTTCTAAGCCTATGACAGACGCAAATGACTTTGAGTGGGATATTGGTCTTCCAGTCTTCAGTCTTCTTTAGGTCATTTCTCCTTGGACTCCTTGGATCTCCCTCCTTGGACTCCTTGGATTTCTCCTCCTTGGACTCCTTGGAAATCTCCTCCTCGGACTCCTTGGATCCGTCGTGGCTTGAATATCCAAACGAAGAGACAATTCCCCTTTAGGGGCATTGCCTTTTCTCTTTGGATATCTAAAGTCATCCCACTCGATCTCCCAAATGGAAGAAGACTCTCCCTTATGAGGATGCCTTCTTCTTTTGGGATTCAAGTGGGATAAGAATATCCCAACTCAAATATCAATTTCATAACTTTTAACTATTATTACATACAAATTTACATCCATTTAAAAAAAAAAATTCTAGACTCCCTACATGGTTATCCTAATAGAAATCATCCCAAGCAATTTATATAAAAAAAATGCTAACACCATTGACCCTGTACTAAGCCATGCTCTTAATTTTGAGGGCTAAGCGCTCCACCTGTGCAGTTATAATTAATTTAGCCCTCATTTTTATTTAGGGGGAACTGAGCAAGCACCTGCATAAAACATTGTTAGAAATCATGACATTGCTCCCCCTTTTATTAGTTTGAGCATTGCCACCTGCACGAAAGAACAATATATATGGCGCTCCTAACCTAGGGGTAAATCTAGCGCTCACATCCAGAGTGCAGAGAAAGTAAGCAAACATACCAATCATTTTTCAAACAGCATGCAGTGAAAACCACGGAAAGCTCCGGCACACAGAAGAAAAATAAAACCAAGTGGCCTAACCTAGATCTAGAAGTGGTGCCCTAGCAAACCATTCTATGTGTGTTTAAGGCTTGTGTGGCTTGGATAGATCCTAAGTTGGATGGTTAGTTAAAGTTATCTAGAATTCAGGTATGTTGGGGGTCTAAAAAGGATATTTTAATTGAAATTCAAATATTAGTAAATTAGGTCCATTTTAATTATTTCAGTTTGTTGATCAGTTTTAAGAGCTTAGGGTATTCATATTTGAAGCTTAAATTGCATTAGTCAATTTTAGAAAGTTTCGGGTCCTTCTAGGAACTAGACTAAGGGTCCAAAGAGTCACTATGGGAAATAGTCTAATTCTGGATCTCCTATCACCTTAGGAAAATACTAGACCTTAATACGAGTAGTTAGACAGGTAGTAGGCTGAAATCGAAGTTCTCTAGGCAAAGTTATGAATTTTCTAAGTTTCAGACCCTAAATGAACTACGGTTAACCAAAAAGTTGACTTTCTAATCTGGGTCAATTTCTGGAAACTTAAGATTTTTAATAAATACTAGGCCCTAAATGGAGTCTAATGCAAGTGAGTTTGCCTAATTTGGAATTTTTTACAATTAGTTATGGATTTCTAAAGATCGGGTATTTATTAGAATTTTCTAAATTTCCTAATAAATGGGCCTTTTTTATTGTTTTGATCCAAATCAACTCCAAACTGATTGGAATCAACCCCAAAGGTCAGGAATGACCATAGAAAGTGTTCCCAAGTGTTTGAAAAAGATTTGGGATTTTTAATAATTTTTAATGATTTATTAGGGGCAAAAAAGTTAATTCCCACCTATGGTCAAATTTAGGGTCAACCTAGAGTCAAACTGAGGAGCCCTACTTATCTAAAGTCAAAGGTCAGATTCTAAACAAATCAAGCCATTATGGGTAATTCTCTGACCTAAAATATATTTATTGTAATTTTTGGAAGGTCTCGGGGCCTTATTTAACAGGTTAATTAGGGTTGGTTAACTAAGGGGTATAACAAGCCCTAAAAATTCCTAGAAAATTCTGATAGGTTTATGATGTCACTAAGTTTAAGTGTTAAGGTTTTCACGTCAATCAGGGATCTATCCTAGCTCCTAGAAGACTTCTAAATTTGCTAGACGGGTCCTTAATTATTATCCTTAAGGTTTCACTACGTTATATGGGTTCAAATCGTGTTTTGAACTAACCCTCAAGGTAATAAATGCATGGGAGTACAAAAATAAAATAAACACACAATGTCCTTAGATCTAGGAGAACCTAAGCTAAGTGCTCGTGATGCGACCTACACATGCAATCTAAAAAAAAAATAAAAGGAAAGACTCCTAATGAAGGGATTAGTGAATGATTGGGACTCAATCACCCACTAATCCTCTCCCTCATGATTTGCTCTTCACATATAGAATCAATGTCTAAAATTTCATTGAATAGCGGATCTCCCAAAATTAGGGGATTTAATTATAAGTAATTTCAAAATAATTTGAAAATAATTATATAAATATAGATTTTTCTTGAAAAATAAGATAATTCAAAATAAATTAGTTTGTAATAAGTAAATATATGGGAGACCCACTGACCACCCAATCGAGGTTTCAAAAAGGTTTGAAAATAATTTGTATTTTAAAATAATTATGATAATGAATATCTAATTAATAGGGAAAAGACTCAGAATAGCGGTCTAAAACTAAAACCTATCAAAACAGCCAAAACCAAGGGCTGGAAATAGTTTCAAAATATAAAGCTCGTCTTTCTGAAAAGAACGAGGGGTCGCACACCGAAATCCGATTTGAAACGGCGAAGATACGAAATTTACAAGCTTGAGTATAATAAAATAATGTTTTTTTTTTAAATAATACAGTTTTGCTGTTTTTAGAATAACAGAAAATACAGACACAATTTTTACTTAAAAATAGTCTTAAACTGTACAGAGTTCAAAATACACCCAAAACAAGGTGCTGTGCGTCGACAGCGGACTTAAAACGAAGACGTTACAGAATTTCAAAGTTTAAAGACAATAATTAAATAGTTTTAAAATAGTGCTATTGGCTGTTTTCAAAATAACTTCATACGGATCCAAACAATTTAAGTAAAACTAGTTCTAGAATGTGCAGAATTTAAATACGTTCAAATCAAGGTGCTGTGCGTCGACAGCGGATTCAAAACAGGAAAGTTATACATTTTCGTAGTTTAAAGCAATAAGAGGGATTTTTTTTTCTTTGAAATAATTTTAAAATAATATTATTCAAAATAAATATAAGCATATATATATATATATATATATATATATATATATATATATATATATATATAATATATATATATATATATATATATATATATATATTTTTACAAAATTAATTTTGAAATAACAAAGATCTCTGAAATTCAACACCACATATTAAAAATAATAATAATAATGATCCTAATATTAATGATAAGCTAATTTAAAATAATAAAATTGAAATTAAAATAACAAATTAACAATATTAAAATAATAATAAGAAGAAGAATAAAATGAATAGTAAAATAATCATTTAAAACATTACTAATTATAACAAATAATTATGATCAAATAATAATATATAAAAAAAATTATACAAAAATAATTATTTAAATAAAAAAGGGTTTTTTTACTATTTTATAATTAATTTAAAATCCACATATCAATTTTATTAGGTAGAGAATGAAAATACGATCAAAACGAGGTATTGCACGTCAAAATCGGACAAAAAACGAATTTTTTATGAATTTTTGAAGTTTTTAAGGTTTAAAAATAATTTAAAAAATTATTTAAGTCAAATCGGGCGGCGGGAGACACGTGGCGGACCCGGATTTGATCCGCGGTCTGCGGCCAATGATTGGTACCGCCGCCAATCATTAGGCGATGATTGCGGCGGTGGTCTCCCACTTGACGACGTTAGCGAAGAACGGGAGCCGCTCGATCGAGCGCGGTTCGAGCGGAGGGCCTGGATCGTGCCACGTGGTCATCCGAGACGGGCGTCGTCCTCGTGGTCAGCACCAGACCGCGAGCGATCACGATCTGGACCGCTGATCGCGTATCCGACGGCCTAGATCCGTCTGGCGCATGCAAGGGCTCGGACCGAACCCTAGAACGATAAAATCGCTCGTTCTCGCAATACACTAAACTAAATCAAATGAAATTTTAAACATAGACTAAGGGTATGAAGAACATCATTGGGGATGTATTTTTGTGATTTTATATGTAACGTATAAAACGTTATTTAGATCTAAGTGTTCTAGCTAGGGTTTGCGATATACCTCAATCCACACGGTGGATTCGGGCGATCTTGGGCTTGTTGGACTCGTGGACACCTGTAGAACAATTCTTCTGTTGAACTCGAGCTTCGAAAACCTTTCGATCGAGCAGGATTCACCTTGGAGGGGTTTCACGCTCGAGTCGCCGGAGAACTCACCGCCGGCGGCTTGGGGTGGTCGGGTTTGACAGGGGAAAGAGAGATGAGTCTCTCTAGAGCTCTCACACGAAATTTCAAGCGTTGAGGCGGTCTCTAGAGGGAGTATGAGTCAAAAAGTCCTTTCCTTGACCTAATTTTTGGGTATTTAAATGGATGGAGTCCAAGGGAACGGTCTAGATCTAATCAAGAGTTGATTTGGATGGAATTCAGAGCAAGGGAGGCCGTGGTTCCAATTTCAAATCAAGGGGAGGCTTTAATTCCCATTAATTAGGTCTTAATTGCAACAAAATAGGCTATTAGGACCTATTTATGACCTGATTTGACCAAGTCAACATTTGACTTGGTCAAATCAGTCAATTAGGTCCATGGGGAGGTGGCTCGAGCTCAAGAAAGGGTTTAAAAAGATTTAAAATTGATTTGAGCTCTTAATGGGCTAGGTGGTCAACCCTGGTTGATTTGGTCAACGAGGTTGACCCAAGGCCCAAGACTAGGTCCAGTAGGTTGGGTCTGACCTACTGAGTCTAGTGGAGGAGAGAAATGAGCTCGAAGAGTTCTGAAATTAATTTTGGTTCAATAGGAGGTGTTTGGGTCAATTTGGGTCAACCCTGGTTGACCTGGTCAACCAGGTTGACTCAAAGCCTAGGTCTGGGCTCAACAGACTCAGGTCGACCCACTGAACCTATTGGAGAGGGTCTTGGGGTCTGGCTTGGTCAATTTGACCAAGTCAACCCTTTGACCAAGGGTCTGGGCAAAATCGATGTCAACAAGTCATAGTGTAATCCTTAAAAATCATTCCAAGTCTTGGAGTCAATCTTAGCCTTACAAGTGGTAGACGTGTAACCATGAAATTAAAAATTTTCTCATTCGCTAGATATAATAAAATCATGCAAGTCTTAAAGTTGACCACCAAGAATGCCATTAGTAGTGTCGCCAAAAAATCTCCTATGATTTTGAAAGAGATATAATGAGGGAAAAAATTATATTTGCTCAAGTGGTATTAAACCTTCTAATTTAAATGAAAAGAAAACAATATATGCATTTTTCTTTTGAATATTTATGATAAAGTGGATTGTGCTCTTTTGAATGATAGAAAAGCATAGTCAAAGAAATATATATATATATATATATATATATATATATATATTAAATTTCATTGTAGGGCTCATGTCCTAAGAAAATTGTTGATTAAAATCATGATCATTATTTTAAAATACTACCTTTAAAATGATTTTTATTCTTTGGAATATTAAGTGGGAGAGTGTTAACATAATAAGGATCAAAATTTAATCTAAATAATGATAAACTAAGGTCATATAATTATAAGAGATTTAGGATACTCAAAGAATCTACTTTTCAGAATAGTCAATTAAATTTATTATTTTAATCATATTATTTAGAAAGTTAGACATACTTTTCCACATCAACAAAAGCATATTTAAGATCCCCTCTTTATGTTCCTAATGTTGTTTATATAATAAATCTAATAACCCTCTCTGGTTTTTGACATTTTTAGTAGTAAAAATTTAATTTGAGTCCTCTCCAAATAAAAATAAATTAGTTTATGTTCCCGTTAAATTTTTTTTTTTGCTCCACCACTACACACTAATGATGACTTCATTATTGGAGAATTATTCTAGTTAAAAACTTATTTCATCAAAATTAAGTATATTAGTCTTAAGCATGGATCAATGTAATGACTTAACATAGCACTAGGATTAAATTTTAGCCCCTTTACCGAAAGCTAATGCAAATGTAACCTCAAAGTAGCTAAAACATCTTGATCTTTGATCATATGATTCTGCCTTGAAGGGACAATTAATTAAACTCACCTAATTCTTTTGAAATTTATGTTACTAAGATCTGGCATATAAGTGCAAGATTAGGCTTGTTATTTTTATTTAAAAAATGGTATTTATAACATTGACATTAATTGAATAATCTTTATATAGTATAATATGAAATGTTCAAGTCAATGCAAGCTTTTATTTTAGTTATTGGCCTATAATATAAAGAATCTTTATATAATATTAGACTCATAGGGCTTGCAAATATGTTTATCAATTAAAGGAATTTGTTGGTATCAAATGAGCTACCTCTTTGTGAATGGTATAATAAGTCAATTTGCTTATTATATATTCATATAAATATAAAAGGAGACATTGTTAATTGTTTGCAATCGTTAGCTTGAAGAAAAACTATGAAATCAATAACTTATGTTTGATTTTAATATTGTTTGAAATTTTAGGGTACAAAGTTTTTGTTAAGAGCAAAGGGAGATAGCACAATTATATACCAAATATAATATGTAAAATAAATATGATACAATATAATCCCATTGAAAGATAAACAATCAAGTTTAAAATTTAACATTTGTTGTAAAATCAACTGGTAAAGTCCCGCGACTATATCTCAAATCAAGGCATTGCATCAATCATATGAATTATCATTAGTCTCACCACACACATATACTAAACCTTGAAGCCTACCTTTGTTGGCTACTTCAAAAGCTCCCATTTTCCTATGTGCATGAAATCAAGAATAGTCCACCTTTCAAATGTTTGATAGATTTCTTGCTCCAAATCATGCTTGAGTGCTTTTAGAAAGCTTCAATATCCTTTTTAAATCTATTGGTCGACCCTCCAAAATATCAAGCACATTCCACCTTCAATATCTTTTTTAACCAAATTATGACATTTATTACTTATTTTAATTAATTTCTTTTGATTATGTGTTTTCCTTTATTGATTGGACATTTCACAAATCCATGGAACTTATTATAAGTGGCCCCAAATTATTGTTAAATCAAGGCTTGGTCGACCACCATAGGAGACATTGAAGAAAGTCTATAAATAGTGCACCTATATAACAAGTTTTTCATATTAAAATAAAATTATTTTGCTTGTGCAAACATGAAGGAAAAACTTATTGGCTACTCTACAACATTGGTGAAGCTTGATGAATAATCCCCTTGGAATTTGATGACTCCTTATTTATCTTTGATACTTAATTCCCCATCTCTATTCCTTCATTTCTCCCCTTCCCCCATGCATATGCTTCCTCCTAATAATTCTCATAACTTATCTAAAATATCTAAAATTCATTCCTCACATCACTTATAACCCCCACAAGCCCCCAAAACTTTCTCTTCTTAAATCCAAGCTATTGCATAAACCCTAGCAATTAACCCTTCTTGGGTTCTTCCCCAAAACCCCTCTCCATCAACCCACAACACTACACTCCTTAACTTCCTATTTCCCTAAGGTCATCTAGAAATCAATACCATCTTCCCACTACAAGTCCTCACCACTATAAGCCTTTTGCAATTACTTAAACCACTTAGTTTTATATAAAGCCTAAAACTAGACATTTCCCAAAAACATTCAATAATTTCTTCACTCTCCAAAGATGCATCAAGCAAGCTATAGCTTTCATCATCAAAAACCATTTGGCACCTCCATTATATTGGTATCAAAGCTAAGTGCTCCATGGAGTACAATACTCAAAAAACTTGAAGGCATAATTTGGAAAAGCAACTACTTCAATTTGTTGGCCTCTTCAAGCAACAACTTTCAAAAGCATCCTGTCCACTGTAGATCTCTTCTAGTTCATAAAAGATTAGTCTTGATATTCCCATCAGCTTTTTCTTTCTTCAGTTTGTTAGCTTATTCAAATACAACAATAAAAATTTGAAAATTTGGTTGCCACTTAATAATTCTATAAAATACTACAAAACATTCAAGTAGAAATATCACAAAATAAACCAAACATTCGCACAAGTGTTAACCTACTATACACAATTGATACAAAAAATTTCCTTATTTATAAGAGTTTGTTTCATTTAATAAAATTGGCCTTAACCTGAATGTGCTTCAGGCATAGAAATTAAAAATATATTTCCTTGATTGCTCTAGTTTATAGTTATTAATATTACTTATGAAGAAGTGGTTTATAGATTGCTTGAGGTACATGTAGGGGAAGCTCTTCAAATTCGAGAGGCCTAAGATATAGTCGGTCAGATCAATATGTCTAACTCCACCTCCATAATTGGGAGAAGAGTTTAGAGGAATAAAAATAGGAAGTTGCATTAGTAGGCAATGGAGGTTCTAATGCCAATTACTCTAGGCCATTCAACTTAGTAAATGACCTTCCATCCTTCCAAGGAAGCAGATTTGCCCCACTCATTAAGAGTGGTAATATTGAGGATATCACTTGTCTACCAACAATCCCTTCTCCAACCACAAAATTTTTTTAAAAAGTAGTAAAAAAAATTACAGTCAAATATAGTCGTACCAATTTTTTGAACAAAATGGCTAAAAATAGCTACCTCAAAGGAAACATAAATGTTTGATTGAGCATGTGGTTTAACTTAAAGGCCTAAATGATGACATAAATGAAAATGAAATATATTTAATTTATAAGTATCCAAAATATAATTTTAATATCACAGAATTATTTCATAATTTTTTTATATTTTGTTTAGCTTAACTTCCTAATTATTTGATTTTTTTACCAATTAAATGTTGTGTTAATTACATTATTAATTATATAATTAATGATCATGACCTAAATTTACATATTTTAACTATCTTAATTACCCATATATTTAGCAAATTTATGTAACCATAAGCTTCCTATTAAATGTATGAATTTTGTTAGCTTTTATTTATTTATTTATTTATTATTATTTTTCGATAGGATTTGAGTTGCTTCATGTTTTCAAATTCTAAGTACTCACACTTATAAATTTCAAATATTAATTTTTTACTCAAAATCAAAGGAAAAAGTTATGAGAAAAGCTTATGCATAAAAGTTTATCTTCAAAGGATTTAAAAATATTCATTTGAAAGAAAACCTCTTTGATTCCTCCACAATTGTTCTCTCTTTCAATCTAAAGGAAATTTTGTGAGTACATTTTATGACATTATGCAATCATTTTGTCCAAATATTACAATGCTCGTGTAATTCTAAGAGAGGGAGTGCTTAGGCGTGGATGGATATTAGATTGGTTCGAAAACATAAATATCATTATGTATTGATTCTTTATTGCTCGACTTACTTTACATTATACTTAACATGATTTGCATACATGTTATGATTAAATGCTTATATGAACATATGTCAAAATTATTAAGTTATCAAAAAATTGATCACTAGGTTGTCATAATCATATCTAGCATCGTATTATTATCATTATCATTATCATTATACTTCATGTAATCAATTAGATCTTAAGTTACATGTTACTCATTCATACATAAAATTAAATATACTTGCACTTATGAGATAAAATTATCATAACACTTAGCAACTAGTTTGTTTAACACTCTCTCATAACAATTTGAATATCTTTTATAAATATTATGGCCACTTTGAACCAATTGATCTAATCAACCCTACAAAATAAATAAATATCACTGCAGTATATACTTCAAAACAAATAAATAAGAATATCTTAACATTGAATCATTGTCATTGTTATCATACTTTGTACAAGATAGAATTATCATTACACGTATCAACTAATTGTTTTAATACTCTCATATATATATATATATAAGATTCAAAATGCTTGAATTTCTCTGAAATTAATGTTACATAGGACATTCGAGGGCTGCATTTATCTCAACATAAATCCAAAGACTTTGAAGCCCACCTTCATGCAAAATGCTATTCTTTTTTTTTCATATGTATATGTATGTATAAATCTTCACAACCATGGAAACTAGGACGAACCAAGCATTCAAGAAGTTGCTCATGGTTCGATTTGATTAGAGCTCATTCATGATCATTTGATTAGCTAATCAAATAAGCTTGAACACTTACATAAATATCTTATTGATAAATAAAAAAATCTTGAATGGCTTGTTGCTCGATACATTAAAGATCATGAACAATTTCATTTGAAACCTATGAACAAGTACATTAAAAAAGCTTAATTAATACTCAATGCAATACCTAATATTAAGATTCAATTATTTAATACTAATATTAACAATTGCTAAGTCTTATAGTCAATTTTGAAAAAATTCAACACAATCAAATAAAATTAAAAGGTTTAAGAATATGTATATGAATTCTAATATTTCTGAATTATTGTGTTATTCACAATTAGGCAATTCTAGTATTCCATCTTTCACAATTAGGTAATTGAAAGGCATTCGTATGATTCTTGTATTTAAAACTAAGTAATTAATTCGATTTAGTTGTCATTGTATAAGAATTTCAGTATTGTATTGTAAGAATTCTGGCAGTTATTATTTAATTCCTTCACCAGCCTAACCCGCCAAACTTGTGTAAGAATTCTGGCAGTTATTACTACGATATTTCCCTCAACCGCTTATTTAGTCCCACATTGGTTGGAAGTTTAAGATAATAATGGTGATAGATTCTAGTTAACTAATTGCTTTAGTTTGTATCCTTTCCTCGCATAAGGCCGTTGCTTGAATATGCTTCTAAAATAATTTAATAAAATTTTCAATTTTCAAAAGATTTAATAAGATTAATCCCTTGTTTACAAAATGCTTTTTTTTTTTTTTAAGCTCAACAAACTCAAATCGATGAGACTTGTTTATGACTCCAAACAAGCCAAATGATCAGGCTCATTTATGTCTAACAAGCTTGAATCTAATTGGAATCAAGCTCAAACAGACATTAATAAACAAGTTCGAACTCAAACAACCTCCTGCTCGGCTCTCATTGGCTCATTTATAGCCCTGATGGCAACTACTTGTGAAGTAACTAGTGCGTTTCTGTGATACTAATGACGACTTTAACAAGACAATGAAAATATAAAAAATGACTTTATTTAGTAGAGCACTAAAATGAAATTCTAAAAAACCAGTAGTTGGCTATTTCACATCTCTTGGATAATATTTTCTGTTTTGCATTACTTTTAATGAAGTAATAATAATTTTTTTATAAGCCCATCAAAATAGTTCCAAAGAGCATTGCATATTGTTGAACAATTCAATCATTTCTCGAATTGTAACTCAATTTATTTCATGAAAAAAAAAAAAAAAAGTTTACATTCCACCTCATAGGTCAAGTAAAATATTCAAAAATCATATAAAAATGACTAAAATATGCTTCAAATGCATCCTATAATTCTATAGGAGAAAATGCTATACTTCCTAAAAAATTTACTTGCATCATCATTTAATTATATGAACCAAGAAAAATACTCCAAGCAAGCGGATCTTCAATGATTTGTTTATGTAATTTGGATTAATAAAGCAAAACTGTATTGAGACAACAAAATAATTAAAAAGAGGTTATGATAAAAGTATAAATAAAGAGGAAGCTACTTTCGGATATATATTTAAATAAAATCTGTAGGAAAAAATAAAGGGGCCCCATTGTACTATTACAAAACTCAATTTACACAAACATATCATGCCTAACCGAGAAGCTGGAGTATTTTGTTTCGTGCAAGACCAACCAGCCATTCCTTTCAGTCTATTTGGCTGGCAATTTTTGTTTCGTTTTCTTCATTCTCCAGCTCTTGTTCTACTCCCTTAACCTGGAGTCATGTCAATGGAAAGTGGGGAAAAGAGTCGTTAATGTTCTAGGTAAGAAAGAACTATTTAAGGTGAACGCTGCAATTAAATTTTGATGAAATTCTGTCTTCAAGAGAGGAAGATGCAACGTTGCCGAGAAAATAAGGCATTCATTACCTAACAGCATCATTTAAGGTTCTAGTTGGGGTAACTACAATCATCTATACTGTATAACTACCACACTCTAACATAATTGATTGTTAAAAAACTACTTCTCACCACATAAATTTTAATAATTAAACAAGCAAGCTAAAATCAAATAAATTTCTGGCAACCATCTGGAGGCTAAAATTGTGAAAAAGTTATCCTGAACAGGCCCTTAGTTTAAGAAAAAAAAAATTGTCTATTCAATGAGAAGGTGAACAAATAAAATATAAAATTCAAAGAACAAGGCCAGCATCCAATTCTATGATTTCCTTATCAAATTTTGATTTATTATCATCATTAGTTTTATTGATAGTTGGGGTAACTACAATCAAATGAGTTGGAGAGAAGACTAAGAATATTGATAGTTTAGGATTAGAAGTCATACTAGAAATGATATTGGTGTAATAATATATATGAGTTTGAAGGATAATGTTATAAAAATTAGTAGAATTATAGATTTAAAGATTGTTGTTGATTTTAAGATTATTAATATTATAAGCACTTATGCTCCTTAAGTAGGTTTGAATATATGTTCAAAATTAAAATTTTGTAATGACATAGAAAAATTAATATAAAATATATCTCTTAAAGAAAGAATTTTTAATGGAGGATATTTAAATTGACATATTAGTAGAGAAATAGATGGTTTTAAAAGCATTTATGATGACTATGGCTTAT
Source organism: Dendrobium huoshanense (assembly GCA_016618105.1). Lineage (NCBI taxonomy): Eukaryota > Viridiplantae > Streptophyta > Magnoliopsida > Asparagales > Orchidaceae > Dendrobium > Dendrobium huoshanense. The sequence continues at coordinate 42,807,847 of CM028352.1, read as the reverse complement.
GAGCGACTAATGAATGTGGTAAGATTATATTAATTTTTCTTTAGCTTATAATTTTGTAATTACTAATATTTTATTTAAGAAAAGAGATGAACCTCTCATGACTTATAAAAATAGATATAATCAAACTTAAATTGATTATTTTTTCATATGAAAAATATATAGTTTAGATTGTAAAAATTGTAAAATTATTTTGAATAAAAGTTTATGTATCCAACATCGCTTATTAATTTTGGACTTTAAGAAGAAGGGGCAAAAAATTAAAATAAAGTAAATCGCTATTCTAGGATTAGATGAGGGCATTTAAAAAATATTAACACCATTATTTTTGAGAGTAAGATTCTAGCTCTTAAGATATTTTCAATGCATGAGGATGCTAATATTATGTTAAAAAAATAGCTAATGAGATTAATAATATTATAATAAATATGATTAGAGTATCAAAGGGAAAAGACACTAATAATAAAAATAGTTTGTGGCGGAATCAAAATATGCAAGAAAATATAAAAAATAAAAAGATTTGTTAGATAAATTGGTTTACCAGTAAAAACTTTGATAATTGGGGAAGATATAAAGAAGCCCATAAGAAGTTTTAAAAAGCACTTTGCAATGCAAAAATTTTATCTTTTAATGATTTATATAATATATTAGATACTAAGGATGGCAAAAAATAAATGTATAAGCTAGTTAAACAAAGAGATAGGAATAGTAAAGATTTAGTTCAAGTGAAGTGTATTAAGGATGAAAATCAAAAAATGCTTTTATTAGAAGAGGATATTCAACAAAAGTGGATGAGATACTTTGCTAAACTTTTCAATGAAGATTATGAGATCACGATTGACTTTACTGACCTTAACACACTAAATGAAAATATTTTTTTTTATCAGCGTATTAGTAAATTCGAAGTTAAAGAGGCTTTAAAGAAAATGAAGTGTGGAAAAATTGTTGAACCTAATAATATTCTAAAAAATGTGTGGAAATGCTTAAGAGATGAAAGAATTTATTGGCTTACTAAACTTTTTAATAGTATTTTAAAGACTAAAAAGATGTCAGATGAGTGGAGAATGAGTGTGATAATTCTTATTTTTAAGAATAAAGGTGATACACAAAATTGTGCGAATTATAGAGGAATTAAGTTAATGTGTCATACTTTAAAACTATGAGAGAGAGCTATGGAGCATAGGTGCAGCATGACATTAACATTTCTCAAAATTAATTTGGATTCATGTCAGATAGGTCTACTATGGAAGCTATATATTTATTGAGGGGTTTGATGGATAAGTATAGAGAGAATAAGGAGGATCTACATATGATTTTTATTGATTCAAAAAAAAACATATGATAAAATTCCAAGAGAAGTGCTATAAAGAGTTCTACATTAGAAAGGGGTTAATAATGTTTATATTCAAGTTATTAAGGATATGTAAGTTGTTACTTGTGTTCAAACACAAGGTGGTTTGACCAAGTATTTTCCAATTCAATTGGATTACATCAAGGATCAACCTTAAGCCCATATCTTTTTTCTTTAGTCATAGATGTTCTCACTAGACATTTGTAAGAAGTTGTACCCTGGTGTATGCTTTTTGCTGATGATATTCTTCATGCTGATAAGACTAGAGAGGGAGTTGAAGGTAAACTTGAATTATGAAGGTCAACCATAGAGTCTAAAGGCTTTCATTTGAGTAGATCTAAAACTGAATATATGAAGTGTAATTTTAGTAATAATAGACCTAGTGGAGGTTTGTGACTTTGGGCAATCAAGTTATTAATAAGAGCACTCGTTTTAGATATCTTGGGTCTATTGTTTAGAGTGATGGTGAAATAGATGGGGATATTATTAGTAGAATTCAAGTTGGATGGTTGAAGTAGAGGAATGCATCGGGCTTATTGTGTGATAGAAAAGTCCCTCTCAGACTTAAGAGAAAATTCTATAAGATGGTAGTGAGACCTACAATACTTTGATGAGGATGCTCATGTGGATGAGTGGCGATACTCTTAAGCGATACTCTTAAAGATATGATACAAATGAGCATATAAGTGAAAAGGTTGGAGTAGCTTAAACGGAAGATAAGATTAGAGAGAGTCACCTTAGATGGTTTGGTCACATAAAATGACGACCTTCCGATGACCCGATTAGGAAAGTAGATGTATTAAATTTGACTTATGTTAAGAAAGGTAGAGGTATACCTAAAAAGAATTTATTAGAAAATATTAGAAATGACATTTATTTATTAGATTTAGATGAGAATTTGACTCTTAACAGGATACAATGGAGAAAAAGGATTCGTGTGGCCGACTCCACAGCAGAATAAAGGCTTGTTGTTGTTGTTGTTGATGATGTTGTTGTATCATCATTAGTTTTATCACAAATTTCCTTAAATTACTTTATAAATTTTGAAATCAATCATGATGATGAATTTAAATTTAAAGACATTCTTCAAAAATTGGTAAGCAATAAATGAACCATTATCAAGTCTAGAAGAGCATGTTACTGAACACAAGTGTCAAGTACTAATTTTCATATCAAATTCAAGTAGAGCTTAAGGCTTCATTTGGGATGACTTTCTTACTATTTTTTATAGCAACTTTCTAGTATAAAAATTGAAGCTGCTTTAAGAAACAGTAAGAAAGCCATCCAAACAAAATTTAAGCGTAAACCAAGTATCAAAATCTTCAAGCTGATTTATTAGTTCTCTTATCAAATTCAAATTGTAATTGAGCCTAACCAATTATAGTTTTGATGTTAATGATTTAAATGTATATGGTCATTACTAGAGTTAAATGAATTTATGAATTTTAATTAAAATCGACATAATTCACTTAAGTATTGCTTATTTTATTTAATGAAGTTCAAATATTTATTAAGAAAAAGTTTGTTTAATATCAAGCTATTTATTTCATAATTGTATCGTATTTATACATCGGATAATATACATAATTTTTAAAAAATTTGATATAAGTATATAGAATAAATCATCACATACATAATCAATCCATCATTAAATAAATATTTTACTGAGTTTTTATGAGTAACTTGATGAACAAGTTTACATATTCATGAACTTAAATGAATGAGAGGATAATGTTCAAGTTTGTTTATTTAAATCATGGTTTAAAATTGCACAATATGAGGCTCGCCTTGAGGCCCGCCTTTGCGCAATTCCAGTAAAAAACGCCTCGATGCTTACGCCTCGCCTCACGAATGAAAAACGCCTCAATATCCGAATACGCAATTTTAAACATTGATTTAAATGTTCAAATTTTTATGAGTTTATTCAATATTGTTCAATTACTTCAATAAACAAGCATTCTACAAATGATATCTACATGTTCATTAAGTGCACTAGTTTAGATACAGCCTAGTGCTTGTGAGGTTTGGCCTAATGAGCTCAGCCTTAATAGCACCATTAATTTTAAAAAAAAATAGTTGCTGGGCAGAACCAGGTCCATAATCTAAAGATTAATGTTCGTAGTATTATCATCAAAGCTAATTTACCTCTGGTATATAATGCATAAGCATATTCTCGATGCCAGATTTCAAAGTCACTGAAGAGCTAGGACAGCCACTACAAGCTCCTTGCATCCTTAGCTTTACTATTCCAGTTTCTCTGAAAACAAAAATATGAAAAACAAATCAAACAATCCATCCAAATGAGAGTGGACAAATAATCTGCAATTATGTCTATATCTAACTATCAATGCTAGAATGAATTTATGTTTGAGGATTTTAGAGTTCATTCAGTAAAAGATAAATTACTCATCAAATTCACGATACTCGATATCACCACCATCATCTTGCACAGCAGGTCGAATTCGGGTCTCTAAAAGTTCTTTGATCATTGCAACAATTTCAGAATCATCCTACAAAAATGAACCAAACAAAAGCAGGATGAAACCTTCACTCTAATCTGCACAACTCAAAACTCTGGCTTGAGAGTTACCCTTAAATTTAAAAGTTACCTGAGTCTTATTTTCCCTTGGAAATAAAAAAAAAATGCCAACGATCCAGAAAATTTGCATCATTATTATCGAGGAGCGCCAGATAAACTTGAATTTGCAATTTTTTATAGTAACAAGACTGACTGGTTCAATTGGAAACTGATGATAGTTTAGCCTATTTAGACCACTTGACTCTTTCCCAATTTAAACATTTTGAACAAAAGAGAGTACTCAACACAAAAGTGAAATCAACCGCTTGAACAGGTTTTTTCCAAGAGTGCTCACATAAAAGTCATCAAAGATGTTTCATTTTTCCTTAGAAATAAATAAAAGATACCAATGACGTTTCAGAAAATTTGCATTGTTATTATCCAAGAGTCAAATAAACTTAAATTTGCAACTATTATATTAAGAAGACTGACTTGGTTGTTTGGAAACTGAATGATAGTTTAGCCCATTTAGACCCCTTGCCTCTGTTTCCCAAATGAAACATTTTGAAAAAAAAAGATAGTACTCAACATAAAAGTAAAATCAACTGCTTGAATAGGTTTTTCCAAGAATCAGATGTCCTAAAATCTAAATCATCCAACAAAACATAAAACTAAAAGAAAAAAGGAAAGGATGGAGCTTTCCAAATCAGTAAAACTGAAACTTCAAAGTTTTAATATTCCTAATAAAAAGATAGGTAAAATTTCAAATTTTATATATCTATAGTCTATACTATAATAAAAGCCACTTGAGTTTTCTCCCATATTAAATCCTGACCTTTTATTTTATTTATTCAAATATAATCCTGACACTTGCTTATATTTGTTAATTATTATTATAATTACTATATATATATATATATATATATATATATATATATATATATATATATATATATATATATATATATATATATATATATATATACTTAATATTAATTATTCATGATTTCCCCTGTTTTGCAATGTGGGCTCCAAAAATTCGGCCCCGGCCTCCGCCCGCTTGCTTTTTCTTCGGGGGAGTTTTAACGGAATTAAGTTCCAGGGTAAATTTTGGGAAGACATATGGGTTTATAGATAAGACACTACCCAGAGATTTAAAATCATTTTGTGAGGACTTTATGATCTGAGTTTTGGTTACCTATGGGCGCAAGCCCCTATAGTTAATTACCCCTCCCGATCACGAGAGAGAACTTTCGATTAAGGCTAGTCGTCAATCAGATATGTATAAATACGTGTTATCTGGCATATAGTAGCAGCATTGGGCTTAGGTATTTGGAAATGTGAAGATTTTATATTTAAAATTGAAAAAATTTACCATCTTTCACTTAAAGAGGATGGTGGGGGAATGGATGATGGACCCGGTCAAGATCACATGGTTCCGTCGTCCCGAGTCATCGTGGTCCCTAGTCTACTTAGTCAGAGGAGGTAGCCGACTGTTGACCTCCACAAGATAAAACAAAACAAAACAAAAGTTTAAATCAAACCTGTCAAAGCCCATACCCGAGATCCCTGCGCAAATCCTGCAAGAATCGCGTGATGCTACAGTGGTCCATATCTCTGCAACGCCGCAGAATGCAGGCCCATTCCCACGTGCACAGAACATCGCCTCAATCGAATGTCCACGTATGTCTTTAAAAGCCACCGCTCATTTCCTTCTTCGACTACTTCCACGCTCTCCACACACGACCAAAACTCGCGTCGCTGCTTGTCGCAACCTGTAGCTTCCACTTCTTCCACGAACTCTCTCCTGATTCCCACACAAGCCAGCCTCTACTCGACTCATGTACCGAACCCGACGCCAGAACTCCATTACGCCTCCTCCTCTGTTTCCCTGTGCCGACCTCCCACACACACACACAGAGAGAGAGAGAGAGAGAGAGAGAGAGAGAGACCAACCTTGATCTCTCTGATGCCAAAACGCCTCCTAGATCTGGCTTCTGTCTGATCTATCCAAAGCCGAATCCCTCTATTTTTATCCGCTCCAGGCCGAACCGAAAACCCAATCCATCTCGACTGCTCTTCACAACAAGCCCTTGCCGATCCCCCATATAGCTGTAAGCCGCCCCCAACCCGTCACCTTCCTTGTGCCGACGCCAAGGCTGAACCCTCTACTTGTAGAGCCGAACCCAATCGGGCTCCTTCCTTGCTGCCAACCTAGTCCCTTTCGTCACTTAGGTATATGTTTGTTGTTATTATTATTATTATTATTATTATTATTATTATTATTATTATGTAATAGTAATGATAATATTATAAATAATAATGGTTATTATTACCATTATTATTATTATTATTTAATTATAATTATTTATTATTAATAATAGTCAATTATAATTAATTATAATTATTATAATTAAATATTTTAATTATATTTAATTATTATCAATAATAATTAGTTTTAATTAAAATAAATTATAATTAATATATAATTATTATGATTAATTATTACTATTAATAATTAACTATAATTTATTAAAATTAATTATAATTAACTTTTTAAAATTAATTATTATCAGTTATAATTAAATATGATTAACTATTATAATTATAATTAATTATTTTTAAATTGTAATTAATTATCATTAATTCTAATTAATTATAATTAACTAATTTTAAAAAAGAGGCTTCCTTGCCTCGATCCACGAGCCAACACCACACTGCCAGTCATCAAGGTATAAATCCCTAAACTTGAGAGAATCCACCCTCGGCACTTGTAACGCAGCGAACAACCACCCATGCACGCTTTTCTTAGCACGGTGGGAGAAAGTTCGTCGCAGTGCTTCTGGCGAGACGGGTAATCCCCTCCAAAACTCCTATTTTTGACGTTTGCATCGCTCCGAGATACATGCACGCTTTTCTTAGTGTGGAGGAAGGGAACTCGACGCAACGCTTACGACGAAGACAGGCAATTCCCATGCGCACTTTTCTTAGCACGGCGGGACAAAATATAAGTACTTGCTCGCGGGGAAAAACTACATTTATTTTACATCTGTTTTTAAAGATCCATGCACGCCTTTCTTGGAGTGGTGGATGACAAAAAACTATGGCCGCGGTATCTCACAACACCAACCGTGCATGTCTTTCTTGATGTGACGGGTAGGCTGCTTCTTGGTTTTTCCTCTAAACGGGGCAGACGTCAGGAGGCTGCCGAAATTCTATCTGAAAATATGAGGGACTTGTGAACATAAACTTGACTTAAACAAATTAATAAGAACTTAAATCAATTGACAAATGACAATGACTTGAGATTGTAGTTTGGGACAACTACAAAGAACTTGAACTCACACTTGAACTTGAACTGAACAAGGACTCGAGCTCAAGGAAACTAAGTGCAAAGAACTTGAGCATTTGAACTTGAAGATAAAAATTTGGACTTGAATTTCAACTTAACATACAAGTTGATCATTTGGAACTATACTCAGAACTTGAATTAAATGAACAAAACTTAGACTTGATTTGAATCAAGCACATTGGACATGAACTCAATTTGAATTCAGACTTGAATTTTATAAGAACACAGTGGACTCGAATATGCATTTGAACTTGAATGACTTGGACAACATGGAGCCAGAATTCAATTTGCATCAAACTCAATCAAGAAGAACTTGATTCGAGCTTGGACTTGAAATGAACTTGCACAAAAAACCGTTCCTTGAATTTAGATGAGCTTTATACATGGATGACGAACGATGAAATGATTTGAACTGTCCAACCAAGTTAACTTACAAATGAGAGCAAGTTAGATCTATATTTATCATGCAATCAAATGCTATTAGAAGGGTTTTGCATCTATGTTGCACGGATACTCCTATTTACGAGGCGTGTTGTATCGGACATGTGTCGGATACGGATACGCCTCCGATACAGCACGAATACGTGTCGGTAAATTTCAACATTTTTTTATTATGAATTCACAATTGGTTGTTTTGTAATTTCAACATTTTTTCATTATTTCATTTTAATATTATTTGAAGATATTCAACTAAAGAATAAGAGGATCCTCAAAGAGTTTCTTCACAGAAAGATTTAGAAATTTCAAATATGAGGAAGACATGTTTGAAGCGTTATTTTCCAAATTAAGAGAGAAGAAGTGTCAACATTGAGCTTGCTAAATTTTTTGGTTATTTAGAGGACTTTGGTGACCAAGAGTCATTGCGTGATAGATGGAGAATTGATCCGAAAATGTGGTGGATTATACATGGAGCTTCAGCACCTCTACTTCAAACAATTGCCATAAAATTGCTTGGCTAAGTTTCATCCTCATCCTGTTGTGAAAGAAATTGGAGCACATACTCATTCATCTAATCAATGAAGAGAAATAAAATTAATCCACAACGGGCTGAAGATTTAGTTTATGTGCATACAAACTTTCGACTTCTCTTAAGGAAAACTCCAATTTATATGGAGGGAGACAATAGGATGTGGGATGTTGTTGGAGATAGATTTGAATCTCTTGAGGATATGAGAATATTAGAAATTGCTAATCTTTCACTTGATGAGCCTGAATTGGAAGCTATGATATTTATTGAAGATGATATAGAAATTCAAAGACAAACCACTGAAGAAGCTAATCTTTTCATTCCTTCTATTGAATAGTTGAAACAGTTTCAATGAAACTTCATGTGCTGGACAATTTATATTTTTATTTTTTTTATTGTACTAGACATTTAAATATTTAATGCTTACTTTTATTTTGATATTATAAGATACAATGATATTAATAATATTATTTTTATTTTTTGTCATTTCAAATATTACACTTCGATTATTTTCTTAATTTTTATGTATGATTTATATATTATAATGTCGTATCCGCGCCGTATCCATATCCTGTATTTTTAAGAATGACGTGTCCCGTATCAGTATCATGTCGTATTCGTGTCGTCGTATCTGTATCGATGCAACATAGTTTTGCATGAAATGTATGATGAATACGGTGGCATTTTCATAATCAACATCTGTATGCAAACAAACAAGTGGAGATCCAAAAGAAATGAAAATGTAATCAAATGGCAAATGATCATCATAATGAGTTCGTAGAGGATTTGTAATGCTCATCATAACACACAAGCAAATATTACAAGTTATCAATTAACACACATGGGGAGATTATTGATGAATGTAATGCATTCAGCAGTCAGTGTTAATATACAAAATGGATGTGCTAAATCTACCTACAAACAATGGTACTAGTGGTACTTCATAGATGATGAATCATTTATGGACTATAAAGATTGGCGTGCACATGGATACGATAATTCATCAATAAGAGACATGATGAATGTGATGATTTGCTAACCATCATACACAACGTAGTAGGTCTACATCCATATTAGGCCTTCAAGGCTTATAATAATATGAATTCACTAATAAAGGCACAAGCCTACGAAACCCGATCCTCCTAGGCAGGTAAATAGGAGTTGACAATGTTCAATAAATAATTATCAAATGTCCAAAAACATCTGCATGGGCCCCGGCGAACGTGTTATTAGTACACATGTGACGTCTAGGAATGCTGCGCGAGTTAATAAGTGAATTTAAGTCTGATCCCGACCCTTCTATATGGGTAGATAGGAGTCAACACGGCTCGAACCATCAAATAAATATGCGATCACGAGGTCGACCGGGATATTTATTTTATACATTAATATTATGTCTTCAAGGCCTATAATTAAGAGAATTAACTCATAAGGGCATAAAACCTACGTAACCCGATCCTCTATCGACAATCGTCAGAGTCGACGAGGTTCAAAACATAAATATTTTCAAATGACCCAAAACACCCCGATGATGGCCGCATTGAAACAAAAATCTCAACCGAAGCAGTCCATTCCAAATACTCAAAATTCCACCCAAATACCCACGAAAATCCCAAAAATCTTAAATCCCAAAATATTTAAAATTGAAATAATACATAAATTACTTAAAAAAAATCCATCCACCCTCTGCAACAGTTTGCTGGGATGGACAAATTAAAATTTACTTCAGCTTACATAGAACTAATACCTGGTCTAAAATATCACTAGAATGCATTCTCAAACAATCTCTTGCCAATAAGAATGTGGTACGTGTCCTCTGACCGGCGATTTTGCCGCCAAATGGCACCGCAGGATAAACGGTTATGACCCGGGGCCCTCTGAACCAAGTGGTTTTGCCACCAAATGGCACCACGAAATACCGGTTATGGCTAGAACAAACACGCTCCTTAATGGCATCAAATCCTTGAGATATGAATCAATATGATATAATCGATAGGTCACAAAGCCCTCTGTTAGCTAAAGTGGATTCAAATTTGTCCCCTTAGGCAAATATCCACCCCAGGTCTACAAAATACCCTTGAATGAAGCAACCCATGGCTGCCGACAAGGACCCTTCTATCAGGTTGGGTCGACTACCTCCTTTGATTAAGTAGACCATAGACCATGATGGCCAGAGACGACAGAACCATGGGATCTTGATCGGGTCCATCATCCATTCGCATATCATCCGCTTTAAGTGCAAGATGGTGAAATTTTTAAATTTAAATATCAAATCTTCAATTTTCAAATTCCCAAATTCCTAAGCTTAATGCTGCTAGTGTATGCCAGATAACACGTATGCTCTACATATCTGATTGACGACTAGCCTTAATCGAAAGTTCTCTCTCGTAATTGAGAGCGGTAATTAACTATAGGGGCTTGCGCCTATAGGAAACCAGAATTCAGATCATAAAGTCCTCACAAAATGAGGGCGAAATCTCTAGGTAGTGTCTTATCTACAAACCCATATGCCTTCCAAAATTTACCTGGAACAGATTCCGTTAAAACTCCCTCCCCGAAAAGATAAGCACAGCAGGAGGAGGCCAAGGCCGAATTTTCGGAATCTACATTGACCCAACCTGACAGAAGGATCCTTGTCGGCAGTTATGGGTTGCTTCGTTCAATGGTACATTATAGACCTGGGGGAGTATTTATTTAAGGGGACAAATTTGAATCCACCTTAGCTAACAGAGGGCTTTGTGCCCTATCCATCATATCCTATTGATTCATATCTCAAGAATTTGATATCATTAAGGAGCGTATTGGCTCTGGTCATAATCGATATTTTGTGATGTCATTTGACAGCAAAATCACTCGCCTCAGAGGGCCCCGGGTCATAATCGTTTATCCTGCGGTGCCATTTGGCAGCAAAACCGCCGGTCAAATGACACGTACTACATCCTTATTGGCAGGAGACTGTTTGATAATGGATCCTAGTGATATTTTTGACTAGGTATTAACTCCATGTGAGCTGAAGTAAATTTCAATTTATCCACCCCGACAAGCTGTTGCGAAGGATGGATGGATGTTGCTTTAAGTAATTGACGGTTAAATTTCAATTTTAAACATTCTAGACTTTGTTGATTTTGGAATTTCGGGTATTTTGGGTGACATTTGAAAGTGTTTGAATCACCCCTCCGGTTGAGATCTACGTTCAACACGGTCATCATCTGGGTGACTTTGAGGTCACTTGAAAATACTTGAATTTTGTGGAAGTTTGGGGCATTTTGAAAATATAGTATTTGGAATTAACCCCTCCGGTTGAGATCTATATTTAACACAGCCATCAGCGAGGTGTTTGAGGGTCATTTCTATTTCAAAATATTTGCATTTTCTAGATGAAACTTGTCGACTATCTCAGGCTATCAATAGATGATCGAGTTTCGTAAGCTTTATAGCTTTGTGAATGAATTTTATTTGTCGGAGGCCTTGAAGGCTTTATATAAACGTATAAAATAAATAATCCAGTCGACACCCCGACCGAATATCCGTTTGATAGTTTGAACCATGTCAACTCCTATCGCATAAAAAGATCAGGCTCAAACTACGTTCATTTATTGACCCGCGCAGCATCCCTAGACATCACGTGTGTATCCATAACACGCTCGCCGAGGACAATGCAGGTGTTTTGGGGCATTTTATAATTATTTATTGAACTTTGTCGACTCTTATTCACCTGCTTAGGAGGATCGGGTTCAAATTTATTAATCCGCGCAGCATCTCTAGACGTCACATGTGTTCCTACAATATATTTGTCGGGGCTCATGCGGCTCGTGATTGTATTTACCCCTCTAGTGTACATATGTGTATAAATATTATAGTGCATGTGCGGGGATATTTTGGACATTTGACGAGTCTCCTACGACAGCTCATAGAAGTTTGCAATTGTTGTAATATTTCAATATTTGTTCGTAGGAGGTATGTTGGATGCATAGCCATTTTCCATCAAGGAACTTGCAAGCCTCAATAATCTTATCCAACTCAAGGTTCAGGACCCGGTTGAACTAAGATTCATTTCATATTTGAAAATAATGATTTGATCTTGCTTTCTCTTCCTAGAACTCGTAAAGGAATTGTTGACCTCATTATTCGAGGTCAATTTCCCCGGAATCAACTCTAACACTTAGGTTTTCGTAGCCTATTCTAGATGTTGTACCCATAGGATTTTCCTTAGGTGGATACCTAATGACGTAGCACGAACTCGACCTCTTAATTTGACCTAAATCAGTTCGCCTTGACTCAATCGAATGCAAATCGTTGTAAATGAGATAAATTTAATAATTTAAATTATTTAAATTTTAAAATTAACAAAAAATAATTATTTTAAATTATCAATTCTATTCGAAATTAATCTTTAAATCATTAAGCTATTGAATTACAAATTAAATCTTGAATTCATCTTTAAATCGTGATTAATCTGAGCCGTCAATTTGAATGGGAATAAATTTGAATAAGACACATTTATGACCGGTTGAGCAAAACCATGCGTTAGAGGTTAGGGCCGGTTCATGCACGACCCCCCCTCTCTCTATCTGGCAAAATGGAAACCCCCCTGTTAGTCGCTCTCTCCCGTCCACTCCCAGTTTGCGAAAACTAGTCCCTCCGCCCCTCTATGGCGTGAGAAAGCCCAGGCGAAAATCTTCCCATCTCCCTTGGATTCGGACATCAAGACCCAGGCGAGATCCCTCCTCCGTCTCCCTCTACTTCGCAAGACCCAAAGGCTCCGTCTCCCTCTCCATTCGCAAGCAAGAACTATCTGCCTCACTTGCTTGCGTGGACAACAGCCTTGGCCAAAGCCTTCATTTCCTCTGCCCTGGTCATCTGTCCTTCTTTCCTGTGATTTGCTCGGTCAAAAGCAACAAGGAGTGGTAAACCCTCTTCATTTTCTTCTTCGCCTCCATTTTTCCCCTTTCTCACATCAACCGTTAAGCGATCAATAACACTTTCCAAATAAAGGTAAAAGAATGTTTTGAAAAGAGAATTCTGTGGTTTTGAAAGATAAAGTGTTTGATAAGTGTGTGATTATTGAAGGTTGAGGTGTTTTGGAGATATGAAATGTGTGTATAATTCGGAAATACGACTTGTGTGTTTTGGAAAGGTGGAAATTGTTTTTTGTGAAAAGTAAGGGTGAGTGGAAATTGTTTTTTGTGAAAAGTAAGGGTGAAGTGTGCAAGTGTGAAGGGTAAAGTGTTTGGATTGGTAAGGAGAAGTGATTTGTGTGTATGTGTTGAAAACTGAAAATCTTGTGTGTTTTGGAAATATGAATTTGTATATGTGTAATGAAAGGTGTGTGTTTTTTGAAAGGTAAAATGGGTGATCTTTGAGAAATGATTTGGAGTGTGTTCTAAAAGGGTATTGTGTGATTTTTTGGAAAATGAAAGGTATATGTTTTAAAGGTGAAAGTATGTGAGTTTTGGAAAAGGAGGTGTATGCTTTGAAGGGTGTTGGAGAGTGAGTGCTTTGAGTAACCATTGGAGAGTGAGTGCTTTAAAGAAGAACTTAGTCCTTTTTCTCTCAATCTCTCTCTTTTCCCCTTTTACTTCCCCTTTCTTGTGCCTCGGGATAAATGTTGGAAAAGTACAAAGTGTGCTTTCAAAAAGGAAAAGTTCAAAAGGCAAGCAACAAACCCGGTGTCCAAGCCCGAAGAAAGGTATGTTTTTATTTTTAGTAAGTTTTAATTATTTCATTATTAATTATTAAAAGAGCTTCTAATCCATGTTATCTTTTCTTTATTTGCATGAACTGCGATGAATGGTACCGGTCGAGTGAACAAAAGGATGAGAGACTAAAAGCGTCAGTCGCATCCATCCAACCGGGTGGTGGTGGTACGAGCGAAACCACTAGGTCGTAGTCCCCGGTGACTGTAAGTATTCTAAAACTTAAGAAGCTCCTAGGAGGCACTTGGTATGGTTTGTGCGAACCCTTCTCCTTTAGGTCCCTATAATAACTTCAATTTTATTAGAATTGTTTTTATTTTATTTTAAATCCTGAAACCCCTTTACACATGCGCAAATTCTTAAGAGTAAGTGATAACAATTTTTTTTACCCCGTATAACATTAGTGATATTTAATGACAAAAATTAAGAACCGAGTCTTAGAAAACCTAGACTTAGAATGCATGCACATTGTAGGGTAAAAACACGGAATATAGAAAATTTAGTGACATCCCCCTTAGGATTAGTGAATACCCTTTAACTTAAATGCAATCAATTCTAAATAATAATCAAAACAGTTATTAAAATCCTATCTTAAGAATTAGAAATCATGATTATAAACAATAATTTCAATCAATATAAATCAAACATATAAAATAATAAATAACATATATTGTTTAATACAAGTAAATCAACTCTTAAACTGAAAAATAAAATACATATGTAATTTAATATCAAAATCACAAATTGAATTAACATAATTTGATAAAATATTAAAATCATAAACTTATCACCAAAATAATCTTAAATAATTTTTAATAAAAGGATAATAAATTACAATCAATTAAATAATATGAATAAAAAAATGATAACAAATTTAAAAATTTAATAAATTATCAAAAACTCAATAAAACATTTTAAAATTAATAAATCATATAAAATCTAATAATTAATAATTGTATAAATGCTACAAGTGCTTCAGTTGCTTAGCCCTCAAATAAAAAAGAGTGTGGTCAAATATGGCTGGTGAAATTTAATTTAAATGCAAATGTATAACTGCTTATGAATGATTTTATTATGAAATGCTTAGGATAACCTTGCAGGTGGTCAAGATTTTATTTTTCTTTCTGGGATGTAAATGAAATGCAAATGTAATTTGTTAAAGTCAAATGTTGTGAAAGTGATTTAGAAGTGGGATATCACATCCAACCTTAAGAACAAAGAAAAGAGAATAACCCTTAGCGGTGTGTTCCCTTTTATTTGAAAAGCTATGTTAGGATGATTCTAATGTCCAAAGAGAAAAGAAAATACCCCTTCGAGGATGAGTTTCTTCTCATTTGAATATCTAGGCTCGGTGGATCCAAGAAGCTCGTAAAAGAAGAAAAGATGAAATGAGGATATGAAAGAAAGAAGACAAAGAAATGAAGATACAAGGAAAGAGTATATCCCAGTTTAATATCACTTGCGTCAGTCTTAAGATTAGAATCCGAATTTGTTGTCAATGATGCCCGGCCACTTTACTTTTCCAACAAATTCTGTGTAAATAAAATGGTACTTGCCATATGAAAATTGGACATTATATTTTGGATAATTTATTTTGATTGTTTACATTATTTGTGCACTAAAATTGCCTGTTTTTCTAGGTTTTTTTTGCATGACATGTTTTATTTTAGCCTGCATACGATCGTAGTTTTCGTGAGGATACGATAAATTTTTTTTATACTTGAAATCCTAATAAAATTTTTAGGCTCACATAGTAACTCTAACGATCTAAGAAGTAAGATTGGGACCGTCAAGAGTCAGCATAAGCATATTATTACTTTATCTTCCTTGTTGGGCACCTCCCTGCTTGCGAGTTCTGGCAAATCACTTGGCCTATGAGGGTGGAGATCTGTCAAGGGGATGTTGTGCAATCTCTAGGGAAAAATCTATTTTCTAAGCCTAATTTTAAAATTATTTCATATTCATTTTATGCATTCGAGTCAATCAGCATGCATTACATTAGATACAAATTAAAAGAGTCTAAAATATTAATTGCATTTTATTTTTAAGCATTATTCACCCTACATAAATTAAGAGGCTAATTAGGATCTATCTTTAGATGTCGGCCCCCAATTCCTTAAAACTTAAGCAACATCCCTACCCATCTTTCATAAAGAGACTGGACACATGGTTTTAAAGCACCTAGGTGGTTAGCTGGCTCCCCAATCTAGGCCGGAGTAAGTCCAGATTTATATTTTATTAGTTAGGTTCGGATTACTACTTCGTAGTGCCCAAATTAGATTTAGGTTCTGAGGTAGATTTTTAAATCTTAAGTTCTCACTCTCTGGGAATATAATTTCAATTTTCTAATAAAATGTCAACTTAAACATAAAATTTTCTCCTAAAATGTAAAGCCCAATATAGGGTAGACTGAGGTTGCCTCTGAGCTTCTCAGAATCCGGCACCTCCTACTTTTCCTCCTTTGACTTGCTAATAAATGTACAACATTGAGTTTTCTCCTTGAAAAATCCTTACTTCTGTTTCTTGTCTTTTACTTTGTAGTCAAAGGATATGAAATCACTGTTTTAATCGAGAGTTTTCTTAGGAGCATCCCTCCTAAGATATAATTAATTATAGGGGCTTGCCCCTATAAGAATTTGAGAACCCCAGACTAAAATAAATCTTGTTTTAGTCATATAAAACAAGGGAAAAATCTTTGGGAATGCAGATGTTTTAAAACTTCATTTCTAATTTTAAATATACTTGTTTGATGTTATTATTGTCTTTTTAGACTATTGTTATATTCAATTTTGAAAATGATGAATTTTATAAAACTCATTTTTGCTTTTGGATGTCTTGAAGAATATTATGTTCATCATTTAAGATGATATAATATTCTCCTTGTTCTCAATGCAGTATTCGATTGCAAAATAGGAGAAATCAAAATCTGCGTGGTAACAATTTTTTTCCCACCAAGGTTTTTCTGGCGACTCCTTGATTATGTCATAATCATCATCTTATATTGTTGGCTTAAATAAATAATCAATCATTTCAACATTGGATGTCTGTGTCCTTGCTGATCTAATACACTTAAATGTTCTTCATCGTTATTCTTCGCTGCATGTCAAATCCTTCTAATTTCAACTGGCATGTTGAATGTTGAATGGGTCTTTGACAATGTCGTTGAACCCTTTTTCTTATAGGGGATTGATTGTGTTTTGATTCCATCTTCTCCATTGATTTCGCCTCGCAACCAATTCATCACTTCGGCTTCTTTATTGTCTCTTCAAAATGCCACCGACAACCACAATACTAATATATAACAACCATTAAAAAAGCGGACGAGGCGTCCGCACATTGAGTCGCGCCTCAAGTCGAGGCGGAAGGCATGCGTATCAGGGCTTACGCCTCGAACCATCCAGTGAAGCTTACGATTTTTTCGCACAAGACGTACGCATTAGAGCGTAACGCCTTGAGGCAGTATGAGGCACTGCCTCGAAATTTTTTCTTCGGTATATATGTAAATATGACACAGTCGATTCGTGTTTGTATATTCGCGTATAGGATTAGGGCTTCCTGTGAGAATTGAAAGGCGAACTAGAGGCGAAGCCATGAGGGAAAGAGAAGAAGCCATGAGTGCAAGAGACGAAGTCAGAAGGAAACGACGCAGGAAACGAATCCAAAAGCAATAACGGTTTCAAAAGCAAGAAACGAAGCCGAAGTTGTGAGTGCAGGAAACGTTCAGGCCTCGGTTAGGTCGAAAGAGCAGGTGAGCGGTGTTGTGGCCTTGACTTTGAGGTGCAATAATGAAAGCTTGAATAACTCCTGATTCGCTTTCTTTCATTCGTCCGCTCAGTACATGCTCGGTACTGAGCAGGTACAAGCTCGATACCGCTCAATACATGCTCAGTACTGCTCAGTACATGCTCGGTACTACTAGGTACATACTCGGTACCGAGCCAGCAGCGCTCGGTACCGAGCAAGTATATGCTCAGTATTGAGCGGTACATGCTCGGTACCACTAGGTACACGCTCGATACGGAGCGGTACACGCTCGGTACGGAGCGGTACATGCTCGGTACGGAGCGCTACATGCTCGGTACTGAGCGGTACATGCTCGGTACTGGGCGGTACATGCTCGGTACTGAGCGGTACATGCTCGGTACTGGGCGGTACATGCTCAGTACTGAGCATATACAACAAGCAGAATTTCAAAATTACTCTTATAATAAAATTTTGTTCCAGGGGCGCTGCCCCCGGAACCCCCGCAGGGGCTCTGCCCCTTGATCCCGCGACCTGACCGGGCAGCGCCCCTTTGGACACCCGGCAGACTGGTACATTTTTGTATTCATGTTGTTTTATTATTGGTAGTACAAATAATTGTTAAAATCGGTCCTATTATTAGCATGACTAGTGGTACAAGAATGAAAGATCCTGCATGGAAATATGGAACTCAAGTTGAAGTGTCTAGCGAAGGTGCAAAGAAGGGATATGTTTACATGAAATGTAATTTCTGTGAGAAACGCATAACTGGTGGCGTTAAGAGGTTGAAGGAACATCTAGCCTATACTCATGTCAATGTGGGACCATGTGCAAAAGTACCTGATGAGGTGAAAAAGGAATGTACAGATTATTTAAAGAAGTTTGCCACCACAAAGGAGGTTACACAAAGAAATATGGAAGAGATGATAGGAAACTCTTCTTATTATGGATCACAGCATGAAAGTTCCAGTAGTGGAAGCCATCTAGTTTCTTCTAACCGAGGCACTCGAGGTCCTATGGATAAATTTATGATAAATATTGATGACGATGATAACATAAACACTCAGGATCTTTAGCCTCCTACTGCTACAAAAAAATTCAGGAATAGGGTTTGTTTGGATATCGTCAGATTCATCTATGAAAATGAGATTCCATTTAATGTTGTTAGGAGTCCTTCATGGATTAATATATTATCGATCTGTTGAAAGCTATGGAAAAGGACTACAACTTCCCAGCATGTATGAATTGAGGACTTGGATGCTGAATGAGGAGGTGAAGATGTCACGACCCAACCCAACCGGGACGGATCCCGCTCGCATCGGGTCGCGACTAGACTCAAACTGACCGAACCGATTCCAGGATCTGGCTTTGAAATTTGTTTCAGAACTTTCTTCCAGCCAGAACAGACACAAACAGATATACTATAAACATCAAATGCAGCGGAACAGATCATCTATCTTTTCATTCCTCAGAAATTACAATCATATACAAATACAGATCATGGCTTTCAGATATAAAAAAAAAGACAGAACAGAAAAGCCATGACAGTACAAAAATCAAAAAGTGCCAAAAATACCTATACGGATCAGATTCTGAACTTCTATTCCTGGACTTCCTTCCCCATCCCAGAACCTGAAAACCACGCAGAAAATAAGGATGAGCTACAACAGCTCAGCAAAACAACAAACCTCCAATCAAAATCCTCAGAGTCCACATCAAACACATCAGACAGAAATCGAACAGAATCGTATATCAAATCAGAACAGAATCAGAATCGTACAGATCAGATCAAATCAGAACAGAACAGAAATACATCACATCAGAACTGACAGAACGTACCAAAATCAGAAATCAGATTAAATCATATCAGATCAGCATTCATATCAGAACAGACAGAATCGGAAAATCAGTATTGGATCGTATCAGAATCATAATCATACAAATCAGATCGAATTATATCATACGGAAATCGAAAATCATATCATTTCAGAATAGATCAAAAGACAGAACAGATTCCCTGACACTGACAGAATCTCAACAGATTCTGGCCCCTTAAACCCTCCCTTCCCAGACACTGACAGAATCTCTCGGATTCTGGCCCTTTATGCTCATGACACCAGAACAGATGTGCTTATAGCACCAGAACAGAACTTATCATCGGATCCGGAACTTGTATTCAGAAACAGATTTTAGAGCTCATTTCAGATTTTCCCTGACACAGACAGGATTTCACAGGATCCTGACCCCTTATAACTCCCTTTTCATAGCACAATCATATCAATTCATTTCAGAACAAATCCGAAAAATTTCAGAAATCATACGAAAATCCTGACAGTGTAACAGCAGTATACGGAATTTACACAAAATTGACAGAATCAGAATTTTACCAAATTACCACAGAACATTCACAGCAATAATATAAGACTTTTATTCTACTATCACAACATTTTTAGACATCGTCAAAAATTGCAGTCGAAAGAAAACACCGCGGAATCAAAATTACCCGATCAAAATTCTCCAAAAAATAATCAAAATGTGCACACTCGGCACCTCAGAAACATATCAAAAGTTACGCGGTAAAAACTGAACCAATCGGAAAATACGGACGAAAATCGCTAACAAAAACGAAATCCGGACAGAAAAGTCGTTCAAACTTCACCGTTCTGAAAATTGAGAAAGGCGGAATGTGCCTTACCTTGCGTACAACACTTTCTCGAACAATCTCGTCGAACGAAAACGGATCGGCGTCGCCCGAAAATCAGCTTTTTCACTTTTCTTCTCGACCTTCTCTCTCCTCAAAATGTTTCAGATATTTTATTTGATATTTCTCTCTTCAAAACGACTGATTTCCCTTATATTTAATTCAGATCGGCCCGGCCGATCGCACGATCGTCCTGGCCGATCAGAACAAATCAAATCGTCCTGGGATGATTTCTCAGGACGATGCTGAATTTCCTTGGACGAAAAAATTCCTTATTCTCTGACTTGTGCCATACACTGATCGTCCCGGGACGATCCCAGATCGGCCCGGACGATACCTACAGGAAACTTTTCCTGTAACTTTTGTACAGAATCTGGAACAAAAACTGCACTGATCGTCCCGGGACGATCCAGATCAGCCCGGACGATCCTGGAGCAGATTTGATGTTACAATCTCCCCAACTTCAGAAAAATGTCGTCCTCGACATTGTCCAAGCAAATCTAAGTCAAAACAAATACGGATACGACTTCCTCATATCCGACTCTTTCTCCCAAGTCGCTTCCCGTGCAGTTTGGTGCTTCCACTGCACCTTAACCATCGGAATCTCTTTACTTCTCAACTTGCGCACGTCGTAAGCTAGAATCAACTCGGGTTCTTCCGTATAACTCAGATTCTTTTGAATTTCAATCTCATCAGCAGATACTTTCTTTCCAGAGTCAGATATCCACTTTCTCAAAGTAGATACGTGGAACACATTGTGCACATCAAACATCTGATCAGATAGCAACAGTCTATAAGCAGATTTCCCAATCCTCTCAAGGATTTCAAAAGGTCCAATATACCTTGGACTGAGCTTACTTACTCTGCCAAATCTGCTCACACCCTTCATTGGACTGACTTTGACATACACAAAGTCATCAACTTGAAATTCAACGAATCTATGCTTCTGATTGTAATATTTCTGCTGTCGATATTGTGCAGCTTTCAACCGTTCTTTAATCAAATCGACTTTCTTAACAGTTTCCTCTACAAAAGTGGCACCCATCTCATGTCTATCTCCAACCTCAGTCAGAGTCAAAGGAGTTCTACATTTCCGACCATACAGAGCTTTATAAGGTGCCATACCAATACTGGACTGAAAACTGTTATTGTATGCAAATTCAATCAGAGGAATGTGATCTTCCCAGCTTCCTCCAAAATCTAAAACACAAAGCCTCAACAGATCTTCCAGTACCTGAATAGTCCTCTCAGACTATCCGTCAGTCTGCGGATGAAAAGCGGTACTGAAATGTAACTTTGTACCCAAACCTTGCTGAATACCCTTCCAAAGTTTGGAAGTAAACCGTCCATCTCGATCAGAAACAATCACCTTAGGCACACCGTGTAATCTGACAATCTCTTTCACATATACCTGTGCCAATCGATCCACCGGATCGGTCTGCCTGATCGGAAGAAAATGAGCAGACTTCGTCAGTCGATCCACAATCACCCAAATGGCATCGTGCCCTTGCCTTGATCGAGGAAAACCCATAGCAAAATCCATTGTTACCTCCTCCCACTTCCACTCAGGGATAGGCAACGACTGCAAAAGTCCTCCTGGTCGCTGATGCTCTGCCTTCACCAACTGACAGGCCTCGCATCTAGCAACAAAATCTGCTACATCCTTTTTCATTCCCGGCCACCAAAACAAACTCTTCATATCTCCGTATATCTTGCCACTTCCCGGATGAACAGTGTAGCCTGAATGATGAGATTCATACAGAATCTCTTTCTTTAAATCTTCAAACACAGGAATCCACAACTTGTTCTTACAGAAAATGGTACCAGAATCAGAAATTCGGAATTCAGGCTTCTTACCAGAATCAATCTGAACAATCAACGTCAAATAATCAGAATCTAACTTCTGAGCTTCCTGAATCCTTTCTTCCAACGAAAACTGAATACGCAACTGAGTCAAAACTCCAGAGTCCAAACTTCTGGAGGAAATCACCTCAAACTGCAACCGTTCCATATCACGAATCAGAAAATCATCAGAAGTGAGCTGAATACCTGATAATCCAGAAGATTTCCTGCTCAAAGCATCTGCTACCACATTAGCCTTACCAGGCTGATACTGAATCGTCAGATCATAATCCTTGATCAACTCAAGTCACCTTCTTTGCCTCAAATTCATATCCTTCTGAGTGAAAATGTACTTCAAACTCTTGTGATCCGTGAAAATCTCACATTTGACGCCATACAGATAGTGACGTCAAATCTTCAAAGCAAAAACAACTGCAGCTAATTCCAAATCATGGGTCGGGTAATTCTTCTCATGTGGTTTTAACTGTCTCGAAGCATAAACAATTACCCTACCATTCTGCATCAGCACACATCCCAAACCTTTCAGTGAAGCATCACTGAACACCTGAAATCCTTCCGTACCTGACGGAAGTGCTAACACTGGAGCTGAAGTCAGATAATCCTTCAATCTCTTAAAACTAGCCTCACACTCCGGTGTCCAAACAAAAGCTACTGACTTCTGAGTCAGTCTCGTCAAAGGCGTAGCAATCTGAGAAAATCCCTTCACAAACTTCCGGTAATATCCAGTCATGCCTAAGAAACTACGTATCTCAAATACCGTAGTAGGCCTTGGCCAACCCGCAACAGCCTGAATCTTCTGGGGATCAACAGAAATACCTTCACCGCTAATCACATGCCCCAGAATTGAAATACTCTTCAGCCAGAATTCACACTTGGAGAACTTAGCATACAACTGATGTCGTCTCAGAGTCTCCAACACCATGCCCAAATGCCTGGCATGATCCTCCTCAGAAGCAGAATATACCAGAATATCGTCGATGAAGACGATCACAAACTGATCCAGATACTCCCTGAACACTCTGTTCATCAGATCCATAAAAATAGCAGGTGCATTGGTTACCCCAAAAGGCATAACCAAGAACTCGTAGTGTCCGTACCGAGTACTGAAAGCTGTCTTCACCACATCAGCTTCCTTTACCTTCACCTGATAGTATCCAGATCTCAAATCAATCTTCGAAAACACAGAAGAACCAGAAAGCTGGTCAAACAAGTCGTCAATCCGTGGCAAAGGATACTTGTTCTTAATCGTGACCTTATTCAAATCTCTGTAGTCAACACACATACGAAGTGTTCCGTCCTTCTTCTTCACAAACAAAATAGGTGCTCCCTAAGGAGAAATACTAGGACGAACAAATCCTCTATCCACCAACTCCTGAAGCTGAACTTTCAACTCAGAAAGTTCCTTCGGTGCCATCCTGTACGGAGCTTTTGATATCGGAGCTGTACCCGAAAAAATATCAATAGAGAATTCCACATCTCTATCCGGAGGTAAACCAACCAACTCCTCAGGAAATACATCAGCAAACTCTCGTACCACCGGGATATCAGAAACAGAACCAACATCTATGTTCATATCCCGCACCGAAGCCAAAAATACTGGACAACCCTTCTTCCACATTCTTCTCACTTCCAACCCAGAAATCAGACTGGAGAGAACACCTCGTAAGCCTTTAAATACACACCTCTCCAGACATAAGCAAGCTCACTTGCTTCTTCAAACAGTCAATCTGAGCCTCATACAGACTCAGCCAATCCATACCCAAAATCACATCATACGAAGAAATCGGCAACAAAATCAAATTTGCTTTCCACTTCTTGCCAGCAATCTCAACCTCACAAACACAAAACTTCTGAGCAATCAAATTACTTCCAGCAGGCAAAATCACAGAAAGGGAAACCGGAAGTAAAATCGAATCCAGATGCAAAGCATCAAAACAATGCTCGGACAAAAATGAGTGACTAGCTCCGGAATCAAACAAAACACGACAGGGCTGATCAAAAATGTAAATCGTACCTGTCACCACATCTGGAGCATCTCGAGCCTCCTGCTGACTCAGACTATACACTCGTGGCTGAACTAGAGCTGGAGCTGAAGCAACAGAACTACTTGGCTCGCTCTAAACAGTAGGTGGTCTCCGTGGTACAAAACAAAAACCACCACCTCTACCAGATCCCTCAGTCACAGGGCGTGGAGGAACAGTCCTCGGTCTCCCTGCTGAACTGGCAGGTCGAACAAAGCTCTCGGATCGTCGATCAAATCCAGCCTGTGGACACTCTGCTATTCGATGTCCCGGCTGACCACATTTGAAGCACTGACCAGTCATCCTGTAGCACTGGCCAAAATGCCGTCGTCCACAACTCTGGCACACAGGTGCCCCACTGACAGATCCAGAACTGCTCGTACTGGTAGCAGTACCAGAAAATCCTGACTGTCTCCAGAACCAGAAACAAATCTCCTCTTGCCAGAGGAACTACTGCTCGACTCACCTCCAAACCTCTTCCTACTTGCAGTCCACCGCTGCTGAGTACCTATCAGATCGTTCTCTATCAGACGAGCTCTCTCCACAAGCTCAGAGAAATCAGAAATGTGAAAGGGTACCAGGGGCTGCCTCAGACTATCTCGTAGTCCCCTCAGAAATCGGTAGCACTTCGCAGCAGAAGTACTCACCAACTGCGGAGCATATCGGGCTAAGGCAGTAAACTCTGCCTCATACTGCATCACTGTCTTGATCCCCTGAACCAGCCTCAGAAAACTCTCCTGCATCTGCTGCACGGCAGATGGGGGAACAAACCAATCTCGGAATGCCTCAGTAAACTCTTCCCAAGTAATCAAAGAGTTCAATCTGCCCTGAAACTTTGCCTCATGCTGGCCTACCCACCAGTGCTCAGCTTCCCCATCCAACAGAAATACTGCCAACGGTACTTTCCTGTCTGACGGACACTACATGCCGTCAAAAGTCTTTTCCAACCTCCTCAGCTGCTCTGGGCTCAACAGCGCCCTCAAACCTCGGTGGCTTCAATCTCAGAAACATCTGCAGATGTCTATCAATATCCTCAGATCGAACAGTAGAGGCTCTACTGTGAGTCTCATTCATCATCTGAGCAACCAAAGTAGCAAACTGGGAAAGCGTATCTGCACCAATCACTGGGGCTGTACTACCCACTAGTGCTGCCTGACTGGCACTCTGACCGTCTGTCATATCAGGGTCTGGCAGATCCATTCAGAAAATCCAGAAAATCCAAAAAACTAAGCACAAAAACAACACAATAAAAATTTGAATAGACCAAAACTACCCCAAACAGACTCAGATCACTTCCTATAGCTCTGTCTTACAATCCAAATTCCAAATTCCAAAATCATTGCTCTGATACCACTAAAGCTTGTCACGACCCAACCCGACCAGGATGGATCCCGCTCGCATCAGGTCGCGACTAGACTCAAACTGACTGAACTGATTCCAGGATCTGGCTTTGGAATTTGTTTCAGAACTTTCTTCCAGCCAGAACAGACACAAACAGAGATACTATAAACACCAAATGCAGCGGAACAGATCATCTATCTTTTCATTCCTCAGAAATTACAATCATATACAAATACATATCATAGCTTTCAGACAGAAAGAAAGACATAACAGAAAAGCCATGAATGTACAAAAATCAAAAGTGCCCGAAAATTAGTTTTTCCACTTTTCTTCTCGACCTTCTCTCTCCTCAAAATATTTCAGATATTTTATTTGATTTTTCTCTCTTCAAAATGACTGATTTCCCTTATATTTACTTCAGATCGGCCCGGCCGATCGCACGATCGTCCTGGCCGATCAGAACAAATCAAATCGTCCTGGGACGATTTCTCAGGACGATGCTGAATTTCCTTGGACGAAAAAATCCCTTATTCTCTGACTTGTGCCATATACTGATCGTCCCGGGACGATCCCAGATCGGCCCGAACGATACCTACAGGAAACTTTTCCTGGAACTTCTATACAGAATCTGGAACAAAAACTGCACTGATCGTCCCGGGATGATCCAGATCGGCTCGGACGATCCTGGAGCAGATTTGATGTTACAGAATACAACTTTAAAAATGGTGGATAATGTTAAGAAGACTTGAATTGAGACAGGAGTTTCAATAATGTTAGATAGTTGGTCAGATATTCGACATAGAAGTATTATTAATTTCTTGGTCAATAATCCATATGGAACAGTTTTTCTAAAATCAGTGGATGCTTCAAGTTTTGTAAAGGATGCACAATTATTGTTTGAAATGTTAAATGAAGTTGTTGAGTAAGTGGGTGATGCTTAAGTAGTACAAGTTGTTACTGATAATGCAAGTGCATATAAAGCTGCAGGGAGAATGTTAATGGAGAAGAGGCCTCACCTTTACTGGACTCCTTGTGCTGCACATTGCATTGATTTAATGCTTGAGAGGTTAGGACAGTTGCCTCAGCATAAATCAGCCTTATTGAAGGCCAAATTCGTTAATAAGTTCATATACAATCATTCTTGGGAACTCAATTTGATGAGAAAATTCACTGACAATGAAATTATTAGACCTGCTGTTACAAGATTTGTTACTGCATATTTAACATTGCAGAGATTCAAGGAGTTAAAGGCAACCTTTAGAAGCTATGTTTGCTTCTGAAGAATGGGATAAAAGTTCATGGGCAAAAAAATAAGAAGGAAAATAGGTAAAAAAATTGTTATGAAAGATGATTCATTTTTGCGCAGTACAAATTATGTTTTGAATACAACAACACCATTAGTTAAGGTGCTTAGAATGGTTGATGGTGAGAGGGCCCGGCTATGGGATTTATTTATGAAACAATGAATAGGGCTAAAAAAGATATTGCAAAAGATTTGGGAGGTCAAGAAAGTGCCTACAAAGAAATATTGGATATTATAGATGAAAAGTATGATCGTCAATTACACCAACACTTACATGCTGCTGCATACTATTTAAACCCTCAATTACATTATGATAAAGACTTTCATGTTGATAAAGAGGTGAAAACTGATTTGTATGCATGTATGGACAAACTCATTTCTGAAGAAGACTACCTCAAAGTGAATGATCAACTTGAAGAATTTCATCTGAAGAAGGGAATGTTTGAATTTAGAGCAGCACAAGCATGCTACAAAATACGATCTCCTGGTATGTTTATAATTTTAATTTTAATTTTAATATTTATATTCAAGTCTTATACTTCAATCAATATTCATAAAATATTTTTCATTTTTATGTAGAACGTTGGTGGATTCAGTTTGAAGATGATATTCCTGAATTGAAAGCTTTTGCAGTTAAAGTTCTTAGCCTAACATGTTCGGCTTCTACATGCGAGCGTAATTGGAGCATCTTCAATCAAATTCACACTAAGAGAATAAATCGATTGGCCACAGATCAAATGAACAAACTTGTTAATGTTATGTTTAACAAAAAACTGAAAGATAGACATCTCAAATTACAAAAGCAAGGAAGCATTGATAATGAAATTGACCCTTTACTTGTTGATGATTTACAATCTGATGATGAATGGGTTACTCCTAAGAATGTTGATGTTTCTGAAGTTGAAGTAGAAGGAGAAACTCAAGTCAATGAAGACAGTGAAGCAACTACTCATGTATATAAAAGAAAGAAACAAAGTGAGATTGGAGCTTCGAAAAAATTTAAAGGTATTCTTAAATATAATGAATTATTTTTTTATGCTATTATTGTTTCATTATAGAGCTAACGAAATATTAACTGATATAGGGGATAAAGGAACAAATATTTTAGATGAAGAAGAGTTTGATGATGACTTTGACATTAATTATGAAGATTCTTCTGAAGAAAATCAAAGTGATGATGAGCCTGTATTGGGTCTTGATCCTAAAGGGATGTTTTATTTTTAAGTAAGTTTATTTTAAATCTTCTTTTCCAGTAATATACTAATGTTATCTTAGAACAAATCATCAAATTTACAATTGACGTAATATTTTGTTATTTTTTGACATTTTTGTCATTATTCATAATTTAAAATTGCTTTATTTTTATAATTTTTTAGGCTTACACATCGATCCGCCTCGAGGCTTACGCCTCGCCTCGCTTAGCCAAAACGTCTCGATTCTCGATTTCGCCTTTTAAAACGTTGATATATAGCATTTAAATTATTTGCTCATTCTTTATTGAAACTTCTCTCAACTTTCACACTTTATCTATTGCAACTTTTCACACAAACGCTTATTCTCCTTAACATATTTGTGTGAAATTTGATTATATGCTATATATCGATAAACGACATATGTTTCTGCATTCATACTCAAATATTATTATTGGCAAAACATTCTTAATTAATTAGAAAAAATAACTTTTAAATAAAATATTTATTATTATTATACAATATTTTTATATTTACATAGATTTTTTTTTTAATTTTAATTAATGTTTTGCTATTTATTTGCATAATTTTGATGGTTATTTATTATAAATTTATGTTCATCTTTTTTTTTTTTACTTTGTAAAATTTTTTTGCTAAAACGAAGATTTAAAATATGTTTTACAAAAACATCTCTTTTCTAATCTACATCTCTGAATCATTGGGATACACGTCACATCCTTCCAAAGTAAGTTGAATCAAATTAATTTGCAATTAATTTTATCTAACAAATTAGTATATCTTCTCTGTTTACTAATCTTTTATAAAAATTTAAATAAATATCATGCATCTATAAGTTATCATAATCAAAGTTCTTAAAAAAATCATTCTATGATAATGAGATTAATATAAATCTATATCTATACTATTATTATAAAAAGGACATGTGACTCTTCCCATATATAATCTTATGATTTCATTTTAATTACTCAAATACAATCACCGACTTTCATTTAACTACTCAAGTAGAAATTCAATTATTGTATTTTTCTTGTCATCTCTCTATATGTAATTATGTTTTCTTTTCTTTTATAAAGTAGTTATATTTTAAGAACTTTTTATTATACTCATAGAAAATTTATATATTTTATTTTGATAGAAAACTATTCAAAATCTACACTTTTTTTGTTGATATATACCAAACTACAAAGTGCTTTTAAATATAAATTTGATTATACATATTATAAGACTATTGCATAGCTTGTAATGAATATAGGATGCTTACTTATAATCTATTTCAATGAATTTCAGTAGTTTCCCCTGATCCAATGTTCAAGTTGATTTAAGTCGAATATGATATTTGACATATTTAGATCACCTCATACACGTTGAAATTCAAGGTACATTTGTAAATGATTAGCAGTTTTATGTTTTATAGTGTGTGAAGCAATAAGTACATTTAGCAAAGGCGTGCTTGCAATTAGTTTTTGTGTCATTTGTTGATAATCATGGTTTATCTATATGATGTACCTGATATCAAAGGAAACCAAAAGTTCTGTGTTCATTCATTTAGCTACACGCCTGCTTCAAAAGTAGGTGAATTATTAATAAAATCTCTTTAATTTAATTGATGATGAAAATGATTATTGTTCAATTATATTGATCCATTATTTTGATTATATCATGTGTTTTGGATTTGTGTCTACCTACTATAGTCGGTTTACATTTTTATAATTGTTCCTAGAGTCTCTTCTTCCTATCTATATAGCAAGTATATAACTGTATGTTAAACAAGCTTAATAATTTTATTATTTGAGTTTCAGATAGACATAGCTCTCCATTATGCAAAAAAAAAATTATATATAACTGTATCATCTAGATTGTTATTTTTTGTCTTTTTTTTTTTTTTTTTTTAGATCTTTGTTAAGTTTAATATGATGAAAATAACTTTGGATTAAATGATGATATTGAGCCATGTAGTCCTCTCTTCAATCCTTTGGAAACAAGCAAAGTCAATGGATTTAAATATGAATTAGTAATAACACCTTTTACATGCTAATTTAAAAGGTAATGGTGTCTTTATGATATAAGATGAGTACAAAATTGTCTATCTTCCCCTTCTAATTTGCTAAATATTCACATTTTTCTCTTCTTTTCAAGTTATTTTGCAGCTTTTCTTTGTTGGATGCTTATTTCAATTATGTGATGAAAAAGAGGGTAAAAGGCTGTAGAATGTTTGGTAAAAATCTTTTCAATGTTGTTTTAAAGGTGAGAACCTAAACTATTGTTACAATAAAATATTTATTTCCTTGAAGATCATAAAAAGTGAGTATCTTTTCCTTCACTTCCTAATATGATATATATACTTTTTTATTTTGTGCATCCTAAAGGTATTAAGTTCAAAATTTGTAAATACTTTTAAATATATCAGTTATTTATCATTTTTCTGGTTAAATACTTCTATTATATTTAAGGTGCATTTTCCCACTATATATGTGATGTTTAATTTATATTTTTAGGCTTTCGTTGATATTCATCTTCTTCAACCTAAATTTTTATGTGCAACTAACAAACTAATATTGTCACTATAAATAATAATTTTTTTCCTTTTTATTAACTCTTAAAAGCCTTTGAGATGTATAGGCCATTTCTTTCAAATCAAGGATGATAATTGAGGTGGTCTCACAACTGTTAATTTGAATGCAATTTTAATTTATTTGTTGACCAAGGATGCAAGACAAGTGTTGACCTTGATTTTGCCCAGACTTGGGCCTGGAGAGTTGACTTGGTCAAATTGACCAAGTCAGACCCCAATACCCCCTCCCATGTGTTCAGTGAGTCGATCTGAGTCGGTTGAGCCCGGGCCCAGGCCTTGGGTCAACCTGGTTGACCGGGTCAACCCAGGTTGACCCAAGTTGACCTAAAGAGCTCAAATCAATTTTAAATTAATTCAAACTCATTCATGGCTCAAACCTCATACCCATTGGACCCATTTGACTGAGTTGACCAAGTCAACACATGACTTGGTCAATCCAAGTCTTTTTTCTAGTTGAGAGAGCCCGACAGTCCCTGGGAGGCTTTCCCCAACACTCTTTCCTCCTCATATCATTGCAGGCATATGCGCCGGGTGATTATGTTGAGTGCTTTTTCTTTATCCTACTACAGGCATATGCGCCGGGTAGGGACTCTGCTGCAGGCACATACACCGAGCAGAGGTGACTCTTCCCTCTCCACATCACTGCAGGCATATGCACCAAGTGATTGTGTTGAGTGTTCTTTCGTTACACTTCTTTTGGCATATGCGCCAAATAGAAACCCTGCTGCAGGCACATACACCGGGCAGAGGTTTTCTTTTTCTTTTATCTTACTGCAGGCATATGCGCCGAGTGGACATCGACTTACTTGATAGAGAGGGCCTGACAGAGCACCTGGCAGGAACTCCTCGCCACCCTTTTCCCTGAGTGTCTGTTCCGATTAGGCAGACACCAGGTTTTGTGACTCCTCTCTTTGCTGACTTGACTTGGTCAGGCAGATACTGAGTCACCCCAATCCACTGCTATGAGATAGGCAGGAGGATATGGGACCCTTTCACCTTCTATTCTACTGATTTGATATAGTCAGACAAATAGTTGATATGCTTTTGCTACTTTACATTTGGTTCTTCTCTTGGCTCTGCCCCTACTACAGGGTAAGGCCAGAGGAGAATATCTCTACCTTTTTCACCCTTGAGGTGATCTTTACCTTTGGTTCTCTCCTTGGCTCTGCCCTTATCGAGGGGAAAGGCCGGGAGAAGAGCCTACTACTGGTTCACCATTTTGGTAATACCTTACTTGTGCACTGCTGTTTCTTTTTCTTCTTTTCTAAGCTCTGCCCCCACTACAGTACAAGGCCAAGAGAAGAGTTCTACTTTTTCCACCGTCTTCCTGATTTTCCTTCACTCATGCCTTTCACTCTACCTTTCTGTGGCTTAGTCGGTCAACGCCAACACGAGCGGTTCACTAGTTGTTCGCCGCTCCTGTTAGGGGTCCGTTTGTTGACCTCGCTTTTGCCCAGACTTGGGCCTGGAGAGTTGACTTGGTCAAATTGACCAAGTCAGACCCCAAGACCCCCTCCCATGTGTTCAGTGAGTCGATCTGAGTCGGTTGAGCCCGGACCCAGGCCTTGGGTCAACCTGGTTGACCAGGTCAACCCACATTAACCCAAGTTGACCTAAAGAGCTCAAATTAATTTTAAATTAATTCAAACTCATTCATGGCTCAAACCTCATACCCGTTGGACCCATTTGACTGAGTTGACCAAGTCAACACATGACTTGATCAATCCAAGTCATAATGGGTCAAATCAACCCATTAAAATTCATTTAAATCCCTATTTAAGACCCATTTAATACCTAAAATCAATGCCCTCTGTTTTAAAATTCAAACCACGGCCTAAATAGCCTAGTTTCCCTCCCATTAAGCCTCTGATTGAATCCCAACCGTTGAGGATAAGTTAGGCTCCTTAAATACCAAAAATCAAGTCTATTTTTTGGACCTTTTTGCAAATCTCTCTCTCCATACCTCCACAAGCTCTGAAATTTCTTGTGAGAGTTCCTGGAGTTCTCCACTACCTTCCCCCATCAAATCCCGACGGCCAAAGCTTGCCGGCGGTAAGATTCCGGTGACTCGAAGGCTTGAACGTCCAAGGTTTCGATCCAACCAATCCATAGCTCATTTGATCGTGGTTTCAACTAGGAAAACTTACGAGGACAGTCTACAAGCTCAACCGTAGCAAGATCTTGGAGATCCCACGGTAAAAATTCCTAAAAATCCTTAGAATAGATCACCACGCTTAGAGTTAAATATCTTTTTATAAAGTTGATTATTTTTCAAAATAACACTTCCCCATGATTTATGTACATCTCTAGATGATACGTTTAAAATTTCATCAAATTTCATCATGTATCTTGAGAAAACAAGCCAAAAAACCCTATTAGGGTTTCGGTCTCGCTGCCGAACAGCTAAGGCTGATCTTAGCCGTCGATCTCACGATCGACGGCCGCGATCGAGCCTCCCGCAGTTTGGGTTTAACCGCGGGTCTCCGCTCACCGTTCTGCGGGCCACGTGGCGCAATCCAGCCCGTTGGATCAAACCGCGCGCATCCAACGGTCGCAATCGCTACTGACTGGATCAAGTGACGTGCGGGTCCCGCCGCAATCATCCATCAATGATGGCGTCAATGATTGATGGCGGCGCAATCATTGGCCCGAACCGCAGGTCCAATGAGCGACCGCCACGTGGCCGATTATTTTTTTAAACATATTTTAACTTAGAAAAATCACCAAAAATCCGTTTCTTGTCCGTTTTCGACGTATAATATACCGAATCGCTCGGTTTTTCGTCCCCGTCATTTTAAAATTAATTTTGTTTAAAAATAATTTATAATTATTTAATTATTCACAAAACAGTAAAAAGTTCTATTTTAAAAAATTTATATATAATATTTTAATTATTATATTATAATATTATTATTTTAATTATAATATTAATAATTATATTATGTTAAGCTTTTACTTACTGTTTTGTATTCATTTATTATTATTATTATTATTATTATTATTATTATTATTATATAAAAATATATTTTTTTTATAATAAAATATTATGTTAATTATTTTATTTAGTTTAATTATTTAAAACATTATTGATAATTAAAAAAATATATTATTATTATTATATATACATATATTTTTTTTTAGTTAATTTAAATTTCAAAGATTTTTATGTTTTAAGTCAAGATTATTTAATGCTAATTTTAAATAATTCTTTTTTTTAAATTATTTTAAATAACCCCTTATATTGTATGTAAACTTCAGAAATTCATAACTTTCCCGTTTTAAATCCGTTTTTAACGCACAACACCTTGTTTTGATTGTATTTGAATTCTGTACACTTTAAAATTAGTTTCACTCAAAAGTGCTAGATCTGTCTGCAGTTATTTTAAAAACAGCCAAACAACATAATTTTAAAATATTCCATTATCGTATGTAAGCATCGAAAATGCCTAACTTTCTCGTTTTAAATCCGTTTTCGATGCACAGCACCTTATTTTGTTCGTATTTGAATTCTGTACGATTTGAGACCATTCTTATTTAAAATTGTTAGGTATATCTGTAATTATTTTGAAAACAGTAAAATGACACTATTTTACAAATATTCTAGTATTATATTTAAACTTGTAAAATTCATATCTTTTCCGTTTAAATCAGATTTTTGCGCGCAACCCCTTGAATTTTTCAGAAAAATACATACTTTATTTTAAAATTATTTTCAGTCACTGATTTTCATTGATTTGATAGATTTCTGTCTTATATGGCTATTTAAGCATTTTTCCTATTATTTAAATAATTACTATCATAATTATTTTTAAATTACAAAACTATTTTCAAATTATTTTTGAAACCTCGATCAGTTCATGAGTGAATCTCCCCTATATCTATGTAGATTTAAATTTGATCTATTTTAAATTATCTTATTTTTCCAAAATTTATGTATATATATTTATGAGTATTTTAAAATCATTTTTAAAATTACCTATATTTATAAATCCTAACTTTGGGAGATTCACCACATGAAATTTTAAACATAGCTTCTATACATGAAGAGCAAATCATGGGAGTGGATTAGTGGATGGTTAAGTTCCAATCATTCACTAATCCCCGTCATTAATTTTATTTACTTTTTGTTCGTCGTAGATCGCATGTGTAGGTCGCACCACGAGCACTTAGCTTAGGCTCTCATAGATTTAAGGACATGGTGTGTTTACAGCTTTTATATGTTTCCCATGCATTACTACCTTGATGGTTAGTGTGAACTTCGATTTAAACCCATTTAACGTAGTGACACCTTAAGGACAAAAATTAAGGACCCGTCTAGCGAACTTAGAATTTTTCTATGAGCTATGATAGATCCCGAATTGACATGAAAATCTCAATAATTAAACTTAGTGACATCTGAAACATCCCAAATTTTTCTAGGAATTTTTAGGAGTCTTTAGCCCCCTTTGTTAACCAACCCTAATTAACTTGCTAAATAAGGCCCCGAGACTTTCCGAAAATTACAATAAATATATTTTAGGTCAGAAAATTACCCATAATACCTCAAACTGACCAGAATTTGATCCTTGACCTTAGATAAATAGGGCTCCCTAGTTTGACTTCAGGTTGACCCCTAATTTGACCATAGGTGGAATTTACCATTTTGCCCCTAATAATTCATTAAAAATTATTAAAAATCCCAAATTTTCTCCAAACACTTGAGAACACCTTCTCAGGTCATTCCTGACCTTTGGGGGTGATTCCAATCAGTTTGGAGTTGATTTGGATCAAAATTTATGTATATATATTTATGAGTATTTTAAAATCATTTTTAAAATTACCTATATTTATAAATCCTAACTTTGGGAGATTCACCACATGAAATTTTAAACATAGCTTCTATACATGAAGAGCAAATCATGGGGAGTGGATTAGTGGATGGTTAAGTTCCAATCATTCACTAATCCCCATCATTAGTTTTATTTACTTTTTGTTCGTCGTAGATCGCATGTGTAGGTCGCACCACGAGCACTTAGCTTAGGCTCTCATAGATTTAAGGACATGGTGTGTTTACTGCTTTTATATGTTTCCCATGCATTACTACCTTGATGGTTAGTGTGAACTTCGATTTAAACCCATTTAACGTAGTGACACCTTAAGGACAAAAATTAAGGACCCGTCTAGCGAACTTAGAATTTTTCTATGAGCTATGATAGATCCCGAATTGACATGAAAATCTCAATAATTAAACTTAGTGACATCTGAAACATCCCAAATTTTTCTAGCAATTTTTAGGAGTCTTTAGCCCCCTTTGTTAACCAACCCTAATTAACTTGCTAAATAAGGCCCCGAGACTTTCTGAAAATTACAATAAATATATTTTAGGTCAGAAAATTACCCATAATACCTCAAACTGACCAGAATTTGATCCTTGACCTTAGATAAATAGGGCTCCCTAGTTTGACTTCAGGTTGACCCCTAATTTGACCATAGGTGGAATTTACCATTTTGCCCCTAATAATTCATTAAAAATTATTAAAAATCCCAAATTTTCTCCAAACACTTGAGAACACCTTCTCAGGTCATTCCTGACCTTTGAGGGTGATTCCAATCAGTTTGGAGTTGATTTGGATCAAAACAATAAAAATAGTCCTTTATTAGGAAATTTAGAAATTCCCTTAAACCCTGAACTTAGAAAATCTATAACTAATTGTAGAAAATTCCAAATTAGGCAAACTCACTTGCATTAGACTCCTATTAGGATCTAGTATTTATTAAAAATATTAGGTTTCCAGAAACTTGCCTAGATTAGAAAGTCAATTTTTTGGTCAACTGTAATTCATTTAGGGCCCGAAACTTAGAAAATGCATAACTTTGCCTAGAAAACTTTGATTTCAGTGTAATACCTGTCTAACTACTCGTATTAAGGTCTAGTATTTTTCTAAGATGATAGGAACCCCAAACCTAGCCTTTTTTCCATATTGACTTTTTGGACCCTTAGTCTAGTTCCTAGGAGGACCCGAGACTTTCCAAAATTGGCTAATACCACTTGAACTTTAAATATCAGTATCCTAAGCTCTTAAAACTGATCAACAAACTGAAATAATTAAAATGGATCCTAATCCACTAATATTTGAATTTCAACTAAAATATCCTTTTCAGACCCCCAACAAACCTGAACTCTAGATAACTTTAACTAACTACCCTACTTAGGACCTATCCAAACTACACCAGCCTTACACACGCATAGAATTGTTTGCTAAGGAACCACTTCTAGATCTAGGTTAGGCCGCTGGGTTTTATTTTTCTGCTGTGTGCCGGAGCTTTCCGTGATTTTTATTGCATGCTGTTTGAAATTGCTGGTGTGTTTGCTTACTTTTTTTTGCACTCTGTGGATGATGCGATGAGCGCTAGATTTACCCCTAGGTTAGGAGCGTCATATATATATATATATATATATATATATATATATATATATATATATATATATATATATATATATATATATATATATATATATATATATATATATATATATATATATAGTTCTTCCGTGCAGGTGATCATGCTCAAGCTAATAAATGGGGGGGGCACCATTATGATTTCTAATACTGTCTTATGCAGGTGCTTGCTCAGCCCCCCTAAATAAAATGAGGGCTAAATTAATAATTATAACTGCTGCAGGTGAAGCTGCTTAGCCCTCATAATTAAGAGCATGGCTTGGTACAGGGTCAATAGTTTGAGTTATTTTCATTTTCAAATAAACTGCTTGTGATTTTTATTAGGATAACCATACAGGGAGTCTAGAATTTTCTTTTTTTTAGATGGATGTAAAATTTGTAACATAGTTAAGAGTTGTGAAAATGCACTCTGAGTTGGATATTCTTATCCAACTCGAATTCTAAAAGAAGAAGGCATCCCTAAAGGGGAGAGTCTTCTTCCATTTGGAAGATCGAGTTGGATGGCTTTAGATATCCAAAGAGAAAAGGCAATACCCCCCTACTGGGGAGAATTGTCTCTTCGTTTGGATATTCAAGCCACGACGGATCCAAAGAGTCCAAGGAGGAGAAACCCAAGGAGTCCAAGGAGGAGAGATCCAAGGAATCCAAGGAGGAGAGATCTAAGAAGTCCAAGGAGAAGACATCCAGAATGCTAAAGACAGAAGACTGAAGACCAATATCTCACTCAAAGTCATTTGCGTCTTTCATAGGCTTAGAAATCCAGGTTGTTGGCAGTGGTGCCCGTCCACTTTACTTTCTACATATCTGGGTTGTAATAAGGGCAATTTGCCTATGGTCATTTAGTTGATTAATTTTGGATTTATATTGATATGTTTACTTGATTGCGCAGTAGAAATTGTCTGCTTTTCCTAGGTTTCTTTCTTACATGTCATTTTTTATTTTCGTTAGGCTCTTTAAGGACTATAAAATTTTTCTACTCATAACCAAAAATTTAATATTTAAGTTTTAAATAATCTAGAAACTTAACGAACATAGGGAATCGCCGGAACCGTCCGGGGTCGCATGCATATTATTGCATTTCTTCTTTTCCTTGTTATAAGACATCTCCTTACCTGCGGGTAGAGTCCAGATAATCTGGCCTATGAAGATGAAGTGCCGGACCTAGGGAGACCCAGTCTTTTCAAAAAATTATTTTCTTTAAGCCTGTTTTTAAAATTTTATAGCATTCATGAGCTGACATTTCAACTAGCATGCATTGCATTAATAACCAACTAAATAAAATTTAATTGCATTAGCCAGGAGCATCTGACCCACATAAGTCCAGGACCATTTAAGAAATTCTCTAGATGTCGGTCCTACTTCCAAAGAATTGTACTTCCCACCCATATTTCATAATTGGCTTGATAGCATGGTTTTAAAGCGATTAGGTGGTTAGCTGGCTCCCCCAATTCAAGCCGAGATAAGTCCAGGTTTTGCACTGCATTAGCTAGGACACGGGTCTTAGTGTTTCGTAGAACACCAAGCCCAACCTAGATTTAGGATTCGAGGCTACTACATTCGGTCTCGTAGTATGCCTTAAATAGCAGGTAGGTCCATTCCTTTCAAGGACCATAAATCCTACTTATCTGCGTCACAGGATGACGCCACCTCCATCTCTTCTCTCACGCATGTGATTGAGTGCTTGATTTCTTTTCTCCAGTTTCTCTCTCTAGTACCCTAGAGCCTCTGAATGCTAGTATGAGCCACGCATGTTGATTGAGCCTCTTTGAGACCTTTCTTCCCTTTGAGTAGGATTTCCTAGTATTTACCCCTCTGTCATTCCCACTTTAGGAGAGGATAATGTATGATCCTTAATCGAGAGTTTTCTCGGGCTCCGGCCTGGGATGTAATTAACCACGGAGGCTTGCGCCCGTGGGAAACTCGGTCCCACATCTACTAAACCCCACTCGAACTCTTGCATCGAATGGGGGAAACCAGTGAATAGGTCGTGTATATTACTATCCATCAGGGTGTGTTGGCAACAGCCTCTATCCTCAATGATTAGTCGTATGCACGATCCAATCTGTCCCTTCCAATTGACCCGTTCGCGCGGTGCTCTTTCGGAGGTCCACAACAAGATGCAACATCATATTCTGTCATAAATTAGCTAACATTGATTCATCATATATTTGTCGAACAAAAGGGAGGCTGCAAGCTAACTGAATGAAAGGAGAAGGAAATACAAGAAAAGTAGACTTTGAAGTTACAAATTTTGTTTTTTTGTGAATTATTTTGTGAAATTAATTACAAGTATGAGTTGATTAACTTGATATTTATATGAGGGATTATTTTGAGGTAAGAATATTATCTTGAGGATAAATTAAAATTTAATTGTATCATAACAAAAGGAATTAGAATCTATCAAGAAAAAAAATCTATGCTTTAGGTAGTGTATAAATGGAGGAAGCGACAGGGTGATAAGAATGAGACAATTTTTTTATAAAGGGACCATCAATACCCTCAATTAGGAAAGTTAAGAAAAAGAAATTTAAGGAAATGTGTTTATTACAAATTAATTTATTATATAAGACTGTTATCTATCTTATTTTATGAAAATAAGAGTGCATGTTTAAATTGAAAGATGTATGTATGTGTATAGAATATTATGAAATGAAAATGTGATGTATACATCAGAATGTTCAAACAATGAAATGATACGAAAGGTGTTTTAGAAGAAGAAAAAAATTCATATATATGGATAGAATGGCAAGGTAATGAATTATACAGGTCAATGACAGAGGTAAGCCAAGCAAGAGGTCAAAGGTTCCTTCCGATAAAATATGTTTATTGACCTGTACAAATAGGACAACAAAGATGGCCCCATGGGATGCTGAAGGGTCCTCGATGCGTAGCTTTTGAGCTTATGGTAGCCAAATGAAGAAATTCCATATACATGACTCATTCTAAAGTTGAAAGGAGACATGGTATTTCATATATGTGAGCAAAAAACGAAGTTCATTAATAGTTTATTAATAATTGATGAAATGTAAGTTGTAATTGAACTCACATGTTTCTCTAAATTTTTTTTAATTAGCTATTTTGCTTATAAAGTGATCAGAGGTTAAATTAGCTATTTTTATAGAAGGTCTACAGGAAACATGTGAACTAACGTATGCCAATAAGTAAGCTTAAATGTTATTTAATTCCTATCTATAAATTGTTTATCTTACTGAATTTACTCATATCCTATTAAGCCAAAATGCCACTTCAAATAAAAGAGTTGACAAATAGAGCCTAATTAAGTGGCACCTTTTGGTATTTTGGGCATACATTTTTGGTGCATAGTTTGTTGTAAGATAGAGTTTTGGCCTGTATGCTCATTTATGATTTATATGAATTTTGATGATATGTATAGAAACTTGCAATTATTTTAGTGTCTCTATAGATGTATGGATGATTAAGGATTAAAAATTTTCTTCTATACTTGAAAATGTTAGGATGTGTGCTCAATGAAATGATCAATGTTTTAAATTTTGCATAAATTAGATGTTATAATAGGTGAGATATATTAGGATTTTCCCTAATAGCCCTATGTCAAACTAAAGGGGTCACAGTGGGGTGTGACAAAAGTAAACTAAATTTATTGATTTGTTGTAAACCAACAATAGGTTCCCTTGCTTAAGAAAAGGGAAACTAACAACTATGAACTGAAGAGTAACTTTTATTGTAACCAATGAACTGATAGCTTGCAACTATATCTGCAATCACAGTGGAAATGGCTGATGAGATTGGAGCAAAAAGATAGTCTGTCACTAAACCCATGACCAAAACTCTCAATTAAATAGTCAAAAAAAGGACAACTGAACAATTGAACAACTAACATAGC
Organism: Dendrobium huoshanense; assembly: GCA_016618105.1. Classification (NCBI taxonomy): domain Eukaryota; kingdom Viridiplantae; phylum Streptophyta; class Magnoliopsida; order Asparagales; family Orchidaceae; genus Dendrobium; species Dendrobium huoshanense. Next base: position 42,766,908 of record CM028352.1, on the reverse strand, counting down.
TTTTTTCCAAACATATCAAGCGATTAGGTCTCCACATTTTCCAAGATGCTTTCCCTACTTTCTTCTGCTAATCGGCCATTTGATCATCAAAAACCTTATTTGATCTCTTGGTATTTCAAAACTGATTGTAATCATTCCATTTAATAGATAACTTTAAATGGTCATATTTTCAAACAGTTTATCTTATAGGAATTCCCAGAGGAAACCTGATGCAGGACTAAATGCAAAACAGGAAACTTGCAAAAAATAATTAAAGAGCAATTTTGGATTTTCGTTATTAGCAATTAAAACAACAAAATAAAACTAATAAGCAGTCACTTCCGCTTAGGCTAAGCTACGCAAGAGACTAAGCAAAATCAAACATGTAAGACAATCTAAAGCAATGCATACAAAGTAGCTTTCAACATAACCTTGGTTTAACAAAGAGATCTAAGAGCAACAAAGCAACAATCCTACGCTTACTAGTGGATGGAAATAATGGAACACAATCTCTTGCTTGAACAATCTCTCTACGAAATAAGTAGAATATGAACGTACAGGAGTCAAGAGAGAAGATCACCTTCAAGAAGAACCCATCTTGATACACCACGTGACATCCAATAGTTGTCCCTCCATAGCCTCGGTCAAAGTGAAAATTATGTGGTCGACGGATTTCTCTATGGATCCGTCAATGTTGGAGTCATGTCGAAGAACGGCCACTTGAGAAGATCCACGAAGCCTTAGCCGTCGTACACAAAACCGGAGTCAAGCTCCAGATCGGCCATACATCATGAACATGAGAAGGGGAGAACACAATAGAGAAGAAGAGGGAGAGAGATGGCAGTGGGGAGGGATGCCGACGGTTTAAAAAAAAGGGGGGGAGGGCCTAGGGTTTGAAAGAACTAGGTTGGGTGAAGGTAGAATTGTTCTAATCCCAAAATCTGAAAATATTTTCAAGTTTTGAGTAAAAGTTGATTGGGCTCCTCTCCTTTTTTGCTACTTCAAGGCTATTTAATTTAGGAAAAGAAAAATTCCATCGAAGTTAATTTTGAATTTAACTTAGAATGAGAATCAAAACTTTCCTAAAATAGCTCTCTAATTTAGGAAACTATTTGAAATTCAAAATTTGAATTTCAAATGATAAGAATAATTTCCCAAATCAATTAAACTCTTTAGGTAAGTATTAATGAGGAATTAACTCCTCATTCATGCAAGCAAACAAGGGTGGCCAGCGGTGGTTTTGGCTTGGGCGGGACGGGATGTGGAGCTAGAGGAGAAAAGGGGTCGGGTAGTGGGTAGGTTGACGGTGAGTTAGGAGAGATGGGGTTATGGAGTGAGATCGGAGGTGGAGATGGCCAACGGTGGAAGTAAGGAGAAGGGAGGGGAAAGGGAGGAGAACCAATAGCCACCGGTGGTGACTATTGGGTACGATGGGTGGCCTCTCCTAGGCTCCACCAAGCTCTCAAACTCTCTCTCAAGCTCTCACATAAGCTTCAAGAACACAAATGAAGGAAAAATTCTTCATAATAATTCATTAACCTCCAAAAGAACAAGATGAAGGCTTTAAATAGCTTTTACAATGACTTAAAACAAAATGACTCAAATACCCTCAAGGGGCTACATGACTCAATCCCTCAAGCAAGGGTAAAAAGGGAAAATGTTGAAATAAAAACAAATACCTCAATAAGTAGACAAATAATAAAATCAAAAGTACATCGGATAAATCATGGCCGTTGATCTACGGCCACGTCGACGGTAGACTTTCCAACTGATGTCTCCATCAAAACCGCATTAACACATTAGACTTTATAGCCTTCTTTGAGTTCCACGCATCTATTTCAAATATGGCATAGACCTATAATTGTCATATTTAATACTAAGCTTCCTACAAATACGTTCAAACAAAGTATGCATATATTATAGAAATGATTGGACGAATTAATTAAGCATGAGTTTAATAAAGTAATTAATTAAATCTACAAGTTTTCTACGTTGAAATTTAGCAACTATTTTGGAGTGACTCTATGATAACGTATCAAATATTATAGCATATTACGTAGATTTTGATTAACTACTTTCATCTGTACATCAATTTATGGGTGATAAATTATAAAGAGCGTAGTTGATTTTCCAATTTTCTTCATAAAGTTTTATAAATATAACTCATAAATTCCATGTCTTTGAAAAATAAAATAATTTTAAATAATTCATGTAATTTAACTTATCCGTTAAAATATAACTTACCTATAATGTATCTACTTTATCATAACAATTATAAAATATGTCATTAAAAAATCCACTAACACAAGTATAGAATCATTTTCTTGAACATTATGCAATCCGAACACAAACCATGCTGTAAACTTCCAAAGGCTTATAAGAAATAGGTAGGAAACTGCATAACCAGTTGTTCTTTTTTATACCTCTTAGGTACCAGCAAGTTTTGCATTTTGATACTAAGTGCAACATCTTGTAAACTTGACAAATAAAATCTATCAGTAGTCATAGTTATAGTTCCTCCCCACCAAAATCACCTACAACACCATCAGGGTTCTCTTTTACTAGCTAATAACTAATGAAATAATAAAATGGAAGTGATGGGGACTTCAGAGCATGGAAAGACTATCAGTGATGTGGCCGTCGATCTACGGCCACGATCGAGTCGATATATTTTTGAGTCATATTATATATTTGTCTTTTATTATTTTATATTTGTATTTGCTTTTGTTATTTTCACGTTTGCCCTTTATTAAAGGGAGGTCATGTGTAAGCCCAGAGGACATTGTTGCCTTTTGCTTTTCGAGTCCTTTGTACGAGGCTATTTATAGCCCTCATGTTTCTCTTTTGATGTTTAATGAATGAATGATAAAATTTTTCCATTGCTTGATTTCTTTGTTAGATCTTGAGAGTGCTTGAGAGAGAAATCCCTAGGAGAGGGAAATTGGATCACCCACCAACCTTGGAGAAGGTCAGGTTCGTGGTTCTTCTCCATTATCTCTTTCCCCTCCTTTCATCTCCTAGCCGCCGGCTCAAGACCTGCGCCAACACTTTAGCCACCGGGCAATTAACTCCCCACCACCTCCCGCCACCTAGACCCAACCCCCCATACATGTGGAAACCTACTCTCTCTTGTCCACAGGCAGCACGCGCCTTGTGGACGATTTCCTTCTAGATGATGGTTATCTTTTCAAAGCTCAAAAGCTTTGCATCCCTAGCACATCCCTTAGGGAATTTCTTGTCTGGGAACTCCACACCAAAGGCCTCGCTGGGCACTTCGGTTAGGAAAAAAGGATAGAAGTTGTGGAGTATCATTTTTATTAGCCCATCCTGAAGAGAGATGTCAGTAGGATGGTCAGCAGGTGTCACACCTGCCAGCTGGCCAAACAACGCAAGCAAAACACTGGTTTGTACACTCCTCTGCATGTCCCCAATTGCTCTTGACAGGACGTTAGCATGAATTTTATCTTAGGCCTGCCCAAAACTATTCATAGGAATGATGTCATGTGTTGTAGTAGATCGATTTTTCAAAATGACTCATTTTTTACCTTGCTCCAAAACATCTGATGCCTCCCACATTGCCAAACTTTATTTCAATGAGGCCGCTTGTTTACATAGTTACCCAAAACCATTGTATCGGACAGGGATGTTAAATTCACTAGCTATTTTTGGAAGACCCTTTGGATAAAAATGTGCACTAAATTATAATTCTCCACAGCCTTTCATCCACAAACTGATAGTCAAACCGAGGTAGTCAATAGGAGCTTAGGCAATCTATTATGATCCCTTGTCAACGAGCATATTAAGGATTGGGATTCCATTCTCCACATATCTGAGTTTGTCTATAATAATTATGTTAACCGAACCACTGGCTTAAGTCCTTCTGAAATTGTTTACGAGTTCAAACCTAGATAGCCAATAGACCTTATACCCATGTGCTGTAGGTATAGGATTTCTGAGTCTGCATCATCATTTGCATCACATATGCATGAATTTCATAAAGAATTTGAACAACAAATTAAAAAGAGCAATAATGATTATAAATTATATGCTAATCTAACGAAAATTTAAAACTTTTGAGGTTGGAGACTCTGTGATGGTGCAGATTCGTCCGGAACAGTTCCCGCAAGGAACAGTTAAGAAGTTGCATGCTAAGAGTGTTGGACCATTCAAGATAATTAAAAAAATTAATGATAATGCTTATGTAGTAGATTTGCTTACAGAATTCAACATCAATCCCTCCTTTAATATAGAAGATCTAGTTGTATATAAAGGTCCTGATTTCAACCCACCAAATCCACTCATACATCAGCCTTATGTGACCCCACCATGTGAGAACCCAAACCTACCTCCACTCCCAAATATTCCCAAATCACGCATGGCAGAAAAGGTGGATACGATTCTAAGTGATGACATCATCTCCACAAAGAAAGGTAGATGACGGAGGTACTTGATCAGGTGGAGAGGCAAACCCGAGTCAGAGGATACATGGCTGGATCGCAATGAGCTACAGCAGATTGACCCCGACGCATTGGAGATCTATAAGAGCACCCGAGACGCTTACTCGACGGAGTTGAGCTTTCTCCCACCCCGAGAGAATGATGGGAACATCAGAGCGTGGAAAGTCTATCAGAGATGTGGCCATCAATCTACGGCCACGATCGAGTCGATGTTATTTTGAGTCATATTATGTATTTGTCTTTTATTATTTTATATTTTTATTTGCTTTTGTTATTTTCCACTTTTGCCCTTTATTAAAGGGAGGTCATGTGTAAGCCCTGAGGGCTATGTTGTCTTTTGCTTTTTGAGTCCTTTGTACGATACTATTTATAGCCGTCATGTTTCTCTTTTGATGTTTAATGAATGAATGATAAAATTTTTCCCTTGCTTGATTTCTTTGTGAGATCTTGAGAGTGCTTGAGAGAGAAATCCCTAGGAGAGGGAAATTAGATCACCCACCAACCTTAGAAACGGCCGGGTTCATGGTTCTTCTTCACTATCTCTTTCTCTTCCTCCTTTCATCTCCTAGCCGCCGGCCCAAGGCCTTCCCCAACCCCTTAGCCGCCGGCCACTTAACTCCCCACCACCACCCGCCACCTACACCCAACCCCCACCCCCACCCCCACCCCCCATCCATGGCCAACCTCCACCACCGGCTCACCCCTTGGCTCCTTCCTCCATCTCCACTTGCCACCAAGTCTTTCCTAAATTAGATTTCTTAATTTTGGTAACTTTATTAATGATCAAATTCAAATTAATTTGAATTTGAAATAGTTATCTAATTTATAAATCCTATTTTAGGAAACTTATTAAATCAAATCCTATTTAAATTTTGAAATAAGATGGGAAGAGATATTTCTTTTCAAACTTAATTTAATAATTTAAGCAAGCATTGAATGCCTCATTAAACCCCTCCCTCCCTCTATAGCCGCCAGCCCCCTTATGGATTTGAAATAGGAATTGTTTCCTAAAAGCCCACCTCCTCTCTTGGAAACAATTCAAACTCTCTCCCCTCCTCTTTGGCTGAAATCCCCCATGCCCATACCTATTTAATTTCTTTCCAAAGATCTTCTCTTCTATTTGGAATTAAATTAAATCCTCTTCCCCCCATCTAATGTCGCCGCCCCTCCTCATCCTTCTCTTTAATTATTCTCAATTGAGGGATTAATTAGAGAGTGGTTTGAAACAAATTCCCTCCATTTAAATCTCCCAAAATCTGAACCTAACTTCCCCAAGCCCTTCTCCCTTAGCCAGCCACCTTCTCTTACCTTCTCCCACTTTGATTCTTGAGAGAAACCCCTTTCTTTCAAGGGAAAGTGGCAAGGATAGCAAAGGAACACCTCCTACCACACTTCAACGCAACAAGATCGATGAATGGACGATCCCGATCTTGATTTCGGCATTCCTACGACGATCAAGGTTTCGTTCACATTCTTCATTCCACTTTCTTCGACGTCAATCCGGAGATCGAAAAACACTATTGAGGAATACATGGAGCGCATTCTAGATACTGTCACCAAAGCCATAGAGGAGCAACTTGGTGTTGTTCAATGGTGGATTATGTCCAAACTGTGACAAATGTCTTCCAATCTTCCTACTCTTGTATTTTCGTAGTTTAACTCTCTCTTGTGGTTTGACTTGATTCATGAAGGTCTTGTTCATCTATCTCTGTCAAGCCTAGTAATCGTTGGAATTAAGTTTAGCTTTCTATGCTTCTAATCTCATTGTTAGCATAGGGATTTTGTTGAAAGCTACTAAATTTGCATGCCATTGAAATCCTAAGTTGTTTTGATAATCTAAGTGTTTGGCATGTAATTTGGCATAAGCGTAGCGACCCCTCTTACATTTTCTTTTGTCTTTTTGATTGCTAATAGTTTAATCTAAATTGTTTTATTCAACAAATCGTGCAAGTTCTAATCGCATCCAATTAAAACATTGTAGTCCTGCATCAGGAAGCCTATATTGCCGCCACCTAGATATGTTCCTTTTTACCTCTCAGTAAGAGTGGTGGTGAGAATTAGTAGCTAGGATGAAAATAGAGGTCTTGTGTTGTGTGTTGTAAGCTTCCCTTTTAATCATCCATAAAGTTGTAACTTCTATCAAACATCTTCTATTTCTCTGTATTCTTGCTCTATTTTCCATATCAAGTTCAATCAAATAAAGACAAAATCACTTTGTCAATTTTTCCTTCAAAAGAAACCTAGAAATGAAAAAAACAAGCACCTTGGCTAGTTCCTTCACCATTGAAGGCTCCAATCCAAAATGCCAATGCAAAACCGCATAAACATAATCGTCACAAAGGAACAAATCAAAATTATCCAAGGCCAAACAAAAATAAGAATAAGCACGAGTTAATGTCCTTTCAGCCAAAGCTCATTGATTCCGGATGAATGTTAGGAATTCTTGAAAAAACTTTATTCATTAGCGACAACAACAAAACTACTGCATTTTGATCGACATTAGCTCATAAAGTGAAACAATATTGTAAGCAGAGAAAATAATACCTCATTAATAGCAGTATCCTTCGAAGCTGCTGTATTTGAATCAAGAAAAAGAGGGCTTCCTGACGTGTAGAAGTCCATTATTGCAGCAAAAATTTCAGGTTTTAAATAATCCCAGGAAGCTTCATCAGACTTCGTAACTGTCACAAAATCTGATCCAAAGAATACTCTTGTAGTTCCTGAATCAACAGTAACCAAATAAGATCAAATACATCATCAATGTTTCAGCTAACAGAGTGATAAATTGATTCTCTGCATCTCCATGCCAAAACACGTACAATCATAATTTAATTTGGACAAGAGCAACATAAAGCTAAAAGAATTAGCAAATACAGTTTAGAATTTCATTAATTCCGAAAATCTATCTCAAAAATCAATAAACGGGACTACATAGCTTGAAATTTTTTCAAGTAAAAGACCAAAAAGGAAAATTTACCAGTTCTGCTACCAATCATGCCATCATCAAAAGCCTAGTCAAGAGGAAATTTATCATTCATAATCGTTAGTTAAAATAATTTGAGGAGCTAGCCACACAACATAAATAGCAATTAAAGAGGTAGGGGTGGAAGTGAGCCGAGCCAGCTTGAGCTCGACTCAATGATGAGCTGGCGAGCTGAGCTTGAGTTCAAGCTTTACGAGGCTCAACTCGTGAGCTCGCAAGCTAGCTTCTTCTTCTCCAGTTGTGATCACATCGACAGTTAATTGATTCTTTTGCGAGGAGCTCATGAGCTGACTCACAACCTTGCCTGTATTGTATGAGCCGAGCTCGAGCGGCCTTTGATCTCAACTCGAGGTTGAGCTCAAGTTCGAGCAACTAATTTGTCCGGCGCGACTCGTTTACACCCCTATAAAGATGTATATCTTAATAGCATAAACAAATAATTAAAGAAGGTTTCCTTAGTTTAAGATGGTGAAATCTGAAAAGTGGGAAATTGTTAATCTTTCTAACTTAATAAAGAGAGGAAAATTAGAATGATGGAGTTCAGTCAAATTAATGTTTGGACAAAATGGCTAATTCCTTTATGAAGCTTATCATAAAAGTTTTGGGAGAGCAAGAAACAAATCGTATTTTAGTAAAAAAAAAAACTTTGCAGCCAAGTAAGAAGATGCAAAAGATTATAAAGTAAAAGAAATAAGCTTATTGGCAAAAGATAAAAATTATTGTGGCCTATAATGATTATTATAAGAAAGCTTTAAGTCTCAACATTTAATGATTTTTATTATATATTTGATACAAATGAATGAGAAAAGAAAATATATAAAACAACATAGGTTCCAGATGTGGGATTTAGAAAATTTGATAAAACAGATGCATTAAAAGCCAAGATAATAAGAACTAAGTTAAAGACGAAGAAATCAAATAAAGATTAAAATAATACTTTAATATTTTTTAATTTAGAGCTTTAAGGAAAAAATATTTTATAACGTATAATTAATAAAATAATGAGGTATGCTATATATTGATTAAAAAAAATTAATTAGAGTTTGTTCTCAAAAAATATGCATGAAGGTTCAGGGTCCATATAAGATAAATATAGAAATTCGGAGAGTTCTAGTTGATATTGCAATAGTTTTAAAATATTTAAATGATTTTTTAAAGAATTAAAATATAAAAAATGCTTGGATCCATATTTAAGAACAAAAAAGATATTCAAGATTAGGGTTATTATAGAATAATCAAACTTATTAGTCATTCAATGAAATTATAGAGAGCAATGGAAAATAAATCTAGAAAAATAATCTTACTTTTGAAAAATCAATTAGGCTTCATGCAAAGATGAAACACTATGATTACAATTTATATGTTAAGAAAATTATGAAAAAAAAATAGAGAACATAGAAAGTATATTCATATGATTTCTATTTATCTTAAGTAAGTATATGATTGAGTGTCTAGATAATTGATTTGGTGTGCATAAGAAAAAGAGAGTCAAAGGTATAATCAAGATATTAAAGATAAGTATCATGAAGCATGGACTATTATTAAAAATTGTGGATCGATTATTCAAAAGAATGAAAATATAGATAAAGGTGTAAAGAGTGAAGGCTAGAGGAATGCTTCAAACTATTAAGCAAAAAGAGGATATCAAGGAGACTTAAAGTAAATTTCATAAATTGCAATTAGATTAGTTATTTTGTAAAAACTCAAATGTTGGGCAATAGAAAAGTTGTTGATGGTAAGTTGAGTGAAGATAATATGATAATTTTAAGATTAATTATGAGGAAATGATAGGAAGAAGAATTTGAGGAGTGTTGATTTGGAGGTACGATGGCATCTTTTAAAATAAAGTAGTTAAAAGTACACAAATAATTTTGACATTTATAATAAATGATAAAAAAATGCACATATTTGATGGAAAATAAAATTGAAGTCGAAGGATTAGAAAGGAAGAGTTATAGACCAAAGATCTATTCAAAAAAATTTTGAGAAGAATAGTTTTAGCACCTCTTGCAACACTCTAAAAAATAAATAATTTTTTCCTAGGTTATAATTCATATGTATATCATCTTCTTAGTTGAATAGAATAGCAATCAGATCATGTGAAGTATCAATGTAACATTACTCAAAGTAAATTGTAGTGATTTGCTGATATATGCGAACATATAAACGCTCTCATTTTTCCCTGTGGAGCAGCACATATGCTTAGATATGGAAAAAAAAAATTAATGCTAATTCACGTTTGGCAATCCAGTAAAATGATTTTAAAAAGTGAAAATTGCAAGGGAAAATATTAATGAACTCAAAGGAGGAAATTGTGCACAAATGCAAAATCTAACCAGACAAATTGGCAAATCACTTATTTGTAACACAACATTAAGTTGTTTATATCTAAAATTAAGAAATTGAATAAAAATCTCAAAGCTTCAAAACAAATTTCACTCAATAAAGCAAATTATAATTTAAGGAAAACTCACAGTAGTAACTCACATAACTAAAGGTTGCAAGTGATACAACAAACATACCATCAATTGCGAAGATAGATTTAGCAAGTGTAGAAGACATGGCCGTACGGGCATTCGGAAAATCGGCACTTCCAACTTCCATCACAGGCTTTCCTGGGTAAAACATGAGAGAGGATGGATTTGGTGTTGATTGAGTCTGGATAAACATGCTCCTCTTCTGCCCTGAACACAGTAAGCGTCATTGTAAACTTAGAAAAAAAATAGGCCAATATTCTAACCAGAAGAAAAAAATACTAAGCTGATCTTTGGTTACAATATTGCCCAAAATTTAGCCAAGATTTTCGCTAAATCTTGCCATTTTTGAGCCAAATCAACCCTCTTGTCTTCAAAATTTTCATTTTTTAGTGTTTTAGACTAAATCCTGAATTTAATAGGTAGATGTAAGATTTAAGAGATTTACACAGATTCTTCTCATTGTGCCTCTTCTTTTCGTTCATTTTAATATTAAATATTGAAAAAACTACCAAACAATTTACTAGGATTTAACCCAGTTTAACATCTCTCATACCAAACAAATTTCAAGATTTAAAGCATCTAGGATTCACAAAATCAGCATTTGCAATAGTTCCTACATCCCACTTGTAGCCAAACAGCACCTTAAACTGAAATTTCCACCATTATCACAACTACGACAAGGGGTAAAAAACAATTCTTAGCACAAAATGATGTACCTCTACTACAATGTATAGGAAAAGGATTCATCCGTATATTAAAAAATTTAAAACAAAAATCCTTGTAACAAATTCGATACGGAAAAAAATCACATAATGGAAGGTTAAAATAAAACCACAAACCATTAAAACTTCCCCATAGGCCAGAATTTGGCGGAAGGAAAGACGCGGGTTTCCAAGGATTTAGATAAGAAATTGGAGTATGCGAGCGCATCGCCGAAGAATATATGGCACGAAATGACGGAAGGAAAGGCCCGCGCTTCTCATCGATGGGGGTAGGTATCACGGTCCTTCCTAGAAGAGATTTTCTCACGAGAAACCTAACAAATCCCTTCATCTCCCACCCGTACTGCCTTCCTAGTCGTACCTATACCTTGGATCACCGAGTTCTTAAATTTTCTTACTAATTTTTCTTCCAATTTCTTCCCTGCAAAATCAAAAGGGCGAAAATGAAATCGTCTTCCCAGACTCACCGCTGTAACTGTTTATTAGAAGTAAATGATGTTTAATTTGAAATATACCTTTATAAGTATAATTTTGATGAACATAATGTTTGTTAGATTTGAGTGATTTTTAGATATCATAAATTCTTATTTTCATTTTTAGGGGTGTCAAAACGGGTCAACGGGTCGGATTCAGGTCAAATCCAGGTTTAAATGTGTTGCCCCTAACCCGACTCATTTTTACAAACAAGTAAGAAAATTCAACACAGACCCAACCAGCATAGGTTACCATGTTGATCCAACCTAACACCTGTACACAAACGGGTGACTGGACTCCAAGAGGATCTCATCTTGGACGACAATAGAGCTGAGGGCTTTTTCGAATTCCGGTGGCGATTGGTCGATTAGGGATGGTGGCTGCTCTCAGGAGGGTCAACAGTTACCGAGACAGGAGATGGCGAGCGGCATTGGTATCAAGTGAACCTTATGGCATTTTAGTATATAGGGTAGCTGCAATCCCGTGAGAGAGAATCAAGGGCGAGCACTACAGGAAAATGACTCATTACTGACAGATTTTTTGGCGAATAATTATCTACTGGTATAAGCGGCGGTCTTACCAACATATATTCAGCTGAAAAATTAGTGTCATATTTTCAGGTTGAAAGACCGTTGGATATTTACAGGCGAAAAAATCGCCAGCTAAACCTCTCGAGTGTATAAAGCTGACGTTTAATTCTAACAAAAATTATGCCGGAAATTACCGGTGGCTCTTCAGGCGGAAGTTTCTCCATCTTACTTAAACAAGACGAAACGTATTTGGTGAGATTTTACAGCGGGTATTTCTAGTGGATTTTTAGCCGACATATTTCGGGCGAGTAGTCCAGCGGATAATCCGCCAGAAATACCATCGGTAAATTTCAGACGGAATTTTCGGTGGATAAAACGTTGGAACTCATATCAGGTAAACGACATTTCTACTTTCATTTTTCCTCCGGTAAGCCCGCCGAAAATGTTTTCAACTGAATAGTTACGCCGAAGTAAAATTTATGACGTGTGATTTACTATTGATTGAAGTTTCACCAAAAATCTGCCATAAAATTTGAATTTTTTTTTGTTAGACCTTTGTGGTTACCGGCGAATTTTGGCCACCGGTAGCATGCGATTTTCCTATAGTAGAGGGGAGCTAAGGACCAGCGACTGGCGAATCATCGATAAATCTGATGGTTACTGCAAGAGACAGCGTGACCAGCATCTTGAGGTGGACCAAGTTGGAGCTGCAGGAGGCGGAACCGATTGTGGTCTTGCGGATCGGGATTCAACTGATTAGACGATGGCGTGACTAGCAGCTGAAGGGAGAGGCGAGGATTGTGTGAGATGGGAGGGTAGGGTTTTCTAAATGAATAAGCCCGAGTCACTTTCGGGTTTATGATTCAACCCAAACTAGAGAATTTTTAAAGGTAGACATGCCAAACCTAAACCCGGCCCATATGTCAAACATTGACACCCCTAGTCATTCTCTGCCACTACCTATTATTGCCACCATAAGCCACCAACAATGTCAACACCGTCACCATATGCCAACAACCGCCATCACTAGCAATCACCACCCGCTTCCGCAATGGAAATTATTAATCACCACTAATTGACATCGGTGGCTAACAGCTATCTCCATCGTCACCCTTACACCAACACTGTTATACCGGCCTTTAGACCCAATACCAAGGTAATTAAGCTAATTTAGAATACATGTTCATTGAATTTTGATGTAATTAATGATTATAAGTCCCTGAGTGCTTGATGAATTTTTTAAGTAAGTCGGGAAGTAGACTAGAAAATTAAGATTTAATTATCATAATTTTCTCTGGGAGCGCCGCGGCACTAGGATGGGTAGCATCGTGGCATTCAGCTCTCTGATTAGGAGGAGAAAATGGTGTGTGGGGGGGGGGGGGGGGGGGGGGGGGGGGGTATGGTGGCACTAGGTGGCTCCACCGCGACACCAAGCCCTCTAATAGTGATATTCTAAGAGAATCCGGAAGTTTTTATGGGAGCATAGTGGCATTGAGAAGGTGGGCATCTCGACACTAAGTCAAAATGATGATATATATATATATATCTAAAACCATTTGCTAATCACCCTCACCCCATCCCCTTGCCGGAGATAAGATGAAGAGAAGGGAGAGGAGGAGAGGGCATAGAAAGAAAGAGAGTGGATTTGGAAGCTGAAGCTTGGGATTCATCCATCGGGCCTATTTAGAATATTGTAGAGTACGAGGTAGACTTCTAAACTCTTATCTCGGATTTCAGTTTTAGTGGGTTTATAAAAAAAGTTATGAATAAAAATATTTTTTCTCATATTTTACTACATTTTCATCATATAACTTTTGATATGTTGTTATACATTTTATCATGAACATTTTGACTATAAGAAATTCCTTTTGCTTTTTACTTAAATAAATTTTTGAGTATAGGAGTTGATTGAGGCTTCTATGATAATTGCAATAGTTATATAAAAGTTTTTAGATGTTCATATGAATATTACTCTGAAGTTGAATTTTGAACCGGAGAAATTTAGTGAGTATAATATTGTACATGCAATGTAGCACCTTATTGGTAATTTTAATAATTTAGGCATCATTAAAGTAGTGCATTAAACTCATAATTAACTAATGTTGTCTTTACATTTACACTATTCATAACATGGTATTAGATATGTTCTGATATGTGAAAAAGTGCACTCTTTGATATATTATAAGGGCTCTATATGTTATGATATGGTTCTATCTTCTTTGTTTAGATATGAGAGGGATTTTGACACCACTATTTATGAAATGAAAATTGTAGAATTGCTTTAATTAATTGGATTTTTAGCTCTGGTTATTTTGTTGATAGTTGAGTGATAATTATATATTTAGGCTTTTAATCCTTCTATTAGAACTTAGGGCATCACACACCCCCACTTCCACCCAACATCGTTCGCTGCTGCTGCCAACCACCACGGATCAACTTTTGTTGACCACCACCATATTTGTGTTTTTACACGACTTCATTTTATTTCAAGGCAAACAAAAAAATTTAATCACATACATTTACTTCACATTTATATAACTCCAAATATTTCAAATATATTATATTTATTTATTTATGCATTCATTTTTCATCCAACCAAGCAATTGCTTAGTTTTTAATCATTTATTTTTCATTTTAATTTTATCATTTTGAAATAATATTTAAAATTATTTTCAAACAAATAATTTATTTTTTTCTAATGTTTTTTTTTTTAAATACTCCCAACCTAATTATTTTTAATTTTGGCACCTAATAAGGGCCATAAAAATTGTTGATCTTATGTTAAAATTTAATAAAATTTGCAATGTGATAAAACTATTGAATTAATTCCATGAAAAAAGCAAGGCCTAGTTATGATAATTCTGGAGCAAAAGAATTAAAGATCGGAGGTCAATCAAATAAGCAAATGAGGTCTTTCAATGTTCAGTTGCATATTCACTTGAGAATAATTCAACGGCAGGTTAAAATACCATTCAATTTAGTAATTGATTGCAAGCTTCAAAGAGATTTCAATGCCAAAGAGTTTGAAGAAATCTTACTATATGGCGGTCCTAAGATTGCAAAGGAAGTAATGCTCTTAGGGGATTTGAAATCAAGATCCAACTACTATTAGAAGACATCTTCATTGCCATCATCAAATTTCAACTTGCCATCTCTATTAAGTAGTGAAGTTTGGAAGTTGTGTAAATCACACGTCAAATTGATTAGCATATATAAGGACTTTCATGGGCGGTCTTCGCTGGAGTTTATGCAAAGACAATCATTTGAATTGCATCTATAGTAGTCACTTCAATTATTAAATTACCACTAGCATTCGTCTATAAAAACAACAGAAAAAAAATGGATGAAATGAAGCTTCAAGAGATGAAAGTTGTGGGCTTAATGAGGAGCAGCTCCACGAACTCGCCGAGATGAACAATAGCCTGGTCATGGATGTTATGAAGTCTATTGTTGGCATTACTCAATTTAACAAAAAAAAAATTATCATCAAGATCATCTTTCCCATTACAGAAGTCAACGGCATTGATTTAAAAGCATTGCTCATGGACTATTAAGCCTTGAAGGAAGTGAAAGATGCACTTGAAGTTTTTTTTTTTTGTGAGAAATGTGAAAATATATTCTCAAAGCAACCATTTTACAATTGAATGAAAATAATGCCATAATAAAACTAATTAGTAAGTGCAATGAGCATTTCAGCAAGGAGGTTGATGAGTATACTATGGATTGGTTATATTTGCTTTCAGTAGAGCAATGATGTCAAAATCATAGTATATATCTAACAGTATGTCGCATGTAAAACGTATGCATGAGCAATTCCCAATGAATGCAAGGTGCAAACATTTCAAAAAAATTCAGCTCCAAAAGCTGTGCGGATCTGTTTCAGCACATCGACATTGTCAGATATTTGAGAATAATCAATTGGGCTCCTCGTCAGGAGGGCACCCGGAAGTCTACCAAAATTTCATCAAAAAATTTTTGAACTTAGAAATTTGAGAACTTCAAATTAAAACTCAATTAAAATTCAAATCCACTAATCAATAAGTTTAAAATAAAATTTAAATCCTAAAATAATTAACCCAACATAATTTTATTTAATTCAGTTAACCAAATTAAAATTTGCGTTAATGCAATTGTTAATGGAATAACTAACTAATTAGCAAAAAAAATAACAAAACAGAACTTAAATGAGAAAACTCAAAGAAGAAATTTAATTAAAGCTTTAGTTAAATTTGAAACTTTATATTGATTAACTAATTAACCAAATATGGATACTAATCAACTCACTTAAATAGATTAACTAACTTAAGTTAAATTAATTAAATCAAAATAAAATCAATGAGATAATTAAATAGAACCAAGTAAATCAGTTAACTGAATGGTCTAAACAATTGATTAATTTGAAATATGGTTAAGATCTTAACCTTAAATTAAAATTAAAACTTCAAAGTTTGAACTAAAACTCAATTTAGAATTTATATCATAAAACAATTGAGTAATAATCAAATCAAATTTAATACAATAATTTCAAAATACAATTAATAAAGCCGAGCAATTAATTTTAATTTAAAACTTAATTTCAATTAAAAATTCACTTAATTGATTAATATAATTAGTTAATGCATTTAAAATCAAATAAAATACATAAATAAAATGTTTACAATAGTCAGGTCTATGTACAAGCTTTCTAACAGCTCTCCAACACTAACAACAAAGCTCTCCAAACAAACAACAAAGCTCTCCAAACAAACAACTGACAGCTCTCCAACTGAGTTGCTCACACACAACAACTCTATTGAGTAGCTCTCCACAAGCTCTAATAATAGCTCTAAAACTCTCCAACAAGCAAGCACAAACACTCTTAGACTCTCAATAATTGTTCATGCAGATCTGCGAGCTCGCTAATCTGTTGGCTACAAGCACCTGCAAACAAACATACAAGAGTCAATGCATCATAAATAAAATTAAATTAATTATGAAAATAGTAAATCTAGCTACTGCAAGTAGAACAAAGTTCTAAAAAAAAAAGTAGAGCAACAAAATACTGTAGTAGAACCAAACTACGAGAACAAAATAAAACAACAAACACACTACTGAAAGCTAGAGAAGAAAATAAATTGCTTGCAAGTAAGTGTCAAAATCATAGTCTAGTGTCAAACTAGCAAACAACTATCAATATTTAGGCTATTTCTAAGAGAAGAAGTAAGACACACACGTTAGGGAACTTCTAAGTGAACGACCATAGATCCACAAACTCAAACTCATGTGGAAAGCTTTGTTTATAAGAACTAGGTTGTGATATATACTCACCAACAACTTCTAATAGAAGCCGCAAGTCTGACCTATGAGAGAAATGTTTAGGCGATAACATAACCCTAGATCTCTCACTTTGGCATCCTAGTCTATAAGACTATGCAGTAAGACCCACTATACAGGATACTTGGCTTACATGGTTAGATTATAAGACCCATCTTTAGTCAACTTCTGAATCTAGAAGCCAAAGACTTATCTAAATATCCAAATCTCACTTGGGCCTCTTAGTCTATAAGGGCTAAGTTATAAGACTCATTATTCGGGCCACCTTTAATAGAGGTCGTAAGTCCCACTAATTGGGCTACTTTCAAATGAAAGTCATAAGTCCCTACCAAAATCTAATCACACTGCTTACTCTTAAATGAAGCCATAAGCCCCAATTCAAATCACACCAAATTAAAATTCATATCTTCTCATTTTAGTTTACTCGAGATCACTGAGAGGAGGCAACCCATAGTTGCTAATCAGATTCTCTGGACACTACAATCAATGGTTGTTAGTGTTGGTAGACTGAACCCATGGTATACCCGGGATGACGGAAACATGAGCTCTTGATCGGGTGTACGTTCATCCCCCCATAACTAAAATTAAAATTATGTTGCACATATCCATACTCCTTGCATGAGGCTAAATTTATTTTATTCTTAACCAAGAGTGCTCTTTTAATGCGTTAGAAGGGGTAATTAACTATGAGGGCTTGTGTTCATCTACTATCATAGCTTCAGCACTCTGCTAGGGTTTTCTGCTATGGGTTTTCCCCCGCCGGCAGGGGTTTTTGCTCCGCTGTTCTCCAAGCTTCAGGGAAGTTTCCTTCTCTTGTTTCAGTTTTTTTGGTTTTGGAGGCTTTTAGCTTGGCTTGTTTTTGTTTTCGCCGGCGGTGCCGGCATGGCGCCGAATAAACTGAAGGATCTCAATTTTTTTGGAGGGATTTCTCACTCTAGGTCATTTCTTGAAGCTCTTGCTGGTTCTTCATATTCTTTTCCGGATTTGAGGACTTCTACATATTGTGGTTTGCCATCCTTATGGATTTCCGATGAGAAAATCAAAGAGCTTGCTGCACCTTTTCGTTTCTCGTTAGTTGGATTTTTTCCTTCTAAATGCCCCCCTCTCGACTCTATTCGTAAATTTTTTTTTCAATTTGAATCTTAACGGAGAAGTATCTGTTAGGGTTTTTTTATCCATCTCACATTTTGATCAAACTGTCCAATGATCTAGACTATTGTAGGGTGTTTTGTCACCGTTCTTATCTTGTATTCAATTGCTTTATGAAACTTACTAAATGGTCGCCTAGTTTAGATATCGGTGTTGAGTCGCTGGTTATCCCGATCTGGATTTCATTTCAGCATCTTCGTCCTCATTTTTTTTGCCGCGGATTCTGTTTGGGCTTGGTGAATTATTTGGCAAGCCTCTGAAAATCGATGAAGCTACGTCTGTTGGTTCTCGTCCATCAAATGCCCGTGTTTTAGTCAAACTTGACATAACTAAATCTTACCCTAAGCAAGTTTGGTTAGGTTTTGAATCTTTAGGTTATGTTCAGGAGGTGGTTTTAGACAAATTTCCACAATTTTCTGCTGTTTGTAAATGTTTATCCTAATGTAACGTATATTCCGGTTGCTAATTTAACTCCTATTTGTGCTGTAAATGTTGATAAGGGTGATGCCCCTTCTGTTTCGGAAATTTTGGGTAATTTTGTTGCTAATCCTGAGGTTGTTATTACGGTATTACCTTCTGTTGAATCTCCGGGATGTACCCTTGCTGTTGGGGATTCCCTTGTCAATTTGGTTGGTGGTAATGTGGTTGGATTTTCTCCAACTGATAGTCTCGTGTCGGGTATTGGTGATGATGTGGGCTCTTCTGTTCTTTTAGAACCCGCATCTGCTCTGTTGCCTGTCGTCGATGGCGGGTTGGTTAACGTCGATGTTTTGGAAGATTGTGTTTGCATGCAGGATGTTGTTGCACCTGTGGAATCGATTGAGATGGGTGGACGGGTGGATAATTCGATGCTAGGAATGCTGGTTAATTCTCACAATTTGGTTAATGTTCCCGTGAATGTGATGGCTACCCAATCTCTGATGCACCACGTGAATGTTAATTATGGATTGGATGTTAGGGCCCATGATGATTGGTTGCATTTTTTGTCAGAAGGTGAATCCGATTTCGAATCTCTTTCGAACTTTTGTTGTGGCTCAGACCCTGGAAACGAGTTTAAATTGGTTCGTGATAGACCCGTCCTAACTATTGCACATCGTGGGAAATTTCGTGGGAGAGGCGGGAGGAGGAGAAGATAATCTCTTCCTTTTTCTTTTCCTATCTAATTTTATACCTGTTTCGCTTTTTGCTATTTTTATGATCGAGGATGGGGCAATGATGTGGCAGGGGCTCGTATCCCCTTCGTCTTGCTGGAGGCAACCTTTGGTGATGTCCTCAAATTGGTGGTCGCTGTCCGCTTTACTCACCTTACTGGATGGTCCTTGCTAGGCTTCGAGGGTGCTGGAAGCCTCGATCTTTTGCTGAGCTCTCTATTGATCTCTAATCTGTCCCTTTTATTGTTATGATCTTTAGCTCTTGTATCCTGTTTTTTTACTGTTTTATTCGTTGAATGTTGTACCTCCTTTTGATTTTTCAATAAAGTTTTTCTTTTTTGAAAAAAAAAAACTATGAGGCCTTGCGTTCATAGGAAGTAGGACCTAGATCTAAATAAACCCTAACACTACTCTCATGGGAAATATGTTTAAACGTTAAATTCAATCTGCTTTTGGGAAAATAAGGGACCATCCTAAGTTTGTAAGAGCAAGGTTTACACATTTTAATGATTTTTCTAGAGCAATCATCTTATAAGCATGTATGAGTAATTAATAATTTGATAAAAATTAATTTTATTAGATATATTAAGTATTAAAAAAAAATCAAAAGCATCATATTAAAATTTTAGGATTTGTTGGGATGGCTACATTTATGGAGAAAAATAAGTTTTCCAAAGATGATATTGAAAGCGGTTACCCAGCATAATATTTTCTTGAAAGTTGTTAAAAATTAGCGACAAAAAAAAAAATTTTTGGTTGCGATTTGAAAGCTAAGCATTAAAAAAGTTTTCCCAACCAAAGCATTAGTTTAGTTTTTGCAATGCTTACTTTAAAATTTATTTCTTATGTTAAAAAACATTATTTGATACTTTTTGGCAATTTGTTTGAATTGTTTGTTCACTGAATTGATTTATTAACAACTAAATAATTATATGTATATTATATTTTTAAATACATATTTAATGATCATGTGCTTATAATATTCAACGTCAATATTTTATTTTCTCTTCTTTTAATAATACAATCAAGACTTAATTACTATTTAATTTTTATATTTACTAAACGCATATTGTTTAATTCATTTTAATTATTTTTTCCTTAGGAAAAATCTAAAGCTTAATATACATTATAATGAATGTGTTAAATCTTTAGATTACTTTTAATTCATAATCTTATATATAAATTCATTTATTTTTTTATTTATATTGTTGCATCATGGAGTATTTGTGGCAGTAGAGAAATATAAAGCTTATCGTCTTAACGTTGTATGAAGATCCAGCACACAAACAGATGAAAGAGAGAAGATGCATCATTTATAAGAGACACCAAAACTTTTATGTGGAAAACCCTGAAAAGGGGGAAAAACATGGGATCTGGCCCGGTTTGAATGAATCCACTAGTCTTTGCAATTGATTACAAATAAGGCCCTTCCTTGGGAGAAGGCCTCGGCTTGATATCATAAATGTACATCATATAGAGTGCATTACATGGTGGGAGTTACAATAATCAACATAGATATATTTGTTTGATTGACAGGACCATAGTGATAGGATAGAGGTTGAAAAGATTGTACTAGGCAAGAGATCGAAGTCAGAAAGATTGTTGTCTGACGATGTAGGTTGGAAGGACCGTAGCATGTAACAGAGGACGGAAGGACCATAGTCGGCAAGAGACAGGGGTCCGAAAGACTGTAGTAGTAGGGCGGTACAGATCAGGAAGAACTCTGGGCATCAGGGGTGGCCTGAGAGAAGTTCGGGCCTCAGGTGGTGGTCCGGCAAAAGTCCGGGCCTCATATGGTAGTCCGATAGAAGTTCATGCCTCAAGTGGTGGTTCGGCAGAGCTCCAGCTCTCACGTGATGGTCTGATGGAACTCCGACGTTAGGCGGTGGTTCGATGGAGCTCAGGGCCTCAAGTGGTGGTCCGGCGGAACTTTGACGTTAGGCAGTGGTTCGGCAGAGCTTAAGGCTTCAAGTGGTGGTCCAACAGAACTCTGGCGTTAGGCGGTGGTTCGGCGGATCTCAGGCCCTCAACTAATGGTCTGGCAAAGGTCGAGGAGGAGCGAGGAGGTAAGAGCGATCTCTAATCTTTCTCTTGTTCTCTTGCTTGGAGCCTCTCTTTCAAGAGGGAAGAAGGGTCTATTTAAAAATTTTCTAGAGTGACATGACCCGTAAATAGGTGGGAAATCAAGGGCATATGGGGAGTGGCTTGGATGGACGGCCGATGTTGAATTCCTTGATTGTGGAGCATTTGATGAACATTTGAATGTCTTGGTGATGTCAAAATTTAGTGATATTAGGCTCGTTGGATTCGCCTCGTCGAGCCACTCGATTCGACTATAAGCAGATCATGTTTGGAAACCATTTGGTAATCTAAATTGTGGTTTGAACTCTCCAATAGTGCTTCAAACCCTTGATTTGGACCCATTTGGGCTCATATTTAGTCGAATTTGGTGTGGTTGGGTTCATATTTTCGAGATGTTCAGTTCGATTATAAGTTTGTTGAAATTGTAGTTTGGATGGTGCCAATTTTAATTTTTGAAATTTCCAACTTATTTCTTCTTCGAGATTTGTGCTCGATCAAGATAATTTTTGATGATATATTAGTTGCCCCCTTATTTTCGGATGTCGATGCTCCACGAGTCCGAAAATATGTATCATAACATTTTCAAAAAATTTTAACATGATTTGAAACATGAAATAACTCGATCTTGGACTTTAGAATTGGAGATCTTGGGCTCGAGGTATCCTTTTAATGTAAACAAAATGTTACATCCATGGCATTTTTCCCCAAATTATTCATTATTTGGTGAAGGTTACAAAAAGATGCATTTGTGTTATAAACTGTAGAAAGTATATATGTTAGAATATTCTATAGTTGAGTGGGTCGAATAAGTGTTATAAACTTTGTTTATCTTATTTAAGATTTTCTTATTCCCACACTCCCGTAATATATAGGTTGGCCACCTCGTTTGAGGTGTAAAGACGCGCCCCTTGAGCACGCGGAATGCGTTTGACCAACTACAGATATAGCTTTTTCTTTAGATTATTATTTTGAAAATAGGGCTACACGAGGAACAATTATTAGGTCCAGTCACCGGACGTAGCTCTACGTTCGGTCACCACTGAGTTACCCGGTACTTGCTCGGTATTTGCTTGGTATTGTGAGGTATTGCTTGGAAATAACGAGAATACCGTTCTGTGAAGACCAATACTGAGTAATACCGAGCAATACCGAATAATGCCGAGTTTTTCTAGAAAAAACTTGGTATTGCTCGGTGTTGCTCGGTATTACTTGGTATTCCTCGATATTTGTCTTCACATAATGGTATTTCTCGTTATTGCCGAGCAAAATCGACAAATACGTGGTTTTGTGCCAGCTACGTGGCGCGATTTAGTGCTGGCCGAATATAGCTCTACGTCCTTTCACCGGACCAAATAAAAGTTCCTACACGAGGCAACCCTCAACTGCCTCCTAAGGTGGTTCATTTAACCGCTTGCTTATGGGAGGTTTATTTAACCACCCATTATTTTTTTTTATTTTTTTAAGAGAGTTTTTTTCTCTCTTTCATAACTTCCCAACTTCCTCTTTTTTACGATAAATATTCCTTAGGGGTATGAAAAAATTTGCACCTACCCCCTTCTTCTTCTTTCATCTGAGGCCTTCCCCTGGGCCATGCACAGGTAGCATCCCCTGTCTAGGCCCGAGGCCTCTCTCTAAAAGAAGGAGATTTCTCCCCCTTCTTATTTTTTCATTTGAGGCCTTCCCCCCGGCCTTGCACAGGCGACATCCCCTATCTAGGCCTAGGGCCCCTCTCTGCAAGAAGGAGATTTATCCCCATCTTCTTTCATATGAGGCCTTCCTCGGGCTCTACATAGGCGGCATCCCCTGTCCAGGCTTGGGCCCCTTCTCTATAAGAAAGAGGTTGAAAGGACTATTGACAGTTAGAAATTTTGCATCAGGAAGAAGTCTGATGACGGGCATAAGTATGACGACTGGTATTAGTCTTATGGTGGGCAAAATTCTAGTGACGGGTAGAAGTTTGACAAAAGTACATTCATCGACAAAAAACGTCCGACGATGGGTAGAAATTTAGTGTTGGGTAGAAATCTATTGAGAGTCCGGTGGCCAGCAGAAGTTCGGTGTCGGGTGGAAGTAAGGAGTCTGGTAGAATACTGAAAGTTCATCGACGAGAAGAAGTCTGAAGATAGGTAGAAATTTAGCGTCGGGTAGAAATCCGATTAGAGTCCGGTAGTGGGCAGAAGTCTGACGTCGGGTAAAAGTTTGACGTCGCATAGAAATCTAACGAAAGTCCATCGAATGGCAGAAGTTTGACGACGGGTGGAAATTCAGCACTGGGTAGAAAATTGGCGTTAGGTGGAAGTCAAACAAAAGTCCAACGACGGGCAAAAATTTGACGTCAGGTAGAAGTTCGATGTCGGGAAGAAGTCTGGCGATGGGTACAAGTCCGATAACTGGAAGAAACCCGACAAAATTGCAACGACGGGTAGGAGTTCAGAGTTGGGCAGAAGTACGACATCGGGTAAAAGAACGATGAAAGTCTGTCGACTAGCAGAAGTCCAGCGACCAGTAGAAATTTGATATCAGGTAGGAGTCTGACGAAAGTACGATGACATTTTGACGACTTTAATCTATATGAAAAAGATTAAAAGGATCCACCAAGGATGTATGACCTATATGAGATTGTATGTAAGATCCATTGTTCGATAACATTAACCTTTATGGAAGAGGTCGAGAGAATCCACCAAAGATATATGACCTATTAGAGGTTGTGTGTCAAAGCCTTTGCTCGATGATATTAACTTGTATGGAAGAGGTCGAGAGAATCCACCAAGGATGTATGACCTATCCGAGGTTGTATATCAGTGGCTTTGCTCAATGATGTTAACTTATGTGGAAGAGGTCGAGAGAATCTATCAAGGATGTGTGACCTATCCGAGATTGTATGTCAGAGACTTTGCTCTATGACGTTAACATGTACGGAAGATGTTAAGAGAATTCACCAAGGATGTGTGACCTATCCGAGGTTGTATGCTTGATGACGTTAACCTGTGTGAAAGAGATCGAGAGAATCCACCAAAGATGTGTGATATATCCGAGGTTGTATGTCAGAGTCTTTGCTCGATCATGTTAACCTGTATGAAAGAGGTCGAGAGAATCCACCAAAGATGTGTGAACTATCCGATGTTATATGTCATAGCCTTTGCTCGATGATGTTAACCTGTATATAATAGGTCAAGAGAATTCACCAATGATGTGTGACCTATCTGAGGTTTAACCTATATGGAAGAAGTCGAGAGAATCCGCCAATGATGTGTGACATATCCAAAGTTGCATATTAGAGCCTTTGCTTGATGACATTAACTTGTGTGGAAGAGGTAGAGAGAATCCACCAAAGATGTGTGAACTGTCTGAGGTTGTATGTCAAAGCCTTTGTTCGATACGTTAACCTATGTGGAAGAGGTCTAGAGAGTCCACCAAAGATGTATGACCTATTCGAGGTTGTATGTCAGAGTCTTTGTTCTATGATGTTAACATGTGTGAAAGAGGTCGAGAGAATCCACTAAGGATGTATGACCTATCTGAGGTTATATATCAGAGCCTTTGCTCGATGACGTTAACCAGTATGAAAGAGGTCAAATCGAATTCCCCTGAGATCGATTTTTCCTTGATTGGAAGAGGGCGAATTCCATGTATCCCGAATCAAAGGTGAAGAATGGTTTATCTTTAGATCGTTATTGCCTTTTTGAGGTCGATATCAATACCTTGCCTAAGGAGTAGAAGTTATGTAGGGGACTGTATGTGGCTTGAAATTTATCAGAAGCATCTTTGCATTTGCCGGGAGTTTCTTAATATATCGTCTTGGTTTTAAAAGTATTGGAGGGATCTTCTTGACTACAGTTGGAGTCAAGGTTGCCCCTAGTTCTGATCTGATTCCCATGAAATTGATGTAACAATATTTGATGTCAGAAAGTTGATATGAATGACCTTTTGAGGTTGAAGAAAAATTGCTCTCTAGTCGGAAACTACGTTCTCACAAATGGTGCCAAACTGTTGCGTCATGGAGTATTCACGGTGGTAGAGAAATATAAAACTTAACGTCTTAGTGTTGTAAGAAGATCCATCACACAAGCAGATGAAAGAGAGAGGGTGCATCATTTATAAGAGACACCATAATTTTTACGTGGACATTTGAATGTTTTAGTGATATCAGAATTCAGTGATATTGGGCTCGTTGGATTTGTCTCGTCGAGCCGCTCGATTCGACTATAAGCACATCATGTTTGGAAACCGTTTGGTAATACAAATTGTGGTTTGAACCCTCCAATAGCACTTAGGACCCTTGATTTGAACCCATTTGGGCTCAAATTGAGTCAAATTTGGTGTCGTTGGGTTCATATTTCGGAGACATTCGGTTCGACTATAAGTTTGCTGAAATTGGAGTTCAGATGGTCCCAATTTTAATTTCAGAAGTTTATAACTTGTTTTAGCTTCGAGATACGTGCCCGATCAAGGTAATTTTTTGATGATATATCAATATTAGAAATATACTCATTCACTTATATTGTCACACAAAGAGAAGGTGAATTTATACTGTCAAGAACTATTTCAATTTCAATTTCTTTGTGTCGTGACAAATAGGGGCGGAACCGACCTCTTTTTTGAGAGTGGGAAAAATAAGATTGTAAAATGCATAATTGTTTATATGAAATAGAAAAGAAATTATTTCCTTCGAATATAGACCATTGTATTTATTGAAAGTGGACAAGATTGTTCAAATGTTTTTTTTTTTTTTTAAAAAAGGGGATTTAAGGGCGAACAATTTCCCACCTTAAGCTCTTACCGGTTCCACCTCTCACGACAAATATAAATAGTAAAAAAAAATGAAAAATGACACATATATATATATATATATATATATATATATATATATATATATATATATATATATATATATATATATATATATATATATATATATATATATGTCAAAATTGGTGGCCAGCTACGTTGATTTTTCACGTCAGTTAGGACTGCATTAATAGTGATTCTTATGAGTAAAACTCTTTTGTTTATATATATGTCAAAATTGGTGGCCAGCTACGTTGATTTTTCACGTCAGTTAGGACTGCATTAATAGTGATTCTTATGAGTAAAACTCTTTTGTTCCTCAAATTGATGGAGAAGTAATAGCATAATCACACAATTTTGATAGATAAGCAATAGTCAGTCACACTAATGATACAACGTTAATAAACAAATAAAGATTTTGTTTGGGATAGTTTTCTTACTGTTTTTTAAAATAATTTTTATTACAAAAATTTCTAGTTCAGCTTCATTTGTGACAGCTTTCTAAATGAGCTAGTACAAAAATTTATAGTTTAAACAAATTTTATGCAAAAAATTGCTTTAGGCTTTATTTGGGATGGCTTTTGGCTATTGATTTTCACTGCTTTCAAGAATTTTTTTTATGCTAGAAAGCTAGAAAGCTATAAAAAAATTGTCCCAAACGAAGTATTTGGAAGCAATAAGAAAGTTGTCCCAAGCGAACCCTAAGATTTTGTTTGGCACAGCTTTCTTACAGCTTTGTTTTTTTTATCGTAACCATAGTTTATATTTGTCCACATAGTAGCCAACCCCACATAGTGAGACAAATGATTGTTGTTATTATTGTTATTTTTGAATAGTTTATGTTTGTCTAGTATTTTTTTTGTTGCTTTTAAAAAAATTTATGTTAATAAGCTGCTTTCTATAATAATTTTAAAAAAATATTACTTTCTTCATAGCAGTTTTACAACCACCTTTATAAAAACCTACAAACGTCCCAAATGGATCGAAGGCTTTGTTTGGAACAACTTTTTTGATTGTTTTTATGTTAAAAAATTAATGTATGTTTGTATATATATATATATATATATATATATATATATATATATATATATATATATATATATATATATATATAATACTATTTTTATAAAAGATTAAGCTGCCCCAAATAAGACCCAAGTCGTTTTAGACTTGACAAATCTAAAGTAAACAAATTTATAAAAATTAAAATAAAAACATTTTTAATAATGTGATGGTTTGAATATTAAATTTCATCACGCAGAAAAGAAAGTATTGCTCTAAATTTTTTAGATTTTTAAATCACTTAACATAAAAAATTGAACAAAGTGATTAACATGCAATTGTAGAGAATTACATTAGCTTTAATCAAAAGACTTACAAATTTGATAAACAATAAAAAAATTATGCCTAAAATACTTTGAGATGATTAATTAATATAGTTTGAGAAATTTAATTATGACTAAAGTGGCTAATATTTTTTTTATAAATAACTGTATTATCAGCATAAAACTGTATGGCTTGAGAACAATGATCATGACACATTATACGGTGATTAAGGGGAGAGCAACTTTAGTGCAATGTGAGGGCTTAAGGTATATTTTTCTAAGGGAAACAAAAGGTGAGATCTTTGATAAATGAAGAGGATAAAGTAGGAGAAGAGGAAGATGGCTAGAGTAACTTTGAATAGCATTTCATAAGTAAATTTTTTGGGGTTTTTATAGCATTTCACACGAAAGTTTCTAGTGAATTCATATATGTTATTTTCTTTGCACTTAACATGTACATATATATTTTCACAAGAGTTAAAAAAACTTGTGTATCCAACTATAATTATACCATCTAAATGATATAAAAAAAATATTTCTAAGATGCATAATATTATTTAGAATGCTTTCTAATTGATAGTTGATTATTTTACTTAATATTTTCTTATGAAACTTACAAGATAAATTGCATATTGTTTATGTATTGTTCATAAGACTTATACTTTTATATGCACTACAACATGTTACTATTCCTTAAATATAAATTTATGTGACTGTATAATTTAAGGGCTAGCCATACATTGCATATTTTATTAATGCATTCATCCTATACTACTTGCTAAGTAACAAGTGTGTGTGCTATGAGTGTATTCAAATGATAATGCAGCTTTGTAGTATACTAACATGATTGTTTTGACGACAAAATGTCTTTATAGTACTTAGCCCCTATGGGGTCCTTATTGACAAGAGTATTTCAGCTTCTTCAGCTCCAGCAACTCTATGCTCTTGCTGATAGTTCTGCCTGCTTCTTCTTCAGATGTTGTTGCCACCTACTTTGCTCAGCCGCACCACTTTTCACTTTTGTAACTAACTAAGGTAGTTTAGTCTTTTCTCTACTCCACTTACACTTGTATATATTCACTAGCTTACGCTACAATAAAATACAATGAAACTACTTACATTCTCTTCTAACTTGTTACAATTTTCTCTATTTATCCTTCTCGCTGGAATGCTTACCAGCGATCGGTCTATTGGCTTCAACATGATATCAGAGTTGTCTGCCTAGCGGCTGTCTTCTTCAATCCCAATGGGAGATTCAATTGCAGCATCCGCTCCATCCACTCCTCTGGCAGTGACGGCCGGCACACCTGCCTTCACCGATGTCTTAATCTCCCCTACTCTCAAATTTCTTCTCTCTAATATTAAGAATGTGATCAACATTCAACTCCTTCTCGACAACTATCCTACATGGCGTCATCTATTTAAAAACTCTTTGCTACAAAAAACTTTTCTAGCTATCTTGACAGTAGCCAACTTTGTCCTCCCAAACATATTCTTACTACAACTGGGCACTCACACTTAATCCATAGTTCTCTTCTTAGACTCTTGTGGACCAAAACCTATATGTCGCATTTTTCCACAATTTTAGCTTTAATCCTTCCCTACATTTTAAATCTCAACAACACTTCATCGATATGAAAAACTCTCAAACATCAGTTCTTTTCTACCAATCGTTCTTGTGTTATTCAATTGAAAAACAAGCTTTATTCACTGTCCATGCATAATAAATCTATGACTGATTACCTTGCTTATGTGGAAACTTTGGTGGACATCATAATCCCCGCTGGCAGTTCCATAGACAATGAAGACATCATTCTCTACATCTTAAATGGACTCCACCCTTTGTATAAGTCATTTAAAACAGCAATCAAAATTGCTCTACATCCCATTAGTTTGGATAATTTCTATTCTCTTCTTCAAAGTGAAGAGGTTAACCAGACAACTGATGCTATCAAAGAACTCTCGTTCTCATCTACTCTTCAACCGTCAGACTCAAAGTTAGCTCTACTTTCAAACCATGGATGCGGCAAAGGTCGTTTCTCCTACAATCATGGTCATAGTTGTCTCTTAGCTCACAATAATACTCGTTCAGCACGATAGCCTCACTTCAATAACGATTATCAGATTTGCGGAAAACATGGAGACTTAACCCTCACTTGTTGGCATAGGGGATACTTTCAATACACTCCTCTAGCTACATCCAACAATTTAGCTTTGATGGCTGATTATGATCATTCGCTTTGGTACTTAGATAGTGCTGCTACTGCTCATCTCGCACTGGACCATCTTCCTCTTCAACATTCCACACCCTATTTCTACAAATATCAAGACTTTATTGGCGACGGTGCTCGTCTCCCCATACAACACTATAGTAATGGTTTGCTTCCCACACCCACTTGTAAGCTCTTTCTCACTCCACGATTTCATGTTCCTAACCTCACCTGCCAACTGCTTTCTATATCCAAACTTATCAATGATAACCACTATTCCATTATTTTTGACAAATCTGGCTTTTATTTCAAGGATCAGATGACCAATCAAACCCTCCTCAAAGGCCCGTGTCATAATGGCCTCTTTCTGGTTCTAGTCTACCCTCAAGTTTCTAAAATTTTGGTCATTGCAGCTACAATGGAAGCTCCCTCCCCAGCTCACACCTGACCTCATCGGTTGGGTCATCCCAACATAAATGTTCTTGCTAGTTTTTCTAAATTCTTTCCTACTTTATGTATTCCTCCTTTCTCTACCTTATGTAATTCCTATGCACTAGCTAAAAGTCATAGGCTTTCCTTCTCTCATTCTCAACATGTATCTTAATCCCCATTACAATTAATCTAAGTTGATGTTTAGGGACCTTCCCCAGTTTTTTCTTATGATGGCTTTTGTTACTATTTACTCCTAATAGATGATTACACTAGTTATTCATGGCTTTATGTGTTCAAACAAAAATCTAATGTCTCTCAAACTATTAGTCAATTAAAAAAAATCATACTTTTTTTTTTTAAAAATTTACCAATTCACACCCTTAGAATAAATGGCAGTGAAGAATTCCTCAACAACGCTCTCCATATCTTCTTATCCCAAAGCGACATAACTCATCAATATACTTGCCCCCACAGTCCCTAGCAAAATGGAATCACTGAACAAAAACATTGCCACCTTTTAGACATAGCTCGTACCCTACTTGTTGATGCCTAGCTCCCACCATAGTTCTAGACAACAACTATATATACCACCACTTACTTCATTAATTATTTTCCCTCATTCACCACCTCCTCCAAATCTCCCTTCCAGCTACTCTACAAAACTCCACCCTCATAAAACCACCTTCACGCAATTGGCTACTACTATTTCCCTGGGCTTAGACCTTATGAACCTCGCAAATTAGCACCCAAATCTACTCTCATTTTTTTTAGCTACCCTCTCCAACGAAAAGGTTACAATTGCTATCATCCTAGTAGAAAAATACATATCTTCTTAGTATGTTACATTCAATCAAATAATCTTTTCTACACTCTCCCCATCTCCCACTGATGAAGCCACACCTCCATTTACAACCACAACTCCATTTCCCCCTTATTACCTAGTCTCCAATCCACATACCACCTACTCCTACCTCTCCTTCTCCACTGCAACACTCTACCAATACAAATAAAACACCCTCTCACACATTACCCTCTCCATGGGATTCCTTATCTTCCACACCCTCTTCATTAACCTCTACTAACTCCTCTCAAATTCCCACACCACAAACCATTATACATCCCTCTCACCCCATGGTTACAAAACTTCATACAGGCTCACTTAAACCAAACATCATTCTTGACCTTCACCACCCTATACATTCCACCACTACTTGTTATACTGCAGCCAAAAAAAATCCCAAAATGGCATAATGCCATGTCCATCAAATTTAATCACATTCAAGCTAAAGGCACATGGTCTCTTGTACCTCCTCCCTTTAATCAACATATTATCAGTTGCAAATGGATTGACAAAATTAAAGGTCTTACCGATGGCTCTTTAGGTTTCTATAAAGCTTGCCTTATTGCTCAAGGTTTCAAGTAAGAATATGGAGTTGATTACCACGAAACCTTCAGTCCCATTGTTAAATTCACTACCATTAATCTTTTCTTTATAGTTACCCTCCACCATAATTTGTCAATACATCAACTAGATCTTATCAAGCCATTCTACATGGCAAACTAGATGAAATCAACTACATGACACAACCTCAAGGATTTCAAGACCCTCAATACCCCAACCATGTTTTCCTACTATATAAAGCTCTTTATGGCTTAAAACAAGCCCAACGATCATGATTTGCAATGTTTCCCTTTAGCCTTACTGCCCATGCTTTTACCATCAGCTTCGCTTATCCCTCATACCTCCTTCTCTATAAGGATCAACTCTCTCTATATATATCCTTATTTACATTGATGACATCCTCATCATGGGTAATGATTCAATCTTCATCACATCCCTTATACACAATCTTTAACTTAAGTTTCATATTCATAATCTTGGCCAGCTTTCACGCTTTCTTAGCATTGATATTACTCGCTCTACTTCTAGCTATCACCTATCCTAGTAACCTTATACTATAAAAATCCTCTCCACTACTACTATGAAAAATTGAAAACCAAAATCTACTCTCTTCCCCTCCAAATTACCCATTGATCCATCTTTACGGCTCCCGTTCAGCCAACCTGAACTGTTCTGTCAACCTGAACTGTTCTGTCAACTTTACTATTAATGACTCTGCCAACATATGCATCAACCATTGCTACTCCATTTTCACCTTCTAAAAAGACTACTCGGCTATTTACAAGGCACACTTGACTATGATGAATAAGTTTGGATGGAGCTTCTTTGATAAATAAATATTTTGAAAACTTATAAGTGTTTTAATACTACTTTTATTCTGTCGCATGAAAAAAAAATCCACACTCAACTACGGTCTCTTCATTTTGAAGATAGAACTTACTCTCTTAGCCTTTTTGATTCATATTGGGAAGGTGTATCTACAAATTTGAAATCCACCACCAGTTACTGTATTTATCTGGGTCATGCTCTCATCACTTGGTCCATCAAGAAGAAATCCACAATTGCAAGATCCTTGACCGAAGCTAAATAATTCTCACTTGCTACCATTATAGCCGACTTGATTTTGGTTTGTTGCCTCTGCCATGATTTTTAAATTTTTCTTCATATAACTCCCATATTCTGTGATAATATTTCAGCTATGTCGACTGCCAATAATTTAATCTTTCATGCCCACACGAAGCACATTGAGACAAATCATCACTTCATTTATGACTACATTCAAGCTAAACACCTTGTTGTTAGACATATACCTACATTAGATCAAGTTGCAAACATTTTTACAAAATCACTTTCCTCTGTTAGAATACATACTCTACGATCCAAATTAATGGTTGTTCCACCCATCAACTTGAAGGATGGTGATAAGAGTATTTTGATTTCTTTAGCTCCACTAACTCTGTGCACCAACTTACAGTATCCACCTGCTGTCGCCACCTCCTCTTCTCAGCCACACCACTTTTCACTTTTGTAATTGAATAGGGTAGTTTAGTCTTTTCTCTAATTCACTTACATTTGTATAAATAAAATTGCATATGCTACTATAAAATATAATGAAACTACTTACATTCTCTTATACTTGGTTACTATTTTTTCTATTTATCATACTAGCTTGAATGCTTACCAATGATCTGTCTATTGGCTTTAACACTTATAACATGTTATTTTGATGCTAATCTTGAAGTATTTAAGTTGAAGTATTAAATCTACTTTCACTGATGGATGGTTACTTTTCAAGAAAAAATCTCATTAATGAAGAGAAAAAAGTTCTTTCACAATATAGACAAAATGTAAAAAAAAAGCTTGATTGCAAATAAATAAATGTAAATATTTTAATAAAATAAAAAAGTAACGTCCCTTTGATTTTCTCTCTTAACAAAAACCTGATGGAGAAAAAAGTTATTTCACCCGAGTGTAAAAAATGACACCAAAGCATGAGAAATTATTGCATCGCAGCATTTGAAACAAAGAATCCAATACTACCAAGCTAACTTCTTGACCTCACGACACAGGTAATGTTGCAAGACTAAATTTATTGACACCATAACTTTGTTAAACAAAGAACTTGGCATTGTAATATTTGATTTATTGTGTCTTAGCGGTATTGAAGGCGACGCTGTGGCGTTGTTTCATCAGACATTGTGGCACTATAAGCTCCTTATAATTTTCCATTATTATAAGTTTTTCCTATATAAACATAACTAAAATTAAATAATTTTATTGAAAATAAAATATGTGAAACACTACATAATTTATAATTATTAAATTCTCTCTAGTTTAAACTTTTGCTTATCCTCAAGTAAATAAAGAAATATGCAATTCTGTTTGATTAAATAACCAAAATAAAATTAATAATTTGAAATTACTAAAGTATATGATAATACATTACAATATAGAAGTAGTGAAAATGAATAAAGTTATAATTCTTGTTTGAAAAAATACTACTAATTATCCAACCAATCACCCATAATATTTTTTAATTTGAATTTACATGTTATGGATATAATCATTGACTTTTAAATTCTAGATTGAATAATATAGCTTAAAGATTAGATGTTTGTAATTAAAATTAAATTTTATCTAGTTCTTCTATTCAATTTATTGTGAATTTAAATATAAGATTGCAGTCAAACTCTAAGCTTTTATCTGATATCAGTTTTTTAAATATACTCTTTTTCTTTTTCTTCTTTTTTTAAACTCTTTTCACATTTCTTTTCTTTTTATTTTTGTGGAGTATAAAGTTAATAATTTTGAATATCAATTTTCCTTAAAATCTT
The DNA here is from genome assembly GCA_016618105.1 of Dendrobium huoshanense. NCBI lineage: Eukaryota > Viridiplantae > Streptophyta > Magnoliopsida > Asparagales > Orchidaceae > Dendrobium > Dendrobium huoshanense. Next base: position 42,732,600 of record CM028352.1, on the reverse strand, counting down.
CTTACAATCTTAATGAGTTTAATGTAATGATTGAATAAGGTTACTAATTCAAAATCCAGGTTACTATGATTTTTAATTTTAACTTACCCATATATATATTCATCAACCTTTATTATTCATCTTCAATTCAAAAGATAAATGTATAAAGGTAAAACTTATAAATTAGAGTTAAATCAATAATTTAAATGATACAAGTCAGTTAATTATTAAATTTTTTGATCTATGAATTATAAAATAATGTTTATTTGAATAATGATCTAGAGTTTTATTACTATTCTAAATTTATATAAATTTTATTTATCATTTTTATTATGGTTAAATAAATAATTAGAATGTAGAGATTTTAATGGAAGACAATATAAAAATGTAAGTATAAGGAGAATTTAATAAAATGTAAATAAAAGCACACTTGAACATTAATAAATACACATATTTTAATATAAATGATTGAAAAGTATAAAATATGTGATATACATAAACTAAAACATAGGGTGCATGATAATTAGTGCATAAAGCACCATTCTAACCATCAAAACAAGATTACTATTAAAGACACATGTGGTTTGTTTCTCATAAGCACTAAGTTTTTAGTCGTTATCCAAATTTGCCTAGTTTTATTAATTTGGTTGAGATACATTGCTACCATTCTTCAAATAATATTCTCTAGGATATTTTTTTTCCTTTGGGTTAACTTCAATATTATTAGGCAATGATCCAAGAGGTTTACTACTAACTGAATTTGTAAGCTAACTCAATTGGATTTTTAAATTTTTAATAGAAGCAACTAGATTTTATGATTGTGTCCCTAACTGCCTCACTACATCTTCTAATGATTTTTTTCTACTTCCAAATTGATTATTTTGATAAAATCCTAAAATATATACAAGATAAGGATTAACATTAGGTTGTTAAGGATTGTTCTAATTTATTCCTTGATTATTTTGACTAGAATTCCATTGATTGTTACCAATAATATTATATGTCCAATGAAAATTAAGATGATTCCTCCAACCTGGATAATATATATTGGAGAGAGATTACTTTTTCTTCAAATCAAATTAATATTTTCAATCCCTTATAACATTATTATTTTTAATTAAATTTTTATCCATCCAATTACACAGTTGATTATGTTCATAATTTTAAATGTACTCCTATTGTGCTCACCTTCTTAGAAATTACTGCAACTTGTGTAGTCAACATTGACAAAGCATGAGATTAAATCCTACTACTCTCTTAAGATTTATACTATCAACAAGCAACTAAAAATTATTATTGTAATCTAGGATCCCTAGATTGTGATTTTGATGATAGAAAATATTATTAATTGAATTTTCATTTCTCTAAGAACATGTATTGCATATTATTTTGTTGTGTACTAATATTTTAGGAACATCATACACTGCTCAAGAATGTTCAAGGCTCAAGTTTGGGTGGAATAAAATAGTTTGAAAGAGCATATATTTTCAATTTTTATTTTATATTTCTTAAGTTTGACCATGTAATGGTGTATGCTAAATTTGACGACCATGCACACACACACATGAATGAAAAAATGAGTAGAAAATTTTATTTGAACTTATCATACCATATGATTCAGGTCATATTATAAAATCTATTCTATGAAAAATTAATTTTAGCAACAAATCTTATAATTAATGCTTTTAAACTAATCATTATGCATGATTCATTTCCATCAGAAAACCCTTACTGCTAGACAACTTAAGTAAGTATTTTAAAATTTGATTTTTGAACTAATCGTACTATATAATATTTAAAATCTTAAATAAATCAATCTCTATGATTAGTCAATCAAATCAAGATTTAATAAATATGGCCAATCATACTATACGATGTATATCATATTGTATGACTAACAGAGATGAAATTCGATCATCTTGGAGATTATATCAGATGAAACCTTGATTTTTGAATTAATTGTGTAGTATGATGTCAATCATACTAGATGAGTGATAGAGATGATTTTTAATCATCTAGAAGACCATACCGTACAAATAATAGATAATTGAATTGATCGTACCAGGCGATCATCCAATTATATTGTATGATCAGTATACATAATTTGAATAAATCATCCGAATGACTATTTCATCACACTAGGAAAACTCCTATTTTGAACTAATTATATTGTATGATCCTAGATCATACTGTACTAAAGTGAAATCTTAATTAAATAATTAGAATTTTTTGAAGCCTTATACTTAAGAGGCACATAAGGAATTTAAGAAAGTAATATGTGATGTAAAGATCTTAGCTTTTAATGATTTATATAATAGATTCGATAGTAAGTAGGGAGAAAGATATATGTATAAGTTAGCTAAACAAAGTGATAGGATTAGTATGGATTTAGTTCAAGTGATGTGTATTAAGGATGAAGTTCAAAAGTACTCTTCTTAGGAGATGATATTCAACAAAGTTGTATGAGATATTTTGATAAAACTTTTAATGAAGATTGTGAAAATACGATTGACTTTAGTGACCTTAGCACCCTAAATGAAAATAAAGATTTTTGTTTTTTTGTGTATTAGTGAAATCAAAGTTAGAAATGGCTTTAGTGTAGAAAAGCTGTTAGACCTTATGATATCCCAATAGAAATATGGAAATGCTTAGCAGATGATAGAATTTCTTGGCTTACTAAAATTTTTAATACTATTTTGAAGACTAAAAAGATGCCAGATGAGTAGGGAATGATTGTTTTAATTCCTATTTTTAAGAATAAAGGTGATGCACAAGATTGTGCAAATCATAGAGGAATTAAGTTAAGGTGTCATACTTTAAAACTATGGGAGCGAGTTTTGGAGCATAGGTTGCAGTGCGATACTAATGTTTTGTCAAAATAAATTTGGATTCATGCCGTGTAAGTCTACTATAGAAGCCATATATTTATTGAGAGGTTTAATGGAGGATCTACATATGATATTTATTGATTTAGAGAAATCATATGATAAAGTTTCAAGAGAAGTGCTATAGAGAGTTCTTAAAAAGAAAGGAATTAATAACACTTATATTCAAATCATTAAAGATATTTATGCAGTAGCTATTACTTGTGTTCATACACAAGGTGGTTTGACCAAGTATTTTCCTATTTCTGTTAGATTACATTAAGCATCAGCCTTAAGCCCATATCTTTTTGCTTTAGTATTGGATGTTCTCATTAGACATTTGTAAGAGTATGTACCTTGGTGTATGCTTTTTTGTGGATGATATTCTTCTTGTTGATAAGACTAGAGAGGGAAATGAAGGTAAACTTGAATTATGGAGGTCAACCTTAGAGTCTAAAGGTTTTCTCTTGAGTAGATCTAAAGCTGAATATATGGAGTATAATTTTAATAGTAATAGGTCTAGTGAGGGGATTGTGACTTTAGGCAATCAATTCATTAATAAGAGTACACAATTTAGATATCTTGTATCTATTATTCTGAGTGATGATGAAATAGATGGGGATATTATCACATAATTCAAGTTGGATGGTTGAAGTGGAGGAATGCATCGGATTTGTTATGTGATAGAAAAGTCCCCATCAAACTTAAGAGAAAATTCAATAAAATGGTGGTGAGACCTATAATGGTTTATGGTGCCGAATATTAACCATTAAAAGAGAAGCATAACACTTAGTTAAGCTTTACAGAGATGAGGATGTTTAGGTGGATGAGTGGCTTTACCCTTAGAGATTGGATACGAAATGAGCATATACGCGAAAAGGTTGGAGTAGTTCTAGTGGAAGATAAGATTAGAGAGAGTCACTTTAGATGGTTTGGTCACATAAAATGGTGGCCTTCTGATGGCCCAGTTTGAAAAGTAGAGGTATTAGATTTGACTTATATTAAGAATGGTAGAGGTCGACCTAAAGAGACTTGGTTAGAAAATGTTAGAAGTGATATTTATTTATTATATTTAAATGAGAATTTAACTTTTAATAGGACACTATGGAGAAAAGGATTTATGTAGCCTACCCCACATAATGGGACAAAGGCTTGATATTGTTGTTGTTGTACTTAAGAAATTCCAATTGGTCTCTACAAAACTTTTGTTTGTTAAAGGAAAAATGAGGGAGAATTCTTGAGAGTGTTATTGTGCATTGGAGAAGGAAAAGGTGAGGTTATGCATGTGGAAGGAGTGTGAGGGGATTGCTCCAGGAAAGCTTGCACCTTGTTTCCTTCAGTGGCCTTGGTGAGTTCTTGGAGTTTCTCTTGGGAGAGTGAAAGTTCAAGGAGGTTATGAGATCTCAATGAACTAGCCTTAGGCGCATTAAGAGGGGAGTGAATTGGATATTTAAAAAGTCCTAAGTAGGAATATCAACTTTTTTGTGATTTTTCAAAATTTAAAATAAAGAACTTAATTTCCTTATACAAAAGCTAATATACTTAATAACAATTATAACAATGGTGAAAATAATTGAATCAACTCAATCTAACATCAACCACAGATTTTCAACCAAGCAATTATTAGGAATATTAATTGTATAGAAGTAAAATGGAGAAAGTAAAAGATAGGAAGAGCACACAAGAATTTTATAATGGTTCGGTTAACCATGACCTACATCCACTCCATGGAATCCTCCGCTCTAGGAATTGCACAAAAAAAGTGACTCTTCTTTGCTCCTACAGTAAGACGGAGAAGCCTTTACGGATTCACTTTAACTAAACCTGATACGGTGGAGCGCCAAAATCTTTGTCACCTCCCTCGGCGATGGCAACAAACCATGAATCCTTTTTATCCCTCCTGGAGAAGGCAGAGAACCCTGAATCCTTTTTCTCTCTCTAGGACATGAAAGAGAACTAGAATCTTTTCACAAGCAAACACCATCAAATCTTTTTTCTTCCTCTTAGAGAAGGTAGAGTACCTCGAGGATTTGACCTCGAAGCCTTTCTACCAAGAGAGCCTTCAAGAACTTACCAAGGCCATAGGAAGGGCAATGTTGTAGCTAGCCCGGAGCAACTATTTGATCACCTCATACCCCTTCTCCCTCACGCTCTACCTCACCTTTTCCTTCCTCTCAAACCTTAGATTTCTTTCAAAAGCTTCTCTCTTAGAGTACCTTCAGTAGTCACATAATCCTCTATTCATTACTAAGAGATTCTCAATGCTTTGCTTAAGTATCAGGCTTTAAGAAACCTAAAAATTCAAGTTAGTTAGCACTATTTGTATAGTACATTTTAAGTTTGTACAATATGATCTATTCAAAAACTAAACCCATCCAATATGATATAAATAATTGTTCAAATGAACTATTCAAATTTTTGAACACATTATATACTACAATCTAAGGATCATCCAGTACGATCCAAAGATCATCTAGTACAATATGTTAGCTTTCTCTTTATTCTTACAAGATGATTCCTGGGATGATTAGAAGTCATCTTTATATATTGTCCAATACTGCTATCATCATATAGTACGATTAGGTTATTTCAAGTAGGTCATACATTGTAATATAAATATCATATAATATGATTAGTTCAAAAATCATGGTTTTATTTGGCACGATCTTTGGGATGATTAAATTTAATCTCTATCAGTCATACGATACGATTAATATCATACTATATGATCTATTATCTTTAATTAAATCATGATTTGATTAACTAATTATGGGGGTTAATTTATGTAAAATTTTAATTTTTTGTACAATACAAATTAGATTGTACAGTATAATCTATTCAAAAATTGAATTTTAAAAAACTTACTTAATTTATCCGGCGACTAGGGTTTTCAAATCATAACAAATTGTACAGTACGATTCAGATTATAAAGTAAGATGAGTTCATAAAAACTAATTGTTTAATTAGGCTTTAAGCCCATTATTTTTATATTGATTATATAATATGATTTTGAGTTGTATAATATGATTAATACAAAAAAAATTTAACTTTTAAAATTGATCTAACTCCCCTTATGTGTGTATGCATGGTCACTCAATTACATACATGCTTATATAGCCAGTCTCGAGAAATAAAAAAAATAAAAATGAAATTAAAAACTTTGTTTACTTGACATTCTTATCAATCCATTCTTGAGCTTTCAATAATCTTGAGCAGTATATGTCTTACATATAATGTTAGTGCTCATAAATAAAATATATATCTAAAAAATTTAATGAGAAAAATTATAATTCTTTCAATAATGTTTTTAATCATCAAAATAAGAGACTAGTGATCCTAGATTGTAATGTGCCCTCACTAGGTGATAGATTTAAAATTAGGGGTTGCAATTTTTATTTATTTTTATAAAAGATAAAAGGAAAAAAAAAAGAAAATAATGTAAAATAAACATAGGATTCTATTAAACTGAAAATACAACCAAATATATATTTTCTCCTCCTTTTGACATCACCAAAAGAGGGGGTGACCAAACAAAGTGAAGAGTACAAGAAATAAAAATAATAAAACATAACAAATAAACACTAGAAATAAGATGGATCCTGATTAGGTGGTGGAGGTGGTGGTTGTTGAAAGTATTTTTGGATGGAGGTTAAATGATCTTCAATTTGAGAAAACTTTTATCTAAATCAACCAATGTCTTCCTGATGTTGCTATTCTTGTTGTTGAATATGGTTGTCCTGTTGAGTTTCTAATTGCTCGAGCTACTGAATTATGTCATCTTGAGGGTAGGCAGAGTAAGTAGATGTAGGTGGTGGTATTGGTGGAGGTCCACTGGCAGGAGCATCTTTCCCTTCTTTAAAAAACTCTAGTTCATCATGCTCGTGCCCCCGATGGAAAATATTATGAAATGAGGCATCCATGCAAGAAATGGGAAGATTATTGGGAGGAGCAGAAAAGTTAATTTAGTTTTTTTTGTCTAGGACATACCCTCTGGTGTGTCCTAATGCGGCATTTTGCTTTCTTCTGATGTTGGGTTATCGAATAGGATTCATATGTTGTATGTAATTAATGATCATTTAGGCTTCATCAAATTGGTATTCAACATTATTAGGTAGGTGACTATGAAAAGAAGTGGGGTTATGTTGATACGATCCCCAACTTTGGGTATAATTGAGGTTATAAGGACATGCTATATAGCCTAAGCATTCTTATTTAGGGTGTAGACTAAGGGTTGATGTTGATTTATGGCTACATTCCTAATAATTAAGTTTATAAAACTCCACTCTATGTCAGTTGTAAAGATAACGAATTATGGATGAGGTCCTTCATTAGAAAGACCAATATATTCCCCTAAATATTTCTTGGTAATCTCTATGGGTTGTCGACAAACATATGAAGTCATGGAAGAGGTTTCTATATTTAGCCTAAGGTTGGCTAAGTATTCATAAAGTAGTTCAAAATTGATGAGAAAAGCTAGTGTGAGTAGAAATTAAAGAGTGGTGGAGGCAAAGAGGTTCATCACCTTGAAGTTAAGAGCTAGCTGATTTAACATTCTAATTGGGGTAATTCGAGCCTCCTTGAAATTATATTAGGCATCTTCATCCCTTACAGATAGAAAATGATCTGATGACAGGAGGAGGATCTCCTCTAGGTCATTCTGTCATATTTGTTTCTACCGGCCATTAAAGGGTTTAGATTGAAGAGGCTAGGAGTTTGAAGGAGGTATGAGTAGAGTGATTAAAACCTTTAAAAAGCTCTCCAATTTATATATTTTTATAAATTATATAGTATGATGTGATATCATACAATAAGATCATACGAGTTAAATTATCTGAATGACTTGTTGGAAAAGGGTTATCAAATTGTATAGTACAATCAGATATATTACTGGATGAACTTATGGAATTTTATTCATCATGAGGAGCCGTTTAAAAAGAATTTGATTTAAGTACATCGTACAATATGAACATGTGTTCATACAATATGAATTGTAATTATAATTATATTAAAAGACTGAATTCATCCTAATAGATTCTAACACGTGTATCGTAAAGTACAAAGGATATTTGTGTAGTACAAAATGCAATAATGATCATACCGACCGCATTGAATTCATCCCAAAAGATTTAACACATGTATCATATAATACGAAGTGTGGTTAATGTAGTACGATGACCGATAATTGGACTAGTATGGACTTTTAATTTAGCTAAAGACTGTGATTTGTGAATAATTGAGCATATCATATAGTACAAAAGTGGATCATCCAGTACAATGAGAGAATTATTATTTTTTAATGTTTTGATCAAGTGAAGAGTGTGTGTGTGTGTGTGATGATAAAAAACACCTTTAAAAAAACACAAAAAAAATGAGAACACATAAATCAATAAACAAAAAAATGAATAAGTATAATGTAACACCAACAAATTTTTGATTTCAAATTATGACAAAGTTTGATTTATCCCGAGTCAAGCATGAATGTCTATAACACCTAGTACTGTCCTTAAGGTGCTAAAGGTGTCATAGGCTAGGGGTTTAGTACATATATTTGTCAGTTGATTTTCAGCAGCTTCATAATGTAGCTCTATATCCCATTTGTTATATGTGTTGGTGGAATTTTGAAAACATGTTTTGAAAAATATTAGTTTTCTTTGGGGATTTTAAGATTAAGGTTGAGTTCTAATTCTAAGGTCGAATCGACTCGTTAGAAAGAGTATATCACCCCAAAGGACGAAAATAAACTTTCATAACGGTGTTCAGACTTAAAATTATGTAAACTCATCTTGAATGTTATGATCGGGTTCTAAGGAGAACTCTATATGGCCCCGAAGGGACACAATATAGTTCAACTAAGTACCCAATTACAATATTCAAGAAACATGATCGTCGCATTCACATCCAAAGCCTTATCGAAGAAGGGTGTATCTCCCCAAAGGGAAATGAGACCATTCAACGATAATCCTTCTAATGCAACTATGACGATCATTATTTAACTTTTCCCAAAGAAATCTAATGAAGTTTTGAAAAATCAATTTTTAAAGTCAGGTGCGTATGTGGTTCTAAATCTCCTACGAGCGCAAGCCCTCGTAGTTAATTACATCGTAGGGAGATAAAATCTCCTACGAAAACTCTCGATTAAAATAATGGCAGAATTTTATTTAGAGTTTCTAGGAGTGATATCAAAGTATGAATAGAATTATTGGAAAATCAAAAGGGAATGGATCAAAATTGAGCAGTTATTAACGGAGTTAAAGGATGAGAGGTAGGGGACACTTTAAGATTCCAGAACCATCCGGAAGTGTCCCAACTTAATCTAAGTGTTGGGCTTTATTTTTTGGATTGAAATGATATTTAATTAGAGTTGAGCATTTTATTAGAAATTTGGGATTAGATTCCCGAAGTTTGGGGTCTTATAATCGAAGATCTGCCCCGGATCCTAAATCTATTTTGGACACTGGACCACAGTCATCCGATCCTAACTAATGCAGTGCAAAATCTGGACTTACCCTGGCCTGGATTGGGGAGCCAGCTAACCACCTAATCGATTTAAAATACATGAATCCGGTCTTTTATGAAAGAGTGGTAGGGACGTTATAATTAAAGTTTTGGGGAGGCGGGGCCAACATCTAGAGATTTTCCTAATTGGCCCCTTTGACTTATGTTGGGTGCTAAAATGCTAAGGACTATGAAATTAAAATTTTGACTCTTTAATTTGTATCTAATGCAATGCATGCTGGTTAACAACCTCAAATCAAATATGCTTGAAATTTTTAAAAACAAGCTTATAAAATAATAATTTTTTTTTAGAAGACTGGACTTCCCCAGGTCCGGCACCTCGTCCTCATAGGTCAGACTATCCGGACTCTACCCGCAGGCGGGGAAGGGTCTAAAACAAGGAAAGAAGAATGCAAAAATATGCATGCGACCCCGGGGTCGATCCCCGGCTAATTCCCTAGATTCGTTATCTTTCTATGTTATTTAGACTCACTAAAATTTTAGACTTTTAAAATTATGAGTAGAAAAATTTCACACCCTCACGAGTCTCACGTATCCAGGCGAAAACAAAGAGCGGCATGCAATCGCCAAAAAACTAGTAAAAACAAGTAATCCTAAAGGCAATCAAATCATTACATCAAATACAAATTAATTAATAAATGTCCATAGGCAGAATTGCCTTGCTTATTACAAACCAGAATATTACAGAAAGTAAAGTGGTCGGGCACCACTGACAACAACCCGGATTCTAAGCCTAGTAATGACGCAAGTTATTTTGAGTGGGATACTCTCAATCTTCAAGTCTTCAAATCTTCAATTTCATTCTTCTTTGGACTCCTTTTCTTCAATCTTCTTGGAATCTTCGTAGTGGATTACCCAAATGGACAAGAGGGCACTTCCCTCTAAGGGGAAGGCCACTCTTTCCTCTTTGGGTAAGGAAGAGGTATGATCCAAATTTGGATTTCCAAATGGAAAAGGAGTGTTCCCCAAAGGGGTATCCTTTTCTCTTTGGAATCCAAGCTTTGGATCTATGTATCCCAACTCAAAATAAAATTTCACAACACTTGACACTTGCACAAATTACATTGATATCAAAATAAAAATCTAGACTCACCTGCAGGGTTATCCTAAGCAATTAATATATAAAAAAAAGCAGTTATTCCCAAGCAGTTGTATATGAGCAGAAAAGAAAGTAAACACACTGGCCACGCTCTTTTTATGATTTGGGGGCTTTAACAGCTGAAGCACCTGTGCAAAGAGTTTATAATATTTATGCATTTTTTTTGATTTGCCCCCTTTTTTATATTGCCCTGCATGAGCGTGGCCACCTGCAGAAAACTGTGTCAACATCCAGATCGTACCTAACCTAAGGGTAATCTAGTCGCCAAACACATCAATCCATCCACAGAGTACAGAAAAAGTAAGCAGATACAGCAAAGCAATTTCATCCACATCATGCAATGAAAACTACGAAAAACCCGGCACACAGCAGTAAAGTAAACACTGGCCTAACCTAGATCTAGAGTTGGTTGTCCTAGCACATCATCTAAAGTGTGTGAGAAAGGTCGTGTGGCTGGGGTAGATCCTAAAGTGGGTTATTAATTGAAGTTGTCTAAAAGTTTGGATTTGTTAAGGCTTAGAAAGGGGAGGTTTAGATTAAAATTTAAATATTAATGAATTAAGAATTTTAATTGGACATATTTTAAAAGTTAATTGATTGCTACCTTTGTTTCACACCGAGGCCGTGAAGTTTATTTCACCTTCCTTGGGGCTAAGCTAATAGCCTCGTAGGCCTGGGTTACCCAGTAGCAATCGGGGTTAATTAAGTTATTTAAATTGGTTAGAATTAAAAAAAAAGGTGGATTAATATTAAAATGAGTTAGTTACTGATTTTAAAAGCTTGATTAATTTAAGTTTGCCATTAATTGATTCGTGGCGTTGTGCCACCAGGCTCGAGGAACCAGCCTCCTTAGGACACTTAGCCCCGCAGCCCGGAGTAGTCCAGCCGATAAACAAAATTAATGTAATTGAATTAGAGATTTTTAAAATGTTAAATAATTAAAGATTAATCTATTTTAAGATTTAACACCCCTTAGAATCCATTCGTGGCGTTGTGCCACCAGGCTCGAGGAACCAGCCTCCTTAGGACACTTAGCCCCGCAGCCCGGAGTAGTCCAGCCAATAAACTTCAACTTTAGGGTGGTTGTTGTGTTTTAAAGGATTTGTTAAGTGTTTTAAACATTAAACTAATATTTTCTGGAGTTTTAGAATGATTTTGAGTTTTTATGAATTTTTAGAATATTTTAATGATTTAATTAAGGGGTTAAAAGTTGAATTTTTGATTAAGCCCAAATTCTAGAATGTTTGTATTTTATTAAAATACTAGACCTTTCTACGATCAGTTAGAAGGTAAGTACGTTGAAATCGGATTTTTCTACATTTTATTACAAAGGTTTGAAGTTTTGAACTAGTTTTAACTACGGTTTGACCAATTTGTTGACTTTTTAAAACATTAAAAATTTCTGGAATTTAATATTTTTAATAAATACTAGAGCTTATTAGGAGTTGAATGCAAGTGAGTTTGGGTGATTTGGATTTTTCTGGAATTAGTTATGGATTATCGAAGTTTGGGCATTTTAATGAATTTTAGGAATTTCTTAATTAGAGGGCCCCTTTTGTGATTTTGCTTCAAACAAATTCCCAATCTCTTGAAAACACCTCCAAAGGTCAGAAATAACCTAAGGAGGGATCCCCAAGTGTTTGGGAGATTTTTTGATTTTTTTTAATTATTATTAATTAATTATCTCAATTAAACATTGATTTTCACTTAAAATTAAATTAGGGTTTAAATTGCTGTCAACTAAAGGGGCTTTCAATTATCACAGATTAAGGACTGAATTCTGGTCAGTTTGAGGGTTTATATGTAATTTTTGGATTTAAATTGGATTTATTACAATTTTTAGAAGTTCTAAAGGCTTAATTAAGGGTTTAAGACTTAGAAAATTAATTAGGGGACCTAATGACCTCAAAAATCAGTGAGAATTTCTCTAGGGGTTGAGGGTGTCACTAAGTTCAAATGTTCAAAGTTTCAACTCAAGGGAAAGTGAATCCTAATTATGGAAATTTTTCTAAGTTTTCTATACATGAGTCCTTAATTATTGTCCTTAAGCATGTCACTAATTTTGATGGGCTTGAATCAATGTTTGAACTAACCCTCATACTCAATACACAAGGCATGCATGAACCACATAAACACATTCAATACCTAAATCTAGGAGAGCCTTAGACTAAGTGGTGTGTGCACCTTAAGCATGCAATTAACTAATTAACATAATTAAGACAAAATTAGTGAATAATCAAAGAATGATTATCCACTAATCATCCCCATTAATTTCATTCAAACATACTCAATCAACATTTAAGATCTCAAATGAAATCTTGAACACTTAAGGATTTACATATATATATAGTTTCAAAATATATATTAAAATACATGAATATAAATGGATTTATATATATAAATAGAAATATATATTATAAAATAATTAAATATATTATTAAAATACATGTTAATGGGTTGAAGGATCCACTGATCTCCATAGAAGTTTGAAAATAATAAAAGATTTTCCTTATATTTAAAATACTTAATATTTAATTAAAAAAAAGGTTAATAAGCTTCAATAATTCAAAATACCATCAAATCTATTCAAATAGTATTGAAAATTTTTCTGGAGACCAGCCATGCACTCAACAACATGCATGCAAAATTTCAGATAAAAATAATTTATACATAATTAATTAAAAATAAAATACATATTTCTGTATTTCTTAAATTACTAATAAAATAACAACCAAAAGAGTTTGATTTTATTTTTAAAATAAACTAGATGAAATTCTGAAAATTTTGATATATTATACTTAATTTTTGGTTATGTATTTGATTTACTATAATTTTCCAAAGTTTCTGCAATTAAAATCAATTAAAACCCATTTTTTTTTAATTAAACGGCGGCGGTCAGACACGCGGCGCGCTGGGATTGGCGGGATCGAAACCGCGTGACGGCGGGGACACGCGTCGGCCGCTGGCCGCTTCACGCGGTTTTCACTTAACCACGTCAGCGGCGCGTGACAGCCGTTGGATAAACCGCGGGTTCGATCCAACGGCTGAGATCAGATCCTGTGGTTTGATCTCACCAGGAGAGGATCAAACGGCGGAGATTCGATCCCGCTGTTCCGAATGGACGGCCTTGATCTCGCCGGACGGCTGATCGAACGAGAGATCGAATGCGCGGTCGGATCAGACCGCGGAAGGGCTCGATCTGGACCGTTGATCGAACGATCAACGGTCCAGAAAACGTACACTCAACGGAAACCGTGAGTGACGCCCTAGAGAACGTATTTCGCCTCGTTCTCTCGATCGGATCGATCATTTCACTTGAAATTTTAAATGTAGATTCAAGACATGAACAGAAATCGTGGGGAATAGTTCGTTTTAGCTAAAACCCTAAAAGCATAAAGCTATTTAGATCTAACTAATGTGAACTAGATCTAGGGTTTTAGGGAGTTATACCGTTAGATCTTCGAAATTTCTGGATGGTTGAGCTTGTAGATTGTCCAAGTGAAGATTCCCAGCAAAAATCCAAGCTCGAACGCGTCTGGATCGACTGCTATAGGCTTGGGACGGTCTAGGTGGTGGTTTCGCCGGAGAACTCGCCGCCGGTGACGTGCAACCACTTGGATTTTGTAGTGGGGAGGTAGAGGAAGCTCTGGAGATTCAAAACGAACTGGGGGCAGGGCTTGAGAGGGCTTGAGTAGTGAGAGATGATTAGGGTTAGAATGTTTTGCATTAAGGCCTTTTCCCCTTATTCAAACGCCCCCAGGCCAAACGGATGGCTGGGATTGACTCACCAGGGGCTTGGATGTTGCCAAGTGTCCCTGGGACAGCCAGAAGGCTGACCCAAAGGCTGGGCACGCCTCAATCCTATTGGGCGGCTTTGGGATGGGTGGAGGGGACATTGCCATTTAAGGCTAAACCAGGCCCTGAGCCTGGTTAGGAGAGCTCCAAGTGAGCTTTAGGACATTAAGGGGTCGGCCTAAAGCAGCTTAAATCAAGGAAAAGGGCTTAGCATGTGATAAGGCCTTCTAGAAGAGGTTTAAGCTTGGGTTTGACCAGGTTGACCAGTCAACTGGTCAATAGAGCTGATGTGGCATCCAAGCAGGTCATGGAGTCTCTCCAAGTGGCTGGATGGGTGTGGCTTGAGCTAGGTCCAATGGGTTGAAGGGTTTGACCATACAAATGGTCCCTTAAGCCTTGGGTTGACTGGTTGACCAGTCAACTCCATCAAGGATTATGAAATTTTCAATTAGGTGATTCAAATGAGTTGATTAGGTGGATTGGAGGGTGGTTCCAAGAGCCATGTATGTCAAATAGATTAAGAAGGTTTAATGGGCCTTTAATGGGCTTCTAGGCCAAAACTGGTTGACTTGGTCAACCAGTTGGGTTCAAGGGCTAGAAATGGGTTCAACAAGATTCAGAATGTCATCCTGAGTCTATTGGATGTGGTCCCAGGGTTTGGAGGGGTCAATTTGGTCAAAATCACCATTTGAACCCTTAAGGGCTTGTTTGGTCAACCTAGGTTGACTTGGTCAACCAGGTTGACCCAGGGTCTGGGTTTGGGCTCAACAGGTTTGAAATGATATTTGGAGAACATTGAGGGTAGTTCCTGGGTCTGGGGAGGTCAAATTGATCAAAATCCCTATTTGAGTCCCTAAGGGCCTGTTTGGTCAACCTGGGTTGACTTGGTCAACCAGGTTGACCCAGGGTCTGGGTTTGGGCTCAACAGGTTTGAAATGATATTTTAAGGTTAATGGAAGTGGTTGGATGGCCTAAAGAGGTCATTTGGGTCAAAACACATGTTTGGACCCTTAAAGGGCCCCTTGGGTCAAACCAGTTGACTTGGTCAACCAGGTTGACTCAAGGGTTGGAAAAGGGTTCAAAAGATTTGAAATGACATTTGAAATTTGTCAAAGGTGGTTGCATCCCATTTGGAGCTCATTTGGTTTGAAATCCCTATTTGAGCCCCATAGGGGTATTTTGGTCAATTTTGACCTATTGGTCAACTATGGTCAAAAATGGGTCTGGAAAATGCAGTTTACTGCTCAATGGGTTAAAATCAAGGGTCTGGAAGTGATTGGAGGCTTGGATAAGGGTTCCAAGGTCAAGATCTCAAAAGGGTTATGCTCAGTGGCATAGGCTGTAAATATTTGAAGGTTTTACAGCCTTTGAATTTTAATTCAGATTCTGGGGTTAGAGACCTCAGAATGAGCTCAAATTGGAGGGTAGCCTCTAGAGACATGTCTTATCACTTTGCAAGTGATAGACCCTGAATCAGAGGCCATTTGACTGGGTTTTGAAATGTTTGAAAAATCTCTGAAAAGGGTGTTTAGGACAGGGCCTTAAAGGTTTGAATTTGAGTTTAAACTTCTGGATTTGGATTTGATTTGAAGTTTAAATTAATTTGGACTTGAATTGGGTGGAGTTTGAGATTCAAATTGGTCACAGGTAGGAATCAAATTGAAATTGGAGTGGATTAAATATAGGAATTGATTTAAAATTGAGGTTGATCAAAGGTGGAGGTTGATTTGAAGTTGGAGTGATCCTAAGATTTAGGAGAGTTCTAAGATCTAGGATTTAAAGGGATCCTGGGCTCTAGAATAGGCTCTAAGGTCTTGGATCTAGAAGGATCCTAAGGTCTAGAGTGGATCCTAGGGTCTAGGATTAAATCTGGCTTCTGGAAGGGTCTTAGTGACCTCATACAAAAATGAGGTCAACAAATGGACCCCCAATGTGTGTGGTAGAAGGAACTTCTGCTGCACACATTGGCGTTGACCGAATGGAAGTAGAATTTTGGGAGTGAAAGGGAGATCATCTCCCAACCTCAAGCCTATAGGATGCTAATGGAAGGCTTACACCTATTGGATAAGGAAAACTGGTAAAACCAAAGTAGGGAATACCTAACCTTGGGTCTAAGGAAGGGCATCACCCAACCTTAGGTCTACAGGATGCTGATAGAAGACTTACTCCTAGTAGACAAGGAAACTGGAGAAACCAAGGTAGGGAATACCTAGCCTTGGGTCTAAGGGGGGCATCACCCAACCTTAGGCCTATAGGATGCTGATAGAAGACTTACTCCAAATAGGCAAATTAACTGGAAACCAAAGTAGGGAATACCTAGCTTTGGGTCTAAGGAAGGGCATCACCCAACCTTAGGTCTACAGGATGCTGATAGAAGACTTACTCCTAGTAGACGGATCAACTGGAAACCAAGGTAGGGAATACCTAGCCTTGGGTCTAAGGAAGGGCATCACCCAACCTTAGGCCTATAGGATGCTGATAGAAGACTTACTCCTAATAGGCAGATTAACTGGAAACCAAAGTAGGGAATACCTAGCTTTGGGTCTAAGGAAGGGCATCACCCAACCTTAGGTCTACAGGATGCTGATAGAAGACTTACTCCTAGTAGACGGATCAACTGGAAACCAAGGTAGGGAATACCTAGCCTTGGGTCTAAGGAAGGGCATCACCCAACCTTAGGCCTATAGGATGCTGATAGAAGACTTACTCCAAATAGGCAGATTAACTGGAAACCAAAGTAGGGAATACCTAGCTTTGGGTCTAAGGAAGGGCATCACCCAACCTTAGGTCTACAGGATGCTGATAGAAGACTTACTCCTAGTAGACGGATCAACTGGAAACCAAGGTAGGGAATACCTAGCCTTGGGTCTAAGGAAGGGCATCACCCAACCTTAGGCCTATAGGATGCTGATAGAAGACTTACTCCAAATAGGCAGATTAACTGGCAAACTAGGATGGTGCCACGAAGGGCGTACTCCATCACTAGCGAATGGTCATGTGGGGAGGAAACTTGCTCCACACAGAGGACCTCAACTGGCAAACTAGGATGGTGCCACGAAGGGCGTACTCCATCACTAGCGAATGGGAATCAGGATGGTGCCACGAAGGGCGTACTCCACCACTAATCCCCGGGACAAATGCTAGGGTGGTGCCACGGAGGGCGTACTCCACCACTAGCGGGTCTAATCCTAAGGGAAGGAAGGATCTAACCTTAAGGAAAAGGCGAAGAGCGTAAAAAAAAAAAAAACTTTTAAAAAAAGGTAGAATCAAACTGTAAATCAAGAAAAGGAAGTTTTATTGATTGATAAAATGAGCTACATCAAGCATAGTATTTCTTAAGGAAACGCCCATTAACAGGTAGCATTGGGTGGTTCCCTTTACAATCTACTAACTGATACGAGCCTCCTTCGTAGACAGTCTCTATAACGAAGGGTCCTTCCCATGTAGGTTCAAATTTGCCTCCCAACTTCCGATGGGCCAAGATAGGCCTCCGAAGGACCAAACCAAGTCTCCCGCTTGGAAGGTCCTAGGTCGCACTAGCTTATCATGGGCTTGAACCATACGGGATTTATACTACTCTAAACTTTGTTGAGCTTGGAGACGTCGCTCTTCAAGGCCTTCGAGTTCTTCCAATCGTAGTTTTGCATTTTGTTCATTGGTAATTTGATTCTGAACTGCAATTCTAAGCGAAGGGATTTGTATTTCCAAGGGTAGAACAGCCTCAGATCCATACACTAGTGCAAACGGGGTGGATTGGGTCGGGGTTCTATAAGTGGTACGATAAGCCCACAGAGCTTCCACCAACCGCTCATCCCACTGCCGTTTGTTATCATCAAGGGTCTTTTTGACAATTTGCACCAAGGTTTTGTTGAAGGCCTCGGCCAATCCATTCGCCCGAGGGTAATAGATCGTCGAATATCTCCAATCAATATTATGGCGCCTTACAAAACTATTGATTTTTGTAGACTTGAATGCGGACCCATTATCGGATATGATTCTGCGGGGTACGCCGAATCGATATACAATATGGTCACGAAAGAATTTTAAGACATGGTGTGATGTTACGTTTCGTAGGGGAATTGCTTCCGCCCACTTTGAAAAGTAATCAGTTGCTGCTAATATGAAACGATGACCTCTCGCAGAGGGAGGGTCAATCGGCCCAATGATATCCGTGCCCCAACTTTCAAAGGGCCACGAGGCTATCGTAGGGTGTAACACATTAGGCGGCTGATGTAAAACCACACCATGGACCTGACATTGATGACAGTGCTTTGCAGTATTCATGCAATCGTCAATCATTGTAGGCCAGTAGTATCCAAGTCTTTTAATCTTTAATTTCATTTTTGGACCCGATTGATGAGCACCGCACAGTCCTGAATGAACTTCATTAACAATTTTCTGGGCTTCTCGCTTGTTCAAACAGCGCAGCCACATGTGATCAAAGGACCGACGGTACAACAGATCGTTAACTAGTGCATATGATAGGGCACGTTTCTTAATCTGGTTGGAGAGTGATTTATCCTGGGGAAGCTTCCCTTCTTTAAGGTAATCGACTAAGGGTCGTCTCCAATCGCCTTCTTCGTCAGTTGTCGAAGAGGCAGAAAGGATCTGAAGGGGAGTCTTACTAATGTGTTCCAAATCTATAAGAGAAAGGGTCTTACGACCCTGTATCTCTATAGGGATGGAATCCTCCTCAGGACATGCAAATTCCTTTGCAAGTTTTGCTAAGGCATCCGCCGCAGAATTGCTTCCACGGGGAACCCTATACAAAGTAGCAATGGGAATTTGTTCCAACAAGTGAAGCGTGTACTGGTGATATTTTAGGAGATTCGGATTCAAGACTTTATAAGTTCCGGCGACTTGGTTAATAACTAGTTGGGAATCTCCAAAGATCTTAATCTCTTTAATCTCCATTAGAATTGCAAGTTCCAAACCAGTTATCAGAGCTTCGTATTCAGCTTCGTTGTTTGTGCAAGGCTCCGATAAGTGGTAGGAAAAATGCATCATTCCTTTTTCTGGTGTAATAAAAATTAGACCGACTCCAGCCTTTCCAGGAATTACAGATTGTTGGGTCGCAATCCTACGAGAGGATGCTGCCCCATCAAAATATAATTCCCAGATGGCCTCGCTAGATTCCCCCAAACTCATGATTTGTTCGTCGGGTAAGTCATCATTCAGAGGAGAATCTGCTGGCAGCGGGTGTGCTGCCAGAAAGTCGGCAACAGCCTGTCCTTTCACAGCACGAAGAGGAGTGAAAGTAATCTCAAATTGCAACAATATCATAGACCAGCGAGCTAAACGTCCTGACAACGTAGGTCGGGTCATAAGATATTGCAAAGGATTAACTCTTGAAATCAGACTGATTGAGTGGGAGAGCATGTAATGCCTCAGTTTCTGAGCTGCAAAAACTAAAGCAAGACAATGCTTCTCAATTGACGGGTATCGAATTTCAGTAGGAAGGAGTCTTCGACTAAGGTAGTAGAGAGCATTCTCTTTTCCTTCGTCGTTAACTTGAGCTAACAGAGCACCTAAAGACTCATCTAGAGCTGCGGTGTAGAGGATTAATGGCTTTCCGGGAATCGGAGCTGCCAAGACTGGCGGGTTAGAAAGGTATTGTTTGATATCATCAAAAGCATTTTGACACTTCTCGCCCCATACGAATTTAGTATCCTTTTTCGCAAGGACAGAAAAGGGTTGACATCTCCCGGAAAGATTAGAAATAAACCTCCTTATATATGCCAATCTACCTTGTAGAGACCTTAACTGAGTAAGGCTCTTAGGGGATGGCATATCTAAGATGGCTTCAATTTTAGCAGGATCTATCTCGATTCCGCGGTGCCTCACTACGAATCCTAAGAATTTTCCCGAAGCGACGCCGAAGGCGCACTTCAAGGGGTTCATTTTCAAATCGTAGCGGCGCAACCGTTCGAAAACAACTCTTAAGTCATACAGGTGAGCCTCTTTAACCTTGCTCTTGACAACTAAATCATCAATATAACATTCAACTTGATTATGAATTAAGTCGTCAAAGATACGGGTCATGGCCCGTTGGTAGGTTGCTCCGGCATTCTTTAAGCCGAATGGCATTACCTTATAACAAAAGATTCCAATAGGGGTTCTGAACGCCGTATTTCTCTCATCTTCAGGGGCCATCTTGATTTGGTTATAACCCGACGAGCCATCCATGAAGGAGAAAATAGCATGTGAGGAGGCAATGTCCACCATGAGTTCTGGTATTGGTAGGGGGAACTCATCCTTAGGGCATGCCTTATTCAGATCCCTATAGTCGACACAAATCCGAATCTGACCATTTTTCTTTCGAACTGGCACGACGCTGGCCACCCAAGAGGGGTATTGTTCCTCTCGAATGAATCCGGCCTCTGCCAATTTCTTAACTTCAGAAACGACTTGTTGCTCAATCTCTAAGCGCATGCGTCGAGGAGCTTGTTTAACAGGGATGGCATCATGCCGAACTCCAAGTTTGTGAACTGCTACCTCAGCAGGCAAACCTGGCATTTCGTCATATGTCCAGGCAAAGCAATCCCTAAACTCGAATAACAACTGGATTAAGTCTTGAGTTTCACCCTCGCTCAACAGAGTACTTATAAAAATCGGACGGGGGTCATCATCGTTTCCCAAGTTAATTTCTCTCAACTCATCGACTGTCGACTTAATTTCCTCTTCAAATTCAGGGGGTGCATCCCGAACTTGAAGATCATCGGGATCGTCTAAAGTCTCCAAACAGAGTCCATCCAAAGGACAAGGAGGATCTGTAGGGACATTTGGAGAATCGAGATGGTAAGTTATCATTAGGCAATACTCATCATCATCGAATGAACTAACTGTTCCAAAGCCAATACCACTTGTTGGATTTTTATTTACTTTTGTTCGCCAAATATTCTCGTGGTATCTAGCTTGACCCTTAGTCCATCGGTATGGTATAGAACCTTTAGAAAAAGTATTTTTTACACAAACAGGGAAGTAGCCGAAAGGTAATTCCATTAATTCATTAAAATCTGCCTCCTCAAGGGTTACATCACCTTCGTCCCTTGCGGAGGAGGAGCCAGGAAAGAATTTCTGGACTTTCTTAACTTCACCATCCAAGTTGGGGGCCACTTTGACTTCCAACCCTACAACCCTGCCTGCCGACAGTGGGGTCAGAGAAAGGGCCTCAATCCTTCTAGTGAGCTTTTCATACATTGTTAATTCAGGCTCGTCACTTTTAACTTTTGAAATATCTACCTCAGGGTCACTGTCCTGGTCTAAGGTGAGATCAAATTTTGGAGGAGTATTTATGTTTTGATAATCGAGAGAGAGGGCAGCACCTTGACTTTCTAGCTCACTATCGGAATCTGATTCCAAATCAATGTATACGGGTGCTGCTCTCCTGTCTAATGAAGCGCGGCCTCGACCTCGTGCCCTTAAAGCCATCCTCCCACCTCTTTGAGGTAATGTGCTTGGAGGTCTAAGGACAACAATATCAGAGTCGTCTTCACTACTCGATTGAATCATTTCTTGATTGATATTCTTATCTTTTTCTTTCTTTTGGTTGAATTTTTGTTCAACCATTTTCTCCTCAAATTTGATCTCTAATTTAGAACGGGACGAGGACCCTTTTGGTACAAAATATGCAGCATCTTCGTAGATCCCAATTTCTTGAATTGAGAATGGTTGCAAATCACCCTTAATCACATGTTCAATGCCATCTCGTTGATACTTAATGCATTGGTGCAGGGTAGATGGAACCATTCTATATTCGTGAATCCAAGGTCTACCTAGAAGTGCGTTAAAGGACGTAGTTGAATCAATTATATGAAATTTAGCTTCAGTTTTTAAACCTCCTATCTCCAGGAGTAGAGTGATTGAACCTAAAGCTCTCTCGCCCTTCTCGTTGAACCCACGAAGCACCAACCTGTCGGTTGAAAGCTTGCTAGTATCAACTCTGAGATAAGCAAGGGTCTTTATGTTCATCACGTTGACCGATGCACCCGGATCAACAAGGACTCTTGATAACTTGAAATTTCCCACATCTACAGTAATGTAGAGGGGACGATTGTGGTCAGCAGTTCTCAAGAGTAAATCTTCGTCTGAAAAGGTAACCCCAGGGACCTCTTTGAAGTAGAGAGCCTCACCTTCTGAAGTTGCAGCCAACTGTGTTAAGCAAATCTCGGGATCGAGAAGTGCTTTAATTAGAGACTCCCTCATTTCTTTGGAAAGAAGGAGGGCGTCATAAATACTTAATTTTGCTGGCAACTTCCTAAGGTGGGCTAGAACATTGTAATCAACCTTAGGAACGACAGACTCGAAACCCGGAGGAATTAAAGGGAATTCTGGTTGTTGAGGGGAATCCGGACTTAAATTTTCGAATGACGGTTGCTTGCCTTTATCCTGAGGGGGCAACCTAGGGGGTAAGACTTTACCGCCACGGAGTTGCACCTGCTCGACATCTTCGGGCGGGCAAACTAGGGCAGTGTCTACACACACCATAGGTGTTGGATCATCATTTTCTGAAAGCGAGTCAGAATCTGAAAGTTCTATCAAGATAGGATTTCCTTGAAAATTGATTTGAGGGAAATCACTTTCTGATAAAGCTTCACATTCGACCTCTTCTTGAATAGTCGATTCGGGGAGGTTGGTTTGATTAACCTCAATATTTGGTTCATTAGGAGTTTGATTCAAAGCAGGAGAGTCATCAATTTGCATTTGAGATTCATGGTTAATCATCAAGACAGAAGTAGAAGGATGTTTTTTATTCATCTTCTGACCCTTCGCCTTTGATGGGGCAAAGTAAAAGTCAGATAACAAAAGAGGGGAAAGGGTTTTAACACCACCATCCGCCATTCTAATACATCTCTCATCTACACACTTCCTCTCTACAAAATCAGATTTCTCTTCTTTTACATTTTTCTCAGTAGTTCCTAAGACTACTGGAGAGGGAAGTGGCTCAACATCCTTCTGCGAAGCGTCCAGGTCAACTTTCCACACCGGGGCCTGGGCTATCGTAGTCAGCTGTTGAGAAAGACGAAAAGACTTGTTAATCGACTTTTTAAGTGCCCGGGACAAAGCAATGTCCCAACCATCTTCAACAAAACAAGAAGAGTTAAGAGGATTACCTGAAATGGTCTTAATTGAAGCTTTTTCTGGATCGACCAAGTATTCCTTAGGTATTATGATGTTACCTTGGGTGTAGTTCCTCTCAAGCCAATCTTTGAACACAACGCAGTCCTCAAGAGGGTGACTAAGCATCCTGTGGTACGGGCAATACTTGGGATCATCTTTCTTGCTCTCATCCTCAGGCCTCCTAGCCTCTGGCAACTGAAAATCTGGTTTCTTTAACAGACTCCTGAAGATCTTCTTAACTGACTCCCTTTTAAATGGATAAGGCTTTGCCAATCTCTCTCTAAAAGGGATGAAAGAGGGATCTCTAGTATGTTGAGGAACTATCTGAAAGGGCTGCTTCTGAGGCGGCTGTGGTGGAAGTGGAGTGCTAGGCTGACTAACCACTGGCCTCTTTCCTTTATCTACTGCTGAGACCACAGCTTTCTTTTCAAATGTCTTCACCAGTTTTGGACCCTTCCTTTCCTCAGACTGCTCTCGTAAGAATGGCATCCTAGGAGCCTCTTCCTGCAAATTGCTAGCCTTATTAAGAAGTTTCTCAAAAGTTTTAATAGTGAAACCCTTCAGGAGAAAAGCAACAGGACCGTGGATATTCTTCAAAAGATTCTCCACAGCATGTTGTTCTTGCAACTGGGGTTCACACTTCATCGAGAGGTTTCGCCACCTCAAGATGTACTCAACTAGAGACTCTCCCGGCTTTTGCTTTTCAACCACGAGATCGCCCACAGTGGTGCGTTGTTGCGCTCCAGAAAATCTCTTAAGAAAGAGGTTTTCTAGGTCGCTAAAGGTTCTTACTGAACCGTTGGGCAGATCGGCGTACCATTCAAAAGCAATGCCGGACAGACTACTTACAAATTGGCGAAATAGTAGAGCATCTGACCCTCCTGCGTTGCAACAGCTTGCTCGGAAGTGGGCCAGATGCTGTCTCGGATTTTCAATTCCGGTGAAAACTTTAAAAGTTGGTGGCACAAAGCCCTTTGGGTAAGGAACTAAGTCATATTCCTCGGGGTAGGGTCTACCCTTTGAAATAGACACAGTTCCTTGAGCATGGGCTAAGGCCTCCCTTACCTGGTCCTCAATTAACTGCTTGATATCCTTCTGAGGTGGGATCGGAGGAATGGAGGAAACTGCAGGGTGAACTGGAGGTGTCTCTACTGGACAAGGGAGAGTCACAGGTGGTGACTCGAGAGGTCTGGAATTAAGTTCTGCCCTTTTGGCCTTTTCTGTGAGCTCTCGAGCTGACTGGTGGATCACAAAAGACTCTTGCTGTGATTTGTCCAACTTCTCTTGCATTTCTCTAACTTGTGACATCATGCTAGCGAGCTGAGTCTCCAAGTTTTTTATATGTTCTTCATCTCTATCTTTCACAGACTCATCTGACTCTGACTCAACAGCATGCGGATCATCATCTTTAACAAATCGGCGTTGCTGGGCTCAGCTTCTTTATTAGACCCTCTAGTTTCAACCACATGAATGCCCCCAACATAATCATCTTCATCTCCAAGGAGATCATCCATATCAGGGTCAAAAGAAGCCGTTCCTTCTTTGTTCAACAAGATGTTTCTTATTTCTTGGACTACCTCCTCGACCGGTCTATCCCCAATTGATTTAGGGTCAAGGGGTAAGTATCCTTTATACTCAGCCATATCAAACAACTCTTCAGAATCCATAAGGGCAATGATTTCTGTAAGTTTTGGATTAGGATCTGGTTGAGACTTTGTATCCGGTTCATCTTCCATCTCTAAATCCTGGTCAACTCTGTCCTCTTCGACTATCCCAGAACTGGTAGTCAGAAGAGTGGCATCCTCTACAGGGAGAGGGACATATTCCTCAGGAGAAGTAGGAGCTTGTAAAGTGATAGTTCCCACATCTGGTAAGGTAAGGTCCTCAGACACCTGACTAAGGGGCCTAGGAATGACACTCGAACTTTGGGGATCATCAACTGGGGTAGCAGGAACGGTGACTATTGGATCCGGAATCAAACTGACCGCGGCAGGACTATCAACTGTAACAACTGGGGTACTAGCCTGAACATCCATCAATTCAACTGAACTCGGAGCGGGGTTGGCTGAAACTCGTTGGAGCTGCAGAATGAACTTAGAAGTTCTAGGAGGTGGTGGCAGACTCTCCAACTTGGTCCTCTTTGGCACATATCTCCTTTCAGGAGATTTAGGTCTTTTTCCTTTAAGGTCCACAGACTTTTGGACTTCAAACCCCTTTGGTTTGACAATCACAGAGGCCAATCTTACAGGTTTATGTGGGGGTACCGGGGGTCTACCAGTAGAGTGGCGGCCTCTCTCGGACCCAGTCAACATAATACCCTCTGTTTGAGAGGACAGAGGGCGTGGCACCCAGTGATATCCATCAACCAGTACCGAAGTAGCAGGCTGTCTAGCATACTTCTTATTCTTTCTAACGAATTGAGGGGTTAAATTCTTTGCTTCAGATACTTCTTCCTTCAGCACTTCTTTTTGGAAGCGATGTGAGATCACTCCCTTTAACTGCTTCACATATTCCTCTTTAGTCTGCCCAGTCTGTGCAGCGCAAGTATGAATTATATTTCTCAAAGTTCTTGTCTTTTGAAGGTGTTTTTCTTTCTGAGTCTTCTTGGTCGAGTAGTCGACCGGGCATGGTGGAGAACGGGCTATCCTAGCTATCCTCTCCTCCCCTTGAGCTGAAGCCAGGGGGTAAAAGCGACTTCCCTTCAGGAGGGGAGAGGAAGCAGGAATAGGTAGCTCCTCAACAGCCTCAGGTTCTACTTGGGCCAAGGTCTTAAAAGGTAGGACTCTCTTAGCCTTAGAGATTTTCTTCCTAAGTCTCCTCAAGTAATTCTTCTTCTGATTCTTCGTGGTGAATCTAAGTCCAGAACTAGACCCTTCTTCAAAAACAGACTTAACTTCAGTGGGAGGCTCAACAACTGGTTCAGGCTGTTCCTGATCATCACTGACTACTGGCAAGGTGGGTGCAGATCCCACAATTAACTCAACTACTGGGGGAGTTTCCTTACTGGCATCCAGGCTCACAATCTGGTGTCCATCCATAGAGAGCTCTAGAGTACTGAATCCCATTCCAAAAATAACAGTGCTCCCTTGGTCATTAACAGTTGAGGACAACTCTCGGTCAAAAGAGAAAATCAGTTGGCCAGCCATTTGAAATTTTCTGAAAGTTAAAGAAAATGATTGAAATTAGATTTTTTTGAAAAGAATGGTAGAAAAGTATTTCATTGTTATTTTTTTGAAAGTATGGCATATGTTGGCCCACGAAGGAATCGTATGGGGTAACATATGACAACTTGGAGTTTGAGAAATAACTTTTTTTTTTGAAAATTTTGAGAATTTGAAAATGGGTTTTCTTACAGGTTCCAAAACACAACGGACAGAGTTTCCCCTTGCCCGAAGGCTTATGGAATTGTAAGAAAGCTCAAGTAAGGAGGAAAAGTTTAACCCTCCCCACCCTTAAAAGTCAAAGGAGAAGTGAGGGGGTTAAAACTAACAAGTTTTGGGATGAAATCAAAGATTTGCATTCTTTTCAATTTTAAGGATTTATATGTTGAACGAAAAATTTATCGACCATAAATCCATAAAATTAAAAAGGATATCCAGAGATCTGATTTGACACTGTCGCCTCACAAGCTGTGCCGGGGCAGAAGGTCAAAATCAAAATGAAAAGCCAAGTTTAGAGGTGAAACCTCTCTTTTAGTATTTTGTTATTATTTTAGATGTTGGCCACACTTACCCAAGGAAGAAATGGGCAAAAGGACCAACGGAAGAAAGGTAGTTAAGACTACCGATGAAACAAAATTTTGCCATTATAAAAGATGGAGAGAGAGATTTGTCCCACCGGGCGTGCCATTTTTTTGTTGGTGGAATTTTGAAAACATGTTTTGAAAAATATTAGTTTTCTTTGGGGATTTTAAGATTAAGGTTGAGTTCTAATTCTAAGGTCGAATCGACTCGTTAGAAAGAGTATATCACCCCAAAGGACGAAAATAAACTTTCATAACGGTGTTCAGACTTAAAATTATGTAAACTCATCTTGAATGTTATGATCGGGTTCTAAGGAGAACTCTGTATGGCCCCGAAGGGACACAATATAGTTCAACTAAGTACCCAATTACAATATTCAAGAAACATGATCGTCGCATTCACATCCAAAGCCTTATCGAAGAAGGGTGTATCTCCCCAAAGGGAAATGAGACCATTCAACGATAATCCTTCTATTGCAACTATGACGATCATTATTTAACTTTTCCCAAAGAAATCTAATGAAGTTTTGAAAAATCAATTTTTAAAATCAAGTGCGTGTGTGGTTCTAAATCTCCTACGAGCGCAAGCCCTCGTAGTTAATTACATCGTAGGGAGATAAAATCTCCTACGAAAACTCTCGATTAAAATAATGGCAGAATTTTGTTTAGAGTTTCTAGGAGTGATATCAAAGTATGAATAGAATTATTGGAAAATCAAAAGGGAATGGATCAAAATTGAGCAGTTATTAACGGAGTTAAAGGATGAGAGGTAGGGGACACTTTGAGATTCCAGAACCATCCGGAAGTGTCCCAACTTAATCTAAGTGTTGGGCTTTATTTTTTGGATTGAAATGATATTTAATTAGAGTTGAGCATTTTATTAGAAATTTGGGATTAGATTCCCGAAGTTTGGGGTCTTATAATCAAAGATCTGCCCCGGATCCTAAATCTATTTTGGACACTGGACCACAGTCGTCCGATCCTAACTAATGCAGTGCAAATCTGGACTTACCCCGGCCTGGATTGGGGAGCCAGCTAACCACCTAATCGATTTAAAATACATGAATCCGGTCTTTTATGAAAGAGTGGTAGGGACGTTATAATTAAAGTTTTGGGGAGGCGGGGCCGACATCTAGAGATTTTCCTAATTGGCCCCTTTGACTTATGTTGGGTGCTAAAATGCTAAGGACTATGAAATTAAAATTTTGACTCTTTAATTTGTATCTAATGCAATGCATGCTGGTTAACAACCTCAAATCAAATATGCTTGAAATTTTTAAAAACAGGCTTATAATAATAATTTTTTAGAAGACTGGACTTCCCCAGGTCCGGCACCTCGTCCTCATAGGTCAGACTATCCGGACTCTACCCGCAGGCGGGGAAGGGTCTAAAACAAGGAAAGAAGAATGCAAAAATATGCATGCGACCCCGGGGTCGATCCCCGGCTAATTCCCTAGATTCGTTATCTTTCTATGTTATTTAGACTCACTAAAATTTTAGACTTTTAAAATTATGAGTAGAAAAATTTCACACCCTCACGAGTCTCACGTATCCAGGCGAAAACAAAGAGCGGCATGCAATCGCCAAAAAACTAGTAAAAACAAGTAATCCTAAAGGCAATCAAATCATTACATCAAATACAAATTAATTAATAAATGTCCATAGGCAGAATTGCCTTGCTTATTACAAACCAGAATATTACAGAAAGTAAAGTGGCCGGGCACCACTGACAACAACCCGGATTCTAAGCCTAGTAATGACGCAAGTTATTTTGAGTGGGATACTCTCAATCTTCAAGTCTTCAAATCTTCAATTTCATTCTTCTTTGGACTCCTTTTCTTCAATCTTCTTGGAATCTTCGTAGTGGATTACCCAAATGGACAAGAGGGCACTTCCCTCTAAGGGGAAGGCCACTCTTTCCTCTTTGGGTAAGGAAGAGGTATGATCCAAATTTGGATTTCCAAATGGAAAAGGAGTGTTCCCCAAAGGGGTATCCTTTTCTCTTTGGAATCCAAGCTTTGGATCTATGTATCCCAACTCAAAATAAACTTTCACAACACTTGACACTTGCACAAATTACATTGATATCAAAATAAAAATCTAGACTCACCTGCAGGGTTATCCTAAGCAATTAATATATATAAAAAAGCAGTTATTCCCAAGCAGTTGTATATGAGCAGAAAAGAAAGTAAACACACTGGCCACGCTCTTTTTATGATTTGGGGGCTTTAGCAGCTGAAGCACCTGTGCAAAGAGTTTATAATATTTATGCATTTTTTTGATTTGCCCCCTTTTTTATATTGCCCTGCATGAGCGTGGCCACCTGCAGAAAACTGTGTCAACATCCAGATCGTACCTAACCTAAGGGTAATCTAGTCGCCAAACACATCAATCCATCCACAGAGTACAGAAAAAGTAAGCAGATACAGCAAAGCAATTTCATCCACATCATGCAATGAAAACTACGAAAAACCCGGCACACAGCAGTAAAGTAAACACCGGCCTAACCTAGATCTAGAGTTGGTTGTCCTAGCACATCATCTAAAGTGTGTGAGAAAGGTCGTGTGGCTGGGGTAGATCCTAAAGTGGGTTATTAATTGAAGTTGTCTAAAAGTTTGGATTTGTTAAGGCTTAGAAAGGGGAGGTTTAGATTAAAATTTAAATATTAATGAATTAAGAATTTTAATTGGACATATTTTAAAAGTTAATTGATTGCTAACTTTGTTTCACACCGAGGCCGTGAAGTTTATTTCACCTTCCTTGGGGCTAAGCTAATAGCCTCGTAGGCCTGGGTTACCCAGTAGCAATCGGGGTTAATTAAGTTATTTAAATTGGTTAGAATTAAAAAAAAGGTGGATTAATATTAAAATGAGTTAGTTACTGATTTTAAAAGCTTGATTAATTTAAGTTTGCCATTAATTGATTCGTGGCGTTGTGCCACCAGGCTCGAGGAACCAGCCTCCTTAGGACACTTAGCCCCGCAGCCCGGAGTAGTCCAGCCGATAAACCAAATTAATGTAATTGAATTAGAGATTTTTAAAATGTTAAATAATTAAAGATTAATCTATTTTAAGATTTAACACCCCTTAGAATCCATTCGTGGCGTTGTGCCACCAGGCTCGAGGAACCAGCCTCCTTAGGACACTTAGCCCCGCAGCCCGGAGTAGTCCAGCCAATAAACTTCAACTTTAGGGTGGTTGTTGTGTTTTAAAGGATTTGTTAAGTGTTTTAAACATTAAACTAATATTTTCTGGAGTTTTAGAATGATTGTGAGTTTTTATGAATTTTTAGAATATTTTAATGATTTAATTAAGGGGTTAAAAGTTGAATTTTTGATTAAGCCCAAATTCTAGAATGTTTGTATTTTATTAAAATACTAGACCTTTCTACGATCAGTTAGAAGGTAAGTACGTTGAAATCGGATTTTTCTACATTTTATTACAAAGGTTTGAAGTTTTGAACTAGTTTTAACTACGGTTTGACCAATTTGTTGACTTTTTAAAACATTGAAAATTTCTGGAATTTAATATTTTTAATAAATACTAGAGCTTATTAGGAGTTGAATGCAAGTGAGTTTGGGTGATTTGGATTTTTCTGGAATTAGTTATGGATTATCGAAGTTTGGGCATTTTAATGAATTTTAGGAATTTCTTAATTAGAGGGCCCCTTTTGTGATTTTGCTTCAAACAAATTCCCAATCTCTTGAAAACACCTCCAAAGGTCAGAAATAACCTAAGGAGGGATCCCCAAGTGTTTGGGAGATTTTTTGATTTTTTTTAATTATTATTAATTAATTATCTCAATTAAACATTGATTTTCACTTAAAATTAAATTAGGGTTTAAATTGCTGTCAACTCAAGGGGCTTTCAATTATCACAGATTAAGGACTGCATTCTGGTCAGTTTGAGGGTTTATATGTAATTTTTGGATTTAAATTGGATTTATTACAATTTTTAGAAGTTCTAAAGGCTTAATTAAGGGTTTAAGACTTAGAAAATTAATTAGGGGACCTAATGACCTCAAAAATCAGTGAGAATTTCTCTAGGGGTTGAGGGTGTCACTAAGTTCAAATGTTCAAAGTTTCAACTCAAGGGAAAGTGAATCCTAATTATGGAAATATTTCTAAGTTTTCTATACATGAGTCCTTAATTATTGTCCTTAAGCATGTCACTAATTTTGATGGGCTTGAATCAATGTTTGAACTAACCCTCATACTCAATACACAAGGCATGCATGAACCACATAAACACATTCAATACCTAAATCTAGGAGAGCCTTAGACTAAGTGGTGTGTGCACCTTAAGCATGCAATTAACTAATTAACATAATTAAGACAAAATTAGTGAATAATCAAAGAATGATTATCCACTAATCATCCCCATTAATTCCATTCAAACATACTCAATCAACATTTAAGATCTCAAATGAAATCTTGAACACTTAAGGATTTACATATATATAGTTTCAAAATATATATTAAAATACATGAATATAAATGGATTTATATATATAAATAGAAATATATATTATAAAATAATTAAATATATTATTAAAATACATGTTAATGGGTTGAAGGATCCACTGATCTCCATAGAAGTTTGAAAATAATAAAAGATTTTCCTTATATTTAAAATACTTAATATTTAATTAAAAAAAAGGTTAATAAGCTTCAATAATTCAAAATACCATCAAATCTATTCAAATAGTATTGAAAATTTTTCTGGAGATCAGCCATGCACTCAACAACATGCATGCCTAATTTCAGATAAAAATAATTTATACATATTTAATTAAAAATAAAATACATATTTCTGTATTTCTTAAATTACTAATAAAATAATAACCAAAAGAGTTTGATTTTATTTTTAAAATAAACTAGATGAAATTCTAAAAATTTTGATATATTATACTTAATTTTTGGTTATGTATTTGATTTACTATAATTTTCCAAAGTTTCTGCAATTAAAATCAATTAAAACCCATTTTTTTTTAATTAAACGGCGGCGGTCAGACACGCGGCGCGCTGGGATTGGCGGGATCGAAACCGCGTGACGGCGGGGACACGCGTCGGCCGCTGGCCGCTTCACGCGGTTTTCACTTAACCACGTCAGCGGCGCGTGACAGCCGTTGGATAAACCGCGGGTTCGATCCAACGGCTAAGATCAGATCCCGCGGTTTGATCTCACCAGGAGAGGATCAAACGGCGGAGATTCGATCCCG
This sequence comes from Dendrobium huoshanense, assembly GCA_016618105.1. Taxonomy (NCBI): domain Eukaryota; kingdom Viridiplantae; phylum Streptophyta; class Magnoliopsida; order Asparagales; family Orchidaceae; genus Dendrobium; species Dendrobium huoshanense. The sequence continues at coordinate 42,700,265 of CM028352.1, read as the reverse complement.
CTGTTCTGAATGGACGGCCTTGATCTCGCCGGACTGCTGATCGAACGAGAGATCGAATGCGCGGTCGGATCAGACCGCGGAAGGGCTCGATCTGGACCGTTGATCGAACGATCAACGGTCCAGAAAACGTACACTCAACGGAAACCGTGAGTGACGCCCTAGAGAACGTATTTCGCCTCGTTCTCTCGATCGGATCGATCATTTCAATTGAAATTTTAAATGTAGATTCAAGACATGAACAGAAATCGTGGGGAATAGTTCGTTTTAACTAAAACCCTAAAAGCATAAAGCTATTTAGATCTAACTAATGTGAACTAGATCTAGGGTTTTAGGGAGTTATACCGTTAGATCTTCGAAATTTCTGGATGGTTGAGCTTGTAGATTGTCCAAGTGAAGATTCCCAGCGAAAATCCAAGCTCGAACGCGTCTGGATCGGCTGCTATAGGCTTGGGACGGTCTAGGTGGTGGTTTCGCCGGAGAACTCGCCGCCGGTGACGTGCAACCACTTGGATTTTGTAGTGGGGAGGTAGAGGAAGCTCTGGAGATTCAAAACGAACTGGGGGCAGGGCTTGAGAGGGCTTGAGTAGTGAGAGATGATTAGGGTTAGAATGTTTTGCATTAAGGCCTTTTCCCCTTATTCAAATGCCCCCAGGCCAAACGGATGGCTGGGATTGACTCACCAGGGGCTTGGATGTTGCCAAGTGTCCCTGGGACAGCCAGAAGGCTGACCCAAAGGCTGGGCATGCCTCAATCCTATTGGGCGGCTTTGGGATGGGTGGAGGGGACATTGCCATTTAAGGCTAAACCAGGCCCTGAGCCTGGTTAGGAGAGCTCCAAGTGAGCTTTAGGACATTAAGGGGTCGGCCTAAAGCAGCTTAAATCAAGGAAAAGGGCTTAGCATGTGATAAGGCCTTCTAGAAGAGGTTTAAGCTTGGGTTTGACCAGGTTGACCAGTCAACTGGTCAATAGAGCTGATGTGGCATCCAAGCAGGTCATGGAGTCTCTCCAAGTGGCTGGATGGGTGTGGCTTGAGCTAGGTCCAATGGGTTGAAGGGTTTGACCATACAAATGGTCCCTTAAGCCTTGGGTTGACTGGTTGACCAGTCAACTCCATCAAGGATTATGAAATTTTCAATTAGGTGATTCAAATGAGTTGATTAGGTGGATTGGAGGGTGGTTCCAAGAGCCATGTATGTCAAATAGATTAAGAAGGTTTAATGGGCCTTTAATGGGCTTCTAGGCCAAAACTGGTTGACTTGGTCAACCAGTTGGGTTCAAGGGCTAGAAATGGGTTCAACAGATTCAGAATGTCATCCTGAGTCTATTGGATGTGGTCCCAGGGTTTGGAGGGGTCAATTTGGTCAAAATCACCATTTGAACCCTTAAGGGCTTGTTTGGTCAACCTAGGTTGACTTGGTCAACCAGGTTGACCCAGGGTCTGGGTTTGGGCTCAACAGGTTTGGAATGATATTTGGAGAACATTGAGGGTAGTTCCTGGGTCTGGGGAGGTCAAATTGATCAAAATCCCTATTTGAGTCCCTAAGGGCCTGTTTGGTCAACCTGGGTTGACTTGGTCAACCAGGTTGACCCAGGGTCTGGGTTTGGGCTCAACAGGTTTGAAATGGTATTTTAAGGTTAATGGAAGTGGTTGGATGGCCTAAAGAGGTCATTTGGGTCAAAACACATGTTTGGACCCTTAAAGGGCCCCTTGGGTCAAACCTGTTGACTTGGTCAACCAGGTTGACTCAAGGGTTGGAAAAGGGTTCAAAAGATTTGAAATGACATTTGAAATTTGTCAAAGGTGGTTGCATCCCATTTGGAGCTCATTTGGTTTGAAATCCCTATTTGAGCCCCATAGGGGTACTTTGGTCAATTTTGACCTATTGGTCAACTATGGTCAAAAATGGGTCTGGAAAATGCAGTTTACTGCTCAATGGGTTAAAATCAAGGGTCTGGAGGTGATTGGAGGCTTGGATAAGGGTTCCAAGGTCAAGATCTCAAAAGGGTTATGCTCAGTGGCATAGGCTGTAAATATTTGAAGGTTTTACAGCCTTCGAATTTTAATTCAGATTCTGGGGTTAGAGACCTCAGAATGTGCTCAAAGTTGGAGGGTATCCTCTAGAGACATGTCTTATCACTTTGCAAGTGATAGACCCTGAATCAGAGATCATTTGACTGGGTTTTGAAATGTTTGAAAAATCTCTGAAAAGGGTGTTTAGGACAGGGCCTTAAAGGTTTGAATTTGAGTTTAAACTTCTGGATTTGGATTTGATTTGAAGTTTAAATTAATTTGGGCTTAAATTGGATAGGGTTTGAGATTCAAATTGGTCACAGGTAGGAATCAAATTGAAATTGGAGTGGGTTAAATATAGGAATTGATTTAAAATTGAGGTTGATCAAAGGTGGAGGTTGATTTGAAGTTGGAGTGATCCTAAGATTTAGGAGAGTTCTAAGATCTAGGATTTAAAGGGATCCTGGGCTCTAGAATAGGCTCTAAGGTCTTGGATCTAGAAGGATCCTTAGGTCTAGAGTGGATCCTAGGGTCTAGGATTAAATCTGGCTTCTAGAAGGGTCTTAGTGACCTCATACAAAAATGAGGTCAACAATATGGTCTCCAATGAAATGGTGTCTAATGTCTATGTGTTTAGTTCTTGAATGTAGGATGAGATTCTTTTATATGCAAATGACACTAGTATTATCATACATTATTTGAATAGTGCCTATATGTAGTCCAAGATCTAAGATATGTTATTTAAGAGACAAGACTTATGCAACATGACTCCCTACAACTATATATGTAGGATGAGCTCATGGAAGTGTTTATTGTCTTAAAATTATTTATTTCATATTTATTAAGAATGTTCTTGTTGTATTTAGATTGTCTAAGGAAGGTTCCATCATTCACCTATTTTACATTAAATCCAATGAAATTGTTTAGCTCTCCCATCATACTCATTTCAAACTTTTCACTCATAGTTTTTGAGAATTTTTCACAAAGATTTTAATTTGTACATTCAAATAGTATATCATTAATATAGATTTATACTATGAGTAAGTCTTCTCCTTTTTTTGTTTAGGAAGAGGGCGGAGTCTACACTACCCTTAACAAATGCTCCATCTAAAATGAAAGTGCTCAGCCTTTTATACCAGGGTCTAGGTGCTTAATTCAATCCATACAAGGCGTTCTTTAGTTTCAAGACCTGATTTAGGAATTTTGAGCTCTCAAAACTAGGGGGTTGCTCAACATGTTCTCTTTGGTTACCCCATTTAAGAAAGCACTATGTACATCGATTTGATATAGCTTAAATCCTTTAAAGCAAGGAAAGGCTAAGAGCACCCTAATGACTTTTAGTTTAGCATTAGGGGAAAAAGTTTCTTCAAAATCAAATTCTTCAATCTAATTATACCCCTTACTACTAACTTAACATTATTCCTTACTACTATGATAGAGTCATTCATTTTATTCTTAAAAACATATTTGGTTTCTATAACACTCTGGTCTTTAGGTTTACTCATCGAGTCCCAAACTTCATTCATGACAAACTAATTTAATTCTTCTTACATTGTTAGGATCCTAATTCATCAAATAAGGCTTGATTTATATTTGTGGGTTTTATCAGGTGATAAATATAGAATAACTAACCTCCTTCCTAAGTCCATGTCTAGTTCTAACACCTTCAAATGGGTCTCATAAGATCAGTTCTTTAGGAAGACTAGAAGAATATCTCCAATCTCTTGGAAAAAGGCTCTTATGGTTCTACTCTATCTCCCATAGTAATGGCTTCTACCCCTTGAATGACATCTACTTCTTCTTCAGGTTGAGATTTAGATGTCCTATCTGACTCATCAAACACAATATGGGTAGAGTCTTTTACTACCAATGTCCTCTTTTTGAAGATTATATAGGCCTTCCTTATATAGAATAACTTAAGAAGACTTCTTCATCAGATTTTAGATCAAATTTTTCTAAGATTGATTTTCTATTGATTAAGATAAAGCATTTCTATCCAAATATATATAAGTAAGAAATATTAGGTGTTCTACCCTTAACGAGCTCATAGGATGTCTTATTTACCTTGGGTCTAATATTCACCCTATTCAAAATAAAACAAATAATATTAACTAATTCTACCCAAAAGTATCTAGGGAGAGTGTATTTAGTTAGTATTACCCTAACATCTTCTATTAAGATTATATTTTTCCTCTCAATTATTTTATTCTGTTGAGGGACTCTAGGGGCAGAGAAGTTATACTCTATACCTATCTCTTGATAGAAAGATTCAAACTTATCATTTTCAAATTCTCTAACACGATCAATATGAATGGTTGAAATTTCACATTCTAATTTTCTTTGAATCTAAGTGGAGAAAGTTCTAAATTTCTCAAATGACTCACTCTTATGTGCTAAGAATCGAAGCAAATCTAGAGTAGTCATCTACTATTATAAATCCATATGTCTCCCTTCTAGGATGGCTGTACTAATAGGTCCAAATAGGTCCATTTGAAGGATTTTCAGTGGCCTTGAGCTGTTGATGTCCTTAATTGAATGAAATGAAGACTTCACTTATTTTTCTAGTTGGCAGGCATCACATATGTGGTCCTTAGTGAAGTCTAACTTAGGAATGCCTTTAAATAGGTCTTTTTGGGTAAACTTCCTAAGGGTTTTCATGCTCGCATGTTATAGTCTCTTATTTCATAGCCAAAAATCATCAATAATTATTTTTAAACATATAAAATTTTAATTTTTAATATAGTGTAAGTCTAGTTTGTAAACATTATGCATTTATTTTCCTTCTAACACAAGTTTTTTATTTAAACTAATTATGTATTTAAAAAAAGAAATTTAATGTTAAAACCTTTATTAGACAATTGACTAATGATCAATAAATTATGCTTTAAGCTATCAACTAATAGAATCATTTCAATAATAAAACTTTTAGCATTACTAATTATACCTGAGCCCACAACTTTTCTAGTGGTGTTATCTCCTAGTATCATCTTGCCTCTTGACTCGACCTCCAATATGTTGAACCGCTTTATATCACCAGTCATATGCCTTGAGCCTCCACTTTCTAGGTATCACATTCTCTCACTAGGCCTTTTATGAGAGCAGCCCTACATAGTCATTCAAAGGTTAGATTTGGGAACCCAAGTGAGTTTGGGTTCCACCTTATATTTGAATGAATTAGATGAATGCATGTTATGCTGTAATGAATGTAATTTAAGAATCCACACTAAATGTATCATATAGTTGGTTGTGCAAGTGTGGGCTATGTGGGACATGGTGCCTTCTCCAAGGTTTATATGATGTATGATGTATTGAGGACTTATGAGATTGTTCTAAGGTAGGTGGGGTTTGTTATTTTTAAGTGTAGTTAATTTTGCTTCCAAAAATTTATTTGTACTTTCAAGAATGGACATTTCAATTTTCAATGTATGTTCCCTACCATCTATTTCTAGTTCAGATGCTTCTAATACTTTGTATTCTTTCTCTAGTTCAAGATGCAATGATTTTAAGGATTTGTGTGCATTAGTTAAGTTGATATGCATCTTTTTTAAGACATCAAGCTCATTAAGCTAGGTGATGTGATCATTGTCTAAATTAGAATGCTTGGTAATTAAATTAATATGCTCTTTTTGCAAAGTAGATAATTCATTATTAATACTAGCATGCATATTATTTAGCTTCCTATACGAAACATAAATATTTTTTTAGAAATAATGAGTAATTCATATAAGAAAGTTGACATACATCATCTTAATCTGATTACTCAAGATTTTTGTTAGCCATAAGACATAATTTTGTTATCTCCTCCTCTCCTTCTGATTTTGAAGATTTTTAGGTGGAGTTGGCCCATAAAGCTTTTTGTATCTTTTGCTTGAACTTTGGCTTCTCTTCACCCTTCTCCTTGATCAGGTGACACTTCAAATTGGGATATAGTGAGTTCAGAGGTGGCCTGGTTTTCTCCATTTGAAGAAAAAGTGTCAGAAGAAACTTTAACATTTTTGTTTCTTTTACCTTTGCTCCAATGCTATTGATGACACTTCTATTTCATTTTTAAAAAGCTCATGAACTATCTCATCATTAAGGTAATGTCAACATCCTGCTTCACTGCAAAACTATTATTATCAAAATTATTTACTTTAAGTGCTACTATTCTCTCATTCTTCTTTTCTTTTGCATCATTTTGCCTTTGACTCACTCATTGCTCGTAGGCAATGAGTGATCGAGGTAAGTTATCAATTGAGTAAATATTTAAGTCTTTAGATTCATTAATTATAGTTATCTTTGCAACATAATAATTAGATAAATTATGTTGAATTTTATTGACTTTTTTAGAATTTGTAAGTTCTCTATCTAATGCATGTTGGGATATAACTATTTATGTATACCTAGTATATATTTCAAAAATCGATTCACTAGTTTTTATGTGAAATAGTTTGTAGTCATGAAGCAGAATATTTAGCCTAGACTATTTTACTTCATTAGTGCATTTGTGGGTTATGCATAGTTTATTCCAGATATCATTTTCGATGGTACAAGTGGATACATGCATGCAATATTCAAATTTCAAAGCATATAAGAAATAATTTAAACATTTTGAGTTCAGTTAGGATAAATCCATATCCTCATTACTCCATTCATTAAATAATAATTTAGTTTTGATGCCATTAACAAGCTGAAAAGGTTTAGAATATCCTTCTTGGACTAAAATCCACATGTGATATTTTAAAGATTATAAAAAGATAGACATACCAATTTTCCTAAATTTAGAAGGTATATTTTCAAATAAAGATGGACAAGTTATTAAATAGCCCTTCACAGTGTTACGGTTACAAAAATGAGCCAATAATCTATTTTCAAAAGTTTTCTAAAACCTTATTTTTGAAACCCACTCTGATAAACCTTGAAAGTTTTAGGAGGTTGAGAGACCACAATTAACTAGCCCGATGTGCATCAAGAGGATGGTGAATTGGATATTTAAAAAATCCTAAGCATGAAAACTTATTATTATTATTATTATTATTTTCAAAATTTAAAATGAACAAATTAATCACCCTATGCGGATGCTGATAAACTTAACAATAATTATAACCATGGTGAAAATAATTGAATTAACTCAATCAAACATCAACCACATATTTTCAAGCAAGCAATTATAAGGAAAATAAATTACAAAAAAGTAAAATGTAGAAAATAAAAATAAAAAGAGCACACATGAATTTTATAGTAGTTCGGTCAACCTTGACCTATATCAATTCCACAAAGTCCTCTCCGGGAAATTCACTAACAAAAAGTGACTCTAATTTTGCTCCCATAATAAGGTGGAAAAGCCTTTGTAGGCTCACTTTCACCAACCTGATGCAGTGGAGTGCCAGAAGTTTTGTCACCTCCACTGGCGATGCAGCAAACCTTATATCCTTTTTATCCCTTCAGAAGAAGGTAGACAATCTTGAATCCTTTTTCTCCCTCCTGTAGATGATAGAGAACCGAAATCCTTTCATATGTAAAGATCCTTAAATCCTTTTTCTCCCTCCTAGAAAATGCAGAGTACCTTGAGGACTTAATCTATAAGCCTTGAGCCTTCAATAACTCACTAAGGGTAGTTGAGGAGTAAGGGGGTAGCTAGCCCAGAGCAACCGTGTGATCCCCTCACACTCCTTCTCCCACACACTCAACCTCACATTCCCCTTCTTCTCAAGCCCTACTTTTCTTTTAAAAGATTCTCTCTCAGAGTTCCTTCAGCAATTACAAAATCCTCTCCTCATTACTAAGAGATTCTTAAAACTTTGCTTAAGTATTGGGCTTCAAGAAACTCGAAAAATTCAAGTTAGTCGTCACTATTCATACACTACGATTTAAATTCATATAGTACATCAGTTTAAAAATAGACCTATCCAGTATGATGTAAATAGTTATTTAGATAAACTATTTAACTTTTTGAATACATCGTAGTGTACAATCCAAAGATTACCTGAGATGATCAATTGATTTATATTTATTTGTACAAGATGATTCCCAGGATGATTAGAAATCATCTCTATATACCATCTCGTTCTGCTATCATCATATATTATGATTTGTTGAATTCAAGTGCATCATCAAGTATGATATGAAGATCATACAATACGATTAGTTCAAAAATTATGATTTCATTTGGTACGATCTTTGGGATGACCAAATATTGTCTTTGTTAATTATACGGTATGATCAATATTATATAGTATAATATATTATCATTAATTAAACGATTATTTGATTGACTAATTATGGGAGTTAGTTTAAGTAAGATTTCAAATTTTCATACAATATGAAACATATCATACAATATAATTAGTTCAAAAACCAAAATTTGAAATTCTTACTTAATTTATCTAGTGGCAAGGATTTTAAAAATATAATGAATCGTATAGTACGATATAGATTATACAACGTGATTAGTTTCCAAAAACTAATTATTCAATTAGCCATTAAGCCTATTATTTTTATACTGATTGTATAGTACGATTATAAGTCATATAGTAAATTATTATAAAAAATTTTAGCTTTTAAAATTTATCTCACTCCCCTTGTGTGTGTGTGTGTGCATGGTCACTTAATTGCATATGCTCTTATATGGAAAGACTCAATAAATAAAAAATAAAGAAAAATAAAATTACAGACTTTGTTTACTTAACATTCCTATCTACCCATTCGAGCTTTCATTAGGCTTGAGTAGTGTTTGTCTTACATGCAAAGTTAGTGATTATAAAAAAAAAAGAAATATCTAAAATATTTAATGAAAAAAGTTATAATTCAATGAATAATGTCTATCATCATCAAAATTATAGACTAGGGATACTGGATTGCAACATAGAGAAGCTTCAAGGTTAAGGGTCGTGGGTTCTCTACCTTCACTAGGAGGGTGAAAAAAGATTGATGGCTCTCTACCATCATCAAGAGGGTGAGAAATATTTCAAATGTACGCTTCCATCATTAGGAGGGTGATAAACACTTTGAGGTTTGCTATCATCATTGGGAGGGTGACATTGCTTTCAGTTCTCCACCACACCGCATTTGGTGTAAGTGATTTGTAATGGCTTCTCCACCGTGCAGTCGGGGCTGAATGAGATTCACTATAGTGTTAGTGTAATACCCATAGAGGAGGAGTCTAGGGAGTGGATGTAGATCATGGTTGACTGAACCATTATAAAATTATAGTTAGTTCTTTTTGATTTTTTTCTACTTTTTTATTTTTTTCACTTTACTTTGAGGCCAATTTTTTATTTTATTGCAATTTGTGGTTGAATTATAAATTTTTTAAGCTTATATCTAATTTGTGTCAGTAAAAGAAAATTAAAGAATAATTTTTATTACTTATTAAATTTTCAAAATATTTAAAAAGGAAATCAAGATTTTATAATTACTTTTGCTTGCATATTATGACTTGGTCATAATTTTCATAAACCATGGTATTGATTGAATCTATATGAAAAAGATTTTTTAAAGGGTAATTTTTAGAATAACCAATTTACTCTCCTTCTTGATGTGCCTAGTTCATCCTCCCTTGAACTTTCAATTAGTATCTGAGCGGGTCTCACAAGTAACATTTTAGAAAACCTTAAAAAAATGATCCATAGTACATTTTGGCAATAGTAATACAATATAGGGTTATTTTATAACTCATCCACCTTTGTTTGATAACTTCCTCTTTCATTTTTAGAAAATATGATTGTCAACATTTATATAATCTATTAATTATCGTATGTGGTACTTAATTCAATATGATTATTTTGTACATTTTTGTTTAGCTAATGGAATTATGGCTGAAACACCCTTTAATGAATGGAATAATGAAGATAGAGATCTAACTCAATTAAATGTGAAGTGTATGAATTATTTTTTTATATGCATTAAAATATAAAGATTGCATGAGAGTGTCTACATGACCCACCCTTTCTTTGTTAGCCTCAAGCTGGCTCCATTAGGTTCAATAACCTACACAAATTTTCATATGTGTCAAGGTTTGTCTTGAGGGAAGCTTTTGGAAGAAGACCTCTTTGGTGTCAAAAGAGCCCCGGCTACTTCACCACACCGGGGAAGGTGAAAATGATTTGAGGATGTCCACCTTCACTAGGAGGGTGAAAAGGATTAGAGGTTCTCTGTCTTCACCAAGAGGGTGAAAAAAGATTCAAGGTTCTCTACCTTCACCACAAAGGTGAAAAAGGATTCCAGGTTCTCTACCTCACAAAGAGGTTTGTTGACCTCATTATTTGAGGTCAATTTCCCCGGAATCGATTCTAGCACCTAGGTATTCATAACCTAGTGTAGACGTCGCCCCCATAGGATTTCTCTTAGGTGGATACCCACTAACGTAGCATCGACTCGAACCTATCACTCAACTCGAATCAAAATCAATTCAATCCAATTTTAATTCAACTCCAAACAAACTCAAATCAAGCCCTCTTTATGATTCGTCGATGTCAATCGACTCAATTTAATATAATCTAATTCGATTTTGATCAAATTGATATATCATTGGGCTTAAAACAACTCACCAATCGAATCAAAATCAAATCAAATTCGCCTCGACTCAATCAAATTCAAATCGTTGTAAATGAGATAAAATTAGTATTTCAAAATTATTTCTATTTTAAAATTAACTCAAAATTTGTATTTTAAATTATAAATTATTTTCTAAATTAATCTCTAAATCTCTTTGAATTATAAACTAACTCCTAAGTTCATTTTAAGGTATGATTTAATCTTAACCATTTATTTTGAATTAAGAAATGATTTTAGATTTTGATTGGTCGGTTAAAACCAAACCCCCAAGCACTCACGATGGAACAATTTTGAGATGGCCCTTTCCTTATCATTTCGGAAAACCGAACCCAAGCAAAACCTCTTCCCCATTTTGCCAATTGACCTCAACTCCTTAGCAGTTCACGAAACAACCACTCTCTCCCTCTCCAATTTGCACATAGCCGAACTCTCTCTGGCAGTTCGCACAAGCCTGACACTTCCCCATCCACTCTCGCACTCTCTCCCATTGGAAAGAATACCAAACTCCCTCACTCTCTCATTTTCGCACAGAACAAAATCCCCATCATCTACTCTCCGCAGTTCATGAAATAAAAATAAGAAGATGCCCCTCCAGCCCGTCAACTCCCCATTCGCATATACAGAACCAAATACTATCGCCTCCTGCTCTCAGTTCGCAAGAAGTCCAGGAAATCCAAGGCCGAGCTCCCTCAGTTTTCCATCTCTCACAAAATCGAAGCCTCAAAGGATCAAAGCAGTCGACCTCCTCTTTCCCACCGATCTCCGACCAAAACCTCATCCCTAGCCAAGGGACCGCCCCCTCTTTGCTTAGTCGTCGCCTCTCATACGCACGTTCAAGGAAGACCAATCAAAACCTTGAAGAATCATGCCGTCCTACCCTTGCTATGTTCATCATCTTCAACGTCGATCATTAGTTCTAGCCAAAAATCTCGTCGTCGCTTCCTTTGTTCTGAAGCTTCTAGTCGACGCCAATATCTTCTCAATTCTAGGTAATTTCTTTTACATCTTCTCTATCTTCTTCACCTTCTCTGTTGGGTAAGAGAGTTAATAGATATCATCTTTAATTTTTGAGAAGAAATGATAATAGCTTGTTTCTTTCTGAAATTGTAAAATCAAGAAAATTTTCCTTTTAATTTTCTTTGTATCAAGATAACATTTATTTTAGAAAAGAATGCTGAACTTCTTTCCTTCAAGTTTAAATTGCTTTGAATATTGTTCTATATTTTATTTTTATAAAACAAAAGAAGAAAGAATAAGAGGTGAAATGTTTGATATATTTTTTTTCTTTTACTCCAAATGTATAGCTTCTTGTTCAAAATATGCATAAGTATATATATATATATATATATATATATATATATATATATATATATATATATATATATATATATATATATATATATATATATATATATATATATATATATATATATATATATATATATATTTGTTTAGTAAATGTTATATGCATATTTCTTCAAGAAATGAAAATATTGAATTTTGAGAGATTGAGATTCATAAATGTTGAAGAGTAGAATTTGTGGGTGATTTGAAAAGTGAGAAGTATGTATCTTAAAAATGATGAGCGTATGTTTCGAAAGATGATTGTATGAGTTTTTGAAATGTGTAAAGTATATGTCTTGAAAGATGAAATGTTTTGAAAAGTGAATTGTACGATTTTGGAAAGATGAAAAATGTACATAATTTGAAATGTGAATTAATTGATTTGTGTTTAAATTGAAAAGGTGAAATATGTAAGTGTGGAATAGAGAAGCGTATGTAGTATTGAAGTAAATTGTATTGTTTTGAAAGTGGAGAAGTGTGTTAGAAAGTGTATGGAGTTTGAAAGATTGAAATTCATAAAGGTTGAAAAGTGAAACTTGTGAGTGATATTTAAAAAGTAAAGCTCAAGTACATATTCAAAAGATAAAAATGAATAATTTTGGATAATGGAGTGTATGTGTGGAAAGGTAATTTGTAGTAGAAGAGTGTGGATTGTGAATGGTAAAGTGTGTGTTTGGTTTTGAAAAAGAAATTTTGGGATTTTGAAAAATGTAATGTATAAAAGTGGAGATGTATTTGGAATTGTATGTATTGAAAGGTAAAAATTGTGTTTTTGGAAAAATGTATGTGTTGAAGTTTGAAATGTGTTTAAAGGTGTATTAAATATTGAAATGTTTAAAAGTGTTTCCGAGAAGGAATGACGTAGAGTATGATTTTAGGAATGGTAAAATGTGCATAAGTGTAAGAGGTAAAATTTTTGTTTTATGAAATTGTGTAAGTTAGGGAGAGTGGAAGTGAATGTTAGAAAAATATAAAGTAAATTGTCGAAAGTGAAAGGATTTCAAAAGCAGAATCAATAGAACTGGTGCTCAAGCCCGAAGAAAGGTACGTCTTTTATTTTCAGTAAATTTCAATCATATTATTATTGATTATCAAATGTGCTTTATAATCCCTATTTTTCCTTATTTTCTGTTTATTTGCATGAACTGTGAGGAATGGTATCAGTCGAGGGAAAAAAAGGACAAGGAGCTAATGACGTCAGTCGCCTCTATCCAACTGGGTAGAGGTGCTACGGGCGAAACCACCAGGTCGTAGCCCCCGGTGATTGTGAGTATTCTAAACTTAGAAAACCTTTAGAAGTCCCTTGATGTGGTTTGTGCGAATCTTTATCCTTTAGGACCCTATAGTAACTTCAATTTTGTTAGGTTTACTTTTATTTGATTTTAGATCCCTAAACCCATTTACACGTGCAAATTGTCCTAAGGGTTAGTAATAACAAATTTTTCATCCTATACAACAGTAGTGACACTTAAGGACAATAATTAAGGACCGAGTCTTAGAAAATTTAGACTTAGGGTGCATGCACACTATAGGATAGAGACATATAACATAGAAAACTTAGTGACATTCATTTATTATTATTATTATTATTATTATTATTTTATTTTATTTTATTTTTACTTATTTATTTAACAAATTAAATTTAATTAACTAAAAAAAAATTTCTTTTAAATAATAATTGATTTAGGACATATCAAAACCACACTTTCTAATACACACACTTAGAATTGTTTGCTAAGACAACCGACTCTAGTTTTAGGTTAGGCCGGTGTTTATTTCCTTACTGCACTGTGACGAGCTTTTTCTCAAGTTTTATTACATGCTAGTTGTGAAATGTTGGTGTGTTTGTTTATTTTTACTACACTCTGTATTGTGATTTGATTAACGATTAGATTACCCATAGGTTAGGAGCGATCTGGATTGTTAATATGATTTTTTACATGTGGCCACACTCATGCAGGGCAGAAAAAGGGGGCTAATTAATTAATAATAAATAAATGCTACAGGTGCTTCAGCTGCTTAGCCCCCAAATGAAGAAGAGTGTGGCCAAGTGTGGCTTAATAATTTAAATTCAATTGTATATATATATATAACTGCGTGGGATGATTTTTATTATAAATTGCTTAGGATAACCCTGCAGGTGGACTAGATTTTTCTTCCCTTTCTGTGAAATGAAATGTAATGTAAATATAATATATCAAGAGTCAATAAATGTGAAAGTGATTTTTTTAAAAATGGGATATTACATCTAATTTGGAATCCAAAGAAAGGAGAATATACCTTAAATGATTATTCTCTTTTATTTGGAAAGCTAAATTAGGATGATTCAATATCCAAATAGAAAAGAAAATACCCCTCTTAGGGATGAGTTTCTTTTCATTTGGATATCCAGAACCTGGCGGACCCGAGAAGCTTGTAGAAGAAGAAAATACAGAACGAGCAGATTGAAGAAAGAAGTTGAAGAAATAAAGATTCAAGGAACAATATATCCCAGTTCAAAAATCACTTGTGTCATTCTTAGGATTTGAATCCGGGTTTGTTGTCAGTGGTGCCCGGCCACTTTACTTTTCTGCAAATTCTGGGTGTAATATGGACATTGGACATTGGACATTATATTTGGATTATTAAAATTGATTGTTTACATTATTTGTGTAGTAGAGTTTTTTTAGGACCTTGTATGCCGTGTTTTGTTTTAGCCTGGATTCGAATCGAAGAGATTTTTTTCGTAAGGGTACGCTTAAAATTCTTTTACTTGAAATTTTAATAAAAAAAAAAATTAGGCTCACATAGTAACTCTAACGATCTAAGAAGTAAGCTCGGGACTGCCGAGAGTCAGCATAAACATATTAATACTTTCTCTTCCTTGTTAGGTACCTCCCCGCCTGCGGGTTCTGGCAGACCACTTGACCTATGAGGGTGCAGTTCTATCAAGGGGAAGTTGTGCAATCTTTAGGGAAAAAACTTATTTTCTAAGCCTAATTTTAAAACTGCTTCATATTCATTTTAAGCATTTGAGTCAATTAGCATGCATTGCATTAGATACAAATTAAAAAAGAGTCTAAAATATTAATAGCATTTCTAGACATTTCTCACCATACATAAGTTAAGGGGCCAATTAGGGTTTGTCTTAGATGTCGGCCCCTAATTCATTAAAACCTAAATAACATCCCTACCCATCTTTCATAAGAGACTGAACACATGGTTTTAAAGCGCCTAGGTGGTTAGCTGGCTCCCCAATCCAGGCCGGGGTAAGTCCAGATTTGCACTTCATTAGTTAGGTTCGGGTCACTATTTTATAGTACCCAAATTAGATTTAGGTTCTGAGGCAGATTCTTTTTAGATCTTAAGTCCTCGCCCTCCTGGAATATAATCCCAAATTTCTAATAAAATGTCAACTTAAACATAAAATTTTCTCTTAAAATGTAAAGCCCAACATAGGATAGACTGAGGTTGTCTCTGGGCTTCTCAGAATCCGACACCTCCTACTTTTCATCATTTGACTCGCTAATAAATGTTCAACATTGAGCTTTCACCTTGGAAAATTCCTACTTCTGTTCCTTGTCTTTTACTTTGTAGTCAAAGGGTGTGAAATCACTGCTTTAATCGAGAGTTTTCTTAGGAGCATTCCTCCTATGATGTAATTAACTATAGGAGCTTGCTCCTATAGGGATTTGAGAACCTCAGACTAAAATAAACCTTGTTTTATTCCTATAAAATAAGGGAAGAATCTTTGGGAACGTAGATATTTTTAAAACCTCATTTCTAATTTTGAATAAACTTGTAAAAATATTATTATTATCTTTTCAGATAATATAATATTATACTTGTTATATTCAACTTTAGAAATGATGAGTTTTATAAAACTTATTCTCGCTTTTGGATATCTTGAAGAATGTTATGTTTGTCTTTTAAGATGATATAATATTCTTCTTGCCATATCTAAATAAAAGAATGAATAAACCTTTTTCAAAAACTGTATTTCTATCTTTAAACATATTCTATAGAATTTCATGTTCATCTTTTGAGATGATATGTTATTCTTTGAACTGTTTGATTATAGAAATATCAATTTTTAAAATCCTATTTTGATATTGAATCCATTATAGAATATTGTGTCAGTCTCTTGAGACTGTACTTTTTTCTCAATGCAGTATTCAATTATAAAATAGGAGAAATCAAAATCTGCGTGGTGACACAATTTTTTTCCCACCAAGGTTCAAAATGATTATGATTCTTTGCCATACCAGATCGGTGGAAGAGATTTGATAAGGGCTTCTCTGCTTTGTTGTGGGGGCAAAAGGAGAGTCACTAAAGGTTAAGTACATTACTCCGAGAGGAGAACTCTATGGAGTGGACGTTGGTCATGGTTTGACTGAACTACTATAAAATATTGATGTGTTTGTTCTAATTTCATATTTTTTACATTTTACTTTTCTACACTTTTTAATTTGGTAAGATTGCATGATAGATTTATTTTTGTGATAATTGCTTAATAGAAAATTTGTGATTATTATTTCATTATGTTGATTAGAATATCATCATCATTATTTTGACATTTAATAAAATTATTTTCATTCACATCGAGAGATAGTATTTCTTTAATATTAGTGTGATTAGGGATAGTTCACTTAGGCAATATTTTTGAAATACAAATTATGTACTAATTATATTATATGATAGGTATCATACTGTATAATGTAATTAAATCTTACCTAAATTAATCCTATTATTAGGGATCAAATTTGGATTAATTAGTCCAATAAAATCATATTGTACGATTGGACAAATCATAATGTATGGCACGATCTTTATATCAGATGATATTTTATCATCATCAATCGAGTGGGACGATAGTCCAATTTGATTGTATTAATCATACTGATGATTATCATATCATACTGGATGATTAGGTTAAATACTTGAATAGATCATATAGCTCCTTTGTCTTCATATAATGCAAATAAGGATATATTAAATTCGTTGTACTGTACGATCAAAGACGATGTAATTGATTTTTTTGGCTTTCTTGAAAACCTCTATTTAAGATTTCTCATAAGACTTTACAAGAGCCTTTTGGACATTAATTGAGTGTTTTCCTCTAAAGAAAGCTAGAAGAGAGAGCCTAGTGTTATGGAGAGAAAGGGTAGAGTTTATGAAAGAGGGAGAAGATCCTTGTGGGTTTCAAGGGAGTGCAAGAGGGAGTTCTATATGGTTGCTATTGCAAAGTTCCACCTGAGTTCCTCTATGCATCAAGATTTTTCTTAATAGAAGCTTTGGGAAGAAGACCTTCTTAGTGTGTCAAAAGACCCAGCTACTCTACTATACCGGGGAATATAAAAGTGATTCGAGGTTTTCTACCTTCACTAAGAGGGTGAAAAGGATTTGAGGATCTTTGCAATCAACTGGAGGGTGAAAAAGGATTGAAGGTACTCTACCTTAACCAAGAGGGTGAAAAGGATTCGAGGTTTTCTACCCCACTATGAGTGTGAAAAGGATTACGATCCACTACCATATAAGGTTGGTGGAAGAGATTTTGTAAGGGCTTCTCCGCCTAGCTGTGGGGTCCGAAGGAGTGTCACTAATGGTTTTATGTAATAATTAAAGAGGTGGACTTCAGGGAGTGGACGTAGGTCATTTTTTGACCAAACCACTATAAATATTTGATGTGTTTATTCTTATTCTTATTCTTATTTTTTGCATTTTACTTTTTTGCACTTTTTAATTTCCTAAGATTGCATGATAAATTTTTGTTTGTGATAAAATTTCTTGGTAGAAAATCTACGATTATTATTACATTATATTGATTAAAATATCATCATCATTATTTTAACTTTTGATAAAATTATTTATATTCACATCGAGTGATAGTATTGCTTCCATACTAGCGTGATTGGGGATAGTTCACTTAGGCAATATTTTTGAAATATAAATTATGTACTAATCATATTGTACGATAGGTATTATATTGTACAACATAATTAAATATTTCCTAAAATAATCCTATATTTAGGGATCAAATTTTGATTTAATTTTCCAGTAAGATCATACTATTCGATTAGACAAATCATTTTGTACAACCCAATCTTTGTATGGGATAAAATTTTATCATTGCTAATCATACGGGTCGATAATTTAATTTAATTATACTAATCATTCTGGATAATGATCATATCTTACTAGATGATTAATTCAAATACTTGAACTATTCATACAATTCCTTACTCTTCGTATAATGCTAGCAATGATATATTTAACTGATCATACTATAGGATAAAATATCATATTATATGATCAAAGATGATATAATTGAGTTTTAGGGTTTCTTAAGCTTTCTCATAAAACTTTTCAAGAGTCATTTAGGCATTCATTGAGTGTTTTCCTCTAAAGAAAGCTAGAAGAAAGAGCTTAGAGCTTGGGAAAGAAAGGGTGGAGTTCGTGGGAGAGGGAGAAAATCTTTTTGGGTTTCAAGGGAGTGAGAGAGAGAGCTCCACACAGTTGCTCCAGTGAACTTGCACCTAGGTTCCTCTATGTGTCAAGGTTTATCTTGAGGGAAGCTTTAGAAAGTAGACATCTTTGGTATTAAAGGACTCGGCTACTCTACCACACTGGAGAAGGTCAAAGTAATTTGAGGTTCTTTGCCTTCACCAGGATGATAAAAACAATTTTAAGGTTCTCTACCTTTACTAGGAGGGTAAAAAGGATTCGAGGTTCTTTTTCTTCACCACTATGGTGAAAAAGGATTCCATGTTCTCGGCCTCACTATAAGGGTGCAAAGGATTCTAGTCCTCTGCCGCATCAAATTGGTGGAAGAGATTTTGTAAGGGCTCATCTGCCTAGCTGTTGGGGTTAAATGAAAGTCACTAAAGGTTTAGTGTAATACTCAGAGAGGAGGACTCTGGGGAGAAAATGAAAGTCATTGTTTGATTGAACTACCATAAAATTCTAGTGTGTTTATTCTTATTTCTTATTTTCCATATTTCACTTTTTTGCATTTTTTTAATTTGTTAAGATTATATGAAACATTTATTTCTGAGATATCTACATGGTAGAAAATCTATGATTATTATTTCATTATGTCGATTAGAATATCATCATTATTATTTCAACTTTTGATAAAATTATTTGCATTTGCATTAAGTGATAATACTTTTTTTTAGTGATAGCATTATTTCTGCAATAGTGTGATTAGGGATAGTTCACTTAGGCATAATATCATACATCAAACTTTCAATTGGTATCAAAGCGGTACTCAAAACTAGTGTTTTGGAAAACCTAGAAGAAAATGATCCATGACACATTTCAAAAATAGGAACACAATGGAGGGTTATTTTATAATTCGTCCATCATTATAGTATTTTAGCATTATTCCTTTTAATTTTTAGAAATATGCATGTCTTTTTTCTTGCAATCTATTGATTTTTGAATGTGGCGTATGATTCCAATTAGTTATTCTGTACGATCTCATACTATAGATGGAATCAAAACTAACATTCCTTTTATTGAATGGAGTTGAGAAGAACAAATTTTTGCATAGCTAAATGCTAAATACTTAAATTATTTTTTATGTGCACTTAAGTCTGAAGATTATATGAGAGTTTTTACCTATACCATTGGCAAGGATATTTGGGATAGACTATGCATTACATATGAAATTACTAGTAAAGTCAAATTATCTAGGCTAAATGTATTATTGTATGATTGCAAACTTTTTTGCATGAAACCCTATGAGATTATCTTAGACATGTAAACTAGGTTTACTTAGAAAGTGACATCATTGCATGCTTTAGGTAAAGAACTTTCAAACTCTAAGAAGGCCAATAAAATTTTACATTTTTTACCTGATAATTTTACTGCCAAAGTCATTTTTATATGTGAATTGAAAGACTTGAATAATTATTCTACTAATAATCTGCTTGGCTCACTCATTGCCTATGAGCAAACTGTTAGTCAAAGATTCTTGGATGAAGGTGATAAGAGATTAAAGAACCCTATGGTACTACATGCCAAAGTCAAAGATGAAAATGGCTTAAGAGATGATGGAAGTAAGGAGATAATGCTAATAATAAGCTAATTCACACATTTCCTGAAGCATAACCACAAGTATCAACTAAAGTGGAAAAAAGGTAAAAATGTTAAAAATGATAATATTTCTTCTAACATTATTTATTTTTGGTGTAGGAAACTTGGATATTTGAAATAAGATTACCCCAACTTTAAGAGATACCCTATAAAGGAAAAGGGTAAGGATATACCAATTTTTATAAGGGAAAATGAAAAGAAGTAAAAATATCCTAGGAAAATTGAGCCTCTAACTCATCATAACAAAAACAATATGATGAGGTAACAAACTTATACAAAAAAGTTAAAGATTCAATTATTAATTCTGACCAGGTATAAGTTTTGGTTGTGTGTTTGTTTATTTGTTATGTTTATCTTTTCTTAATAATTATAATTTATGTATTATTGTATGTTGTCATTTTCTTCTACATCTAATTCAATTATAGGTGTTGTGTTCTCTCTTCTATTTGGTGATGTTAGAAGGGGGATAAGATACTTGCTTGTATTTGTTAATATGTTATTTAGTTTCAATTTTTCTTTATTAATAATAATAATAATAATATTTTTTCCTATTTTTAATATAATTCTCTTAGTGAAGGGGAGATCATGAGAGAGTAGTATTAGTTTGTAAATTCAACCAATAATGTTTTTCATAACAAAAAATGGCGAGATTATTATAATCGGGCTCCCTAGTTTATGGTTTTGATGAAAACAAACATTACTGATTATTCATTTATGTCTTTTAGTATTTATAGTGCATATTATCTTTTATGTGTACTAGCATTTTAGGTACATTAGACACCCTTTAATGAAGCTTCAGGGCTCAAGATTGGGTAAAATAGGATATGTTGAAAGAGCTTATAAAATTTATTTATACATTTTTCAATGTACTGAGTCAAGTGCTGTAAAGGTGTATGTTAGCCTTATAAAGGTGCAAACACACACTCATGGGAATAAGACAGAGAGGAAAATTAGTAGAATAATTTTTTAAACTAATTGATCTATATGACTAGTTACTCAAAAAATCATTAAAATAACTAATTATATAATTAAAGCTATTTAAATTAAATGTACTAGATGATCTTGATCATACAGGACAATTAGTTGAAATCACGATCTTAGCTATCAATCATAATTTAGGATATATTTTTGAAATATAAATTACGTAATAATCTTATTATATGATGTGTATCATAATACAATGTAATTAAATCTTGCATAATTTGATCATGTAATTAGGGATTGAATTTGGATTAATTGGTCCAATATGATTATATTATATTATTGGATAATTCATACTGTACGACCCGATCTTTGCATGGGATGATATTTTATCATCATTAATCATACAAGATGATAATCCAATTTGATTGTACTAGTCATATTTGACATTGATCACATTATGATGGATGATCAACTCAATTACTTGAACTGGTTATACAGCTCCTTACTATTCTTATAGTGCTAACAAGGATATAATGAATTAATCATATTGTATGATACCTGATCATACTGTATGATCAGAGATGGAAGAATTTAGTTCATAAGGTTTCTTGAAGCCCTCTGTTTAATCTTTCTCATAAGACTTTGCAAGAGACTTTTAGGCATTCATTGTGTGTTTTTCTCTAGAGAAAACTGGAAGAGAGAGTTTGGAGCTTCAGAGAGAAATGGTGGAGTTTGAGAGAGAGAAAGGAAGAAGATCCATGTGGGGTTCAAGGGAGTGTGAGAGAGAGTTTCACATAGTTGCTCCGACAAACTTAAAAATGAGTTCCTCGATGTGTCATGGTTTTTCTTGGGGGAAGCTTTGGGAATAAAACCTCTTCGGTATCAAAGGACCCGGCTACTCTGTCGTACTAGGGAAAGTGAAAGTAATTCAAGGTTATCTGCCTTCACCATGAGGGTGAAAAATAATTTGAGGTTCTCTTCCTTCACCATGAGGGTGAAAAAGAAATCCAGGTTCTCTATCTCACTAGAAGGGTGGAAAGGATTACGGTCCTTTTGCCACATAAGAATAGTGGAATATTTTTTTGTAAAAGCTTCTCCTCCTTGTTGTGGTGGCTAAAGGAGAGCCACTAAAGATTAAGTGCAATACTCAGAGAGGATGACTCTAAGGAGTGGATGTATGTTATGGATTGACCAAACCACTATAAAATTATGATATATTTATTCTAATTTCTTTTTTTTTTTTCATTTTACTTTTCTATACTTTATATTTGCTAAGATTGCATGATAGATTTATTTCTTTGATATTTTCTTTGTAGAAAATTGGTAATTTGTTATTTCATTATGTTGATTAGAATTCCATCATCATTATTTCAACATTTGATAATATTATTTGCATTTACAACTAGTGATGGTATTGCTTCTACATTAATGTGATTAGGTATAGTTCACTTAGGCTAAGCATCGTATATTGAACTTTCAGTTGATTCTAATTCCAATTGGTCAGTAAGACTGAGAGACAAGGATGAGTATATCAAGAATCTGGAGAGAAGAGTTAAGGAAATATTACTAAGAGTTAAGGAAATGTAGAGTTAGTTAGTTAAGACACAACAACCTCAGCCTAGGTAGTCACAGTCTACATTGTACATAGTGGCTGACCAGAGCTGAAGACCATATTCGAGCTTAAGAATTTCACAACCAATTCCAGTAGTTCTTCTAGCACCTCTGACTAATCTTCCAGCCCCACCAGTAGTCTCTTTAGTCCCTCCAGTGCAAGTAGAAAAAGATATCAAATAAATGATCACAATCATGTAAGGGAGGCATTAGCTAATTCTCAAGGAGGCACGTCTATTTAAAAGGGTAAAGCTAACCCCAAAGATTATGATTAGTTCCATGCCTGAAGGGCATTATGCCACCATCTTTTAAAGTCTTTAGTAGTGTCAAAAATCCAAGATAGCATATGGCCCACTTTTAAGCGAGCTGTTGTAATATAGGATGGTCAAATGTGTTGCAATTATGGAATCAAGATTGAGATTATGATTTTTGATGATAACAAAATATTTTTGTTCTTATGATTTTATTATTTCTCCTAGCATATATTGAATATTTCTATTTATTTTTGTATGTGTACTAATATTTCATTGAAATCATATAATACTATAAATTGCTAAAGACTTCAAGATATGGTAGAATAAGATTTCAAGTAATATAGTCTACATATCTCTATTTTTATTTATTGAGTTTGAGCAAGTGTGATTATAATTGGGCAACAATGCACACACACAAGGGGAGAGTGGTAATTTTTTTAAGTATAATCATACTTTATAATATATATTTGTATTATACAATTTGACATAAGTTTCCTCCAAAATGTAGTTAATCAAATCATGGCTTTAATTTTTTCACTTTTAGTATTGTTTGATATGAATTCATATAGAAAAATGATAGAGTACAAAGTTAGGTTCATACAAGATCATACCAAATGAACTCATTTGTTTTTGAACTATTCTTACAATACTATCTGAATACGTACAGTCGACTAATAGAGTATGAAATTGGGTTCGTACTAAATCATATTGAATGAACACATTCATTTTGGAATGTTCGTACAATACGATGTAAAGTTTTATAGATGACTAATATAGTACAAAATTAGGTTCATACTAGATTGTACCTAACAAACCCATTCATTTTTAAAATTTTTGAACTGTACAATGAGAATTCATACATATGACTGATAGAGTATGAAATTAGTTTCGTACAAGAACATACATAACAAACACATTTATTTTTTAACTATTCATATAGTATAATATTAATTCATACATATGAATAATAATGTATGAAACTGAGTTCATCTAAGTTCATACCTAACGAAGCCCTGATTTTTTTGAACTATGTTACAACTCAGGAATCCAGCTTGAGAATGTGTTTAATAATAAAAAATATTATTATTCTATTAATTTTATCATTTCTCCTAGCATGTACTTGATATTTTCTATTTATTGTTTATGTGTATTAGCATTTTAGAAAAATCATACTCCAGACTGCTGAAGACTTCAAAACAGAGTAGACTAGGGTTTTATGTCATGAAGTCTATAAATTTTTTATTTTTCTTGAGTCTGAGAGAGTGTGATTGTAATTGGGTAACCGTGCACACACATAATGGGGGAGTTAGTCAAAACTTAAAATTTTAAGACTATTCGTACTATATGATTTCCAATAATACTAGATGATTTGTAATATTCTTTCCTCCAAACAAACTTAATCAAATCATATCATATATATTTTTTTGAACTATTCATACTATACGAAGTTTGTTCATACAGATGACTCATAGAGTACGAAATGGGTGCATACCAGTTCATCCAAAATGAACTCATTTATTTTTGTACTGTTCGTACTAAATGATGTAATTTTATACAAATGACTGATATAGTACAAAATCAAGTGTGTACCAGTTTATCCCTAATGAATATATTTTTTTGTAATGTTCATATTATACGATGTCAGTTTGTATATATGACTAACAGTGTTCAAAAAGAGGTCATCCATATTTGTACCAAATGAAACAGGATTTGTGTTAACAGTTTGTACTGTACAATGTCAGTATGTATATATAATTAACATATTATGAAATAAGGTTTGTACATGATCATACCATATAAATAGGTTAAGTTTTAAACTGTTCATATAATACGATGTCAGTTCATGCAGATGATTGATAAAGTACAAAATAAGATTCATACAGGATCATATATAGATTTTTGAACTATTCACATAGATGACCCTCGATCATATTATACGATCTTAAGTCAATTGACTGTAATTTTTAATTTTCTAGATGGTTTTTTTTTGTGTTTTATATATAAGAGTTCTTAAAACTGACACTCAATACCTTTGTTATGATTTTCTCGTAAGAGTGACCAATGAGTGTGAGTGTTTGGGAGAGATTATGTAAGTGAAGAGCTAGAGATCAAGTGAGGGGGAGTTGTGAGGAATTCACAAGGTTGCCTAAAGTGATGATTTCTTTTTCTTCTTTAAAATTTTGCCAATCTTCTCTAGAGGCTTTTGAGAGAAGATCTTCAACATTGGGTGGCAGTACTCTGCCATTACTAGGAGGGTGAAAAGGATGAAAGTTATCTTCCATCACTAGGAGGTTAGAAAGGATGTCAGTACTCTGTCATCACCAGAAGGGTGAGAAAGGATAAAGGTTCTCTATTGTCACCAGGAGGGTGAGAAAGGATGTTGGTACTCTACCGTATCGGGTTTGTGGAAGAGAGTTTCTAAGGGCTTCTCACCTTGTTGTGTGGCTAAAAGGAGAGTAACTTCAATTTAGTGCAATACCTTGAGAAGGAGTCTTCAAAGAGTGGACGTAGGTCTAGTTTGGACCGAACCACTATAAATTTGGTGTTCTTTTGTTCACTTTATTTATTTATTTTTTTTATTTTTCTACACTTTAAAATTTTGTAGTTGAAATTTTTCTTATGATAATCAGCTTATTACACAATTACATATTTTAGGATTATTATTTAAACTTTCTAAAAAATAGTTTTTAAAAATCTAAGAAATTTATAGAATTACCAATTCACCCCCCTCTAGGTTTGCCTTAAATAGTTTAATTCGATCTAAAAATCAACTTTAAATATTAAACTATTTATGCTGGATGATCCACAATCATACAGTACAATCGTAGGATGATTCTCTTGAAAAAAAATCAATTTTTGGACAATTTGAACATTTTTTCTATATAAAGAGTCCTAACAACGGTCTAATTATCCTTTGGAAGCAAATTTCTCTTAAAAGTGACCATTGTCAAGGTGTTTGGGAGAAATTTTAAGAGTGAAGAGAGAGAGATCTAGTAAAGGGGAATTATGAGGGATTCACAAGGTTGCCCAAAGTGAGGATCTCTTTGTCTTCTTCGAGTTTCTGCCCATCTTCTTTGGAGGCTCTTGGGAGAAAATCTTCAAGATTAGATTTGGGTACTCTACCTTCACCAGGAGGATGAAAAAGGATATGATGGTACGCTACTATCACTTGGAGGGTGTAAAAGGTGAATATTGTTTGTCACACCGGATTGGTGAAAGAGAGTTTGTAAGGGCTTCTCCGCCTTGCTATGGGGGCTAAAGAATAGTCACTTTTATTTAGTGCAATACCTAGAGAAAGAGTTTCTAGGGAGTGGATGTAGGTCTAATTAGATCGAACCATAATAAAATTTGGTGTTCTTCTATTGCCTTTAACTTTTCCCTATATTTTTATTTTTCTGCATTTAAAATTTTGTGGTTGAAAAATCATCTATAATAATCATTCTATAAACAATTTCATGTTTCAGGATTCTTTATTTAACTTTCAAAAATCTAAAAGGGTTTAAAAAAATTTAAGATTTTTTTAATAACCAATTCACCCCCTCCCCCTCTATGTTAGCCTTGGGATAGTTTTATAAGGTCCAACAATCTATACGAACTTTCAAGTGCTATCAGAGCCAATTTCAAAAATTAAGATTTTGACTACTTTTGGAAAAATAATCATGGATAGTCTTAGAAACTGGAATAATGTTGAAGGATATTCGATCACTAGACCACCTTTATTTGATAAATTTCCTTTTTATTATTAGAAAACTCACATGTCTACTTTTTTGCAATTAGTTGACCTTCGCATATAGATTTTAGTACAGGAAGGTTATACAAGACCTATTAGATTTGTTTATGATATTAGAATTGAAACATCATTTAGTAATTGGACTTTAGATGAAAGAGAATTAGCACAGTTAAATGTAAAATATTTAGACAATTTTTTTTGTGCTTTGAAATCATAGGATTATATATGTGTTTTTACTTTTAAAACTAAAAACAAATATATGATAGACTTTGCATAAAGTATGAAGGAACAAATGAGGTAAAAAAAAAAAAAACTAGGTTGAATATTTTGCTACATGACTATGAACTATTTTACATGAAACTAAATGAGTCAATTTCCGATATATATACAAGGTTTACTTAGATTGTTACTTTATTATATATATTAGGTAGTGAACTTAAAAATTTAGAAAAAGTTAATAAAATTTTATGTTGTCTACCATCTGCTTATAATGTAAAGATAACTGCCAATATTGAGTCTAAATATATGAATATATATTCTATTGACAATCTGCTTGGATCACTTATTGCTTATGAGTAAGGAGTTAATCAATGACAGTTTGATACAAGTGATAGAAGAAAAGAAAAAAATATAGCATTGAAAGTTGACAATTCAGAGAGTGATCAAACAATCCTAGAGGATGAAGAAGATATTACACTTATGACTAAACAATTCAAAAGTTTTCTTAAGAGAAAGCAATGATGACGTCAGTATTGGAACAAAAGTAAGTTTAATAAGACATCAAAAGTTTCCAATGAAGTCATTTGCTATGAATGTAAAAAACATGGACATATAAAGAGTGAATGCCTGAATCTCAAAGCTAATCCAAACAGGGAGAAAGGTAAGGAGAAAACTAAAGTTATAAAAGGAAAGAAAAGAATACAAAGAGATTTCTAGCTAACTTAGCTTCAAGTTATTCAGAAGCAGAAGTAGAAGAGGAGGTTAAAAATTTGTGCTTAATGGCAGATGAACTTGATCATTCAAATCAAGGGGATGCTGTGGCCTATTCTATGCTGAATTATTTGACATTTTTGAGAAAATTCATAATGCATATAAGAAACTTCAAAAATTGCATGCTAATCTTAGTATTGAGTATTTGAATTTAAAAAAGAGCATGAAAATTTGAATGATCATGCATACATAGAAAGCAATTACATAGCTTTGCTAAATGAATTTGATGATTTTAATAAGATGCACGAATTATTAAAAACATCTTATAGTGAGCTTGAAATGATTTTAAAGTTTTTATGGATGAATATGATCAAAGGAAATATAATTTAAAGATTAAAAATTTGATTTTGGAAAATGTAAATTCATATATTCAAATAAAATAGAAAGATTTTAAGGAAAATAAGTCAGCTCCCATACTTGAACAATTTTATAATCCTAACCAAAAGTATTCAAGTTTAAAACCTAGGAAAAGATATTATAAGCCATATAGATTAACAAACTATTTTTTGGTGTTAAATATTTTTCATGTTAAATATTGGGGCATATTTCTCACACTTGCACTATTCATAATAGAACACATTTAGTGTGGAGATATTAGATGCATCAATCACAACATATCAAACATGAATATGGAGAATCAATATCATGAGGTGAACCCAAATTTATATGGGTTCTCAAGTCTAATGTTTGATTATTTTATATAAACGCTCTCATACAACTCATCTTGAGAGTATTTGATACATGGACAGTGGATGTTCAAAATATATGACTAGAGATGCAAATCAAATTGTATTGTTAGAGGCTAGGATTGAAGGCAAAGTGAAACTTGAAGAAAACACCACTAGGTGAGTGTTAGGATTAGGTATGATTGGTAACACAAAGAATTTTTTAATTGAAAAAGCCTTATTGGTAGAATGCTTAAAACATAATTTGCTAAGTATTAGTCAGCTTTGTGATAAGCATTTTAAAATAAAATATTTTCCTACAAGCTACATTATAAGCCAAATTAGAGTTGATGTGTTGCATGGAGATATGATAAATAATGTTTATACGATTGATTTAAATTGTGTTAAATCTTTTAATACTTTTTATCTATAAATTATTGCTGATGAATCTTGGTTATGACATAGAAAAATCTTAGGAAGATTACCCAGAAGGAATTGGTAAAAGGCATACCCAAATTAGACTTCACTAAGGATCACCTATGTGATGCATGTCAATTAGAGAAACAAGTTAAGTCCTTATGTAAATCAATTAAAGATCTTAGAACTAACAAACCCTTATAAGTCCTTCACATGGATCTTTTTGGACATGTTAGCACTATAAGTATAGATGGGAAAGTTTTTGGGCATGTAATTATTGATGATTATTCTAGGTTCACTTGGATTAGATTCTTATCACATAAGAATGAATCATTTGATGAGGGTATAAAATTTTCTACTTTGATTCAAAGGAAGCTAGATTATGAAATTCTTGCAATTCATAGTGACCATATAAGAGAATTTGAAAATAAAAAATTTTAGATTTTCTATAAAGGGAAAGGGATAGATTATAACTTTTCAGCTCCTAGGACTCCTCAATAGAATAGGGTTGTTGAAATAAATAATAGAACTTTAGTCGAAACTGCTAGAGCAATGTTGGCTGAATATTCACTTCCTAAATATTTTTGGGCTAAAGTGGTTAATATAACTTGTTTTGTTCATAATAGGGTGAACATTATATCTAAGTTGAATAAGATACCCAATGAACTTTTCAAGGGAAGAACACCTAACCTCTCAAATCTACATGTCTTTGGATGTAAAGTATTCATTCATATTAATGGAAAAACGCTTTAGAAAAAAAGATCCTAAATCTGATGAGGAAATGTTTTTAAGATATTCAAGTGTTGGTAAATCCAATAGAGTTTTTAACAAAAGGACATTTATAGTAGAGAAGACCACTCATATAGTTTTTGATGAATTTGATAATTCTAGAGAGTGTAGGTTGGAAGAAGATGTTGAGGAAATTATCTAAGGAATTGAAACTACAAATCTTAAAGAAAGGGTTGGAGCAAAAAAAATATTGCCAAGAGAGTGGAAGTATTCTAAAAGTCATCCTAAAAAACTAATTTTAGGAGACCCAAATGAATGTGTTAGAATTAGGCATGAACCTAGCAAAGAAGTGAACCACTCAACATTTATTTTAATAATTGAACTCACTAATATAAATCAAACACTTTCTGATGAGTTTTAGATTCTAGCTATACAAGAAGAGTTAAATTAATTTATTAGAAATGATATTTGGGAGTTGGTAGAAAGACAAAAATTAAAGTGTTGTTGGAACAAAGTGGGTTTTCAAAAATAATATTAATGATTCAGGTGTAGTGGTTATAAGGAAAGATTGGTAATTAGGGGTATAATCAAATAAAAGAGTTTGATTTTGAGTAAACTTTTTCCCCTGTAACCAAACTTGAAGTAATAAGAGTGCTTCTAGCCTTTGCCTATTTTAAAGGATTTAAATTATTTCAAATGGATGTTAAAAGTTTCTTTCTAAATGGGTTGATTAAAGAAGATATTTATGTTGAGTAACATCCAAGTTTTGAAAATTAAAAATGTCCTAATCATGTGTTTAAATTGAAGAAGGTATTATATAGATTAAAATAGGCACCTAGGGTATGGTATGAACGGCTAAGCATATTTTAACTAGAAAGATCATTTGTTAAAGGGAGTGTGGACACCACTCTCTTCACAGAAAGAGTAGCAGATGAAATTCTTATTATTTAAATTTATGTTTATGATATCTTGTTTGGATCCTCTAATAAAGATCTTTGTGATAACTTTTTAAATACATTGAACAAGGAATTTGAAATGAGTTTGATAGGAGATTTGAGTTACTTTCTTTGTTTTAGCATAAAGAAAAAAGTTGATGGAACATTTCTTAGTCAGTCAAAATATATTAAGGACATCCTTAGTACACCAATGAGTTTCTCAGTTTAGTTAGATAAGAACTCTAAAGAAAAATATTTTGATAAAAAGAAATTTAGAGGAGTAATTGGATCATTACTTTATTTAACTTCTAGTATACCTAATATCATATTTAGTGTTTATCTTTGTGCTAAATTTCAAGCTGATCCAAAAGAATCCCATTTGATTGTCGTTAAAAGAATTATGAGATATCTTTTGGGAACTTAAAACTTAGGGATTTAATATCCTAGGAACAACACCTCTTTTGAAACTATTGGATATTCTGATTCAGATTTTATAGGGTGTAGGGTTGATAGAAAAGTACTTTTGAAACTTTTCAATTCATAGGAAACTTTTTAATTTTGGTCTAGTAAAAAATAAAATTCGGTAGCACTTTCTACTGCTGAAGCAGAATATAGAGCCTTAGGAAGTTGTCACTAAAATAAGCATATTTAGGGAATTCAAGTAAAAAAGGACTCTCCGCTCGTGCTCTCTAGCTACTCAGTGGAGATCTAGGGTTTCCTCTCTTGACTTTCTTTTTCCCCACTCTTGGCCTGAACTTTTTATTTTATTTCTATTTGATTTGTTTCCTTGTTTTTTGCTTCATTAGTTTTGTCTTTCATTTTGAGGTTTTTTTTTTTCAGGTTTTTTGGCTTTGGGAGATGACAACTATGACTTCTTTACTTCCTGAGGGTAAATCTCAATCCTTTAAGAATGTGTTGGGTAGCTCTTCTTCTTTTGGTGCTATACTTCAATTTGTTCAAATTTCCATTAAAGGGAGTCCGGCTTTGATGTTCGATGATATCGTGATTTCTCAACTGGCTGCTCCTTTTGCTTAAAGATGATATTCTTTTTTTTTTTGTTAATCTGAAACTTTTGGGCTCCTTTCATATCGATTTGCTTGATTAGATACACATTGCGATTCAACTCTCTAATGATATTGATTATAGCCATATTTGTTCTAGTCGATCCTACTATATTTAAGCTTATTAGATGTGGTCGCTCAAATGGACCCTAGATTTTGATGTTTATGAGGAATCCTCTATCGCTCCTAGTTGGATCTCCTTCCTAAACATGAGACTTCATTTCTTTAATGGTCAAATTTTATTTGATTTTGCATCCATTTTTGGTAGGCCTCTACAAATGGACCATGTTACTGCCTCTATCTCTTGTCTATATGTGGCTCGTGTTTTAGTCAAGTTGGACATTTCTAAGAAACATCCTAATGAGATCTGGATTGGGTCAAAGTTAAATGGTTATTTTCAAAAAGCGTATATTAAAAATATGCCCATTTTTGTTCTCATTATAAAAATGCATGGTCATTATTTCAATGAATGTTACAGGTTACATAATCATCTTCATAAAGAGAAGGATT
Organism: Dendrobium huoshanense; assembly: GCA_016618105.1. NCBI lineage: Eukaryota > Viridiplantae > Streptophyta > Magnoliopsida > Asparagales > Orchidaceae > Dendrobium > Dendrobium huoshanense. Next base: position 42,668,470 of record CM028352.1, on the reverse strand, counting down.
CTACCAAACAATCAAAAGGGAATGTTGTTATTTTGGTTTCTCATGATAATGAGAATCCTAATCATGGAGTGGTTGAGGGAAATAGTCCTAAACTACAAGAAAATGAGGATCCAAAATAATTTTTCAATACTCATACTAAACCACCTTCCACCAATGTCGATGACCTTATTCGTGTACAAGGAGACAATATTAACTCTATCTCTTTCTTTCCTATTGGTTATGAAAATGTGGATTAGAAAATGATGGCTATCAATTCTAATCAAGATATTGTTACATCATCTTCTATTATTCCTTGTGTTTTTAACAAAAATTTGCTTGATATGTACTTTATGATGCTCAATAATAACTGTTCTAATACTCTGACTTCTCCTTCTATTGTAAATGATCAGAAGGATGGTCAACTCATTTTGGTGGAAGGAAATGTTAGTATTGACATGAGTAGTAAAGGAAATATGGAGGATGACTATACCTTTGAGGATGGTGAATTGCTTCAGGAGGTAAGGCAGGTGGGCCTACACAATGATAGTAAGCTTCTTTCAAACTCTCATTATCATAGTTTTGCTTTTAATGATATGAAGGATAGGGATATTATGGAGAAATGCTTTACCAAAGATAATAATGATACTAGTTATACCAAGTTTCAAAATAGGAGAGGAATGAAAAGAATGAACATCATATTACAATCTCCTAGGACCATCCATTCACAAACAAGTCATTAGCATATGTTTTATGTTTAAATCTATTTTTTGGAATGTTAGGGGTATTTATTTCCCCTCCTCTAGGTTAAGAGTTAAAAACTTATGTAGTATTTATAATGTTTCCATTCTTGGTTTTCTTGAACCTCTCATTAGTTCTGCTAAATTACTTAGTACTACTAAATTTTTGGGTTTTAAGCATACTGTTTTGAATTTTTCCAATAAGATTTGGGTGTTATGGAAGGATCTTATTCGGCTAGATGTTATTGAAGATTTCACTCAAGTTATATATTGTAATATTAAGGTTTTTAATTTAACTTATTGTGCCTCTTTTATTTATGTTGCCTCTTCTTGTAATACCAGAAAAGTTTTGTGGGAGAAACTCACTAATTTCCATAGTATTTATAACTTGTCATGGCTTATTGGTGGTGATTTTAACACTATTTCTAAACCCTCTAAATGTATTGGAGGTTCTAGTCCTATCTATCACTCTTTGGAGGATTTTAATAATATTATTATGGATTGTAATTTAGTTGACATTAGCTTCTCTAGTAATAAATTCACTTTGAACCGTGGTCATTTATGGAAATGATTGGATCAGGTGTTACTTAATGATTCTTGGCCTAACACTTTTAATTCTATTTCTATTGAGCATCTTAGCAGGACTCTTTCTAACCACTCTCCTATGTTAATTAGCCTTAAGACCTGGCATATGAATTCTTTTCATCAATTTAGGTTTCAAAACATGTTGTTTCTTCAAGATTATTTTCTGGACTTGATTCAGAAAAATTGGCATGCCCCCTTGCATCCGGATAACTCTATCTTTAGTATGAAGGGACTTTAGTTTGAACTAAAAATACTTAAGCAAATTACCAATTGATGGAACCATAATGTTTTTAAAAATATTTTCATCAATATTTTGAATGCTAAAGATAAAGTGAACTCTATTGAGCTTAATTGTCAATTATTTTATTCTGATGATAATTTCACTTTGCTGAGGGATGTTAAAGGTTGTCTCTTTAAATTATAAGCTTAGGAGGAAGCTTATTAGAAACAAAAAGTGGTTGCAAAGCACCGTGTTGAAGGTGATAATAACACCAAATATTTTCATGCTTTGGTTAAGAGAAAGCGTACCAAAAACTCTATTCATAAAATCAATCGTGATGATGGTTCTATTTCTGAGAATACTAAGAAAATTGCTAATTTGGATGTTTAACATTTTCAATACCGTCTCAATAAGGATTTTACTCCTGGTCATATTGATAACCCCTCTATTATCCCTAACCTCATCTCTAAAGATGATAATTAGTTCTTTTCTAAATGATCTTCTTTAGAGGAAATTAAAGAGATTGTTCATAGCATGAATGGTGACTCTGTGGCTGGGCTGGATGGTTTTACCACAAGGTTTTTTCATAAAGCTTGACATATGATTAGTAATGATCTTTATTATTCTATTTTAGATTTTTTTGTTGGTCACACTATTCCAAAATTTTTTACTTCTACTTCGATTGTTCTTATCCCCAAAAGTAACTCTGTTAGTAATTGATATGATTTTAGACCTATTAATCTTTGTACCTTTTTAATAAGTTGCTCTCTAAAATTCTTATGAGTCATTTAACTTCTATTCTTCCTAGAATTATCTCTCCTTTTCAAATGGATTTTGTTAAGGGGCGGGCTATTGCTGATAATTATTTTAGCCCAAGAATTCTGTCATGACTTGAATGTTAGGGTGAGAGGTAAAAACATTATCTTGAAACTTGATATTTCCAAGGCTTATGACAACATTGATGGGAACTTTCTTTACAATATTATGTAACTATTTGGTTTTAAGTCGGGTTTTATCAATCTTATCAGAATTTGCATTGAAGGATCCTCTTTTTCTATTATTATGAATGGAAAAAGCACTATTTTTTTAAATCCTCTCATGGTTTAAGACAGAGTAATCCTATTTCCCTTGCCCTTTTCATCATTATTGCTGAGTATTTATCTAGAGGACTTGCCAACCTCTTTGACAATCACCCTAGCCTCTATTTTTGAACCTTGGGTGGTTTCCTTATTTTTTTTTAGGAAAATGCAATTGCATTAATAGGAAAAAAAAAAAAAAGACTAATTACAATCAGCAGGGGGATGATATTCTACCTTGATTAAATTAACCATCAAGGGAGGGATATCATCAAAAGAAAAACTATCAAAGTAAAATCTATCATCTAGAGCCATAGTAGCACATAAGTTGGCTACCTTATTACATTCTCTATGAGCATGTACAAAAACTACTTTATTGAAATCACTTACAAATAAAGAATCACTTACTAGCTTGAGGGTCATAGCACCTTTGTCTTGCTTCAAAGAATTTTGAATGTATTTGATAACATTCAAATTGTCACTTTCAATAATGACTCCTTTGTAATCTTTCATCCAGCTTTTGACATAATCTTTGACCGAGAGTATAGCATCCAACTCCAAATGAGCAATATCCCAATGTATCAATGTTCTCCCAAATGCAAGAATGAATCTCCCAAAGCAATCTTGGAAGATTCCACCAATACCAGCTAGTCCCGAAGGAGTTAATGAAGCATCAACATTGATTTTCATCCAATCTTTCGGTGGGGGGCACCAAGAAATAGAAGACTCCATAAGGAGATTAGTGCTCCAGTAAGAAAGATAAGACGTAGCTTTAGTGATGACTACAAATAAAGCATTAGCAGCTACAACATAATAAGGAAGAGCAGATTTTCCATGCTTTATCTCGTTCCTATTCTTCCAAGAGAAGTAAACAATGGTAAAATAAATCTATACCACTCCCAGATTTTTACCAGAAATTTGTTTAAGTTCAGTTAAACAATGATCCAAGGAGTTAAAAGTAGGAATAGGAATACCCCAAGCATTGCGTTGATTGATGATGTCCACCAAGTGTTTGCAATTGACACTAATATGCTCATAATCTTCCACCATATCACATCCTCTCGCACAAGCATCCTCATCAAAAAGCTTTCGGTTCTTAAGATATAAATTGGTTGGAATAGAAGCATTGCAAAGTCTCCACCAAAACGTTTCCACCTTTTTGCTAAGTTTGAGTTTGTTGAGCCACTTGTAATAACCTTCTTCCATGAAATTAAATCTTCTATTTAATACTTGTTCAAAAGCCAAACCCGAGATTGTTTTACCGTGACAGATTTTTTGCAGCTCCACCTTGTCAGCACAGTCGGGATGCACATGCATTTTGCTGATAGCATTCAAGAGTTCAGGATGGAACCACTTCTCTATAAGAGAATAATCCCATTGGCCATTCTTCATAAGATGATGAACACATTTTCCTTCCAATGCTGTACATTCAATAAAAGTCGGCCATTGGTTGATACATTTGTCATAAATCCAAATGTCATTCAACACATTGATATCTTTGCCATTTCCAATGCTCCATCTAGAAATGTTCTTGAGAAACTTACCACCATCAAGGAGGATTTTCCAAGCTTTAGAGTAGTTCTTATTATTAGTATCCTTCAAGATATCATTGCCATATTTAGAACTCATCACTCTATGGAAAAGAGTATTTGGCTTAATAAGGAAATTCCAAGCAAGATTAGCTCTTAAAGGGCCCATTTTCATAATAGGAGAATGTAAACCTAAGCCTCCCATACTTCTTGGTTTACATAAATTTTCCCAAGCAATGTAGTGAATGGCATAACTACCATTTTGCTTATTCCAAATAAAATTTCTACAGATTTTTTCCATGGTGAGCAACACTTTCTTTGGAATCATGGAATGAGTAATAAAAAAATTAGGCATTGTTAAAAAAGAACTAGTGATAAGAGTGATCTTACCACCTAAAGAAAGAAATTTCCTTCCCCAAGCATTAAGCTTATCCATCATATTAGTAAGTACATCATGAAAATCTGCAGCTCTAAGTCGGTTAAGAGATAATTTGATTCCAAGATAGCTCATCTCCTTGACAGCTTTGAAGTTCAAAATTTTAGAGATCTTCTTCTTCATACGATTATTAACAGCATTCCCAAACAAAATTTGAGATTTATTGGTGTTAATTCTTTGGCCGGTCCAACAACAAAAATCATCTACAATGTTTTTCACCTCTTTAGCAATAGCTTTGGAGACTTGAGAAAAAATGATAACATCATCAGCATATAAGAGATGGGTAATATTTGGACCTCTAGGAGAGATATGAATACCAATGTTATTACCCCTTTGAAGAATAGCATTAGAAAGCAATTGAGAGCACAAAATATAAAGGTAGGGAGATAAGGGACATCCTTGACGAAAACCACTATGAGCCTTAATCCATTTGGAATTTCTTCCATTAATAATAATGGAGAATCTAACATCAATAACACATTCCAAAATGAGATTAGTAAAGTGAGAAGGAAAACCATACCAAATGAGGACTTTTTCAAGAGTTGGCCATCCCATACTATCATAAGCTTGTTCCATATCAAGCTTAAGAGCCATCAAACCCTTTTTGTTCTTGGAAATTTTAAACTTGTGGATTATCTCTTGAGCCAAAAGATAGTGTTCAGAAATAGATCTACCAAGAATGAAAGCCATTTGTTCTTCAGATATCATCTTAGACATACAAGTCTTCAATCTATTGACTATCATGGAAACAACAATTTTGTAGTTTGTTTGGCAAAGACTAATAGGGCGAAAATTGGATGGAAGCAAGGGATTTTTTATTTTAGCAATCAAAACAATAAGAGTATCTTTCCACTCTTTATTCATTTGCCCTTTAGTAAAAAAACTATTTACAGCATTCCATAGTTCTTTCCAAGTAATATCCCAATAGTGCTTATAAAATGAGGAAGTAAGACCATCCATACCAGGGGATCGATTATTGCCTTGTTGGAAGACTGATTCCTTGAGCTCCATAGCAGTAAAATTCTGATTAAAAGCCTTTAGGTCATCAAAGTTGAGTTTCTAATTTTCAGAAATTTCAGGCCAACCCGTGAGCTGGCAATTCCTCTTCTTCCATTTTGATTCAAAATGTTGAATAAACACATTTTCAATTTCTTCCTCTTCAATATGCATATTGTTTTGAGTATCCTTGATTTGGTTTGTTCTATTACCATTTCTTCTAGCCGTGGCAAAATTGTGGAAAAGCTTGGAGTTAAAATCACCTTCTTCAATCCATCTTGCCTTTGCTCTTTGATTCCACTAAGTAGAAAGCCTCTTCAAGGTAACATTGAGCTCATGTATCTTGCTTCTAAGCATAAGCAAGTCTTGATCCGTCCATCCACTCCCCAAGGCTTCTTTAGTTTGAAGATCCAGAATTTCCATCTTCAACTTAACTTTAAGATCATTAAGTTCTTTGCATTTGCTTCTACTCCAAAAAAAATAATGCCTTTAGAGTTCTATTAATTTTCTTTTGAAGAATCAAACCTTCCTCTCCACCATCCTTCTTTCTCCAAGAGTGGTATACAATACTTCTCACCACTGGATACAATCTCCAAGTGTCCTCATATCTAATTATTTTGGAGTTCAACCAAACTGTATCAATCATTTTGAGGATGATGGGGCTATGATCCGAAGCTACCCTAGCAAGATGTATAGTAGTAGCAGTAGGAAGTAATCTCAAGGCTTTAGAGTTAAGAATACATCTATCAAGCCTCTCCCAGATTCTAGAATTACCTGCTTTATTGTTGCACCAAGTAAACCTTGGTCCAATGATACCCACATCGTGGAAATCATTGCTAGTCATGAATTCCTTCATATCTCTAGGTCCTTTAGAAAAAAGGAACCTTTTGCCACCTCTTTTCTCATCCTTGTTAAGCACACAATTGAAGTCCCCACCAATGATAGAAGGAGTAGAACTATCCATACAATTGTTGAGCAAGCTCCATAACCTTTCCCTTTCTTTGCAACACCTACTACCATAGACAGTAGCAATTCTCCAGGATCCCATACTAGGGATAGAAAGATCTCCCACCATCATTTGAGAAGAAGAATCATTAACTACAAAGTTAACAATTTTTGAGTTCCAAAGAACTAGGATGCCCCCAGAAAGTCCCACTGAGGGTAAATGAAAAAAATCTCAATCTTTTCCAATGAGCATATCAACATCCAATCTATTGATACTATTGATTTTTGTTTCCATAAGACCAATGAACTTTAACCACTTCCTTTAAGTACAGAGCAGCTTCTCTTTTCCTAGCTCCTCTGCAATTCCATAATAAAAGAGAAGACATTTAAATGAGTGAAGGGGAGTTAACCCCTCTTGTGGACACCAAACGTCCTTCTCTCTTCTTCTTCTTAGTATCATGATCAATCGGCCCCAATGACTTGAGTTCCTTTGCAAGTTTATTTTTAACAGATTTAGACAAAGATGGTTTACCTTCTTCCATAGCATTAGTTTGTATATCCTCCATCTTTTTATATAGCAGATTTCTGTCATCTTCTATTGGTTCAGAATTATCACAATCCTTCTCCTCACTAAGGATTTCAAAAGCATTTTTTAGTTGAACTTCCTCTCTATTGGATCTTGGACTGACTTCCATAGCAACTTTTCCATTAATTTCTGTAATCTGTCCAGTAATAAGACAGTCTTTTGAATTCTGCTCAGAAATCTGCACTTGTTGCTCAACAGTTATGCTTTGTTTACCCACCTCTATCTTTTCTTTAATGTTGCTGCTTTTGTTACTTCTAAAACCATTAGCATTGTTATAGTTCTGTCTGTTTTTGAACTGAACATGAATCCAGGGGCCATACTCCACCTTTGTCACAACATTATGTTTCGTTCCAACCGAATTCTTTTCAGCAGATATGATGGTTTCAGGCGTGTTCTTAGACTGATCCTTGATACCTTGAGCAACTTTTTCAGGACATGTGTTGAGCTCATGTCCTACACAACCACAATGATAGCAAAGTAAGTTGATTTTTTCATATTCAACTCTTTGGAAGAATCTATCAGCAATACCATCAATCCACACACCATTTGGGAGTTTTTTTTCCAGATCAACTTTCACACAAATGTGAGCAAATTCTTTCTTCCCCCACCTAAAAGTATTTCCATCCAAATAGAGAGGTGTACCAAACCGAGAAGCTATACTAGCAAGGTTGCCTTCATCCCAGCAGTATAGAGGAAGGCATGGAAGTCTAATCCAAACTGGGGCAGAGATACCCTTGAACGAATATGGATCAAATGCAGGAGACCAACGATCCATTCCAACAATGAATCCATTAACATACCAAGGTCCACCATTTAAAATTTCATCCACCACATCTTTGTTTTTAAATGAACAAAGTATCCAATTCATTCCAATTGAAGTCATGTGAAATCCACCAAATTGGTTCCATTGTTTTCTCAAATCAAAACTACATGTTGAATAAGGTACATTACCTCCCAATACTTTTAAAACAATGGAGTTCTTCAGCACCCCAGAATTTTTCCCTTCAGCCACAGGATTCAGTTTGATTGCAATGCCATCTTCAGAAAATTCAACTTGATCTTTTTTGAAATCAATCTTGATATTCTTTGGATTCGACCAAGCTCCATTGATCTCTTCAACTTCATTTTGTTCTTTATTAATCAAAGGATCGCTCAAACGATCTTTGAAAGAACCAATAGCTCCATCTTCCACCGGATTTAAAGATCCCCTGTTCTGTTCTTGACGGAATAACCCAGAAAAACCGCACACCTTCAAATTGGTCTCAGATGAATCGGATTGCATTTCCGGATGTTTTTTTAGCGATCCACAGTTGCTAAATCAGAAGAATTTTCATCTACAATCCTCTTACCTTTGCCTTCAACCATCAATGGCTTGATTACCGAATGTGGGCCTTCTCTGATCATTAGCCTCCCTCTTTCCTTACCAACCAATCTGGGAGAGCTGGGATGACGAGGAGCAATCATGGCGTCGGCCGAAGACGCCGCGACGCAACCGACGACGGCGCCACCAGCCGGAGGAAATTCCGCGAAAGTTGGAAAATTCAAAAACAAGAAGGGCTTTTGATTGCTTATCACAAAGTGGTGCCCATTTATGTTTTGTTGTTGATTTTATTATTTTCACGAAAGCTTCTTTAAATAGGATTAAAAGACTTATGGGTTTCTTTCATAATTTTAAAATTGTTAGTGGGCTCTCTCTGAATAAGCACAGGTGTTGTTTTATTGCTTCCAACAAAGTTCCTAATGATTATATTTTGGCTATTAAAGGTTTGACTGGTTTTGTGCAAGGTCATTTGCCAATTAAGTATCTTGGGGTTTCTCTTTTAAAGGTAGAAAGAAAATTTTTCTTTTTTGATTATTTGATTATTTATGTACAGAACAAGCTTTTGTCTTGAGATGCTAATTTTATAATTTTTGGGGGTAGATTATTTATCATTAGAAGTGTTCTCTGTTCTCTCCCAGTTTATATTTTCCAAACTTTTCAACCTACTCATGGTGTTTGTAATATAATTGATAAGCTTTTCAATAATTATTTTTGGAAAGGGGCCAATATTAATTCTAAAATTCTTTGGTCATCTTTGGACAAGTGTTGTGGTGTTTTGGATGACGGTGCTTTGGGGTGTAAGAATATGTATGACTTGGCTTATGTTTTTTTCTTTCAAGTTGAGGTACAACTTCTGTTCTAAAGTGAGCCTCTAGGCTAAGTTTATGTATACTAAGTATTCTGCACCCGTCAATTTTTTTTTTTTTTTAATAAAGGTGACTTTAAAGAGATGAAGAGACTTTATAAAGTTAAATGGGTGGTTGTGCTCCACATTTCTTTGGGGCTTAGTGGTGGGAACAATTTCTTTTGGCAAGATTGTTGGCTGGGTGATCAATCTATTGATTCCATTATTAGCACCTCTTCCACTGTGGCGGTTAAGGTGAACAGTTTTATTACTGAAATTGTTGGTATTATGATAAACTTGCTAATATTATTCATGTCTCTATTATTCAACAAATCTTGAAACTTTCCATAAATACTAACTCGGATGATTTATTATTATGCAGTTTATCCAAAGATGGGGGTTTTAGATTAAAGGATGCTTGGCGTGCTTTTAGATCCAAGAATGATGTTACTAATATATTTTTCTAAGATTTGGCATAAAAATATTCATTCCCCTATGGCTATTTTTATCTACAGAATTTTTCATAAGTTCATGTTGCGACCCATGACCCCGAGTTTGAGATTTTGATGATGACAAATAATGCCGCCTGAACTATTTTTCATTGAATATCATTTATGGTTTGCTATTATCCGTGAGTACAAACATTTCAGTAAGATCACAAGCTACTCAGGACAACGGGAAGACTCAAGTCTGGTTAGATTAGGAGTATGAGTTTGACAATGTGATTTGTTATTTATTTTATTTTTTTATTTTCTTGAGTCTGGCCACAAATTACATGTAAGTCTGAGCAACCATGCACAAACACAGGGGGAGAGAGTTTTAAAAGTAAAAAAATATAGTTTTTTACTTTCTCTGATAATCATAATGTATGAAGTTATTTCATACTGTACGATATTATGTTGTAAAATGATTTCTGAGAATAGATCGTACCGTATGAATACTATCGTACTGTACGAATATTATCATACTTTACGATGTGTTTCAAATCCAAAACCCTAGCCGTCACATTAACTTAAGTAAGTTTTTCTCTGCTGTTCGTACTATACGAATAACTTTGTACTGTATGATCTATTTTAAATACTTACTTAAAATTAACCCGTGATTAGTGGAATAAATCAAGGCCTAATTACGGATTGATAATCGTATTGTATGAATACGTTCGTACTATACGATAAACCGAGACGAATTTTGATTGTCCCGGAGATCATCCTGGACGATCCCTAGTTTTTGTCTCATCATACTGTATGATGTCTATCGTACCATACGATGAACAAAGATGACATTTGATTGTCCCAGAATTCTTCCTGGACGATGCCTTGGTTTTGACCATTCGTACTATACGATGTGTATCGTATCATACGATGAATAGAAACGACATTTGATTATCCCGGCTATCGTCCTGTACGAGCAGTAGTGTTGAGGAATGTACCGTACGATTTAGTATCGTACCGTACAATTAGATTTTGAACGATTCATATAACTTCGTACCAGGATGAAGCCTGTTTATACATGTCATACTGTACGATGTGAAATCGTACTGTACGATTGTAACGGCTACTTTAAAAATTTCAGGGATTTTGGAGCCCAGTTTATGTGTCAAAATTGTTATGTTTTGAGAGATGGACAGAAAGAGGGGAATGTGATTAGAGAGGAAATCCTTGGGATAGAGCTCTTGAGAAGTTTTGAGGGTTTGAGAGAGGAAGGAGAAGGTGAGCTTGGTGAGGGAGAAGAGGTGTGAGGGAGATCACACGGTTGCTCCATACTTGTTGCATCTTGCTCCTCCTATGGCCCAGGAATAACTTGTGGGAGGCTCTCTGAGGAGGAGACTCTTCTACATCCATGACCTCAAAGGTACTCTGCCTTCTCCAGGAGGGAGAAAAATGAGAAGATTCTCTGTCATCACCAGGAGGGTGAAAATAGCGCTTGGCACTCCGCCACGCCGGGTTGGTGAAAGGATGTATTGTAAGGGCTTCTCTGCCTTGCCGAGGGGGGCAAAAGGAGAGCTATAGTTTGTAGTGAAATTCCAGGAGCAGAGGACTCCGAGGAGTGAACGTAGGTCTTGGTTTGACCGAACAACTATAAAATTTCGGTGTGCTTTTTCCTTATTGCTATTTACTTTTACTTGCACTTAATTTTCATAATATTTGCTTGGTAAAATTTGTGGAAAAAAAGGATTCTATTGTTGCACGTTGAGTTCAATTGTTTGACTTCGTAATAGTTTAAATTTTCATGTTAAAAATTTAAAAACATCAAAAAAATTAAAACTCCTACTTAGATTTTAATTATTGGAACAAAGTTTTTACAATTCACCCCCCTCTTGTAGATCTATTTATTTTAATTGGTATCAGAGCCTGTTTTTAAAATAGTGTTTTAGAAAACCTTGAAAAAATTATCATGTCGCATTTTGAAAATCGTAACACTACGGAGGGTTATTCAATAACCCGTCCACCTCTTTTTAATAATATCATGTTTGATTTCTAGAAAATTAGAATGTCTACCTTTTTGCATTCTATTGATTACCGCATATGGTTGTTAGTCAATGATGGATATATTTCACCTTTTAAAACTTTGAATGGAGTGAAAACTCTAGTACCTTTTAATGAATGGAGCAATAAGGATAGAGATTTAGCCTAATTAAATGTTAACTGTTTAAATTACTTTTTTTGTGCATTTAAGTCTGAGGACTATATGAGAGTTTCTTCCTGTGCTACTGGGAAAGAGATTTGGGATAGACTGTGCATTACATACGAAGGAACAAGTGAAGTAAAATAGTCTAGGCTTAACATTCTATTGCATGATTATGAACTCTTTCGTATGAAACCTAGCGAAAAAATATCTGACATGTACACTAGGTTCACCTAAATCGTGACATCGTTGCATGCATTAGGTAGAGAGATTTCAAATTTTGAGAAAGTTAATAAGATTCTAAAATGCTTATCTAGTTCTTATGATGCTAAGATAATTGTTATCACTGAATCTAAAGATCTTAATATTTATTCTATTGATAATCTTCTTGGGTCACTCATTGCATACGAGCAAGGGGTGAGTCAAATACAAAGTGATGCAGGTGAAAAGAAGAAGGAGCGAACGGTGGCACTAAAAGCAAACAACTAAGAAAGTGACAGCTCTGTAGGGGAGGAAGAAGATGATATAGCACTGATGACCCGACTGTTCAAGAACTTCTTAAAGAGAAAATAAAGGCGTCATCAGAACAACTGGAATAAAGGTAAAAGCTCTAAGTTTAATAAAGTTTCATCTGACACAATTTATTTTGAGTGTAGGAAGCCAGGTCACCTTCGAGCTGATTGCCCTAACTTAAAGAGCCAACCTGCTAAGGAAAAGAGCGAGGACAAACCCAAGTATAAGAAAGGAAAAATGAAGACACGAAAAGCTTTTTGGGCCGACTCTGCCTCTAAATCATCAGAAGAAGAAGAAGAGGAGGAGGTAACAAATTTGTGTCTAATGGCTAATGATAATCTTGATCAATCAGATCAAGATGAGGTATGTCAGCTCTCATATGAAGATTTATTACTCATTTCTAAAAAAATTCATGACTCGTATAGGAAATTTGAAAAGAAGCATGCTAGCCTTAATCTTGAATTTAGTAGTTTACAAACTGAGCATGCTAACTTAGTCAAAGAAAATTCTGATTTAGATAAAGATCATATGCTACTTCTTGATGAGTATGATGCATTAAATAAGAAGCATATTGAACTAACTGAAATGCATGAAACGTTGAAAACCTTTCATGTTGAACTAGAAGAGGCTTTTCATAGACTAGACAAACTTGCATTATAAGTAGATCACAGTGAGCATTTGTTAAAAATAGAAGTTCATGGATTGACATATAAAAATAACACTTTTCAAGAAAGAATCAAAGTACTAGAAAAAGAAATTGCATCACTCACATTAGCTCAACCTAGTCAACCCCAACACAACATGCATCACACAACTTTAGGAAGAGGCATTACCACCCACATAGGTTACTGAATCCATTTCCTGGTGTTAGGTGCTTCTTTTGTGGCATGCTAGGTCACATAACCTACACTTGCACAATTCACTATAGGACGCACTTAGTATGGAGACTTAAAGTGCATCTATCACAGCATAGCATGCATATATCTCATTCATGCAAGCATAAGGAGGAACCCAAACTCACTTGGGTTCCCAAATCTAATCCTTGAATGAAATTATAAGGATGCTCTCACAAAAGACCTAGTGAGAGAATGTGGTATATGGATAGTGGCTGCTCGCGACACATGACTGTAGATATGAAGAAGTTTATTCCACTAGAGACCAGAAATGGAGGCAAAGTAAAATTGGGAGACAACACTACCAGGAAAGGGATAGGCTGAGGTATTGTTGGTAATGCTAAGAATTTTTTAATTAAAAATGTCTTATTAGTTGATGATTTGAAGCATAATTTACTTAGCATTAGTCAATTGTGTGACAAAAGTTTTGATATTAAATTTTTGATTAGTTTAAATGATAAACTTTTTTTAGAAGGAAAATGAATGAACAATATTTATATGTTAGACCTTGATTGCATTGATAGTTCAAATTCATTTTGTTTGAAAACAATAGTTGATGACTCATGGCTATGGCATAGGAGACTATGCCATGCTAGTATGAAAACATTTAGAAATATCATTCAGAAAAATCTAGTTAGAGGCATAACTAAGTTAGACTTTACTAAGGATCACTTATATGATGCTTGCCAACTAGGAAAACAAGTCAAATCATCCTTTCATTCAATTAGAGATGTGATCACCTCTAGGCCATTAGAAATCCTACGCATGGACTTATTTGGACTCGTTAGTACAGCCAGCCTAGGTGGAAAAAATTATGGATTTGTGATTGTAGATGCCTTCACTAGGTTCACTTGGGTAAGATTCATAGCACATAAGAATGAATCTTTTGAGGAATTTAATGTATTCTCCACATGGATTCAACAAAAATTAGGTTGTGAAATCTCAACAATCCATAGCGATCATAGTGGATAGTTTCAAAATGATTGATTTAAATCATTCTGTCAAGAGATAGGAATAGAACATAATTTCTGAGCCCCTAGAACACCTCAACAAAATGGTATAGCATAAAGGAAGAATAGAACTTTGGTAGAAGCTGCTAGGGCAATGTTAGCATAGTACACCCTTCCTAGATACTTTTGGGTAGAAATAGTCAACACAGCGTGTTATGTTTTAAATAGGGTAAACATTAGATCTAAGCTGAAGAAAACTTCTTATGAACTCCTTAAGGGTAGGACACCGAACCTTTCACACTTACATGTCTTTGGGTGCAAGTGCTTCATCTTGAATAATGACAAACATCAATTAGGAAAATTTGATCCCAAGTCTGATGAGGGGGTCTTCTTAGGTTATTCTTCTATAGGTAAGGCCTATAGAACCTTCAATAAGAGAACCCTAGTAGTAGAAGAGTCCACCCATGTAGTATTTGATGAATCAGATAAGCCCTCTGAATATAAAATTGAAGATGATGAAATAGAGGCAATTCAAAGAGTAGAGACTATGACCTTAGGAGAAAAGATAGAACCTCAATAAGTTTTGCCTAGAGAATGGAGATATTCTTATAGTCATCCTAAAGATTTAATTTTAGGAGACCCTTCAGAAGGTGTAAGAACTAGGCATGGACTTAGGAAAGAGGTTAGTCATTCAGCATTCATCTCTATGATAGAACCTACAAGTATAGATTAAGTCTTAGGAGATGAATTTTGGATTCTAGCAATGCAAGAAGAGTTGAACCAATTCACCAGGAATGACATTTGGGAGTTAGTCAAGAGACCTAAAGAACAAAGTATTGTTGGGACAAAATGAGTCTTCAAAAATAAGATGAATGATTCAGGAACAATAATAAGAAATAAAGCTAGATTAGTAGCTAAGGGGTACAACCAAATTGAGGGAGTAGACTTTGAATAAATCTTTGACCCTATTGCTAGACTAGAAGCCATAAGAGTGCTATTAGCTTTTACTTGTTTCAAGAACTTCAAATTATATCAAATGGATGTAAAGAGTGCTTTTTTGAACGAGGTAATTAAGGAAGATGTCTATGTTGAGCAACCCCACGGATTTGAAAGTTCACAATTATCAAACCATATATTCAAATTAAAAAAGAAACTTTATGGATTAAAGCAAGCACCTAGAGCATGGTACGAAAGACTTAGCTCATTCCTACTGGATAGAGGATTTGAAAAGGGTAGTGTAGATACTACACTCTTCTTACAATAGATCAAAAATGAAATTCTCATTATTCAAATATATATGGATGACATCCTATTTGGATCTTCAGATAAAAACTTGCGTGATGAATTCTAAAAAATAATGAGTAATGAGTTTGAAATGAGCATGATGAGAGAACATAATTACTTGCTTGGCTTTAGTGTAAAACAAATGGATAATAGAACTTTTCTTAGCCAAATAAAGTACATTAAGGATATTTCAAAAAATATGAAATGGATAGTGCTAAACCCATGAACACTCCAATGAGCTCAACAATCCAATTAGACAAATATCCCTTCTTTACCTGACTGCCAGTAGATCGGACATAATATTTAGTGTGTGCCTCTGTGTCCGTTTTTAAGCCGATCCTAAAGAGTCTCACTTAACTGTGGTCAAGAGAATCCTTAGATATCTACTAGGCACCCCGAACTTAGGAATTTGGTATCCTAGGCATAGCACTTCCTTTGAAATCTTAGGGTACTCAGATTCTGATTTTGCTGGATGTAGGATAGAAAGAAAAAGCATCTATGGTACCTGCCAATTCATAGGAAAATCTTTAGTTTCTTGGTCCAATAGGAAGCAAAACTCAGTATCCCTTTCCATGACCGAGGCAAAATATATTACAGTAGGAAGTTGCGTTGCACAAGTACTATGGTTGAAACAACAAATTCTTGATCTTGGCCTACCTGAAGGAACCATCTCAATCATGTGTGACAAGACAAGTGCAATTTGCATATCTAAGAACCCAATTCAGCACTCTCGAATGAAACACATAGACATTAGACACCATTTCATAAGAGATCATGTTGCTAAGGGAGATATAGAATTGCATCACATCGCTACAGGAGATCAATTGGCTACCATATTCACAAAACCACTAGTGTTCGACACCTTTAGCACCTTGAGGACTAGACTAGGTGTCATAGACATTAATGCATAAAAAAAATCTATCTTTTAAGGTTGTTCCTGATCATCACACACTCAATACACTAAACAACAAAAATTTTATTATCGTACTATACGATATACCTAAATCTACACAGCACAACCCATAGGAAAATTTTGCCTCTGCTGATCATACTGTATGCTCTACATCGTACTGTACGCTCTACTTGGTAGGCATTCAATCCGTCTGGTATGACATTACTGACCATCGTATTGTATGATACCTTCTTTTCATACTATATAATCCATGTCAGAAAATGGATTGGGATGAATTAACTCGGGTTGGTACGATATTATTGGTGTTCGTACTGCACGATACCTCCACTTCGTACTGTACAATCCACCTCAGCAAAATGGATAAGAATGAGTTAAAGGTGTTTGGTACGATATAAATGTAGTTCATGCTGTACGATCCACCTGTTCGTACTGTACGAAACTTTTCATCAGAGGTCATACCGACGCCCCTTCGGGACGATCAAAATCCTTCTGATCGTACTATACGATACCATTCGTACTATACAAGTTGACCACCTTTTCCCAAAATGACCCATCAGAACATTTATTAACAATCGTACTATACGAAACATGATCATATTATACGATGTTGGAAAAATTTTATAAATTTGCCTCACTTGCAGCTTACTTCACTCACACATGTTTCTTCTCACCTTTCACTTAGCCTCTACACGATGTTTAGTTCCAGCAAGAGGAGTTATTTGGCAACGGGAAGTTCATCTTCCTCTAGCCATCACAGCGCTCGATTCATGAGTGCTAAAAATGAGGAAGCTTACCATAAGTATAAAGCTTGCAAAATTACACCTTTCAAAATACTCAATAGGCTGCCCTGAATTTCGAGGTAATGAACCTATTTGCTTCCACCACCTTTCAGTTCCTCCTCACTCTGGCCTTCCCCTACAACTCTGAACTTCTTTTGGAATTTCTAGCAAATCTAACCTATACCGTCGACAACACAACTTTCCACTCCTTTGTTTGTCGTCAAAACATAGAGATGACCAGAGCCGACATCGCCCATTATATTGGGCTATCCACTGAAGGTCCTAGGGTTCGTTCCTTTCTCACAAATGAATTTGATTGGAGTGAGGTTAATCAAGTCCTTAGGAACGATGCATTCTATCAACAGCAGCCTCTCATCCAATCACTAAATCAAAATGCCAGAATTATTTAACATGCCCTTATAACCTATATAATACCCAAAGCTGGCGACCGGATCAACATGACCCTGATTTTATCTGTCGCTACCTACCTTATCATGTCCAACACCAAATTCGATGAGGACAATTTGATTATTGATTACATTCGCCATATGACTTTTGTTCGCCTCCCTACTACTCACCGGAAATAAAATCTAGCTCTTGGTTACCTTATAGGATACATCCTTCAGAATAAATACTAACTAACCTATCCTGGTGAACCCGATAATCTTCCAATCTTTTATAGGCATGCCTCTTTCTGTATTCTTTTCCATCGAGGACAAGAGCCTGAAGAACCCGTCTTTGATGAAGAAGAATGAGAAGATGCCCCTGCAACAGCTCCAGCTCGACCACAATGACATGCAGCACCCCGAGCTCCTGCGCCAGCTTATCCTCACGACGATTTGGTTGAACGCTTCGACCAACTTCAGACTTGTCTTGATGTGCACATCCAAGAGCAACATCAGCAACACAAGACCAACATGAAAGTTCATTAGGGATGTTAAGCCCTATAGAACTGGCCCAAGGCTAAACAAAAGAGAGGTGAATTAGATAACTTTAAAACCAAAGATAAAACTCAATCCAAAATCACTACGAAAAAACAAGTGCGGAAAAAAATAATGCGGAAGCAATAATAAAAAAAGAACACACCGGATTTCTAGTGGTTTGGTCAAACCTTGACCTACGTCCTCTCCTTGGAGGCACCCTCCAAGTATTGCACTACAAAAGTATCTCTCCTTTAGCCCCCACAACTGGGTGGAGGAGCCCTTACAAAATCACCTTCACCTTCCTCGGTGCGGCGGAGTTGCCAGGTCCTTTGACACCAAAGAGATCTTCTTCTTTGGTGAACTTACCTTGAGACAAGCCTTGAATCCGATGGTACTAAGGTGCGAGTTCGCCGGAGCAACCATGTGGATCCCCCACCACACTCCTTTGAGTTCCCCCCTCACAGGATCTTCTCCCTCTCAAACTCCACCCTTTCTTCTCTCCCGTTCAAGCTATCTCTTCAAGTTTCCCCACAAGAACGAAGCTACAATGGCTGCCAAAGACACTTACAAAGTGTCAAACCAAGCTTAAATAAAAGCTCTCAAAATGAGCTCATTAATGCAAGTTGCCGACATTATCGTCCAGGATGATAGGTATATCGTCCTGGCCGATCAGTACAAATTCAGCTCATCAGCCTGGGACGATTTGGGACGATCAGAAGAAAATTGGTTACATCGTCCTGGCCGATATCACGATCGTCTAGGCCGATTAGTTTAAAATTGATTTCAATCTTCCTGAATTCGAGCTGTCTGATGTAGATCGTCCAGGACATCATCCTGACCGATCAGGAGATCATCCCGGACGATGTAATCATATCAATCAACCATTAATACTTTCCAAAGATACCAGATCAATTTAGGCCTAATTGAGTTAGATCGTCCTGGACGATAATAATATATTCTTGGCTAATTTCCTAAAACAAAGAATTCATAAACTGATTATGGCGGTTGATTCTTTCTGAATTGAGATTATCGTCCAAGCCGATCCATTAATGATGACTGCCTTAATGAGGATGCCCTAATTAGGGTTTCTGATTTTGGACATATCATCCCTACCGATATTACCAAAAATAAAAATCTTATAGGGAACAACAGGAAATCTTCCAAGTTACAAAACAACAGATCCCACACCAAATACAACATACTCAAGAAAGGAAAAAGATTACAAACTGACTCAGACCTAGTAAACCCAATCTTGAGCTGATTCCAAATTGCAGTCCGATCGTGTGAACCTGAAACGTTAGTACATAAGGCATTTGTAGAGAAATAAAAATGTTTTGCTATCATCAAAATCATAAACCATTAATCTGCAACAATCTCCCCCTTTTTTATGATGGCAAATAATTCATTTTAAAAAAAATAATTTCTCCTAATCTCCCCCTCACTAGAATAAACCCTTTTTAAAAAATAGGGGAGATAAAAATATTTTTGTTATTTTTTAATTTTTTGAAAATAAGATACAAAAATTCAATAATATGTTCTCCCCCTTTGGCATTATCAAAGAGATGATGCACAAACAAAAAATAAAACGACCAAAAGACAAAAACATTCCCTGATCTAGTGAAAAACAAATATTCTTAAAATGAGAAAGTTACCTCTTGGTTTTAATAAAAAACTTAGTAGAATTGGATTGACAATGCATAGCCCATAAAAGGTTAGAAATTCATAATTTGATAATCCAAACTCAAGTTCTTTAAAAAGGCTAAAAAACTTTTTAATTCAATATCTAAATCATAAAATAAATTAGAGAAATAAATAATAATTTTTCAAAAACTCCTTCCATAAAATATATCTAATAGAAGATATTGCATAACTTTTTGAATCAAGAATCAAGATTTTCAAACTCAAGTATCGAAAGTATTAAGGGTTTTCTTAAGTTTTTAAGAAGTACAAGAAAGGCAAACATTAACTTTGTGGGCTCATTTTATGCCTCTTGACAATTGTTGGCGCACTGCGCATCTTTTGATACACTTTGTGTATTCTATATTTTCAATTTAGCGTCTTTGCGCATCTTTTATTTTTGGCATCATTGGCTAATTTTTTGAATATGCTTCTTTTCTTAATTCTTAAAAAATAAAGGAAAACCCATCTTAGTGACAAAGCAAATTGCTTGATTAAGAAAATTATGAGTTAGATTCAAAAACTTGCAAAAGATTTCTATACGATAAATAAAATGTAGGGAGATAAAAATTTTTGTTTCAAAAACTAATTTAAAAGATGAAAAAGATTTTAAATCAAAAGTAGAATAACCTCTTTTAGAAAATAGAGATTGAGAGTTAAAAATAAATGAGTTTCCTTCCTTTGACTATTTTAGAGAAGTCAAACACAACTTAACAAAGATTTAAAAAAAAACCAGGAAGTATATTTTTCATTTTTAAAAAAGTGAATGTGTGTGTTGATTTTAAAAAAACTTTCACGAAAATAAAAAGTTTCAAAGAATAAACAAAACAAAAACAAAGAATTAAAAAAAAATAAAAATAAAAACACAACACAAAAACACGAAAAGCTTTTAACCATTTTCTCTCTCCTGGTCCGATGCTTCAGAGACCATATCTGCCCATGAGATTTTTTGCCTTTCATTATTTCCCCAGTTCAAAGTTTGTTTCGCCTTGCCCTTTTCTTTCGTAGGAAGAATTCTTAAATTAGGGCACTGATTTTTCATATGTCCAGGCTTCCTGCATCGAAAGCAAATAACGTTAGAAGAAATATGGACATCCTTACCACGTTTACCTTTTTTCCACTTTTGCTTATGCTTAGGTGAGCTTTGTGATTTGCTTGACACGTCATTGCCTTCGTCACCAACTAGGCTATCTCTTTATGTATCTCCAGCTTTTAGAATAATAGTTTCACCTGCATCAAAAAGTCTTTGACCCAAACCTTGCTCGTAGGCAATGAGTGAGCCAATCAAATTATCAATAGACTAATCATTCAAATCTTTTGATTCACAAATAACAACAACTTTGGCATCAAATTTTTCAAGTAAACAACGAAGAATTTTATTGACTTTTTCAAAATTTGAAAACTCTTTTCCCAAGGCATACAATGATGTTACAATTTGAATGAACCTAGTGTACATGTCTAAGATCGTCTCATAAGGTTTCATGGAAAACAGTTCAAAATCATGCATTAACAAATTCAACTTAGATTGCTTGATTTCATTAGTGCCTTCGTATATGGTGTGTAGTTTATCCCAAACTTCCTTGCCAGTAGTGCACGTGGATACTAACATAAAATCATCAGAATTTAAAGCACATAAAAAGCAGTTCAAAGATTTTGCATTCAATTGAGCATTGATTCGTTCATCTCTATTTCATTGATTAAAAGTAATATCAGTTTTAACTCCATTAACAATACGTGACGGTGATGAATAACCAGTTAAAATCATATGCCACATGCAAAAATTAATCAATTGCAAGAAAATAGACATGCGAGTTTTCCAAAAATCAAAAGACATATTTTCAAATAAGGAGGTCTGGTGATTGAATAACCTTCCGCCATATCGTATTAGCCATGGATCAAAAATTCAAAAGCTTTTAAAAACTTATTTTATGAATACGGCTCTGATACCACTTGAAAGTTCATTAGGGATGTTAAGCTCTATAGAATTGGCCCAAGGCTAAATAAAATAGAGGTGAATTGGATAACTTTAAAACCAAAGATAAAACTCAATCCAAAATTACCACAAAAAAATAAGTGCGGAAGCAATAATAAGAAAAGAACACACCAGATTTATAGTGGTTCGGTCAAACCTTGACCTAAGTCCACTCCTTGGAGGCACCCTCCAAGTATTGCACTACAAAAGTGTCTCTCCTTTAGCCCCCGCAGCTAGGCGAAGAAGCCCTTACAAAATTACTTCCACCTTCCCCGGTGCGGCAGAGTCGCCGGGTCCTTTGATACCAAAGAGATCTTCTTCTTTGGTGAACTTATCTTGAGACAAGCCTTGAATCCGATGGTACTAAGGTGCGAGTTCGCCAGAGCAATCGTGTAGATCCCCCACCACACTCCCTTGAGTTCCCCCCTCACAGGATCTTCTCACTCTCAAACTACACCCTTTCCTCTCTCCCTTTCAAGCTCTCTCTTCAAGTTTCCCCCACAAGAACGAAGCTACAATGGCTGCCAAAGACACTTACAAAGTGTCATGCCAAGCTTAAATAGAAGCTCTCAAAATGAGCTCATTAATGCAAGTTGCCGACATTATCGTCCAGGAAGATAGGTATATCATCCTGGCCGATAGTACAAATTCAGCTCATCAGCCCGGGACGATTTGGGACGATCAGAAGAAAATTGGTTACATCGTCCTGGCCGATATCATGATCTTCCAGGATGATTAGTTTAAAACCGATTTCAATCATCCTGATCATCACCCTGAATTTGAGTTGTCCGATGTAGATCGTCCAGGACATCGTCCTGGCCGATCAGGAGATCATCCCGAACAATGTGATCATGTCAATCAACCATTAATACTTTCCAAAGATACCAAATCAATTTAGGCATAATTTAGTTAGAATGTCCTGGACGATAATAATATCGTCCTGGCCGATTTCCTAAAACAAAGAATTCCTAAACTGATTATGGCGGTTGATTCTTTCTGAATTGAGATTATCATCTTGGCCGATACAGGTATCGTCCAGGCCGACCCATTAATGACGGCTGCCTTAATGAGGATGTCCTAATTAGGGTTTCTGATTTTGGACATATCGTCCAGGACGATATAAATATCGTCCCAGTTGATATTACCAAAAATAAAAATGTTATAGGGAACAACAGAAAATCTTCCAAGTTACAAAACAACAGATCCCACACCAAATACAATAGACTCAAGAAAGAAAAAAGATTACAAACTGACTGAGACCCAGTCTACCCAATCTTGAGCTGATTCTAAATTGCAGTCCGATCGTGTGAACCTGAAACATTAGTACATAAGGCATTTGTAGAGAAATAAAAATGTTTTGCTATCATCAAAATCATAAACCATTTATCCGCAACACGACATGCAATGGTTTGGGAACATTTCACCACGAACGATTAATGATTTGATACAATCCTTCCATTTTTTTAGCCAAACCCACCTCCACCTCCAAGTGATTAGGATCCTTCCCTTTAAAGTGTATGTGGTGTAGTTTCTCTTTCTTAGTGTTGTTTGCTCCTCTTTTTGGTGTTGTCAAAAGGGGGAGAAGGTTGTTGTAGTTTATTTGTTCTTATGTTTCCCTATGGTTAAATATAATGCATTTCCTTTTATTTCATACTGCATTTTTCTTTTTAGTGCTTTTCTTGTTCTTATGTTTAAATTGAAAAAATAAAAAAAAATAAAAAAAATGCTGTTCAAATTTGCTTACAACAAACATTATTTGACATCATCAAAAAGGGGGAGATTATTGCAACCCATAACCCCACGTTTGAGATTTTGATGATGATAAATAATGTCGCCTGAATTATTTTCATTGAATATTATTTATGGTTTGCTATTGTCCGTGAGTACTAACATTTTAGAAAGATCACAAGTCACTCAGGACAACGGGAAGACTCAAGTCTGGTTAGATTAGGAGTATGAGTCTTACAATGTAATTTATTATTTAATTTATTTTTTTTATTTTCTTGATTTTGGCCATAAATTGCATGTAAGTCTGAGAACCCATGCACACACATAGGGGGAGAGAGTTTTAAAAGTAAAAAATATAGTTTTTTCTTTCTATGATAATCGTACTGTACGAAGTTATTTCGTACTGTACGATATTATGTTGTAAAATGATTTATATGAATAGATCGTACGGTATGAATACTATCATACTGTACGAATACTATCATACTGTATGATGTGTTTCAAATCCAAAACCCTAGCCATCACATTAACTTAAGCAAGTTATTCTTCGCCGTTCGTACTGTACGAATAACTTCATCATGTATAATATATTTTAAATACTTACTTAAATTAACCTGTGATTAGTGGAATAAATTAAGGCTTAATTACTGATTGATAATCTTACTGTATGAATACGTTCATACTATACGATGAATAGAGAAGAATTTTGATCATCCCGGAGATCATCCTGGATGATCCCTAGTTTTTTGTCTCATCATACTGTACGATGTCTATCATACCATACGATGAACAGAGATGACATTTGATCGTCCCGGAATTCATCCTGGACCATGCTTTGATTTTGACCATTCATACTGTACGATGTGTATTATACCATATGATGAATAGAGATGACATTTGATCGTCCCTGCTATCGTCCTGTATGAGTAGTAGTGTTGAGGATCGTACCGTATGATTCAGTATCGTATCATATGATTAGATTTTGAACTGTTCGTATAACTTAGTACCAGGACAAAGCCAATTTATATATGCCGTACTATACGATGTGAAATCGTAATGTACGATTGTAACGGCTACTTTCAAAATTTTAGAGATTTTGGAGCCCATTTTATGTGTCAAAATTGTTATGTTTTGAGAGATAGACAGAAAGAGGGGAACATGATTAGAGAGGAAATCCTTGGGAGAGAGCTCTTGAGAAGTTTTGAGTGTTTGAGAGAGGAAGAAAAAGGTGAGCTTGGTGAGGGAGAAGAGGTGTGAGGGAGATCACATGGTTGCTCCATACTTGCTGCATCTTGCTCCTCCTGTGGCCAGACAAGAACTTGTGGGAGGCTCTCTAAGGAGGAGACTCTTCTATATCCGTGGCCTCGAAGGTACTCTGCCTTCTCCAGGAGGGAGAAAAATGAGAAGGTTCTTTGTCGTCACCAGTAGGGTGAAAATAGCGCTTGACACTTCGCCACGCCGGGTTGGTGAAAGGGAGTATTGTAAGGGCTTCTCCGCCTTGCCGATGGGGGTAAAAGGAGAGCTATAGTTTGTAGTGAAATTCTTGGAGCGGAGGACTCTAAGGAGTGGATGTAGGTCATGGTTTGACCGAACCACTATAAAAATCCGGTGTGCTTTTTTCTTATCGCTATTTACTTTTACTTGCACTTAATTTTCATAATATTTTCTTGGTGAAATTTGTGGAAAAAAAGGATTCTATTGTTGCATGTTGAGTTCAATTGTTTGACTTCATAATAGTTTAAATTTTCATGTTAAAAATTTAAAAAACATCAAAAAAATTAGAACTACTTCTTAGGTTTTAATTATTGGAACAAAGTTTTTACAATTCACCCCCCCTCTCTTGTAGATCTATTTATTTCAGTTCATTCCTACGGATGATAACCTAATTAAAAGAAGTTTTATTTTGTCTTCTAAGTGCAAAGTTGTTATCATGTGGAGAATATGTATCATGTCTTTATATTCAGTACTTCAGCTATTAAAATGTTGATTTATTTTGATGTCATTTTCAAATTAAATTACTTTAATGCTAAATTATCTGATAGTGCTATGCTTAACTCTTGGTTTAATAAGTCTAAAGGCCATATCAAAAATGTTATTCCTTATCTCATTTTATGTTATTTATGGTTGAATAGAATTAATTACCTTTTTAATGGTGTTGGCATGAACCATCATAGGGTTATTAAGAATGCGAAAGATAATGTTTTGGATTGTTTTTCTGCTAATTTGCTCTATGTTAATAATTTTAAGAATTATTTCTTTGTGTCTTTTGATTTTGGTATCATGATGGAGGACGAGCTTCCTTCTAATGAACTAAGGGTTATTTATGGGCTCAAACATCTTGGTAACTCTTATAAGCTAAATGTGGATGTTGTTGTCTTCGGTTCCACCTTGGGGTGTGGTGGGGTTATTAGGGACAATCATGGGAATTTTATTATAGCCTTTTTTGTGTTCCTTGCAGAATTTTGATGTGAGCTTTGCTGTCCTCTTGACTATTCTTCATGGGATTAGATTATGCATCTCTCTTGACATCTCTAAGAATGGTATTGAAGTTGATTCTAATTTTAGTATTCAATGTTTAAATTTTGTTGATAATATTGTGTGCAACCCTAATTTTTTTTATTTGTGAGGGATATTAAGCACTTGTTACTCTTCTCGTGCTCTCTGGCGGCTTGGAGGCGATCTAGGGTTTTGCTTCCGTGTTCCTTTTCATCACTATTGGCATGGATTTTTTGGATTTTTCACTATGTTTTCTTCCTTTTTTTTTGCTTCTCTTATCTTGTACTTTTTTTTTGAGGTTTTTTTCGAGTTAACTGGCTTTAGGAGATGACGTCTCCTGCATCATCTATCTCTATATTCTTTTCATTTCTAGATGGAAAATCTTGGTCTTTTAAGAGATTTTGGCGGGTTCTTCTTCTTCTTATACTACTAAACTTCAATTTGTGCAAACTTATTTAAAAGGTTATCCAGCATTGATGTTCGATGACTCAATGGTTTCATAGCTGGCTTGCCCATACTTTGGTGGGCAAGTTTCTTCTTTATCACCCTAATTTGGTTGTTATGCATAAGTTTTTTCCTTAACCTTATGCTTTTCTCTCTTTTCACATCGTCTTGCTGGACCCGTGACATATTCTGATTCAACTTAGTAACGTTCTGGATTATAATCACATTTCTTCAAAGAGATCCTACAACATTCTTGCTTATCTAATGAGATTACTCAAATGGACACTAGATTTTGATGTTTGTGTGGAATCCCCTATTGCCCCATGTGTGGATCTCCTTCCCAAATCTATGACTTTTTTTTTAATTCTCAAAATTTTTTTGGTTTGGCTTTAATTTTTGGTATGCCACTGCAGACGGACCAAGCTACAGTATCTACCTCTAGGCCATATGTGGCTCATGTTTTAGTAGAGTTGGATTTTTTAAAGAAAAATCCTAATGATATTTGGATTGGTTAGGAATTGAATGGGTACTTCCAAAATATTGAAATTAAAAATTTACCTATTTTTTGCTCTCATTATTAGATGCATAGTCATGGATTAACTGAGTGTTATAGGTTGCATCCCCATCTCCAAAAGGAGAAGGAATCATCCAAATAATTGCATGAAAATATTATCTCTTCGGTTGATCATGATATTGTGATTCCTAATCCTGTCATGGTTGAGGTTCCTAAAATGCAGGATACTATTAAGGAATCAATTCCTGATGTGGTTGAGGGTAATGTTCCTAAAGTTCAGGATGCTAATGAGGACTTAATACAATTTTCCATAATTCATAATGAACTGCATTCCACCCTTGTTGATGATTCTAGTCATGACTAGGGAGAAAATATTAACTCTATTTCATCTTTAGCTAATGGTTTTCAAAATGTGGATGAGCAAATATTGTCTATTACTACTGATCAAAATATTATTTCATGTTCATCTATTACTCATTGTGTTCTTAACAAAAACTTGTTTGATATGGACTTTTTGATGTTAAATAATAATTGCTCTAATAATGTGCCTACTCAATTTATTATTCATGCCCAAGAGGATGGCCAAATTTGTATGGTGGAAGGTAATGTTGGTAGTGATTTGAGTAGTAAAACTAATGTGGAGGATGGTTGTATCTTTGAGGAGGGTTAGGTGAGGTAAGCAGGTATGATCAATGATAGTAAGTTTCCCTTAAATGCTCATTTTCATAGTGATGCTTTTTCTGATACAGAGGATATGGATATTATGGCTAAATGTTTTACTAAAGATGATAATGACACTAGTTACATCAAGTTTCATAGTACGAAAGGTTGGAAAAATAAGAACATCATTTTACAATTGCCTAAAATGACCCGTTCATATACTTCTCATTAATTTTATTTTTATATTTAATTCTATTATTTGTAATGTTAGGGGCATTGCGTGTCCCTCCTCTAGGTTAACAGTTAATAACTTATGCCATGTTTACAATGTTTCTATCCTTATGTTGCTTGAACCTCTTATTTCCTCTGCTAAATTGGTTGGTATAGCTAGATTTTTTGATTTTAAGTATGCTATTTTTAATGTGTACAATAAGATTTGGGTGTTACGGAAGGATCATGTTAGGATTGATGTTATTGGATATTTCACTTAAGTGCTACATTGTAATGTTAAAGTTTTAAATTTTCATTGTTATGCCTCTTTTTTTTATTTTGCTTCCTCTTGGTATATTAGGAAATTATTATGGGAGCAACTCAGCAACTTTTGTAGTATTTATAATTTACCCTAACTTGTTAGAGGTAATTTTAACACTATTTCTTATCCTTCTGAACAAATAGGTGGTTCTTCTCTTTCCTATCGATCTATGGAGGATTTTAATAACATTTTATGGACTACATTTTAATTGATATTATTTTCTCTGGTAATAAATTCACTTGGAACTGGGGTCATTTATGGCAACGGTTGGGTTGGGTGTTTTTTAATGATTTATGGCTGAACTCTTTTAATTCTATTACTTTGAGCATCTTAGCAGTACTCTCTTTGACCATTACCCCTTGTTAATTAGCCTTAAGACTAGGCAAATTAATACTTCCCCTCAATCAAATTTCAAAACATGTGGTTGCTTCATGAATTTTTTCTAGTTTTGGTTCAATAAAATTGGCAAGCTCCTTTACATTTGGATAACTATTTTTTGGCATAATGAGACTTTGGTTTAAGCTGACAAGGCTCAAGTAAAATTTAAATTGGGGGAATCATAATGTTTTAAAAAATCTTTTTTCTAATATTTTGAATGTTGAGCAGCAAGTGCACACTAATGAGACTAACTGTCATTGACTCCTTTTAATGTTAACTTCAACTTCTAAGGGATGCTAAAGAATGCCTTTTTAAATTACAAGCTCATGAGGAAGCCTTTTGGAAACAAAAAGCTGTTGCGAAAGACCTTGTTGAAGGTGATAATAATTCCAAATATTTCCATGCTTTGATTAAGAGGAAATGTGCCAAAAATTGCTTTAATAAAATTCATCGAGAGGATGGCTCTATGATTGAGGATAGCTGGGAAATTGCTAATTTTCCAGTTTAGCATTTTTAAAATGTCTCAATAAGTATTTTATTCCTGGTCATATTGACAACCCTTATATTATTCCTAACCTTATATCTCAAGAGGATAATGAGTTTCTTTCTAAACCTCCTTCCTTAGACGAAGTTAAAGAGATTGTTCATGACATGAATGATGATTCTGTGGTTGGGCCGGATGGTTTCACCACTAGGTTTTTTCAGAAATTCTAGCATATTATTATTAATGATTTTTATTCTACTGTTATGGATTTTTTTTTATGGTGATTCTATTCCTAATATTTTTACTTCTACTTTTATCGTGCTTATTCCCAAAAACAACTTTGTTAGTAATTGGAATGACTTTAGACCTATTAGTATATGCACCTTTTTTAATAAATTGCTTTCAAAATTCTTATGAGTTGTTTAACTTCTATTCTGCCTAGAATTATCTCTCATTTTCAAATGGGGTTGGGCCGGACCTGGATGTTAGGGTCATAGGTGTTAACTTGATTTTGAAACCTATGTTAGAATCAATTGAAATGGTTAGTGGTCTCTCTATGAATAAAAGTATGTGTTATTTATAACCTCTAAGAAAGCGCCTAAAGATCGCATTTTGGCTATTAAAGATTTAACTAACTTTGTGCATGGTCATTTACCTATTATGTACCTTGGGGTACCTTTTTTTAAAGGTGGAAAGAAAACTTTTCTTTTTGATGATTTAATTACTTCTATGCAGAATAAGCTTTTATCTTGGGATTCTAATTTTCTAAGTTTTGGGGGTAGATTAATTATTATCAAAAGTGTCATTTGTTCCCTACATGTTTATATTTTTCAAACTATTCATCCTACTCAAGCATTTTGCAATAGAATTGATAAACTTATCAATAAATTTTTCTAGAAAGGGGGTAGTAACAATTTGAAAATTATCTTATCCGCTTGGACAATTATTATAGTGTATTGGCTGAAGGGGCCTTGGGTTATAAGATTATGAATAATTTGGCCTATGCTTTTTCTTTCAAACTATGGTACAACTTTTGTGTTGAAGTGGCCTTTGGGCTAATTTTATGTTTGCTAAGTATTATGTGGGTAAACACCCAAGTACTTGTTTTTTTAACCAAGGTGATTCTAAACTGTGGCAGAGACTTTGCAAAGTTAATTGGGCTGTTGAGCCCTTCATTTCTTAGGGGCTTGGTGATGGTAACATTTTCTTTTGGGAATACTGTTGGTTGGGTGACCATTCTATTGACTCTGTTATTAACTTCTCTTCCACTGCGGCTATTAAGGTGAATTACTTCATTATTGATAATTGTTAGGACTATGGGAAACTTGCTAATGCTATTCCTGACTTTATTATTCAACAAATTCTGAACCTTCCCCTGAATATTGACTCTCAAGATTTAATTTTATGTGATTTTTCTAAGGATGGTGGTTTTAGATTAAAGGATGCCTTGCATGCCTTTAAATCTAATAAGGAAGTTACTAATATTTTTTCTATGATTTGACATAAAAGTAGTCCTTCCATTTTGATTGTGTTTGTCTGGAGAATTTTACATAAGTTCATTCCTACGAATGATAACTTAATTAAAAGAGGTTTTATTTTTCCATCCAAGTGCCAATGTTGTTTTTATGTGGAGAATATGCATCATGTTTTTACCTGGTTTTTAGCTATAAAATAGGGTTTATTTTGATGGCATGTTTCAATTGAATTGTTTTAATGTTAAATTGCCTATTAAAGCTTTGCTTAATTCTTGGTTTATTAAGACTAAAGGAATATCATAAATGTTATTCTTTCTCTCATTTTGTGGTATTTATGGTTGGATAGGAATAATTCCCTTTTTAATGGTATTCGTGTAAACCATCATAGGATTATTCAGATTATAAAAGATAAGGTTTTGGCTCTTTATTCTGTTAAGATGCTCTCTGTCAAGAATTTTAAAAATTATCCTTTTATTGTTTCTGGTTTATGTTTTAATTAGGAGGTTAGTATTATTTCCAATGAACCTAGGCTTACTTATTGGATCAAACCCCCCAATAACTCCTGTAAGCTGATTGTGGATAATGTTATCATTGGATCCTCCTTGGGATGTGGTGGGATTATTAGAGAGAGTAATGGTGGTCTTATTATGGCTTTTACTGGTCCTTTGTGGAATGGTGATGTGAACTATCCTGTCATCTCAGCTATTCTATATGGCTTACATTTATGTGTTTTTCTTGACTTAACTAATTTTGGCATTGAAGTAAATTCCAACTAAAGTTTTCAATTTTTAAATTTTGTTGTTGATACGCTGTATAATCTTGAGCTATTTTATCTGGTGACGGATATTAATAATCTATTGA
The DNA here is from genome assembly GCA_016618105.1 of Dendrobium huoshanense. Lineage (NCBI taxonomy): Eukaryota > Viridiplantae > Streptophyta > Magnoliopsida > Asparagales > Orchidaceae > Dendrobium > Dendrobium huoshanense. The sequence continues at coordinate 42,637,115 of CM028352.1, read as the reverse complement.
TTTTTATGAACTATTCTTTCTATCATGTTTACAAGGAAAGAAATGATTGTGCTACTTCACTTGCCAATTGGTGTTATGGTTTGGATTGTTTTTTTGATTTGGCTGACATTAATCTCCCTGCTCCGCTGAAAGGGCTCTTAAGATTAGATGAAGTTGGTTTACCCTATGTTAGAATTTAATGTTTTATGTTGGATGGAGCCTGTGGTTTTGTTTTACTTGGTTATGGGGGCTGTTCTTTCATTTGTTTGTTGGTTATTTTACTTATGGTATTATTTTTGCTACTGATATTTCTCTTTTTGGATTGTTGCCTTAACTCTTGGTCTTGTATATCCCAAAATGCTCGATTTGTATAGTGTTTTGGTGAATGATTGTGGGGGTGCTAGTGGGGCCTTATCCTGTTGCCTTCCTTATTTTACTGTGATGCGGTTTATTGGCTCTCAGTGCTGTAGTATTGATCACTGCCTATTATAAGGCACTGTGTCTCTCTTATTGTTTTGCTTCATTGCTTGGTTGTGGCTCTTTTGGAACATGTTCTAGTATTTCTTCTTGCTACCTGTATCACTGGTGGGGCTTTTGCTGGAGGTTTTTTCTTGGATCATTTCTGCTTCTATTTTCTCATTTTTTAATTGGTTGGGTTTCTATAGTTTTTCCAATTGGGATTGCCCTTTCCTGGATCTGGGCCTGATGTCTTTCTATGTGGTGAAGGTGAGTATTACTCTTGGTTGGCATTTGAGTTGGTGCTTTCCTTGTAGTTCTATTTATCAATTCATAAACTGGTTTAGTAAGTTATCCTGGCTGGATTAGGTTGTTAGGTGGGTTTTGGCTTTCATTGCTTATGGCTGGGAGGTTCTTTTGCTCTTATGTGCTGGGAGCATTGTTGCTCTATCTTGATTTTATCCTCGTATGTTAATTCTGAAGAGTGGTTTTTATGGTTTGGGTCACCTGGGCTGTTGCAGCTCTTTTCCTACCTATTAGTTGGTGATTGTGCAACTTCTTCAACTTCCTGGTGAGGTTACTATTAACTGTTTAATGTGGTTAGTTGGACTCTCATTATTTTGTCTTTTTATTTTGTTACTGTTTGTGTGGTTATTTGCTTGGAATATCATCAGATCATTTTTGGGCTATATTTGTGCTATGTCTATTTTGCCTATCATCCTTTTTTGTAGGAATTATCTTGTGCAGATGATTGTAGGGGTGATACTTGGGGCAGTAACGTGGAGCTTCCTATTATTTTTTGTTTTGCTTCTTCTTTTTGGTTGCTCTTTCTTGAGCACCGAGAATGTACCTAGGTGTTATTGTACTTTTAAGAAGTAAGAAACTCGATCTCTTAGTTTTTTGCTTTCTTTTTATTGCTCTTTTGAGCATTAGTAAGCTTGAGGTCCCTTTAAGGTCTGTGTAATCCTTTTTCTTAATCAACGCGTAGGTCCCTTTGTGGGTTTCCCTTAAAAATATTAAGCAATTGTTACTCTTTATGAACTACTCTTTCTCTCATGTGTATAGGGAAGGGAATGCTTTTGCCTAGAGGCTTGCAAATTTGGGGGTTGATCTGAGTTATTTTACTAAATTTTCTGCTCATAACCTTCCTGCTCCATTAAAAGGGCTTTTAAGACTAGATAAAGTTTGTCTCCCCTATGTTACAATTAAATGTGTATTGTTGGCTAGAGCTTGTGGTTGTTGACTTTTCTATTTTTGGGGTTTCCTCACTTTGGTTGGTTTTGGTTTTCATAGATCTGTTCGTGCTGGCTTTGGTTTGGTTTTTTTCTTTGGCTCCGTATAACTCAACTAACTATTTTATGGTAATGGGCTTAATCTATGATTGCCCCTTTTCATATGCTTATGGATTTCCTATTTGTTGCTCTCCTATCTATATGAGATGATGTGAGACCTGGCATTGGCTGTGTTTTATGGCTGTGGGTAACAATAGGTGCAATATTGGGGTCTGGGGCAATACTCTCTATTTCTTTTTTGGTGTTGGTTTTGGTTTGTCCTGTCATTGGGCTGTTGGGGGTCAGGAGCTTTCTAATTTTTATTATTAGGGCTTTTTCTCATTATCTATCTTTTCTGTAATTGGTTAATGATTTAGGTATTTGGCTCAGTTGGGAGGTTTGCTAGTTGTATATGGTGTTGTCGATTTATCTTTTCTTCAGGGTATTTTCTCCTTTCAGGAGCTGTTATGCCTGTGTTTTGGTTGTTCTGTGCTTGTTTCATATGTACCTTGTTTACTTTAGATCTATGTTTGACATTCCAGTTGTGGCTGAATGTTTAGGGAGGTAGGATTGAGTGGCATTTGGTATACCTAAGTGATGGTTGCATTATTTGTAACTTCCTGAGCTCTAATAGCTTGTCTCTTTGCTTGGGTTTTCCTTATTGGATCGGTTCTTGTGAGTCTCATACTGTATTTTTCCTATGGTCTTGTTCATATCATGACTTGGCTGGTACCATTTTTCGGTGCAATTTTGAGCACTCCTGATATTTTTTGCTTCTTGGTTTAGATGAATTAGAATTTTGTATTTTTCTATTGTTGTCTTAATCATTTATGTAATATGGTCTTTGATGTGTTTTCTTTGGTTTACACTCTCCTCTATTTCAATACTTTTCATTATTATTTCATATAACATAACCCTAGTCTAGTTAGCAGATTGATCATCATCTCCACTAGTAATATTTCCTTTTGTGTTTTTTTTTTTTTGTGGATTTTGTTAATTTCTTTCCTTAGTGTCCCTATATGCCTTTTTTTACAGGTTTATGGAGATTAGTGCTCGTTTTGTGCGGGGTCTTTTTTTGTTGGGAAAGACTGAGTTGAATGTTCATTGTTTTTCCTTATAGTTTTTGGTGATTAGAATGTTATTAGGTTCTTTTGTGCTCATGCTTAGTGGGGATCGTCAGCTCTTACATTTTTTTTGCTCTTTCTTTTTGTAGCTCTTTTGTGCGTAGCAGACTAGAAATCCCCTTAAGGATGTGTAAACTTTTTTTATATTAACACGTAGGTCCTTTCTGTGGGTTTTAACCAAAAAAATAGCCTTAGGAGTTGTGTGGCACAAGTTATTTGGTTAAAACAACAACTTATGGATTTAGATTTTTCAATTGATAATATTCCAATTTTCTATGATAATACAAGTGTCATTTGCATTTTAAAGAATCCAATTCAACACTTAAGGACATGGAATATAGATATAATGCATCATTTTATAAGGGACCATGCCACTAAAGGAGAAATTAGGCTACATCATGTAGCTATTGAAATTCAACTTGCAGATATTTTCACAAAACAACTGGTTTTTGAAACATTCAGCACCTTAAAATTCAAATTGGGTGTTATTGATATTCATGCTTGAAAATTGTAATTTTATAAAATGCAATTATGGTGCATTTCTTTTATGTTTATGATTGTGTTTTGTTCTTTATTTTTGGTTTGTTCTGTTTGTACTTCTCTATTTTATCTTTGATTTTTTCCTTTAATTATTTTTATTTTTGTGTTTCATGGATCTTGTTTGATTTATTTTAGAAAAATATCTTGATCATCATGTATAAATCTAAAATTTCATTTCCATTCATACTGTATAAACTACTTTCGTATTGTCTGAATTTTCAGATTTTACATGATTTCTTTTTTTTAATTGGACAAATTTTTTTTTGGTAATTTTTATGGTAATCATACAGTACGAACACTTCATCATCTATACGAAGTGTTAATTATTTATTTATACGAACATGGCATGTATTTTGAAAAATAAATTAATTTAGGGCTTAGAATGGTTACTATTCAAACATCATTCCAGATGAACACATGATCATATGTACGATCCTATTGTCAATATGCATATGGACGAATTCAATTGGCAGGAATGATCATTAATGATAAAATCATTATGTATGAACATCTGTTTATCTATACAATCAGGTTTGGTAAAAGGTTGTACGAAATGACTCATCAGGAAGATAACTCTAAGAAAAGATGTTTTGCTACAATAACTGTTCTTGATCATTTTATTTGTATGTACGAACCCAAGTTCATATTGTACGAAGTTCAAAATCATACGCAATGTTCGTAATTTTAGTTGATAAAGAGGCATAAATGATCCCACACTATATTTAGTTCTTTCCTCTATATCTATAATTCTTAGAAAAATTCATGCATTAACTAATAATTTCAACTATAGAATTTGAAACTATTTGATTTTTATGTAATTATTTTTGAAAAAATTATTCTATTTGATATTTCTACTTTATAGAATGAATATTGAACCTGATCAATTATTATTATCTTATTTTATTTATTATTTAATTTAAAAAAGAGTTTGAAAAAGTTTTTTTGCATTAGGAATTTAATGTTGTTCATGCAAATTTTAAAATTATTTTCCATATCAACTTTTAGATTCGTCCATAACATTTTACTTATATGGGGATTTCTATATTTTTTGTTTTGTTTTATTTTCTCCTATTCTTGCTGATGTCAAAAGGGTGATGTAGTGTGTAGTTTGTGGTTGTTTGAAGTCTTCTATATCTCTATGTTCGTGTTTTGGTGCTTGTGTTTTTTTTCTGATGTTTGTGTTTTCGTGTTTGGGTTCTCATGTTTTTGTTCTCGTGTTTATGTTTTTGGTGTGTCTGTGTTTTTTGTGTGTTTATCTTGTGTATTTCTTATGAGCGAGTTTTCTGTTGTGTTTGTTTTTTTAAAAATCAAATAAATATGGAGGATGAAATTCTTTCCCTAATGATTTTTATTTTTATTCATTGAGTGGGAGCTTAGGAGAGAAGAACTTTTATTTGTAATTCAAACAATAATTATTTTTGTCATCATAAAAAATGGGAAGATTGTTACAACTCAGTAATCAAGATTAAGATTGTGATTTTTTTATGATAGCAAAATATTATTGTCCTAATGATTTTATTATTTCTTATAGCATATATTGGATATTTCTGTTTGTTTTTGTGTGTGTACTATCATTTCAAGAAAATCATATAATACTCTAGATTGATGAAGACTTCAAGATAGGGTATAATAGGATTTCATGTGATAGAGTCTGTATATCTTTATTTTTATTTTTTGAGGTTGAGTAAATATGCTTGTAATTGGATAACCATGCACACACATATAGGGGTTGGGTGATAATTTTTTAAAGTATGATCATAATGTATTATATATATTTATATTGTACAATTTTACATATTTTTCCTCTAGAATGTAATTAATATAATCATGGCTTTAATTTTTTAGGTTTTTGTACTCTACGATGTGAATTCTTACATATGACTAACATGGTACAAAATTAGGTTCATATAAGATCGTACCAAATGAATTAATTTTTTTTGAATTGTTCGTACAATATGATCTGAATTCGTATAGATGAGTAACAGATTATGAAATTAGGCTCATACCAGATCATACTAAACAAACACATTCACTTTTGAATTATTCATAGAGTACAATGTAAAGTCGCACAAGAAACTAATCGAGTATGAAATTAGGTTTGTACTAGATCGTACTTAACGAACCCATTCAATTTTGAATTATTTGTACAGACGACTGATAGAGTATAAAATTTGTTTCATACCAAATCATACCAAATGAACACATTCATTTTTTAAATGTTCGTGCAATACGATCTTAATTTGTAGAGATGACTAATAGTATATGAAACTAAGTTCATACCTAATGAAGCCTTGAACTGTTGAACTATTTGTACCGAAAAATCCATGATCATACATTATGAATGTAGGACGATTCTCTCATAAAATTCCAAATTTTGTATGATTTTCACATGTTTTCTATATAAAAAGTCCTAAAAACTATCTAATTATCATTTGGCTGCAAATTTCTCTTGAGTGTGACCATCATGAGTGTGTTTGAGAAAAATTTTGAGAGTGAAGAGTGAGAGATCTAATAAAGAGGAATTGCGAGGGATTTACAAAGTTGCCCAAAGTGAAGATAACTTTGTCTTCTTTATGTTTCTGTCCATCTTCTTTGGAGGCTCTTGGGAGAAGATCTTCAACATTCAATCTAGGTACTCTGCCTTCACCAGGATGGTGAAAAATAATGTGATAGTACACTACCATCACTTGGAGAGTGTAAAAGGAAATAGTTCTCTGCCGCATCGGGTTAGTGGAAGAGAGTTTGTAAGGGTTTCTCCACCTTGCTGTGGGGGAAAAAGGAGAGTCACTATTGTTTAGTGCAATACCTGGAGAAGGAGCCTCTAGGGAGTGGATATAGGTCTAGTTAGACCATACCACTATACAATTTGGTGTTCTTCTTTTGCCTTTAATTTTTCTATGCATTTTTATTTTTCTGAAGTTAAAATTTTGTGGTTGGAAAATCATCTGTGATAATCATTTCTATAAACAATTGCATGTTTCAGGATTCTTGATTTAACTTTCAAAAATATAAAAAGGTTTTCAAAAATCCAAGAATTTTTATTTTTAATAACCAATTCACCCCCTCCCCCTTCTTGGTTAGCCTTGGGACAAATCTATAAAGTCTAACAACTTATACGAACTTTCAACATGCTTTACTATTTTGCTAGTTTGTAAGTAGTCACTTTGAAATTACTTTGGAATGGTATGCAAATCTGTCAAACAGTTTAGTGAGAACCTTCAATAAGCTAGAGGGTATATTCATAAAAAGATTCTCTAGAGCTCAATAGTGTATAAACGTGGGTGATCTAGTCGTTGAAAAGCAGAACTTAGGAGAGTCTTTGGTTGAGTATATCTTAAGATGGTGAAATCTCTCGATGAAGCATGAACCCCAACAGCAAGAGCAACATACAGAGGAAATCATTTTGAAGAATATCTATGGGCCTATTAGTTTTCTTCTAAAAGGGTTCACGATCAAAATGTTTAAAATACTTCTTAATAAGGCGAATAACCTACAAGAAGAGGCTCCTCGAAAATCATTCTTGAAGGAGCTGTCTAATGAGAAGAAAGTCAATAAACCTCTGAAGTCTTTCTAAAAGCATGCTGCTACTATCTCCATAGTAGATAAGGGGAAGCAATCTACCACCAATCAACTTAGTGGTCCTTCAACACAGTTAATTTAAAAGTGGCCATTCCAGGCAACCCCTCAGCCTTATAGGGAACCTTATTTGATCCCTTTTAAAGAGAGATTGATAAAATTATATCCATTTTAAAAAAGTTAAGAATAAAGATCTTTAGGAGTCTTTCAAAGAAGCTTGACTTTAAATTATTGGAGGCTAACGACCAGAAGAGAAAAATTAGAGGGACGACCCTAATTTTTGTCTATACCACTACATGTTGGGTCACACAATCAAGGATTGTGTTGTCTTTAATGATTAGCTTGAGAGAAAATTCGAACCGGGCAACATTGTAATCCCTAAAGAATATTTAGTAGTATGGATAAGGGGTCAATCAAAATTATTTCAAGTAAGAATTCTGACATCTCTTTGTCAATTGAAGATGGTTGGGATATTACTTTATCCTAGGAATTTAAAAAGTCAATTGATGAATCTTTTCATCTTTCTCAATAGCTGTCGATAAGAGTTGAGGCCTGATCTTGGAGCTTGGCCTAGAGATTTCACAGGAGAACGTTGAAATGGTTTCCTCTCCAATAGTTATAGGAACTACTATAATTAATAAAAAATGCTATTTTTGTAGAGAGAAAACATATTGATGAAAGATGTATCTAAGTAGAGGATAGTGGCATAAAAACCTTATCCCTGCTTATGTTATCTAACTTTTCTTTGCCCCATCAAAGGCAAAGGGTCAAACATAAATAAAGAAAGATCCTTCTGAGTCTATTTGATGATTAACATTGAAAATGAAATTTAAAATGACTCTTCCATGGAAGAAAATAAAAAACAAGCTGAGATCATTAAAGATCTTCAAAAATTTGACTCTCAAAATTTGATCTCCAAAGGGGAGACGAATCAGAGATCTTATTAGATAGCAACACCCAAAATTAACTTTCAAAGGAGTCTCATCATAATTACTTATTTTGATTCGAGCCCCCTCTCAAAAAATGATGTTGTATTTTCTAAGGAGATCATATACCCCACCATAATTTTTCCTCCCGAGGAGACCATGGAGGTGAAACTTTTCGGTGGAGTACCCCCTAAACTTCCCCCTCAGTAAAAAGGAAAACAGGTTACTTCCATTGATCCAATTCAAATCCCTTCTCAACAATCAAATCATCCTTCCAATCAACCTCATGGCCTAGTACACCTGCCTTTTTAAGCACCTGGGTTGACTTGGGTCAAGCTTTAGGCTAGCCCAATATGGTTAAAATCATTTTAAATTAAGCTAATTCTCACCACAGACTAAAATAAGCATAATTGCCACTTATATTGGATAGCCCCTAACCTAATGCATCTCCCCTATAAAACCTATGACCTAGCTTGACCTGGGTTGCACCCAAATTAACCAAAATCATATAGTTTTGGGTTAACCCAAGCCATATTAGAAAATTGGGCTTCACCTTCTCCAGTTGAACTCACCATTGGGCTCACCCAACAATTATACAGCTTTTAATCTCAACTTGACTTGAGTAGTGGTCAGCTACAGTTAGAGAGAATGGGAAAGAGCTTCGCGCCTAGCTAAAACCTTCCCTAGGGCCTAAAGTAGCCTCCTTTGAGCTTAGAAGGCTTCCCCAAGCTATCCCACTCTAGTTGGTGAACATCCAATGGCTCGCCTAAGCCATCACAACTGTCCATATCAATTGACAAAGATTGAGTAAAGCACTTTAATCTACACCTATATTTCCCTCCAATATTTCAAAAACATCCCTCAGAGCTCTTAGATCATTCTTACTACTTCCCCCACTCTTTAACCATCTACAACTATCATTTCGAGCAAACTCTGGCAAAATCCCTCCGCCCTCTACTCAAATTCATACCTCTAATGCACCTCCGTGCACCTCCAATTGAGACATATAAGCAATATGTGTTTTTCATCATCCCATAAAGATACCTAATAAAACATTCTACGAGCTGGAACTCTCTAAGGTATAAACACAATCTCGAGCTCCTAGAAGGTAGTGGCGGCCAAGTGTGAATTAAAACATCAAACTACCAAGATCTGATTGTGGTATTGACGATTTGCATTATCCATATCCTTGTTTTGATTGAAAAATATTTAAATTTTAAAAAGTATTAATTTTCTTTGGGAAATATTTAATTTTGAATTTTAAAATTGAACACGTCATTATGAACAAAATATCACCTCGGGAGGCGAACATACTGTTCCCTAATGGGTTCAAATTTCAGAATTTTAAATTTATCCGAATTATCATAGTCAAACTCAAGGGGGAACAACATATGATCTCGAAAGATCAAAATGATGTTCAATCATTTGTTTAACTATAATAATCCGGATAAGAGATCGTTAATTTCATAATCAAAATAATGATAATAAAATAATATATCTTCCTAAAGTAAGATGATATTATCTATTACCGATTATTTGAATATGATGATAACGATCGCCATTTTTTTTGAATTCCCAAAGATAATTAATTAGAGGTTTTGAAAACTTGATTTTAAAAATCAGGTCTGGATTTCTAAATCTCCTACGAGCACAAGCCCTCGTAGTTAATTACGTCGTAGGAAACTGGAATTTCCTGCGAATACACTCGATTAAAATGGCGGTACAAATTTTATTTAAGAATTCAAAGCTGGATGTCAAAGGAGGTAAGGGTTTGAATTTTCAATAAGGATTGGTTCAAGGTTGAACACTTATTTTTGGAGTCAAAGGAAGAAGGGTAGGAGGCATCTGGGATTCTAAAATAATTCAGAAGTGCCCTAATCTATCCTAAGTGTTGGAATTGAATTTGATTGAAAGAGATTTTAATTTGAGTGATCAATTTTATTAGAAAATTGGGATTCAATTCCAAGAGGTTGAGGTCCTATGGCCCGAGCCTGCCTCTGAACCTAAGTCTAAATTAGGTACTGAAAAGTGACCCGAACCTAGCTAGTGCAATGCAAATCTGGACTTACCCCAGCCTGGATTGGGGAGGCAGCTAAGTCACCTAAGGCTTTAAAATCATGAGTATGGTCTTTTAATATTGAGTGGTAGGGACGTTATTTAAAAAAAGTTTTTGAGAATAGGGCCGACATCTATAGCAGATCCTAATTGGCCCTTTGACTTATGTTGGATGTGATGCTTAAGCAAATGCAATTAAAGATTTAAAGATTTTTAAATTTCTTGCTAATGCAATGCATGCTAATTGACTCGATTAAATGCTTAAATTTGAATGAAGATTTTTGAAATGAGAACTCCCGGTGGTCCCAGGCTTATTTCTTAAAACGTTAGAGTTTCTATGTGAGCTTAAATGTTTTAATTTGATTTAAGTAGAAAAATTTTAATGAGTCCTTAAGAGCCTACGATTGGGTTCCAGGCTAAATCAAAATTGACATGCAAGAATCACCAAAAAACTACAAAAAATAGGCAATCCTATATCGCAATCAACATCAAACATTAATCAAATCAATTAAATTAATATTCAAACTGAAAGTCCATAGGCAAGTGCCTTTAATATTACATCCCAGAATTATAGAAAAGTAAAGTGGTTGGGCACCACTGACAACAACCCGGATTTCTAATCCTAAGACTCAAGTGACTTTGAGATTTGGGATTTTTCTCATTATCCACTTCTTTATCTTCTCACGAGCATCTCGATTCGTCGGTTCCGGATATCCAAATGAAAAGAAACTCCCCCTTGAACGGGGTGTTATCTTTCCTATTTAGATATTTGAAGAGTATCCAAACTTGATCTTCCAAATGGATGAAGACTCTCCCCTTTAGAGATGTCTTCTCCTATTTGGAATTCAAGTTGGATCTAAACATCCCAACTCAAATCACTTTAAATACAACTCAAATTATATCAAATTACATTAATCAAAGTTAAAAAATCTAGACTCGACCTTGCAGGGTTATCCTAATAATCAGTAGTTAATTGATATCCCAAGTAGTCAATATTCAATCTCAAGTAATTATAACCAATCTCAAACAGTTAATATTTGAAATTTAAAAGGCTTAATTACTCACAACACAGAGTACAGAAAAGTAAGTAAACAAACACACCAATTATAAGCTAGCAACCAGCATGCAGTGAAAGCACGAAAACCTGGCACACAGCAAAAAAGTAAACATCGGCCTAGCCTATAACTAGAGGTTGTTGTCCTAGCAAACCATCTAAAGTGTGTGAGGTAGGTCGTGTGGTTTGGATATGTTCTATGGAGGGCAATTTGTTAAAGTTGTTTGAAGTTCTGGTTGGTTGAAAGGCTTAAGGGAATATTTAAATTTGAGTTTAAGTATTAATGATTTGAAATTTATATTAAGGTTGATTAATGATTTCTGGAGTTTTAAGATAATTTTCAAATTTTAGGAATTTTCTAGATTATTTTAATCATTTAATTAAGGGGTCAAAAGTTCACTTTTTTTATTAAGAATGTTTTTTGAGAAATTAATATTTTATTAAAATACTAGACCTTAATACAATCAGTTAGACTATAAGTACGCTGAAATTGGATTTTTCTAGATTTTATTACGAAGGTTTGAAGTTTTGAACTGATTTTGACTAAGATTGACCAAAAAGTTGACTTTTTGATTTTAACTGATTTTTAAAGGTTTGAAATTTTAGATAAATACTAGAGTTAATTTTGAGTTGAATGTCTTTGAGTTTTGTCAATTTGGAGTTTTTTATAATTAATTATGTTTTTTCAAAGTTTGAGTATTTATTGAATTTTTGAAATTATTTAATTAGAAGGGTTTTCTTGATTTTGCTCCAAATGAATTTCCAACTCCTTGAAATCAACTCCAAAGGTTAGGAATGACCTAAGGAGTGATTCTCAAGTGTTTGGGAATTTTTTTGAAATTTTTATATATTTTTAATTAATTAAAATAATTAACTATTTAATTTCACTTGAAATTAAATTAAGTCCATATTTGCTATCAACTCAAATTGGTTTTATTTTCAATGATTAAGGGTTTAATTTTGGTCAGTTTGAGAGGTTTTTTGTATTTTTTTGGATTTAAAATTGATTTATTGTGATTTTTGGAAGTTTTAAAGCTTAATTATGGGGTTAATTTTGACTTGTTTAATTTTTTAACTTAATGAAGTCTACATTTGATGAGATTTGAACCTAAGGTTTATATTGTCACTAAGTTTAATGTTCTCATTTTTCACCCCTATTGGGTGTGTGTAGAATTTCCTAGGATTTTTCTAAGTTAACTAGACCTTGTCCTTAATTATTTCCCCTAGGTGTTCCTACTATTCAAATTGGCTTGAAATTTGGTGTGTCTAACCCTGGCATACATGCATCTACACCAAAGAAATTTCACAGCAAAAGACTGAGAACTTAAAGAGTTATGAATTTTCAAAATTTAGGGTCCAAAATGGACCCTTTACCTTAAAAATTCATATCATATAAATTCATTGGGTATTTGACCCTAGAAAAATCAGTGAACATGCCTAAGATACCCAATAATCTTTCACCAAAATTTGGACTCCAGTTGACCACTAGATTGTGAGAAAATTAACAAAAAATGGAATTCAAACAACTATAATTATCTCATAATACAGAGGCCAAATCAACTTGATTTTAATTTTAAAAAATACTACATTAAATTCCCTTTTCAACGAGCCTAAGAACGTCCAATTTGGTGAAAAATTAGATTTTCTATGAATTTTGGAAGATCTAGGCCTTTTTTTTACCATTTTTGGTCAAACTGACCAGAATGGCGGCGGCCAATGGGAACGTGCCACATGGCGGGCTGCAGCCCGCCACTTAACCATGTCAGCTAATCCATCAGTGGGATGTGGCCATTTTTGGGCCGTCCGATCACACTGAAGGCACGATCGGACGGCTCTAGTTAAACTAGAGCTAGAGAACTTCAAATGCCCATAACTTTCAAAATACTCAACGAAATTGCATAAAATTTGAACTGTAGCTATAAAGAAATATTATCTAACAATTCCTTGAGTTTGGAGGCTCCATTCATTGTAGATTTGCTACAGTTTTAATTTGAAATTTAAACTAAAAACTCAAATAACATACAATCCAACCGTCGAATTTTTTTGTTCTTATTCTCGTTGGAAAGCTGCAGTGATCCTCTACAACTCTTAAGAAGACACTTAGAGCTAGATCTCATTGGATCAAAAGTTATATTTGAAACTCCTCTTTCTCTCTCTAGGTTCTCTCTTTTCACCAATGAGGCTTTGGAGGCTTGGATTCGGTGGGGGAAGGCTTGAAAGTGCTAGATGAATATCTGGAGAAGATTTTTGGAGAGCTATGAGGGCTGGAATAGCTCTGGATCAGAGGGATTGAGTCAAAGATGGCTTAAGATTAAAATTTGTTTAATTAAGATATTTTTCCCTAATCAAGCCATTTTGATGCATTTGGATGGCTAAGATTAAATGGCTGAGCTCCTAGATGGTTTCCAAGTGCCCATGGAGTTGATGGAAGCAGGGAATCAAAGGAGAAAAAGATAATGAGGTGGAAAGGCTCTTTGTCCTTTGGCACACATGGGGAGGAAAGATCAAGGCCATTTGATCCTAATCAAAGGGTAAAAAATAGCCTAGGAATGTTTTAGATGGAGTCTTAACAGCTGGGGTTAACTAGGATTTGAATTTAATAAGTGTGATTAAAGGTTTTAGCCATTTGGAAGCTCCTTTGACCACCCATTGACTGTTTTGACTAGTCAATGGGTTAATGTATGCTGAGGTGGCAGCTAGGGTGGCTTAAGGAGCTGATTGAGTGAGTTGGAAGGGATCTAATATTTTAAGATTAAAATTTGAGAGAGCTAAAGAGGGTTTTGACAGAGTATATTAAGTTGACTTGGTCAATGTCACTTGGATTTGATTGGCCAGGATTTAAGGCATGATTAGGCCATGTTTTGGAGTTGATTTGAAGCTTGAAAGGGATTAAATGGTTTGAATAGGTTAAAATAACATATTTATGTTGCAAATCTATTTTCATGGCTTATGTTTTGATGATTGACAAACACTATTTCTCTTGGACTGCTTGTTGCTTCTAACGTTTCAGGAATCGAAGATCGGACGAACAAGACAGGATTGCTTAGGTTTAGGATTGAGTCAGTCTGTACTTTTGTTTTTCATTTATTGAGTCTACTTATAATGGTCAAAGAGACTGATGCTAAGTAACCCTTCACACACACACTTGAGAGAATTAGAATTTCTATTTTTACTCATATCGGCCAGGACGATATTTTCTATCGGCCTGGACGATCCGGCTTAAAATAGAAAGTCTAAATAAAGATTCTTAATTAAGGCAGCCGTCATTAACATATCGGCCTGGACGATATTCTCAAAATAGAAAGAAGTTGCCACCATAGACAATTAAGGTATACTGTATTTTTAAATTATCGTCCAGGACGATCCATTATCGGCCTGGACGATATTCTCAAAATATGTCTTAATTGATCAGGAAATTAAGGGAGTAATTAAGGATGATTGATATGATCATGTCGTCTTGGACGATCGCAGGATCGGCTAGGACGATCCAGTCAAAAACCTTAAGTTACTTCAGGATGATAAATATCGGCCAGCTCATATCCAGGGCTATTCTTAGGATAATTTTCCTCTGATTTGAACTAATCGGCCAGGACGATCATGAGATCAGCCTGGACGATCAAGCCAATTTTCAATCGTCCTATTTTACATCCAGGGCTATGCTCTGACCGATCTTCTTTGATTTGTACTGATCGGCCAGGCTGATGTCCATAACGGCCTGGACGATAAAGTCGGCAACTTGCAATTAATGAGCTCCTTTGAAGCTCTTTTATTTAAGAGCTCTTGTTCAACATTTTTCAAGACCTTTGGCTGCTGCCTTGACCTGAGAATACCTTGAGGAGAGAAAGAAAGAGAGGGAGAGAGAGAGGATCTTGTGAGGGGGAACTTATGAGGGGATTCACAAGGGTTACTTCAAGGATCGCTCTGCTTGTTCTTCGTCTAGAGTTTCTCGTCCGTGGAAGGGTCGGTAGAGGTAAGGAGTTAGCTTTTAGTTGTGGTTCTCTGCTAGCTTCAGGTGGAAGCAAAAGGAGATAGGTTCTCTGCCTTGCCGGGGTGGCAAAAAGGAGGTTCTTGTGAGTGCTTCTCCGCCTAGCCGTGGGGGCTAAAGGAGAGTCACGTTTTGTAGTGCAATACTTGGAGGGTGCCTCCAAGGAGTGCACGTAGGTCGAGTTGACCGAACCACTATAAATTCCTATGTTCTTGATTTCTTGCTTCCGCACTTTTATTTCCCCACTTTATTTTCTGTGGTGATTTAGGTTTGTGATTTTCATTCTTAGTAAAAAGGAATTTTTTTTTAATTACCAATTCACCCCCCTCTTGGTTATCTTGGGCCAGTTCTATAGGGCTTAACATCCATAGCGAACTTTCAAATGATATAAGAGCGGGATTCGAAAATTTAAGTTTGAAAACTTTTTGAATTGGATCCATGGCTAATCTTGGGAATCGTAACACTACGGAAGGGTATTTTATTACCCGACTTCCCCTGTTTGATAACCTACCTTTTGATTTTTGGAAAATCCGCATGTCAATGATTTTACAATCTACTGATTATCGCATGTGTATGCTTATTCAAGAAGGTTATTCTCCACCTTCTCGTAAAATTAATGGTGTTAAAACGGAAGTTGCTTTACCGAATGGACTTTCGATGAACGTGATTTAGCTCAATTGAATGCAAAATGTTTGAACTATTTTTTCTGTGCTTTAAAATCTGAGGATTACATGCGTGTCTCCACTTGCAAAATTGGTAAAGAGATTTGGGATAAATTGTGAATCACCTATGAAGGCACTAATGAAGTTAAACAATCCCGTTTGAACATTCTCTTGCATGACTATGAACTTTTTTGTATGAAACCTCATGAATCGATTTCTAACATGTATACAAGATTTACTCAGATAGTTACTTCACTGCATGCACTAGGAAAAGAACTTTCAAACTATGAAAAAGTTAACAATATTTTGAGATGCTTGCCTTCGTCTTATGATGCTAAAATCACTACAATCACTGAATCTAAGGATCTAAACACCTATTCTATTGATAATTTACTTGGCTCACTCATTGCTTACGAGCAAGGGGTGAATCAAAGAAATCTTGATGCAGGTGAGAAGAAAAAGGAGAAAATAATTGCACTGAAGGTACACAAATCGGATTCTAAATCTTCCGGGTCTGAAAGCGATGAAGTTGACTTCATCACAAGGTAATTCAAAAGCTTTCTAAGGAAGAAATAAAAGCATCATCAAAGTTGGAGAAAAGTTAAGGAACATAAACATGTTAAAGGATCCTCTGATGTTGTTTATTTTGAATGCAGGAAACCTGGACATGTGAGAGCCGATTGCCCAACACTTCAAGATAACATGAGCAAGGAAAAGATTGAGCAAAAATCTAAGTTTAAGAAGGAGAAGAAGAGAATCCAAAAGGCATTATGGGCAGAATCTGGTACTGATTCCTCTGAGACTGAACCAGAGGAAGAGACAACAAACCTGTGCTTAATAGGGGAAGATCATCTTGAGCAAAGTGATAAGGAAGAGGTATGTAAACCAACCTATGATGAATTATTTGAAATTTGTGAAAAAATTCATGCATCATACAAAAAACTCAAGAAAATACATGCTAGCTTAAAAGTGGAACTTATAAATTTGCAGAAAGAGTATGAAGTCATTTTGAAAGATCATGCAATGATTGATTCAAATCACATGGCTCTTCTTGATGAATTTGATGATTTAAACAAAAAATATTCAGAATTAATTGATGAACAAAAGGCATTAAAAGTTTCACACACCTCACTTAATTTTGATCTTGAAAAATTTAAAGAGATTGAGAAAAATTTGAGGATTGAGAATGATGCATTAAAGAAAACTAATTTGAGGATTCAAAATGATTTGGATACATGTAAGAAAAATTGGATGACATCTACTTTTGATCCTAGCCAGAACCTAGGAAGAGACATTATAACTCAAACCATTTAAGAAACCCTTTTCCTGGAGTTAGATGTTTTTCATGTGGCATGCTAGGACACATCTCACACACTTGCACCATTCACCGTAGTACACATTGGGTGTGGAGACCTAAGATGCATAATTCACAACATACCTTACCTACATTGCATTCTACTTTTTCTAAGAAGGAGCCCAAACCTATTTGGGTTCCTAAATCTAACTATTGTTGAGCTTTGCAGGTGTGCTCTCACCAAAGACCTCGTGGGAGCATAGGATAACTGGACATAAGGAGGCTGGCAGCTCAAAAATAGCTTAAACTCGCTGCCTTATAACTTGCTTGAAATGTTTAGTTTTTGTGTTATTTGTTTTCATTTTTGTGCTAGTTTTGTGCTTGCTTTGTGTTGTTCTAGTTTGCTTTGTTTTCATTTTTGTTTGGTGTCACATATGGTGAATCTTTTCAAGCTTTTAGATTTTGGAGTTTTGGAGATAGAGTTTAGCTTTTCTAAATTGGTTAAAGGGAGAAATACTGTTGATGTTTTCCCTCCTTCTGACCTTGTTTAGTGGTATGATTTTCTTCTCTAAACAAAAGTCTAAACTCAGTTTAACCAATTTTTTTAATTAAGATCCTTTTCTTATCTTGTTACATTAATTTATCCTATGCATAATAGCCAAAGTTCTTTTATATCTTTTAAATTTTTTGAAATCTTGCCATTGTATTTATCACATGATTTTGATTTTGTGTTGTGGATTATTCTTCCCTATGTTAGAGAGAGCTCCTATTCTCTAATATTTGGAGGATATACTCACAACTAAGTTTTTTGTAAGGGTATATTAAAGAGTTTCTAGCTTGCAAGAGTTAAAAAGGAAAGAGGCCAATGAAGCCAAATTGAAAAGAAAACTATATATACAAAAGTGTATCAAAAAAAAAAAATTCAAAAGATGCTCAAAGAGCCAATCAAAGTGACAAGAGGTATAAAATAAGCCCACTAAATGCAAGCTATCCTCTCTTTGCTAAAACTCTTAAAACTTAGAGAACTCATTGATTATGTGATGCTTTCAAAGACTTGATTTCAATTTTCATGATTGAGAAAAATTACTTTGTTTTATTAACTATGAGATATTTTCTTTGTAAACAAGTCTTGAATGGATCTTCTTATCTTGTTTAGTTATTCTGAGTTAGGTCTCTATTTTTCAAAAGAATTTTGTACCCTGAAGGATGTCTGATCTAGGGTTAACAAAATCAGATGTTCTACATTCTTCTGATTGGGATTTGTTAAAACTCCTTGATCTCTTGGAACTCTAAAAGTTTAAATTTTTGAAAATTTCTCATATGATGCCTCCATAAAAAAAATTAGAATTAAAAAAATTAAAATCCAAAAATATTATTTTTTTTATTTTTTCTTTTATTTTACTATGTTTTTTTGATTATTTTTCTTTTGTTTTATTTTTGAGGGCCTCGATCATCACCATCTTCTTTATGTTTCAAATTCTAGTCACATCGTTCTGGCCGATACATTTATCGTCCTGGACGATAGGGCAAATTCTCTTCAAAATCCATCTGCTAAACATTTATGTGCTTGCTGTAACTCATCGTCCTAGACGATCCTATATCATCCTGGACGATATGATCGAACTCTGTTGCAATCTTGATGATAGTCCTGGCCGATAGAATATTTCATATGGCCGATGCAATTTATGTGCATCGTCCTGGCCGATACACTGGATCGTCCTAGATGATCCACGTGTCAGCACGTTTGAATCTTTAAATTCGGCCCCAAACGATCCATTATTGGACCATCGGCCGAGCCGATCCACTGTTCGTCCTGGACGATACACGTGGCAATGATTTAAAACGTTTTAACTTCGGCTAGTACGATCAATTATTGTGCATCGTCCCGGACGATACACCTAATCGGCCTGGACTATCTGCTTTTTCAACGGTCGTCCAGCCTGACTCCTCGGGACGATCGCCTGTGTCTAATCGTCCTGGCCGATATATGATCGGCCTGGACGATCGGACTGCCTTTTTGACCAATCGGCCTGTACACAATTATTGAGCCATATCGGCCTGGAGGATTATGCGATCGGCCTGGCCGATATGGCCGTTTCTTTAAATTCTGGTCGTTCCAGCCATGGTTTTCACTTTCCACCCTTTCTCCTCTTGTGTTTTCTTGCTTACTCCTCTCTATGGCTGGTGGGAAACATGTCCGACAAACTTCTGGGAGTTCTTCAATGACAAGGATTGACCCTCATTTCAGGGAAGCAGAAGATGAAGCCGCCTACCATCATTACAAAGAGTGTGGGATAACTATCTCCAGAATCATAAATCCTACCCACATCTCATACCCGGTAATGGATCTTTTCACTCACACCTCCCTTTGCTTCATTCTGTCTCTTGCTTTCTCTTTCAATACCGAATTTTTCGAGAGTTTTTTGCAAACCTTCGCATTAACCCTACCTTCACAGCCCTGACCTCCTATGTGAATCGACGCCATGTCGAAATCACATATCAGGATTGTGTTGATCTTTTACAGCTATCCACCAACAGGGATAAGCTGCACTTAATCACCTCAGACCCTAATCTTGACTGGTCCACGGCGAATCACTTTCTTCGCCAGACCAATGCAACTTACCATGTTGGAGAGACTAGCTCTTTAGTCAAAGATGCAAGGACAATCCAACATGTCCTTCGCACCTCCGTAATTCCAAAAGCTGGGGACCGAATCCACATCACCCCTCTACTTTTCCTCACTACTTTTTACATCATGGCTCATAGAGAATTCAATACTGCGGACCTAATTTTTTGATACATTGATCACTTAACCACAATCCGTGATCATGGTCACAAGAGGAAACCCAATCTAGCCTTAGGACACATCATAGCCTATGTCCTTGAAACAAAATACAACTTCAGTATCCTATTCCACCAAACCTCCCAACTCCTTTCTACTCAAACAGTTCCTTCAGTACCCTTCACAGTACTCGTCTCCACCCTGAGGAACCTCGGGGGGCTAGAGAGGAGGAGGCTCCCACTCCCGCTCCCTTTCCTGACCCTGTTCCTCTCCACCAGCACTCACCGGTTGATCAATTGATTGAGAGGTTTGATCGATGGGAGACCCGCTTTGACGCCTATGTTGCTACGATTTGACAGTTTCCTTACTCACCAGCAGCAGCAACATGACTAGAACATCGCCTGGTTCAATGCTCAGTTTACCACGCTTGCCAGCTACTTTCAGCAGCCACCTCCACCACCTCCATCAGATGATCAGGATCCCTCGTTCTTTTAGTCTATGCTTTATGTTGTTTGTTTCCTTATTTTTTTGTAGTTTGCTTATTTTTTCTTTTTTATGTAGGTTGTGGTAGGAAAAGTTGTTTGTAACTTTGAAGTTCTAATGAACCTTTTTTGGATATTTTCCTACTTGTGTTTTCCATCATCAAAAAGGGGGAGATTATTGCAAATCTATTTTCATGGCTTATGTTTTGATGATTGACAAACATGATTTCTCTTGGACTGCTTGTTGCTTCTAACGTTTTAGGAATCGAAGATCGGACGAACAAGACAGGATTGCGTAGGTTTAGGGTTGAGTCAATCTGTACTTTTATTTTTCACTTATTGAGTCTACTTGTAATGGTCAAAGAGACTGATGCTAAGTAACCCTTCACACACACACTTGAGAGACTTAGAATTTATGTTTTTACTCATATCGGCCAGGATGATATTTTCTATCGGCCTGGACGATCCGGCTTAAAACAGAAAGTCTAAGTAATGATTCTTAATTAAGGAAGCCGACATTAACATATCGGCCTGGACGATACGTGTATCGGCCAGGATGATATTCTCAAAACAAAAAGAAGTTGCCACCATCGACAATTAAGATATACTGTATTTTTAAATTATCGTCCAGGACGATCCTTTATCGGCCTAGACGATATTCTCAAAATATGTCTTAATTGATCAGGAAATCAATGGAGTAATTAAGGATGATTGATACGATCATATCGTCCTGGACGATCGCAGGATCGGTCAGGACGATCCAGTTAAAAACCTTAAGGTTACTTCAGGACGATAAATATCGGCCAGCTCGTATCCAGGGCTATTCTCAGAACGATTTTCCTCTGATTTGAACTAATCGGTCAGGATGATCAAGCCAATTTTCAATCGTCCTATTTTGCATCCAGGGCTATGCTCTGGCCGATCTTCTTTGATTTGTACTGATCGGCCAGGCCGATGTCCATATCGGCCTGGATGATAAAGTCGACAACTTGCAATTAATGAGCTCCTTTGAAGCTCTTCTATTTAAGAGCTCTTGTTCAACATTTTTCAAGACCTTTGGCTGCTGCCTTAACCTGAGAAGACCTTGAGGAGAGAAAGAAAGAGAGAGAGAGAGAGAGAGAGAGGATCTTGTGAGGGGGAGCTTGTGAGAGGATTCACAAGGGTTGCTTCAAGGATCGCTCTGCTTGTTCTTCGTCTAGAGTTTCTCGTCTGTGGAAGGGTCGGTAGAGGTAAGGAGTTAGCTTTTGGTTGTGGTTCTCTGCCAGCTTCAGGTGGAAGCAAAAGGAGGTAGGTTCTCTGCCTTGCCAGGGTGGCAAAAAGGAGGTTCTTGTGAGGGCTTCTCCGCCTAGCCGTGGGGGCTAAAGGAGAGTCATGTTTTGTAGTGCAATACTTGGAGGGTGCCTCCAAGGAGTGGACGTAGGTCGAGTTGACCGAACCACTATAAATTCCTGTGTTCTTGATTTCTTGCTTCCGCACTTTTATTTCCGCACTTTGTTTTCTGTAGTGATTTTGGTTTGTGATTTTCATTCTTAGTAAAAAGGAATTTTTTTTAATTACCAATTCACCCCCCCCCCCCTCCCTCTTGGTTAGCTTGGGCTAGTTCTATAGGGCTTAACATCCCTAGCAAACTTTCAATTTAAACATTAAAGGGCATTAAACTTTTCAATCCAGACTCCAGACCTCAGAATGGGCTAAAATTTGGAGGTTTGCTTCTAGAGACATATTCCATCAGTATGCAACTGACAGACTCTGAATCAGAGGCCATTTAACTAGGTTTTGAAGTGTTTAAAAAATCCTTGAAAATGGTATTTAATACAGGGCCTTTGGACTTAGGATTTCAGTCTAGATTTTGTATTTGATCTGGATTTTGAGTTTAATTGATTAAGTTTGAGTTATCTAAATCATTTATGATCATTTGGAGGATCATAATTGATTGGATAAGGTTGAAGTTTGATCAGAAACAAGATCAAGGTTTGAACTGGAGATTAAGATCTTGAATTAGACTGGAGTCTGGATTTTGATTGAGGTCTGATTTGAATTGAGATCTGGGTTAGCTTAAGGCCAGGATTGGTTTGAAGTTTGAATTGATCTAAGATCTAAATTAATCTCAAGGTCTGGATTGATCTAAGGTCTATGTAGCTCCTAAGGCCTGACAAGATCATAGGGTCTGGATCTAGGAGAATCTTAGGGTCTAGAATAGATCCTAAGATCTGAAGTCTAGAAAATTCCTAGGGTCTAATAGTAGATCCTAAGGTCTGGAGTCTAGAAGAATCCTAGGACCTATAATAGATTCTAAAATTAGATTCTAGAAGGATCCTAGGATCTAGAATAGATCCTAAGGTCTATATCTAGGAGAATCCTAGGGTTTAGATTGATTTAGGAGAATCCTAGGGTCAAAGTAGATCCTAGGATCTGGAGTCTAATTTGATGTGGGGTCAGGATCAATCTGGAGTCTGGATGGGTCCCTAGTGACCTCATACAAAAATGAGGTCAACAATCCTCTCTATGAAATTTTGTGGAAGTTTGCTAGTGGGATCTCTCAGATCATGCCGAAAAAGCCCTACAACCATGAAGCACCATGTGAGGTTGAAGATAAAATTAGAGCCATTGATTTCAATCAACAATTTTGATTAAATCCTATGGTCTTAGAGCCCATTAGGCTCAACTATTTAATTTCTTATCAAACAACCAATAGTTATTCCCATTTTTACCCAGCCAACCGCAATGATTAGCTGGCTAATCAGGTGGCACCCAAGTGGAAAGAACGCAGTTGGCTAGGTAATTCTCCATTTCAAAAAAAATTATAACTCCTCACAGACTAACCAAATTAAGTGATCTTAGGCTTATTAGAAAGGTCTTGAGGAGGCCTACAGAAAACTTATGGTTTCAAGCCATGATCATGCATGAAACTTAGTCAAATCCCATAATAGCCTTACGGGTATTTTTGTAATTTTAGCTTAAAAACAATTCACCATATTGCTTGGAACTTTGGGAGATCAATTTTGGGCATGTCTCTGATATTCCTAAAATTTCTCTCTTCTAATTGACTTGATTAAGGGCATAATTGGGCTAACCTAAGCTTAAGGGTCATTAAATTAATTGACCCTTTAGTTCAATTTATCCTAATCACCTCTCCAATGGGAATTAGAGCTTGTGCTTTGGTGTGTTATTTGTGTTTAGTGTGAGGGTTAGACATCCCCATTTGCACCCCAATCCATTGTGATATCCCAAAATCTAAATTGGAATAATTATTCTTATCTTTTAGTAATAAATAAAAACCAAAGTTATCTAAATATCATCTATCAGTATTAAATAATATAACAGATTCTATAATTTAAAATATCAATGTACACATCTATATTCATTCCCAAAAATCATATACACTACTCAGGATGATAATAAAGGGAAATAAAACATGAAGAATCCTGACCAGTCTTATACTTCTGCTCTCCTGCCTTGACCTGAAATCATTTAACCATATATAATAAGCTTAAAAAGTCCTATAGGTCACCAAAACCTACAACCAAATTCAAAACATGGTAAGGGAGCAGGTCAACAGTCAAATCATAGTAGTTACATTCATATGATTATTAAAATAGTATAGAAATAGTAAAATTCAAATATATTAATGATATAATCTTTAAGCAATAAAACACTACGATACAGAAGAAATTAAAGTTATAAATTAGTATGAGTGTCAAACCTATAAAGTAGTCATCATATTAGTAGTATTAATTAGTATAAAAATTACATAAATATCAAATTAAAATATTTGTGAAGACCGTCAAAATCAAATCAATGAATGAAATCATATTGGAATATACACATGCTATCTAGGCATTCTATATCAGTATTAAATTAGTGTCTAAATTACAAGCTCAATATCATAATCACATGCTCAATAAATCTTATATATCACATGCTCAGCATATCACATACTTACTATTAGTATAATGAACCAGTAGTATTAAATAGTATTAGTATCTATAATAGTAATAGTAAAATGGTAGGAGCAATAAAATAAAGTGATAATAGTAAATATGCACTGTAATAATAAATCCATACAATAATAAGAACAATGACTCAGAAATATGTATTTCAGTAGTCACACTAAAAAAGTAAGAAGTCCTAGCTATCATAGTGTTTTTCAGGGTTAGTATCAATGTTAGTAAAGTGTAGGCTCAATAAATAGAGTTGTCACTCTTTGCCCATCGGTACAGTAAAGATCTTCTTATAACTCTTAATCAGCGTATCATGTGAATTAGTATAGGATAACATCAAACTAAAAAATTTAAAGGAAAGTTTGTCGGCCCACCATCTTATATAGGTCAATCAATCTCCAACCAACGGGTCAACTAGTCTTTACTTGCTTGTTTCACACACACATATTATTATCATGATACTATAACAGTAATAGAATCAACCATTATACAAGCATATATCCATATTTATTTTAATGAATATAATTGAGCTTAATTGATGCCAAAATATCATAATGGTAGACAATAAAGAATCTTATTAGATTGCACATGTTGAAATTTAGAGTGTTTCTTATAGTGAGACGAGCAATTATCCCAACTGGCCCGAAGGACAAAAATCGTACCGCGGCTTCCAAATAGGCTTCTTATTTCTCTTTCTTCATATACATTTACCTTCAGATCTCTGTTTTCATATAATGACTTTATATATTTATAATATTAAAATACCTATTTAATTTTATTCATTTTTTAATTGAAAACCTATTTGGATATTTAAAAATTAAAGAAAATATCCATAAAATAAATCATTAAATTTAAAAATATCAGTTAGATTGCAAAACGGACACTTGATCCCAAAATCCTCACTTGTAGTACAAATCCTAAGGATTTTTGGTAAAATATTATAATAAAAAAACTATTCTTGACTCCAAAAAATGGTTTAAAATAGTTAATATCTATCCACCTTAAGAAAATGTCAAACACCAAGTATAAAATTGATATGAACCAAATCAATCCAATCAAAACTCAAATCAAATCAAAATTCATCAAAAAATTATACAGTCGTGCAATTCATTATATCACATGTCATTCAATTATGAATGCAAACTAATGCACCTTAATCTTCCCAATCTTCCCAACTCTCAATCAAATCTTATAGCTTTAGTAATAATTAATTCTTCTATTCTTTGATACCAATTGTGATGCCAAAATTTCATAGCAGTAGATAACAAAGAATGTTACTATGCAAAAATGCACATTTTAAAAAAATTACCAAAATATTAGAAATTGTATAAAATGATGTTTTAAGACTTTTATTGTACTACACTACTATTTTTAGACATCAATATAAATTTTAAGGTAAATAAAAATTATTGTATTTTTAAAATTACCAGATGAAAAATCTCAAATAAATATTCAAAATGCTCATAATCATGATCTCTATAACATACAAAATGTTACGCGGTGAAAGTTTTGCCAATATAAAATCATTCATGTTTTTTAATAATAGAAACACAAGTTTGATTAAAAAAATACCAAAAATATAAAATCTTTGAAATCAAAAGTGGAGTAAAGGTTCCTTATAGCGAGATGAGCAATTATCCCAACTTGCCTGACGGAAAAAAATTTCTCCGCGGCCTCCAAATCTAGGCTTCTTCTTTCTCTTTCCTGGCATATTCTTCTCATTTCCCTTAACATATCTCTATTGCCAAATTTTAGAGAATAAAAAGGTTTTTAAATCATAATGACTTTAGATATTTATAATAAAATATTTTTATAATTTTAATATAAATATTTAATTTATTTATTTTTGAAAAAAAATATCATATAAATATATTTGGAACTATAAAAATTAAAAGAATATATCCATAAAATAAATCATTAAATTTAAAAAACATTCGATGAAATTAGTTACAAAATGGACACCTAACGGTCCCAAAATTCTTACTTGTACCGATAAGTACAAATTCCTTAAGGATTTTCACCGGTGTCCAAAAATTATGGAAAAATTCATGTAAGTAAAATATTATAGTCAAAATACTTTGGCAAATATGAATTACAATTTGGAGTTATAATGACTCAAGAAAAAAATTGGCAAAGTTAAAATACTGGTTATTATATCAATGGTCTAGATTGCTCATGTTTAATCCATTAACGTAACTTTGTAGTTACTTTGGGTGGTTTGGGTAACCAGCTTAGAAGGTCCACCATGGGCCCAAATTTAGTGGGGTTGGACCTTAAGAACAAATGAACTCATGACCCAAATTTCATTGGATTTAGACTTCATTTCGCCCACCATATAAGCAACCCAAAATTGACTATTAAGATTGACTTAAAACTTAATTAAATGATAATTAATTTAATTTAATTATAAAAATTATAAATAATACATCAAATTCTCCATAATTCAACCCTATACCTAACAAAATTAATAACCTCATGACTTGACCGTTAATTTGAGAATAATTTAATTTTTAAGAAAAATTAATATTTAGATAAATTAAATATTTTAAAATAATTTAAAATTCCAAACAAACCTCAAACACTTGAAAGCACTCACTTAGGTTATCTCTGACTTTTGAGAGTAGTTTTATGAAGTTTGGAATTAATTTCGAGCAAAATTATTAAAACCCTTTCAACTAAAATATTAAAAAATTCAATTAAATATGCAAACTTTAAGATTTCATAATTAATTAAAAAAAATTAAATTGAGAAAACTAAAAGGTTGTGGACTCCATTGGAAAACCTAGAAAAAATTATTCAAAGTTAAAACATTATCTTCTTAGTCAATTGTATTCAAATTTGAGTCAAAACTTTAAAAGTTCATAACTTAATCTACAAAAATCTAAATCCAACAAACTTAGTGTCTAGTTACTTACCTCAGGGTCTAGTATTTAGAAAAAATATAAAAATTTAAGAAATTAACTTAATTTTAAAACTAAAATTTTTACCTATTAATTTAATAAATTAAATAATTCAAAAAAATCCAAAATTCAATACTTAAGTAAAATTCTAGAAAATATTAAACTCAATCATTAAAACTAGTAGCCAATCAATTTAATTAAAAATTATCAACCCTCCTAGTTACATCACATTAAAATAAATTAAGTAATATAGGTTATTACTAGGTAACCTAGGCCAATGAAGCTATTAACTTAACCCCAATGAAGGTGAAGTAAACTTCACAACCCTAGTGAAAAAAAAGGTAGTAATTATTTAACATTTAAAATACACTTTAAAATTAACATTAAAGTATTCTTATTTAAATTCAAATTAAAATCTTTTAAGCCTACAAAAAATTAATGATAACTTTATTTACTACCCAACATAGAATATATCCAAGTTACATTGCCTAATGCACACACTTTAGATGATTTATTAGAAAAACTAACCTTCTAGGCTAGGCCAGTGTTTACTTTCTTGTTATTTGAGTGTCATTTTCCATGATTTTTACTTCGTACTAGTTGCAATTAATTATTGACATGATTATTTACTTATATATTAAGTTTAAGCAATTTGTGAATTGATGTGATGAACAATATATTATCGCTAGGTTAGGAATGATCTAGATGCTCTCAGAGTTTTCAGCAAGTGACTATACTCATGTAGGGCAATAAAATAAAGAGAGTCAAATTAAAGATTGAAACTTACACATTTTCTACAAGTGCTAAAATGCTAAGTCCCCCTTGAAATTAAACGAGCATTAACAAATATGGTTATGAATTTAATTTGTGCAATTCAATAATATAATTGCTTGGGATGTTAATTTTGATTATAATTTCTTAGGATAATCATGCATGTTATTTTAGAGTATAGTCTTTTTTTTCATGTGTAATTAAAGTAAGTCAAATGCTGTGAAAGTCAGATTTTGAGATGGAATTTTAAACATCCAACTTCAAATCCAAAGAGAAGGAAACATCCCTTAGAAGAGAGTTCCTCTTCATTTAGAGATCCAAGTGGGATGATTTGAAAATCTAAAGAGGAAAGAAACACCCCTTTGGGAAGAAATTTCTTTTCATTTGGATATCCAGACCAGACAAATCCAAGTAGATCACAGAAGGAAACAAGCTGAATAAATGAAAAAAAGAGAACATTCCACTCTTATAATCACTTATGCATTTCTAGGATTATAATTCAGGTTGTTTTTTTTTTTTTTTTGAAAGAAGCAAAAAGCTTTATAAACTAAAAAAAGAAGAAGCAAAAGGCAAAAAGCCTACAAAGAACAAGCTAAAGATTCCTTCTTCAACAAATCAACAAAAGAAGAGGGAACCTTATCAAGTAAGAGATCTTCCCAAAAGTACTCGGAAAAAACCCCAAAGTTAGCGCATAAGTCCGCTAACTTATTATAATATCTCTTAATACAATTAAAGATAACAAACTTGAAATCATCTATAAAGGAAATACATTATATACCTTTACCTCCTTTCCTTAGAAATTTATGAATGAATTTGATGATGTTTGCATTATCACTTTCAATAATGATTCCTTTGAACTCATGATTCCAATCTTTGATAACATCTTTAATGGATAATATAGCTAGAAACTCAAGATAAGAGATGTCCCAGTGGGTCAATGGTTTACCAAATGCTGCTATCAATCTTCCTTTGTGGTCTCTAACAACCACTCTAATGCCTCCTTTGTAAGTAGATAATAATGTTGCATCAACATTTACCTTTATCCATTCAGGTGGTGGAGAGTACCAACAATTTTCTAACAGCATTAGCTGATTAGTACTCAACCGGCCCATCGAATTATAATTAGGAATATAAGAAGTTCCTGTATAGCTTATTGCCTCGGCTGTAATGTGCACCGAGCTCCTTGCCTTTTTCCCATGAACAATTTAATTTCTATCTTTCCAGGAAAAGTAAATTGCATTACAGAACAAGTTGTGTAAGAAAACATTATGAGATTCCAGCCATTTATAAATCTCTTCTTTAGAATCCAGGACAGGAATAGAAAATCCCCAGTTATTCAGATGCTAAATTACTTCTTTGCTCTTTGAACATTTACAAACCACATGGTCTATGTTTTCCACTTCATTACAACCTCTTGGGCATTGATCATACCTTTGAAGTCTTCTATAAGATAAGAAAGAGTTTGTAGGCAATAAATTGTTGAGTGCCCTCCACCAGAGTTATCCACACGTGCATTAAGTTTTGATTTTTTCAGCCATTTCCAGTTTGAACAAACAGTGGAATGTTGAATATAATTCCCAGCAGCCAATGCTGTTATAGTATGCCCATAATCCTTGTAAATAAGCTCTAATCGACCTTCATCAAGATCAGAATGAATTTGAATTCTGCAAATAAGATTAATGAGATCAATTCCAAAAAATTTCTCAAGTTTTGTAACTTCCCATTAGTTTCCCGAAATGAAACTGTCTACTGTCATAGACTCAATCATCTCATCTTGAGAATTTACAAAAGTAGGCAAATTGATTAGGGTTTTATCCAGAATCTATATATCTTCAAGAACATTCCACTGATTTTCCATTAGCTAAGTCCCATCTCACAATTTGTTTAAGATGTTTTCCACCATTTTGATTATCTTCCATGTCATAGAACCGGAATTGGTTCTGTTTCCACACTTCCAGAAGGACCCATATTTCGGGTAAATGATTTTATGCAATAATGATCCATCATCCTTCATGTATCTCCAAGCTAGTTTGGCTCTTAAGGGACCAACGTTTTTGGAGCAAGAATGTAGCCCTCTACCTCCATTAAGAGTTGGTTCACACAATTTATCCCAACAAACATAGTGCAGCCCATGCGCATCATTCATCTTATTCCAGATAAAAAACCGGCATAACTTTTCAATTTCTTCAAGTATAGCTTTAGGAATAAGAGATATAGTGGAATGAAAAGTTGAGAGGGAGAGGATTACCAATCTTACCAATGTAATCTTACTAGACAAAGATAAGAATTTCGTTCCCCAGCTGTTCAGCTTCAATAAGATTTTGTCTAAAATGAATTGAAAATCCATTTTAGAGAATTTCCTTAATGCCATCTTTGCATCGAGATAGTTGAATTCCTTGACTTCTTTATACCCCATAATGCCTTTAATCTTCCTTTTTTTTTCCTTCGATTGGTAGCTTTCCCAAAGAGAATTCCAGATTTTTTTGTATTAATAGTTTGTCCAGTCCAACTACAATACCTTTTAATAATGGATTTTATAATCTTCACATTTCTGATTTTAGCTTCAGCAAAGAATATTACATCATCCACATAAAGAAAATAAGTAATCTTTGGACTATTATGGCTCATCCGAACACCAAATGATTCCTTTCCAATAATAATGTTTGATAGAAGCTGAGAACAAAGGATGAATAGATAAGGTGACAAGGTACAACCTTGTCTAAAACCACATTTAGCATTAGTCCTGTTAGAAGGCTTTCCATTGATCAAAATAGAAAAAGATGGATTTTGAACACACTCCATTATGAGTTTTGAGAATAAGCTAGGAAACCTAAAGTATTCCATGACTTAATTTAAAGAGGACCACCCCATAGAGTCATATGCCTGTTCCATGTCCAGTTTGATAGAGACAAGTCCTTTAGCAGCTTTAGATTGTTTGAACTTGTGAAAAAGTTCCTGAGCAATTAGAATATGTTATTGAATTGACCTCTCCTTGATGAAGGCAGCTTGTTCTAAGGAAATAAGCTTTGGAATTACATCATTTAGCCTATTGAGAAGAACTTTAGCAATGACTTTGTAAATCGTATTACATAGACTAATCGATCTCTAGTTATGGGCTGATTTGGGATTGCTGGTTTTCAAAATTAGCACAATCAGAGTTTTTTTTCCAATTATCATTCATACTAGCTGTAGAGAAAAACAGCTGAATCGCTGTCCAAACTTCATATTTGATAATTGGCCAATAATTTTTAAGAAAGGAATAGGTTATTCCATCCTCACCTGGAGTAGTGAAACCAGCAGATTCTTTAATTGCCATTTCCACCTCCTCATTCAAGAAATCCTTACAAAGCATATTTCTATCTTCTATCCCCAAAGTTTGTTGGTTCAATGGCCATCCTTCTAGTAAGCAGCTTCTCTCACCCCATTTTTTCTTGAAGAATTGGATAAACACTTCTTCTATATGATTATGCTCCTCCACCTCATTTTCGTTATCATCTTTAATACAAGCAATGAGATTAGAATTTTTCATAGCGCTGGCAGCCGAATAAAAAAATCTTGTATTTTGATCTCCTTCCGTAATCCACTTGATTTTAGCACATTGTCTCCACCAGGTACTTAAGCGAGCCAGAGTAGAATTTAACTCTTCAATTTTGTGTTTTAGTAAGTAAATGTCATCAGTAGACAACATACCAACCTCAACTTCTTTTGTTTGGAGTTGTAAAATCTCCAATTTGAGAGAGTCCTTCAATTGATTCAAGTTTTTTAGTTTGGCCTTGCTCCAAAAGAACAGAGATTTCAGTGTTCATTTCAGTTTTTGATTGAGATTATCAGCCGCTGAACCAGTATCATTCTTCTTCCATGCTTTCTCTACCACAGCAAATAATGCCGGGTGTGAAACCCAAATATCTTCAAATTTAATAGGCCTTTTAATTTTAGGAGCTGATTCAAACAAGTTGAGAAGAATTGGACAGTGGTCTGATGCAATCCTAGGAAGATGTTTCACAACCAAATTTTGATTGATATTAACAGCATTAGAGTTGACAATCATTCTATCAAGCCTTTCCATGATCCGGTCCATCCCTTTTTTATTGTTACTCCAAGTGAACATAGGACCAACATATCCTAGCTCATGAATATCATTTGAAGTCATGAAAGACCTCATATCTTTAGGCCCATTTGAAAACAAGAATCTCCTTCCTCCTTTTTATCTTCTTTAGAGAGAAGACAATTGAAGTCACCGCATTGGCCAATCAGTGGAAATGTGATTTTCAAGACCATTCCAAAATTCTCTTCTTTTATGTACATCTTTACCGCCATATATAGTGGCTAACCTCCATTTTCCCATTAGAGGTATATCCAAATCTCCTATTATGAATTGAGGAGAATAATCAATCATACAAAAGTTTGCCAGGTTGCTCTTCCACAATACTAGGATCCCTCTTGAAAGCCCAGCCGAAGGAACAAAGTAGAAATCCCAACCAATACCAATAAAAGATTCAATTTCTTTGCTATCAATAGAAGATAATTTGTCTCTAATAACCCAACAAAAAAAAAACATTATGGTCTTTAACCACTTCCTTGAGGTATAGAGAAGCCTTCTTCTTCATAGCTCCTCTACAATTCCAACAAATGATTGAATTTATTTTTGGATCAGTGGGGATATCCTCCCCCCCCCCCCCCCCCCCCCCCCCCCCCCCCCCTTTCTCCTTATCTTCTCCATCTGATCTTCTACTTCTAGTCATCAGCTTCACTGGCCCAAGACCTTTCAATTGCTTACTACTGCCTTTCTTCTTAACTGTAGATGATTCTTCTTCAAAAACTGTTGGTTCTGCTGTAGTATTACAAGAATTGTTCATTTCTTCTTCCAGATCAAGGGACTGGACCTCTTTAGAGATTCCTCCTTCTTCATTAATTTTCTTCAGCACATTAAATTTGTTGTTGAAATCGTCAATTCTAATAACTGGAGAGTTTTTATCATGTAATTCCACTAGTTTTTTACTGGAATCCAATCCAATGTAACATCTATGCTCTTTTGTAGAAGATGTTTTCTCCTTATCCCCTGTTTCAAGTCTTGAAGTTTCTAGACTCGTACCTGCATCCATCAACTGAGACTTGTCTCCCATGTTTTCAATAGTTTCTATGTTTTTGTGAGTAATAACTTTCTCAGCAACTTTGTCATTATTGTCTTTCAGATTTCTACCACCTTCATTGGCCACTGAAGCTCTGTATCCTATATTGGATATAGCTTTAGAGAATTTTTTCTTCTTATAATCAACATGAATCCAAGGACCATACCCTTTCTCTATATCTTCATTGAATGGCTGAACTTTTACAGCTGGATGAGATTCCTTTATGCCTTCCACCAAATTGCTCTTACTGAATTTATTTTCCAGGCTTGGAATGGTTTGTTTGTTGAATGTAACCTTCTTTGAACATTCTTCATTTAAATGGACAAGCTTTCCACAGTTGAAACAAAACGTGGGTAATCTCTCATACTCTATGCTTTGATAGAATTTACCCAATTTGCCTTCTACCCAAACACCCAAGGGTAAATTTTCATCAAGATTGATTCGCACACACACCCTTGCGAATTCCCTTCTACTCCATTGGAACATGTTCACATCAATAAATTATGGAGTGCCCACCATGGAAGCAATTCTACAAACATTCACCTCATCCCAAAAATGTAGAGGGAGATTGGGCATATAAATCCAGATAGGAGCTATAAGACCTTTAAATGAAGATGGGAAGAAAGCTGCTGTCCATCTATCCATGCCCACGATATTTCCATTAACATACCAAAGACCTGATGAAATAATTTCCTCCAAGGCTTCCGGGTCTTCAAAAGCACAAACAACCCATCTTAAGCCCAATTGAGTTAAGTGGAATTTCCCAAAAAGTCCCCATTACCTTCTCAGCTCTAAGCTGATGATATGGAAAGGAACATTATTGTCAAACACTTTAATCACAAGGGCCTTTTTCAATTTATTGGAGTTATCCATCTCTTTTTCTGAGTTCAATTTGACAACACCATTTTCTTCAACAAAATTTGAACCAAAGTCCAAATCTGACACTTTAATGTTTGTTTTCTTCTTCCATGCATTGTTCCCAGTATTTGAAAATCCAGCGGTCTTGTTGATATTGCAATTCCCCAACTATCCAGTGTTATATTCTTTGACAGTGAAAAGATCAGATTTGGATTTGGTTGAATCTGTCCTGTTCTGATCAATAAAAGCTGCATTTGTATCTTCTGTTTCCAGATCATCAGTAATCTGGATCTTCTCGTTTGAGCTCAAAATTTCTTT
Source organism: Dendrobium huoshanense (assembly GCA_016618105.1). Lineage (NCBI taxonomy): Eukaryota > Viridiplantae > Streptophyta > Magnoliopsida > Asparagales > Orchidaceae > Dendrobium > Dendrobium huoshanense. The sequence goes on along the minus strand of CM028352.1, from coordinate 42,603,012 downwards.
TGGAACCAACTCCTCATTTATTTCCGCATTACCACAAGAAGTTGGTATGCACATTAATGGTAGAGCCGAATTGACTGTCTGAGATAATAGATTCGAAACACGAACTCCTGTGGGTTGGATACTAACATCATTCTTAATCAAGAAGTTTTTACCTTTGCCGACGCAATTAGATTTCTTCTTGACAATCAATCCTCCTTCATTGATAACTAGTGGACATTCTTTAGTGAACCAGAATTTGTTATCTTTTTCTCTTCTATTTTCTCCAAAAGCCGGTGGTGACGAATCTAAATTGAAACGAGAAATCATCCTGGTAGATGATAGGGATGGTCTGATGTTGGTAGCGCCACCGGCCAAAGGAGGCCGGCGAACCTCCGACGCCATGGCCGGGTTTGCTGAAAACACGGGAAGATGGAAATTTAAAATTGCCTAGCAATGAAAAAATGGACTTTCTCTCTCCTTGATGGTGCCCAATCATATGGCATTAAAAAGAAAAGAATGTCTAAGTGTGGGGGCTCACATAATTCAGGTTGTTTTCGAAGGTAACAAACTACTTTTTATTTTTTCAGATATTAGGTTGTAATTAAGTGACATTTTCCATACGGACTCTATATTTATTTAATAATTAATTGATATTGATTTATTTACATTAATTGCACTTTAAGAAATTACTTATTTTTCTAGTCTTTTTTCTTGCATGTCGCTTTTTTATTTAGTCTGGAAATCCTAGGAGGCTTGTGAGGGAATGTTAAAAATATTTTCTACTCAAACAAAATAAAAAATATCAGGGTCATATAAAAACTTAAACAATTTAAGAAGTAAGTCCAGGAATGACCCGGGAGTTCGTATGCATCATATTAAAACCTCTCTTCCTTGTTAGGTACCTCCCTACCTACAAATTATGGCATACCACCCGACCTATTATGGTGTAATTTTGTCAAGGGGATGTTGTGCAATCTCTAAGGAAAAATATATTTTTAAGCCTTTTTAAAACTGCTTCATATCATTTATGCATTCAAAAATTAATCAGCATGCATTACATTAGAAACAAATTAAAGAGGTAAAAATTTTAATTATATTTAAAAGTATAGTCACCCTACATAAGTTAAGGGGTTACTTAGGACATTCTCTAGACATCGACCCCAAATTTCTTAAAATTTAAGTAAAAGCATACTTATTTTTCTAAATTATCAGACATATGATTTTAAAGTGCCTAGGTCATTAAATGGCTCTCTAATCCAGACCTTGATAAATATATATTTACACTACATTAATAGGTTCAGGACACTATCAATTAGTGACCAATTTAGATCTATGATCTAGGGCAGATCCAAAATCATAAGACCCTACTATTGGGAATATCATCCCACCTTTCTAATAAATTAACAACTCAAATCCAAAATTCTCTTCAAATTAATTTTAAAGTTCAACACATAAGATAGATAGGGGTGTTCTAAAATGTTTCAGAATCTCAAAATATCTCATACTTACATCCTTCGGCTTCCAAAACAACTGTTCAAATATGATCCAATCCTAGTTGAAATTGCTCCTTTGATATAAAACCTTGAGAATTCTAAATGAAATTTATACCGTTATTTTAATCAAGAGTTTTTTTTAGGAAAGCCAAGTTTCCTACTATATAATTAACTATAGGGCTTATAGGAGATTTAAAGACCCCTGATTAATTTTCAAAATTTAATTAATTCCCATTATCATCATATTCAACCCATGGATAATAAGTGATATTTCCTTTCCCCAAAGAGATATATAATTTATTAAAAATGTCCTTGAATATGAAATTAATGATACTTTATCTAGACTATTACGGCCAAATACTCGAACAAATATCATTTTGACCATTTAGGGCCATATATAGTTATATCATGAATTCAACTATTATGATCAAGATAAATTTTACAATTTTATGATTTGAACCCATTATTCATTAATATTTTTTTCTGTCAAGGTGATATATCGTTCATAATGGCATGTTCAACTTCAAAACTAAAATTCCAAAGATTAAAATTTTCCCAAAATAATTTAATTCCAATTTGTTTTGCATCCTTCTAAAGCAAAACAAAGCTCCTTTTCAAACAAATAATGATAAAGAAGTCTAATCATAAGCAATTTTATGACTCTCCTCCTCTGATAATACTGGCTACTTCCCACTAAACCTCTTCCTTATTCTATTACACTCCTCCAGCTTCTAATTTTGCTGCAGCTGCATCTGCATCTACATGTTAGCTTATGATTTTTAGACTTGATCTAACTTTGTTGTAAGGGCAGCCATATATTTCTTTTACAAAGTTTCCTGGCTACCTACTAAGAATATGGAGCCACTAGAGGTATGTCTTTCATATGCATAGGCTTTCGAGCCTAATCCATATACCCATCATTTTGACATTCCACCTACCGTTTGCGACCAAGTGATGTATTCATAATAATCTGTAGATCCCCCAAAGAAACCCTCACCTGCTCCAGCCTAGCTCTCTCAAAGATGTGTATACTCTTCCTATAAAAGTTAATATAAGATTTATCAATTTATACATGACACCTAAAATATTAAACTTATATACTTACATAGGCTCTCCTTTCTTACTCATCAACCCATTATTAGTCCTCTTGCCACTTATGGGTATGACTATGCAACTCAACAATAGTCGGTTATCTACCTAGCAACTCTTTATGTATTATACTTATATTAGCATCTATAACTAATTAAATTATTAAAATATGTTAAAATTTTTACTAAATGTCTCCTATGCTCAGTGTATGGAATTGAGCTCCTAGTATGGAGTGAACTACCCATGCCCCCAACATTAGAAGCTCTGTTCTGCTTATTATTGTCCCTCTTCTTGGTATAATATGGGCTACCCCAAGCACTGGTTAGCTCAGCCCATATACTCTCACTAATTAAGAGGGTTCACTCACTCTTACATCCTAATATTTGTAAACATGTCTCATAGGCGAGTCGACCTACACTTCTTAAATTTTTTTCTAATATTATCATTATGATCAGACAACTAGTAAAAATCTTTTAACAAATAAAAATTTATAATATGGAATATTTTAATTTGTTTAATTAAAAAGAAATATATATAATATATATATTTTTTAATGCCTAACCTCAAACTTCTTAAATCGCAACTTACGCAATTCCCTTAAGATTTTCTTCCAAGAAATATAAGGAGCATCAAACCTACTTCATATAATGTCTCATATCTTATGTGTGGGCTGCTTCAACGGATAAAACTTGTACGAAATATGTTAGGTGAAAAAATATTTCTCAAATTATCTTAGTAGTGTTAAGAATGTACTCAGTACGTAAGTGTCACCCTCAAGTGCAATGAATATGCTCCCATCTAATGTCTTCTCTATTGCAACTGGGGTGGAAGGTCCACCTGTAGAGGACAGAGGTGGTGGTGGGTGGTAGAATGGTGGGACATATGGATAACTCAAAGGGATTCCATGAGAAGGTGGTGGCGATGGTAAGGGTATAAGGGAGTATTATGCGTGGGGTATGTAGAAGGAAAGCAGGGGTCTAGAGAGTAAAACCGAGGACTACCAGCTGAAGGAGTATATAAAGGTAGGCATGGATGGCTTTGAGTGATAGGCTGAGAAGAAGAGGTCCCCTCAGTACATATAGGCTTGTTGGATGAGCCACTAGTCACCTTTTTTTTACCTACCAAAGATTTTCTTGATCAATATCATTTTCTAGGGGGTCATCACCAAAATCCCTCTAAAAAATAATATAAAAAAAATTAGTAATGGGATTTTCTTAAAATTATAAATAATGATAAGCTGTGAAAACAAAGTAGAGAAACAAAAAATAAAGTGAAGTAGCTTTTGCTATGCTGTTAAAAAAAGTCATACACTTCATAAAAAATATAAGTACTACTAAGCTATAAAGATAAAGTAGAGTAACAACAAAGTAGAGCAACGAAAAATAAAGTTAACTACTACTATGCTGTTAAAAAAATGTATGTGCTTCATATAAATTGTAACTACTGTTATATTATTATAAACTAGATTATCTTATACATACATTAAATATATTTACCTTCCATTTATTAATCATTTATTGATTCACTTCCATTCGATGACAATCCATCTTCATCACTAACATATTCTTCATAATTTTCTCAATATTTAAATCTATTTCCTCTAATTACAACTCTTTCTTATTAGTTGTAATTTGGTCATTGACATCATCAGCAAGATCTTTTAAGTTTGACATAAGCTCTTTTTAATGTACAAATGGTATTGATGTGGTTTTCTCAATAACACCCCTAAGTTTGGTCTTGATGACAACAAGCCAATCTTGTTTGTCTCATATTTTTCTAGGATAATTAGTAAAGTAGACTTGGCTAGCCTAGCTAGCAATGATAAATAAGTCAAATTTTATATATATCCAGTCTCGCTTTACTTCTATTATACCGTATAGTGGATGTACTCTTATACCTCTATTTTGCACTAGATCAAACCAATCACAATTAAAAAGATACACGTAGCTTCCATCACCTTGACATTCCAAATGTAAATTTTCTTGTAAGACATTGTAATATTAGAATCATCACCTATATAGGTGTTACCTCTTATACAAACTCTAGAATTTTCTATCTTCCTAGCTTTACACTAAGATTGGTTTCCAAATTATAGCTATTGGAAAAAAAATTTGATCAATATTTTATTAATATATTTGGTCTCCAAGCTAGATCTCATAATCCTTTATATTATAAATCATTGCCTTGAGTGTTAACCTAATTGATTTGTCAAATATATGTATGTTATTAGCATGTTTATCGTGTTAACTCAGTAAGAGTATATACCATATTTTTGAACTAGTTTGAAGTACATACCATATTTATGAACCAATTTAAAAATTATGTTTTAACTATCTTTTAAACTTCTTCTTCTATTGATGTACTCAAATCATTAATAAAACTCATGTAAATCTTATATAGTTATGATTTATGAGTTACAAATGTATGAAGAGTTAACTCATACTTACTCAAGATATGACTCAACTTCATCACAGTTAAATAAGACGTACATCATGGCTTTTGTCATCTCCTTATTAGTCAAATAACACATGGCGCTAGTGTCTACAGGCTCACCACATCTATAAAATAAATATATAGCTAAAGAATTACATGAATTTGGATGAACCATATTTTAAGGTACAATACTCTTTATTGAAGTGACACAGGGTTAAAATAATACTAGAAAAATTAGGTTGTCTAGTACATTAGATATGCTTCACAAATTTATCATTCAGGATGTGCTTTATTCTTAGCAATATTTTAAAAGTTTATTTAAATACTTCTCAAAAGGATACAACCATTGAAACTGAACATATCCACCAACTATAGCCTTATATGATAAATACACTAGTAGATTCTCTATATAGTCAAAAAATATTTGAGGAAATATCTTATCAAGTTTACATAGAATAATAGGAATATTTTGCTCCATATTAATCAAGTGCACTACATTCAGTTTTAAGGAGCATAAATCTTTAAAGAATATTCTTAGCTCAATTAAGGAATTTAAAATTGGATCTAGAAAAAAAAATTAAAAGCAATGTGTAGTAGATATTGCATGAAGATATGTCAGTCATAACTTTTTAATCTAAATAATCTCTCCAGTCTCATGTCAATGCATCTATTAAGAATGGAAGAATATCCATCAAGTACTTTTAGAGTATGCACCCATTTACAAACTGCTCGTCTCTACTATAAAGTCAAGGTGAATGGCACTTTGGTTTTAAAAGTTTTACATTTCTTTCATCCTTCAACTCTAGAAATTTTCTCCTACAAATCTCTTTTTAGTCTATCTTTACTTTAAAGTAATGCTACCATCATTATGATGTTTTGTTTGGTGGAGATATCATATGTACTTACTCTTTCCCATAATAAATTTAAATTATTAATTAAAGGTTGCAAGAATACATTAATATTTAATTTTGGATTGTGTGGCTCTGGAATGATTAGTGTTAGAAATATATATAGTGTAGTCATACACAACTTTGAAGGAATATTATAAGGGATGAGTATCATGGGCCAGCATGAGTAAGGTGAAGCTAATTGGCTAAATAGAGTAAAACTATATGTGCATAAACATAATATGACATTTCTTAATTCTTAGGAAAAGTTAGGATGCGTACGATCAAAGTGTTTTTAGGCCTATGCTTCTAATGGATGTGTTAGGACACAAACTTGAGCGATGTATTCATTATGTCATCTCATATATGTAGCAGAGCTTAGAGATACATATAAACATTGCAATCTAGGAATTATGAGTTAGTAAAATATCCTACTAACTGGTTTAAATCTTGGTGCATTGTAATAGTGGCATAGAATATCTAATATATCATCTTTATAGTATAATAAACATTCATTATCATACCAATCTATTTTTGTATAAGTTTATAAACAAACTTCTTAGTCTAATATAAATCTATAAGAATTTTGTTATCTACGAGATTAATCTCTTTGAGTAGGCCAAAGAACTAATTAAAATATTCAAGGGGGATATTAAATTATGTCTTTATATTTAACATCTTCACAGTAACAAATAACTCTAAGTGAGTAGTGCATCTCTTCCAAATTGTTTGCTGAGCAACATGCAAAAAATCATAGAAGTTTTGTGCCTTCTTGTTTGGTGACTTTTTTGTATATTATTTAAATTGTGTCCCAGTTGCATTGTAAACTAAGTTCTCCAGTGTTTAAATATTTATTCCTCAACTATATTAGAACTTATAGATGGTCCGCATTGCGAATCAAAATATGACTCATACTCACCATGAGAAGTCCAATACTAATATTCTGGCATGAATCCTCTTTGATATAGTTCAATAATTATCTCATATGGTGTGAGGTGTACTTGATTTTTATGTTTAGAAAACGGACAATGAAACCTTCCATCCTAGACAAAGCTAGGGAGTTGTCAGGTTGTGTGGATGAAAAAATCATCATATTAATTAACTCATATGTAAATGTCTTTCGTCCTTGTATCAAGTAGTTATACGTCCAACTTATATGATTCTTAATATTCATAAAAAGAAGAATTTATCATACACATGCATAATATGAGGTTATTATAGGGGTATATTTTATCCTACACATGTATATAATTCATAATGATTTGTAAATCAAACTAGAGTACGTATGGATAGAATTCTTGAACATTTTCTTCTCAATAAATAACAAGAAATGTGCCGTAAAATCAATATTTTTGAAGGACTTGTTCGTTTTCGATGGCTTTTGTCTGCTGAAAATATCCATTTTTCCTATCACATTTGCATAAGGAACTAAGATAATTTAGTAAGCCTATAAGGGTAAACATGTTATGTCCTTTGCTTATACAATGAATCTTATAACTGTGTACACAACTTTTTCTGAATCTTTATTTTTGGCAGCTTGGGTTGGACAGTTTTGGCAAGGTTGAGCTGATCTTCTATGAGTTTGAACATTATTTTTTAATGATAACTTTCTCTTTGATCAAGCAAAACTATAATGTGGTTGTTTCATATGCTATATGTATACTAAAGTCTTGGGAAGGGTTTCTTCTTAACCTTGGGAGAACATAGTAGTAGAAATATTGAGAAATGGAAAAGTTGAGAGATAAAGTGTCATTCACTTGACATGATAGTGATTCATGTTTTGGTTAGTAACAAGGAATTGTTGTTGGGTTATGTTTTCTTTGTAATTTTCATGACGATACTCTATGAGATGGAAGTTTTATGCTTAATGCAGTGTCAAAAGGCATCTAATGCATTTGTTGTATATATATATATATATATATATATATATATATATATATATATATATATATATATATATATATATATATATATATATATATATATATATATATATATATATATATATATATATATATAATGGGAAGGCTCAGTTTCTTGCTTGCAAACTAATTTCCTTTTAGGTTCAATTGTCTGTCTCTATTCTAATTTTTTATATATAATGGTGCATTTATAAATAAGAATTTGACTTTTAATAGAACACAATGGAGTTAAAAGGATTCAACCCACATAGTGTGATTAGGGTTTGATGTTGTTATTGCTGCTTATGGTGGTGCATTTTGATAATTACTCACTATGAAAAGGAAAAATGGAATTGCAAATTTGCATATATCATTTTACATGCTGTCGTGGCGAGGGGTACGAGCAGACAAAAAACTTATCGGTAGTGGACATATACACCACGACCATCTGCCGGATGACTATAACACCACAAGGCGGTGAAATGGGCATGAACGACGGCGACGAAGCAAGGGTGACAAAGCAGAGAACGAGAGGAAGAGAGAAACAAACAGGAGGAAAGGGAGAAAATACTAGCACACGATCGTGAACAAATCAAAATAAGGCTTCCTGCGGCAGTATTTCCGATGGGCTTTTCACCGACAACGTTTCCACCAGACATACCAACGGAAAATAAGTCATCATGTTTAAGTGATTCGATAGTTATTTCGCCAGCGGCTTCACAAGAAACGTTTCGACGGAAAAACCGCTCGTACATTTTGTCAGTTAGAACATACAAGTGGCTTTACAGACGAATGGGCCGTCGTACCATGACCATTGATATATCTGTTGAAAAAATTGGCGAATTATTTTTGGTGAAAATACCGCCGATTTTTCCTCATATATATTTAGTGGATGTATTTTCGTCGGAAATGATGGTTATTCTTGTAGTGGAATATGTGAGTTTTAACTTGTTTGGGCTGCAAATTTAGGCTTGTTGGGTCGCAAGTTTAGGTTGGTTGGGCTGCAAAATTTTTTAATTTATATTATAAATTTGTTATAACGTATATTATATTTTTCCAAAATAAAAAAAAACGTATATTATAAGAATTAATAATATAAAATTTAATATTATAAATCTATATATTATATTAGAAATTATTAATGTATACTATAATTAAATGTCAAAATTAATTATAATTAAATTATTAATATTCATAAACACAATAGGATTAAACTCTATCATTATAATTTAATTATATTATCAATATAATTTAATTAAAGTATTTAATAATTTTATTAACCCTCGCTAAAACTCATAAATTTATCTTAAACCCAGAAGTCCGAACTACTCATCGTCGTTGTCCCTCTCTTGTCGCCTTTCTCCCAAAATATTTCACGGACACTCCTAAATCGCAGGGCCGACTCCTTAGATTTTCGTTTTGCTTAAACATGTCGGAGATCGATTTGGTGGATGGGAATTTGGCTCTTAAAGAGATTCAGAAGCTGGATGGCCATACTGATAGAGTCTGGAGCCTCGCCTGGAATCCGGCAGCTGGAGCTGGGGGCCTTCCACCGACGCTCGCCTCTTGCAGCGGTGACAAGACAGCTAGAATCTGGCAGCAGGGCCCCTCAGGTTCCTGGAACTGTACGGTCTGTTCTTATATCCACTTTCTAGTTATATTATTTAGTAGTCTCTTGCTTTTTCATGTAGAAATCTGGTCAAAATTTGCAACTTTGGGCGGACTTCTAGCAAGTTGTATATTTTCTGTCTCTGAAACGCATTTGGTTGTGCTGTATGTCAACTTTGTTTGATACTAATCTGTTTTATATTGGACCACTTTTTAACTCTAGCTGGAAAGTTTAACTTCGTCATTGAAAATTGTAATTCAAGAGCGAAGATCTATTGATTTCATCTTACAGAACTGTTGTTTCAGCCCGGTGGAAAATTAAGAAGAATCAAGTTTTTTATATATATATTTTTATTTCCGTGATTTGAACAAAACTTGTCGCAGGTATGATGAAATTATTAAGCGTGGACACCGTAAACGCCGACTACAAATAAGCAGGTTATCTATAATTAGTGTAGACACTATAGCTTATGGTTCCAAGAGAATTTAAGCATAAAAATCTCATATTGCACACCATTGCATAGAGTTTTCCTGAAAACTTGGAGGGAAAGGAGCCATACCCAGCCATCCCTGGCTCCACCAGTAGATATTGCTGTGTACACAATTATATACAAGCTCCTTATTGATTGTCCACATTCATTAATGCTATATGATTGTTGATAAGTTTTATGCTGGTTGCAACCACCTAATGCAATCTTTCATTTTTCTCATCTAGATATTGGGACCTAGCAACCGCGGTGTTTGCATGATGCTATATGCACCTAATAGATTCTCAATGGATGACCTACAAATGTTGATACTAAAGTTTTGAGCTTGTGCAAATTTCTTGTCTATTCTTCTCACCTTGTTTTAGGCTCCATATATTTGCATAGAGATCCAATCACTTTCATTTTTTTGCTAATGCTAGTTCCTGCTCTTTCTAAACCTGATATTCTTATGAAAGCACCAAACAACAATGACAAACCTTTATCCCACTATGTGGGATATTCTTTGAAAGCGCACCAAAAAAAACAAAAAGAAAAAAGAAAAAAAATTCCTTAACATTTATTCCGTACAGATGCCATATTTTGAAATTATTTTAAACTGCTTTCATATTCATATAGTTTTTCTTCTTTGTTTCTGGTAGGTTATTAATATATATATGGTGCAATATTAATCATGAATCTCAGCATGATATAAATCATACTTATTCACCTTAATTACTGATTCTTGGCAGTTTTTTTATGCAGGCTGTCCTGGAAGATGCGCATAATCGAACTGTCAGGTCTTGTGCTTGGTCTCCATGTGGGAAACTGTTAGCAACGGGAAGTTTTGATGCCACGACAGCAATATGGCAGCAAATTGGTGGTGATTTTGAATGTGTTGCGACATTAGAGGTATTGTTTGCTTTATTTGTAAAAAAACACACATGGTTCTTAGTTTTATCATGCTTTTTGGTTTTTTAATTTTGTTTTCTCTTAAATTATTTTGATAGAAGTTTTGGTTTTCTTTGTTTCCTTCACATAGGGTCATGAAAATGAAGTCAAGGGTGTTGCATGGAATTCTTCGGGGTCTTTTCTTGCCACTTGTAGTCGAGATAAGTCTGTTTGGATCTGGGAAATGCAACCTGGTAATGAGTTTGATTGTGCTGCTGTGCTGCATGGTCACACACAGGATGTCAAGATGGTGCAATGGCATCCACATTTGGATGTTTTGGTTTCTGTCAGTTATGACAATTCTATTAGGGTACTAACATTACGTGAAAGTGTTTAGCTCTACCACTAGTCAAAACCATATTATAATTACATAATTCATGTTTAGCAAACGTAGACATTTTTTTTTTTTTGATCTAGATCTGGATTGAGGATGGAGACCTTAATGGTTGGAGTTGTGTGCAAACATTAGGTGAAACTAGCAGGTGATTATGTTTATTTTTCATGCATTTTCCCCCTTCTTTTCAGATTTTTTCCACCATTGCTATTAGTAAACTAAATAGAAAATCTTATAAATCTTTACTGATTACTAAGCCACAGCTACATGCTCAATGGTGAAGGTTTTTTATCAATAAGAATTGCTAATGGCTTAGTTGCACTCTATGGAACAATGATATTTTTTCAATTTACTTGAATATTTATTTATAAATTATGCTAGATAAGAAGATTTTTTTTGCTAAAAAGATTAAGCTAATAGATGTGACAGGTATTAAGATACCCTTTAGAACTTCATATTACTAAAGGATAAATAGCCTTTTGCCTCTGACACATCATAGGTCAATAGTTTCCATTGATCTTTCTAAAAAAACATTTTCCCTTTTCTTTTATTTTGGTATTTATATGGGAAATTGGTTCCTTCATCCTTATTTTTTGAGACTATTTAAATATTTTAAGCAATGTTTAGGACTGTTTAACCTAATGATTTACTGTCAGTGGAGAACAACTATTTGCTGCTAGGTGAATCATGGAAGTTGATCTGTGGTGTTCAATATTAAGAATACTATTCTTAACCAGTTTAATTAGCCTTTGTTGGGTTAGATTGAAAAATGATCTCAAGCATACATTTTCCTAAGTTAGCTTACTGTGCTATTATTAATTTGTACTCCTATGGTGCACTGCACTTTTAAGTTGCACATTTTCTTTTAATGCTGATTCATTTTGGATTTTGGTGTTCTTAGTGGTCATTCATCAACCGTTTGGGCACTGTCTTTCAGTTCAGGTGGCGATAGAATGGTTACATGCAGGTATTTAGTGCAATGAGCATATAGTTGCTTTATAGAATTTTCTCAAGCTCTATTACTTTAGATGGATGGTCTATTACTCTGCAGCGATGACCTTACTATGAAGATTTGGGACACCACTAATAATCCCTCAGAGGATGGATCATGGTGAGCTGATTCTTTTTTTCTTAACGCACTAGTGCCCTATGTTCTATTTGCATTTGCATTTGGATTTGAAATTTTTATCATTTATAAATCTAGGGAACAAAAAATGGCCCAAAATTTGAATTTGTATGCTTGGTGCTGAAGGCTGTAATTACAAAGCATTTTAATAGTGGATTTCAATCTCTCAGAGGTTTACTGTATGAGTTACTTGGAATCACATCATGTAGAATATAACCCATGAGAAAGATTTATGTTGATCACTTGTATTGACACATAAGCATAATTGATTCCCATTCTTGAAAGGCTGATGGACATAAATAGTTTTCTCTTGAAGGAATTTACATGCGAAATGCACTTTAGAAACGATTCTTAGCAGCAGATACGTAAATTGCAGTGTACAATTCAGCTTCATGCCACATACTACATTCTTCTACTTTGAATTGATACTGTAACTTCAAGTTATTAAACACTTAAGTCTAGATGAATGCTGTAGTGAAGCTGTGCATAGTGTTATTGAAGGAATATGATTACTCTAATATCAAAATTGATGATGAACCTTTGATGTGGATATTTTTCTTGATTTTCTTCTTCCTTCATCTCTTAAATTAACTTTGGAATGTTTGTTCTCTCTTTGAATCAGTTGAGGGAATAAAATTGGATTTGTAGAAGAGAAACAATAAAGAGAATACAAAGAGTAGTTGGACACTGTTAGAAAACAAGAGGTTTGAGAAGAAAAAATGCTTGCTTTTTTCATGATTTCTTCCCTATTTATAGATCTATACAAGAAATCTTAATACAATAACAAATAATTACAGAATAACTCTAATAGAATCCTTCCTAAATCAGCTATCCGAATATGTAAAGAATTTTGGCGTGAGTCATGCGTCCCACGGATCATGCATTGTAGCCGTTGGATCTTATCTGCGATGAACGGTTGGATTTTAACTCCCCCTCAAGCTTGGAAGTATGGATTTGTCATTCCCAGCTTGGCTATCATTCTGAGAAAGACGACGTTGTCCACTACTTCGGTAAGGATATATGCAAGTTGTTCTTTTGATGGTACATGGTTGATACATACAAGTCCACTGTCTAATTTTTCTTTTATAAAATGTCTGTCAACTTCTATGTGCTTGGTCATGTCATGCTGAATTGAATTGTGAGCTATGCTAATTGCTGATTTGTTGTTACAATTTAATTTTATTGGTTTGTCCCATTTGATCTTCAGGTCTTCTAGAATCATTTTGATCCATAGTACCTCACATATTCCTAGGATCATAGCTCTATGTTATGCTTCTGCATTGGATCTTGCCACCACGTTTTGCTTCTTGCTTCTTCATGTAATTAGGTTTCCTCCAAGGAAGGTGCAGTACCAAGAAATAGATCTTCTGTCTACTGGTGATCTTGCATAATCAGTATCACTGTATGCCTCTAGGGTTATTTCTTGGTCTCTTTTAAAGAGAATCCGTTCTCCTGGGTTACCTTTAAGGTAGTGCAATATTATGTCTACTACTTGCATATGGACTTGTTTTGGATTTTGTATAAACTGATTGACCATACTAACAACAAATGCTATATCTGGTATGGTGTGGGAAAGGTAAATCACTTTCCCTACTAGTCTTTGGTTGGCTCCTCTTTCTACATATGGATCTTCTTTACCTTCTCCCAATTTGAGATTATGTTTTACTGGTGTTGGTGCTAGCTTACAGGCTAGTTTTTCTGTTTCTTTCATAAGATTTTTCATATACTTTTGTTGTGAGATGAAGATTCCTTTGCTAGAGTGAACTACTTCGATTCCAAGAAAGTATTTTAATCTTCCAAATTCTTTGATGTCAAATTCCTTAGTAAGAATTTTTCTTAGACTATCTTTCTCTTTTTCATTATTTTTAGTAAAGATAATATCATCCACATACACAAACAATATTGTGACTTTCCCTGAGTCTGAGTGTTTAAAAAAATAGTATATGATCCCCTTGGCTTTGTTTATACCCATTAAGGAGTATGAATTTATAGAACCTTCCAAACCAGGCCATTGGTGATTGTTTGAGCCCATATAGGGTCCTTTTTAGTTTGCACACCTTGTTCCCTCCAGAATTTTCCTTAAATCCTGGTGGTATTTCCATAAATATTTCTTCTTCCAGATCCCCATTTAGGAATGCATTTTTTACATTCAATTATTCCAGATGCCAATTGTACTTAGCTGTTATTGAGAATAGAATTCTGACAGTGTTCATCTTGATTACTGGTGCAAAAGTTTCTTGATAGTCAATACCATATGTCTGAATGTACCATTTCGCCATTAGTCATGCTTTGTATCTTTCTAGTGTGCCATCAACTTTGTATTTTATAGAGAACACCCATTTGTAGCCGACTGGTTTTTTCCTTGCCAGTAGATTGATGATCATTTTTCTAATTTTCATTAGATAGTGCCTCAGAAATATCATTAGGAATATGAATATCATCTAGTGTAACCAGGAAGTTTTTGTGTGGGGAGAAAAAAATATTGAAGGATATAGAGTTGGTTATAGGTGTTGACGAATATTTTCGTATCGACTCGACCTCGATCGAGCCCGACCTAGACTCGGTTGCGCTCGATCAACTCAATTGATCGTCGTCGAGGCTAAATTAATTCGAATTAAGCCTCAATTTAATTAAATTAAATCAAATTTAATTAAATTTAAATCAATCAATTTAAATCAAACCCCGTCGAGCGTCGTCGAGCTCAATTCGACACAATTCGGCGCCGATTCAAGCTCAATTTCTCAAAATTGATTCGATCGGACCCAAATCGACCCAAGTCGGGTTCGATTCGAACTCAATTTCAGCCTTAATTTGTTAATTCAGGCTGAGTTTGACTTTCCAAACATCTCTTTGAAATCTAGGGCTGAGATTAGATCTCAAATCCCACCCAATTTCACCTCATGTGAGCAGAAAATCTACTCGAGTAGATTTTTCTCTCGTTTCTCGCAACGAGGCAGCAGTGAGATGGGATGTTCCGAGTGGCTGGGCTCAGTTCGTGCGCCTCAAGGAGAACGAGAGAGCGGGAGACGGCATTTGACTCCTTCGTGGCTTTTCGTTCGTCCCTGTCCCGACCCAGAGAGAACGACAGAGAGAGCGAGTGAGGAGAGGCGGAAAATCCCTCCCCGTGCGCGACTCAACCCGGCGAAACCGAGGACTCCCGCGTGCGGCTCCTTCTTGCGTCTCCGCCGTGTCTCGCCGCCCTTCTTCCAGTGAGCCAGAACCCTTGCTTGTGGCTTTCCTAGTGGAAGGGAGAAGAGAAGCTTAGGGTTTTGAGACCCTTTCTCATTCCAAAGAAGGTTAAGGCAGCCATTCACTTCCTTTCTCAAAGATCAATGAAGTTAGTGGCTTTTTCTTCCCTTCTCCCTCAACTCCGGCGACTTTGAGACAAGTTGGGAGCTGTTTGAAGCTTCCAAACAGCAAAAGAGAGCTTCAAATCCCTCCAAACAGCAGTTTGGAGCCTCCAAATCGCTTTGGACAGCAGCGGCGAGTTCCGGAGCACCTAGGACAGCGACTTTGGAGCTTGGATTGAAGCTTGGAGCGACTTTGGAGCTTGGAGCGGACCTTGGACAGCAACTTGGACAAAAATTGGAGCGCTAGGACAAACCGGGGAAGGTATACCTTTGAAACTTAGTGAAACCTAGGGTCTTTCTATGGCCAATTGTTATGTGCTTGACGCCTCCAAGCCCTAGGTCCTAGAAACTTCAATTTTCGCTCTCCTAAAATCCTATATCCGCTGTCCACTTGTTTAAATCATGAAAATTAAGTAAGTTTCCATGATTTGTTCTCATGTGAGGGCTAAAAGATAGCGGCGTGGCGATGGGGCGTTGAACTTGTGTTCAACGTCCCTATTTTTGCATGCAAATAATATCCATGTCATGTTTAGTACTCTTACCTTTGACCAAACCTTAGGTTTAGTAGCTCGCCCAATGTCTAATGAAATGTAGAAGTGCGAGGTCTCTTGTCTAAGTGTGACACGCGTTAACATACCCTAAAACTTGTATGTTTCAACTAGATTAGCACATGCATGTGATAGTTTTACACCGCCATGACATCCACTATCTCCTCTAAATTTGTTAGACGTTCAAGCATGTGTTTCAATCTTTTTTTTTATAAGGTTAGGGTTTGTTCATGAGCACTTTTAATTCATGTTACAAACTCTACAATTAATGAATTGATTGGAAAATATTATTGAACACCAAATTTAGGAAGGCAAAGCGAAAAAGTTTTTTTTTTTACATGCTCTCATTTCTTAACGCTAAACTAAGCTTGCATGAGTTATTGCATATTTGAATATTCGCTATATGTCTATGGCTATGATCCTTGTACCTACAATTTACAAAACCTGAATATGCCCACCAAACTTATGGATGCTTGCAAAGCAAAGATGGGGTGGTCTATGGCTTCAAGGAGCTTATAGATTGCACCCCATCATATATTGGAAGTTTGTTGGATATGTTTAGTATAGTTTGTAAGTTGATGGGTTAAGGGTTTTAACACATAACTTAGGCACTTGGTGAAGCTTTTGAAAAGACAATCGAAATCCTTCACCCTTAGGCTCCCCTTAGACTCTAGAAAACTAATTCTTAGAGCCTATCCATAGGATTTCTAATGACATTCCATCCTATGTCTTTAGATCCCTTAGATGATATCGCATATTTTCTTTCTAGGAGAGTCGTAGGAGCAAGTCCACCTCAATCTTTCCTACCCAAATCATGCCAAAATTGATTTGGAAATCTTTTCATTGAATTGGAAGGCGGGTCCCTAATTGGACAGGCGGCTAGCACTACTACGACTGGCACTATGACTCGTTACCTGGAAGTGCCTCGTCATAGTGCCTACGGAAGTTCCCTTGGTCTGACCTCGGGGTCACATTAGACTGGCGCTGCTATTACGGCTGACACTGCTACTTGCACTACTCTACTAATAGCTCGAACTCGGATTGGGGGCACGCAACGCAGGTCTTTATCGCTGCTTTCTATCTAGTAGTACTGGTTCCGAACTCACAATCAATCTTAATCCATTCTATCTTAGAAACAACTAAGCAGTAACCCTTATACTTCTATTTACAAAGAAAAGGGGAAGGAACTTCACGACCCCGTTCAAACAAAAGAACCGGATGAATTCAAAAGGCTTCGTGCCTATCGTTTGTCCAAAGGGAGAACTGCTAGCTGGGACCCCGGCCCTGAGCAGGGCGCCTGACTGCACGGAATGAAATACCAGAAGTGAAGTAGTCAAGCCCCAAAAGCACACTTCTTAGTTGGGGCGGGGGCTGCTTTTGAAAAAGGTATGGCTTCATATTCATAGTAGTAAAGCGGGCTTCTTTCTCCTGTTTGTTTGGTATATCTCTGGGCTCCTTCTCTAGATCGGGATCTGCATCTCGATCCTGCCAATGATTCGTACCTTGGCCTCGGCCTTGGCTATCGGTCATGTTCTCGATCCATATCGGGCTCTCAATCTCGACTTGACCAGTATTCGCACCCCGAATCCTCCACCTTTCCTGGAGGTTCCTATTCATATATCTATTTTCTATTTGGTGTTGATGTCGTTAATTGGGGCGGAGAAACATGGGTTGGTTTATCTAGCCCGATAGCGGAAACCATTAATACGGGGCACTGCATGGCTTCAAAGGCTCTATTTTCACAATGAATGGTTGTCGTCCCCCCGCTTGAGCTCTCTAGTAGTCTTCCCTTCCTCATGTATGAAAATTTGGAGCATCTCAAAGCGTCAATTTTCCATTGCATGAATAATCTTAACCTAGGATCCCAAAAATCCTAAGTTCAACTCTCTTTGCTTGTAGATACAAATTCCACAAGCAATTCACTCATCCCTCCAATGCATGGTAGTTGGGACCTTCTCAAGGCCCCAAACGTATACATTGCACGACTTTTGGAGCATCCTCAATGCTCCAAATGTTTTGTCATTTGACTCCTAGCATATCTTAGGAGTTAACCTTTGTCGTGCACTGCATTATGGATTTTCCTAAAAAATTCTTAATGCATCATGTTACAAGCTTTAGAAACTTGGAGCCAAAATCCAAGTTTTCTTACATCTCTTGTTGGAACCCCAAAACCAACAAGCATCCTCTCATGTGAGGTGAATTGAAGTCCCTCAAACTTTCTAGTGTACCATCACATGAGTCTTCCAACTTAGAAAATCAAATTCTAGGTCCTCGTCCTTCCATTGGTTGAAACAAGAAAACGAACAAATGGTTCTCTTGCTTGATGCTCTCTAAATCACCTCTAAAGAAATTAAAGAGCGCTAGTGGACTTTGGGATCAAACCCTAGTTCCCCCCATTTTCATTTTTGCTAACAACACAAAGTTAGCAAATAAACATTCCTCCCTTCGTACATGATGATTTGGAATTCTCTAAAATTCCAACCTATCATTATATGAAAATCTTATAGCTTAGAGTCTAAATCTAAGCTCTCCCTTTCTTTCATTTTGAGACTAAGATCAATGAAAGAATTCCCTTCTCAGGCTTAAGATTCTAAATCTAGCCTGTCTCATTTGTCTAACCTATATGGGTAGATGACCCTCTTAATTTGTAGTTCAAAAACTACAAATTACATCTCTTATACAATAATATTTGGAGCACCTCAAACTTCAAATATGTCGCTGCATAAATTCTTTCTAACTTGGAACCAACTTCCAAGTTCTCCCACCTAGTTTGTTGAAGCACTTAATCAACAAACAATTCACTCATGTGTTGTATTTAGAGACTATCCAAGGCTCTAAGTGCTCATACACATGAATCTTTGTAGTTTGAAACCAAACTCTAAACTATCAATCCTTGTGTTGGAACATAGAACCAACCAATTTCCTTTTTCCCTTCATTTGTTAAATCATAAAATTGACAAATGAATATTCCTCTCCCTCATGTATGATAATTTGGAATCTCCAAAGGCTCCAATCAAACATTATTACATGGTGGTCAAATCTTAGAAACAAACTCTAAGTTATTCACCTCTCGTTTGTTGAAACAAGATCAACAAACGATTTTCCTCTCCATTCACTTAACCCACGTTTAAGTAAATGATCCTATCTCTTTGAATACCAAATATTCATAGATCTTCTATGAAATTTTGTAACTCTCTAAGTTACATTTTCTTCCTTCAACCCCAAAGTTGTAGGAAGCTTATCAAATCATTTGCTTATTGGATCACAAACCAATGAGTAATCCCTTAGATTTAAGATTCAAATCTTAGTTTTCATCATTTGCTTAGTCACTAATTAAGCAAATGAATGCTCCTCCTTGGACACCCAATGTCCAAGGAATCCCTTCAACATGCAATACAAAATTTGCTTGTTGCTTTTCTCTTCTACAACTTAAGAATTGTAGAAAATCTTCTCATTTTCTCCTAAGCCCAAATTTAGGAGAATGATCATTCCCCTTTGAACGTCTAATGTTCAAGGATATTCATGAGTTGCAACCTCTAAGTTGCACATTCCCTTCTTCTACCAAACCAAAAGTGTAGAAAATCTCCAATATTCACTTGGTCTAAATTAAGCGAATGGGTCATTTTTCTTTTGAACACCAAATGTTCAAAAGGGATTTCTCTAATTTGCAACCTACAAGTTGCATTTCATATTTCCTTTTCCTATAAGTTGTAGGAAAGCCTTGTACCCTCTTCTTCCTACAACCCAAAAATTGTAGGAAACTATTTCACTCTCTCAATCCAAATTTTGAGAATGTACGCTTCCTCTTTGGATACCAAATGTTCAAAGAATCCTCTTGGAGTTGTAACTTCCAAGTTGTATCCCATCTCCTTTTCTCCTCCAACCCAAAATTGGAGGGATGAAACCTTTCTTTTCTTTGGACACCACATGTCCAAAGGAATTCCTCCAATTTGCAATCGCTAGATTGCACATTGGACTACTTCTTTTCCTACAAATCTAGATTGTAGGAAACCACCAAAATTTTCTTCATTTCTCTTAACCCAAAGTAAGAAAATGAAACTCCACCTCCTTGAATACAAAAATTCAAGGAACCACCTTCTTGATTTGTAACCTTAAAGTTACAAATTCTCTTTCATTCTTATAGACTCCAAAAGTCTTAAGGAATTCTTTACCTTAGCTCAAAGCCATAGGTTCTTTTACTTTTCCTACAACTCAAAAGTTGTATGAAGCCCACTTTCACTCAACCTATATTGAGTGATCTAATTTTATCCCAAATTATCTTACTTGTTGAATAAAAAACAAGTAACTTCACCCCAAGCTTAGGATTCAAGTCCTATTTCTCTTTGCCCTTCCAAACTCAAGTTGGAAGGGGGCAATTCTCTCTTTGGACATCAAAGTGTCTAAGGACCTTCATGAATTTGCAACCCAAAAGTTGCATTTTCTCTCAATTCTCTTCCAACTCCAAAGTTGTAGGAGATTTCTCCTCTCTTTGGCTCCGAAAGCTAAAGGGAACTCTTCAACATTTAGCTCAAAAGCTAAATGTCAGATTCCTACCTCTTCTTCTTAACTTCAAAAGTTAAGGAGAATTTCCCTCAACAAGTGGCCCAAAAGCCACATGTTGGACACTCCTTTCTTAGACCCAAACTCTAGAAGGACTTTTAGTGTGACATACCACACAAGCCTCACACACTTAGATGCACAACCCTTTAGGCATGCTAGGATTAGGATTTTTCTTTGTATGCGCATGTGATTGATGTTGTGGAGTGATTGACTTTTGGATTGTCTGCGTTGTGGGCATTTGCCCTTAAGTGGTTAGTGTAGAAAGATATAA
This sequence comes from Dendrobium huoshanense, assembly GCA_016618105.1. NCBI lineage: Eukaryota > Viridiplantae > Streptophyta > Magnoliopsida > Asparagales > Orchidaceae > Dendrobium > Dendrobium huoshanense. The sequence continues at coordinate 42,582,018 of CM028352.1, read as the reverse complement.
ATGCTTTTCTGTGCAGGTGGCCATATCTAAAAAAGGGGGGCGCTCATAAATAATAATAAATTGCTTGCATGACAGGTACTGCTTAAAACCCCCCAAAGATGTCGCCAATAGGGTAGAAGCAGGGGGCCTAGCACTTAGCACTCTAAGTGTTAGGCCAATTTTGAGATGATCATATTTCTGTTATATAAACTGCCGCCTGACTCTGTTTTGCAGATTTGAGTCTTTTTCTTTTTACACCATGTATTTGATTAAATTTAGGGTGTAAAACTTGTGGGGTTTGGATCAGAAAGCAAGGAAGATCAAGGGAGAAAGTACCATTTTGGAGATGAAGCCCAAAGACCTCCTTGAAGGGTAAAGCTTGAAGACCCCCACAAGTAGAGTCTGTAAATATAACTGGGTTGTATAATGGCAGGCAACTCAGCTGCCAAACATGCTTGTAATAACTGGGACATTACTTACATTTCTGTCTTTATTTATATACAAAAGCATGTGTTAAAGTGTTTATATTGGGTGCACAATAGAAATGCATGTCTTTCCTAGGTTTCTTCTTTTGTTTTTGTGGGTGTGGCCTGGACTTGATCACGTTAGGCTCTTAGGATAAATTAAGTTTTCTACCCTCTTAACATGTAAGTAATCTAAAAATAAAATCAAATTAGGCTCTATGTCTTTCAAGTAAAAAAAATTGCATGGCTCCCTTCAAGGAGCAAAGTTTTCAAAACTGAAAATAATCATGCATAGCCCAAGCATGTTGCATATAGAAAGCCCTCACTTAAGGATTAGATAACAAAAGTCTTTTTCTTTATGAGTCAGCATATGCATATCCACATAAATAGGCATCTTGGCCTCAAAGCTAAGCTATAAGCCCTACCTTCTAAATAAAAACAACCCTACCACTCTACATTTGCATTGAGACTGAATAACATGGTTTTAAAAGCGATTAGGAGGAGTTTAGCTGGTAGTCCCTTCCAGGCGGGACAATAAATCCAGAGGTCGGGCGAGTTATGCTTCTTGTGAGGTGTAGCTTGTAAGTCCCTCTTTGCACTCGTTAGATCTAGATTCGAGGTACTACCTGTCGGTAGTCCTCACCTTTGTCTTAGGGTCCGAGGCAAGGGTTGATTTTAAATCACCCTATAAGCCCTCATCTTTCGGGCAATTCCTCCAACAAGTGTTGTTGGGATGTAAGCCCCAATCTTCTAATAAAATATCAACTTAAACCAAATTTAGATTCAAAAATGTAAAGCTCAACATAGGATAGTCCGAGCACCTTTGAGTTTCCCTCAGAATCAAGTGCTCCTACTTCATCTCCTTTGGCTCTCATTCCAAAATCTAAATCTAAGTTGATCCACTCCTTGAAATTTCTAAAGGGTCAAAACCTTTAAGCAAGACTTTCATGGATTTTAAAACAAAAAATCAAACTTTAGCCAATGTCTAAAATGACTTCCAAAGAAAAAAAACCACTAGTTTAATCAAAAGTTTTCCCAAATCAAACTTGGGATGTAATTAACCATAGGGGCTTGCCCCTATGGGATGTCTGTACCCCAGAAATAAATAAACCCCACTCAACCAAACATTGAGTGGGGGAATCTCTGTTAAATAATTGTAAATTTTATTATTGAGCCCATAAGAAAATGATATTTTTACCCTCCGGGGTAATATATCGTATTCTTATGCCGTGTCCGATTATAAAATATGCAATCCGTTTGAGGATACAAAAATTCTCCAACAATAGGGTATAAGGGAGGTGGAGAATTTACCTTACTTTCAAGGGATGGTTTAGTTTCTTGGATCTTCTTCGTAGCACAGGTTGAGCTCGTATGCCTGGAATATACCTTCCCAAATCTCAGGTAGTTTTGTCTTTAGCTTCCCTATTTTGAATTTTAGAAGGATTGGTTTGATGTGGTGGAGGAAGGTCAAGAGGGGAAAGCATACTTTTATCATCTTCTTTTGTTTTAGTCTCCTCCTGAATATGAGGTTTGATAAAGTAGGAGTTTTGTTCATCAAAAGTGACATCAATGGATACAAGCATTTTCTTTGTAGGGTGGTGATAGCATTTATACCCTTTTTGGGTGGCAGAGTATCCAATAAAGATGCATTTGAGTGCCATTGGATCTAGTTTTCCTCTATTCTGGTGTGGATGTGAACATAGACATTGCACCCAAAGATTTTGGGTGTAAGGTTATTATGTGTTCGAAACTTGGGGTAGGAGGATAAAATATCCATTGGAGTTTTCATCCCTAAGGTTTTTGACGGTAGTCGGTTTATGAGGTAGGTGGCAGTTAAGAGAGCCTCTCCCCAGTAGGATTTGGGTATAGTGTGGTGGAGAAGGAAGGCACGAGTGGAGGCTAGGAGGTGACCATTTTTCCTTTCCGCAACCTCATTTTGTTGTGGGGTGTGAATGCAGGACTTGTGGATGATACCTTCACTTTGAAAGTAAGAGTATATGGTTTAGTTGAAGTAGTCTTTAACATTGTATGAACGAAATCTCTTTATTTATACCCTAAATTGATTCTATATCATGATGTGAAAAATGGGAAGAATGGTGTTAACGTCGGATTTATTTTTGAGGAGATAAATTCAAGACACTCGAGTGCAGTTATCAATGAAATATACAAACCAACGATTCCCAGAGATGTTGAAGATCTTTTAGGGTCCCCATATGTCACTTTGAATGAGATAGAAAAGAGTATTGCATCTCTAATTTTTGTTTGGAAAAGAGATTTTTATTTGTTTGACTAATTCACATGTCTCACAATGAAAATTTTCATTTTTCAATTTATGAAACAGTTTTGGATAAATGTGTTTCAAGACTTCTACTGATGTATGTCCTAATCTGAAATGATTAAGCCAAATAGTAGATTTCTAGTCAACTAGGGATAACATAGAGTAGCTATTTTGAGATTTGTTTAGCTCTTCGAGGTAGTACAGTCCACCTCTCTCCTTAGCAAGTCCAATCGTCTTTCCAGATCTCTGGTCCTGAAATAAGCAAGAAGTCGGGTTAAATAAAGTTTGACAATTATAGTCCCTGGTAAGTTTTTATATGATTATAAGATTTATGGATAATTGAGGAACATGGAGCACATTTTTTAGAATGAGGGAAGGGGATAAGGGTATGTCTGCTTGACCTTCTACTTTGGCAAAAGAACCATTAGCAGTGATGATTTTCTTGCATATTGGGCAAGAATTATAATTGATGAAGTGGGTTGTGGAGTTTGTCATATGGTATGTGGCTCCTGAATCAATGATCCATATTCCTTTCGAATTATTTCTAGAAGTACTTAATCTAGTTAATATGGGAAACTTACCTAAAAGCTCAAGAGAGGGAGATGCAGGTGGTTTTTCAAGGGATACTAGGAGTTCTCTGAATCTTTCAATATCTTCTTTATTGAAGCTTTGGGATGAGTTTTCTTTAGACATTGTGGTATTACATCTACAATAGAGGTTGTTTTGATTATATCAGCAATAAAGACTGATATTAAATAAATTGGGTCTCAAGCTTGATCTGGTTACAGTTAGGTTGCTGGTTCAAATCCATCAGGTCAGACCGAGCCGCTTAAAAAAGAAGGCTTCGGTCCTTTTTTGCATGAGTCGGGACGGAAAGGAGGTTCCGTCCCGGTAGGTCTTCCGCTAGCTCAGTCTTCCTGTTTCGGCTTCGTCACGCTTATTCGCAGAGCTCGGCTCTTGCTATCGATTCTTCCAGATGGGATCAATCCTGCTTGTGATTCTCTCGGGTGACTTCGTCACGTACGTCCGTGTCGTCTGGCTGGTCAGCGGTTTATCTTCTGTAGTGGCATCTTGCAACATCAAAAAGTTACGATGTCTTCGCCTGGACTTGCTCGTCGATCGTTCTTCAAAAGTTTGTACTGCTCAAAGTTCTTCAGTGACGATAAATACTGCTTGGTTTTCTTCGACGATCCGGCAACAGTCTCAGAAATGAAGGCCGGCTTCTCTGCTTTCTTCGTATATATTTTTATAAAGATTTGGCAACGGCTAATCGAGGCTCTAATACCATGTTAGAAAACAAGAGGTTTGAGAAGAAAAAAGGCTTGTTTATTCCATGATTTCTTCTCTATTTATAGATCTATATAAGAAATATTAATACATAAACAAATTATTACAGAATAACTCTAATAGAATCCTTCCTAAATCAGCTATCGGAACATGGAAAGAATTCTGGCGTGAGTATGAAGTGCTTTCAATTTTAAACTATGATTATATAATGATATACATGACTTTCTTATCCCAAGTGATAGAAATTGGGTTACTCTTAAACTGATCCAAATTTAACTTCTAAAAAATACTTAAAGAATTTAGGATACTTCTTAACAAAATGATAAATACTGACTGTTAAATTATGAATGGATAACCATAATTGATTTTCGCGACAATTATGACATAAAAGTTACAATTAAATAGAAATTATTGGCTAGTATGATTTGAATGCGATGTAGCTTGAAATCTCATGATTAATTTGAGCTTAGATTTGTGATGAGGGCCTTTGACCGCATCAACTCACTTAGGTTAAAGAAAATTGCCTCCAAAGAGTCAAGATTATGGTACTCTTCAAGATCAACTGCCCTTATCTGCACGACTTTTTAAATGGTTTTTAAGTATGCTATCCTTAAATAAGAACCATTTACTAAATCAAACATTCATTTACTACCTATTTATTTTTCCTAACGTCGCATTCTCTTCCCTCTTTCATTTCCATGCGTGATCTTTGAATTACATGCTGCTCCTTTCCAAACATCAGTACTCTTCGTCTTCATTTATTATTCATTCAACCATTCATTTGCTTTTGATAGATTTCAATTCTTGTTCTTCTCATGTTTTTCACGCATATAGTCTCCACTTTCTATCAACATTCCTGAATGTTCTACCCATGTTGTTGCTTTTTCCACTCACAGCTGCCGGCTTTCACCTCCCTTGCTTATTTCTAGAGTTATGACCTTTCTCATCATCCCTGTAAGCGTCCCCAATTTCCTGCAATGCGTTTTGTTTATATTTGTTGGGGCTTTGGGATCCTACGGTTTAGGCTTGCTACTCAACTTGGTCTGATGAGCAATTTGATATGTGACATGACTTAATTGGGACATCTACTGTTGCGATTTTAGTGTTCCTAAACTGACTTCTGAAAATTGCAGTCTTAATCTATTGTAAATAGCTGTAGCATTGCATTTAAACATTAAAATTGTAAAAAAAATGCTGTTGACTTTAACTGCTATGCAATTTTTAATTTTTTTGTTCCAAATATTAATTCTTGGTTACTACTCTTTTTTTTTTCTTTGTAATCAAGTATAGAATGTCTAATGGTATTATTGACTAGAATTGTACTTTCACCATAACTATAAAGAAAATATAGCTTTCCGTGACAATTATACATGTTGATCACATTCATTTATGTTCTTTTTGGTTAGTCAATCACTATTGGTCTGTGATTAGACTAATGATTAATGCTTGAGTGGATTAACCAATTGGCTTTGAGATAAATCATGGCTCATATGGTAAATTAATCCTTTAATTTAGAAGATTACTGCACTATAGCCAAATTAACAAATTGTCCTTAAATCAACCAAGAGCAAGATTTATTTATCCTGCCATCATGTTTAGTATTTGCATAATATGCAGTTGATGATTCTTTCCATCATTGCTTAAAATTGTGTAATATGAGGCTCACCTCAGTACAATTCCAGTGAAAAATGCCTTGAGGTTGTGGGCTATGAAAATTTGGCGCCAGCCTCCGCCTGCTGTTGCTTTTTTTGGGGGGGATTTAAATGAATTTAAGTTATGGGGTAAATTTTGGAAGGCAGATGAGTTTGTAGATAAGACATTACCCAGTGATTTTGCCCTCATTTTGTGAGGACTTTATGATCTGAGTTCTGGTTTCCTATAGGTGCAAGCCCCTATAGTTAATTACCCCTCTCGATCACGAGAGAGAACTTTCCATTAAGGCTAGTTGTTAATTAGATACGTAGTATCTGGCATATAGTAGCAGCATGGATTTGGGAAATCATAAATTTGAAGGATTGATATTTAAAATTGAAAATTTCACCATCTTGCACTTAAAGCGAATGGTGGGGGAATGGATGATAGACCCGATTAAGATCCCATGGTTCCATCGTCCCGGGCCATCATGGTCCCTAGTCTACTTAGTTAGAGGAGGTAGTCAATCCAACCTGACTGAAGGGTCCCTGTCGGCAGACATGAGTTGCTTCGTCTAAGGGTACCTTGTAGACTTGGGGTGCATGCTTGTCTAAGGGGACAAATTTGAATCCATCTTAGCTAACAGAGGGCTTTGTGCCCTATCGATTATATCATATTAATTCATATCTTAAAAATTTGATGCCAATAAGGAACGTATTGGCTCTAGTTATAACCTGATATTTCGTGGTACCATTTGGCGATAAAACCACTCGGTTCAGAGGGCCCCGGATCATAACCGTTTATCCTGCAGTGTCATTTGGCGGCAAAACCGCCGGTTAGAGGACACGTACCACGTCCTTACTGGCAGGATATTGTTTGAGAATGGATCCTAGTGATGTTTTCGACTAGGCATTAGCTTCATGTGAGCTGAAGTTATATTCGAATTTGTCCACCTCAGCAAACTGTTGCGGAGGGTGGATGAATTTTGCTTTAAGTGGTTAATGATTGAATTTCCATTTTAAATATTTGGATTTTGATGATCTTCTAGAATTTTGGATTTTGTGTGTATTTGGGTGGCATTTGAAATTATTTGTGGACCCCTCCGGTTGAGATACACGTTCAACACGGCCATCATCAGGGTGAAAGGGATTATTTCTATTTGAAAATATTTGTATTTTGTGGATAAACCTTATCGACTCTATCGAGTTGTCGACAGAGGATCGGTATTCGTAGGCTTTGTGCCTTTATTGGTGAATTTTTATTATTATAGGCCTTGAAGGCTTAATATGAATGTATTAATACAAATATATCAGTCGCCGTAACTGTATATTTGTTTGATGGTTCGAACCTTGTCAACTTCTATTAATCTGCATAGAAGGATTGAGTTTGAACTTGAATTCACTTATTGACCCACGCATCATCCCTAGATGTCACGTGTGTATCAATAACACGCTCGCCGGGGCCCATGCGGGTCTTTTATACATCCCCTTATGTGTACCTATGTGTATACATATTACAGTGCATGTGCGGGGGGATATTTTAAACATTTAACGGGATATCCTACGACAATTCGTAGGAATTCGCATTTGTTGTATTCCTTAAGCATTTTACTTGTGAACACCACGTCTGGCATATAACGAGTCTTCTACGACAACTCGTAGGACTACATCCGCTACATATCTTCCATCTTTTTTTGCAGTGAATCAATGTAAATCCTAACCATTGATTGATTATTGACTGCGAATGTATTGTAGCATTTGTTATTTGATATTGATTATAGTCGTTGCACATGTACATGTTTGCTGCACATCGGTTCTCCCATTTCATAGGGGACCAACGCATTTGCTTGCATATTATTATTAGTTCTAGCATAGTTGCATTCGTCGTTGCCTCATCCTTGTATATTGACTTTGTGAATATTTATGCCGTTACCAGGTCCCAAGTCCTGGATAGAAAAGTGAAGGGTTGCGTTAGGTAGTCGACAGCCAGCGTAAAACTTGTCGAACAATAATGACATGAATCCTTTAAGAAATTGTGTTGATGCTAGGGCGTCCCCTGGAAGCGACGCACTGTATGGCCTGAATACAGTGACAAGTGTGCAAGGGCCGTTGCACCGACGCCCGGGTGCAGTGTTAAATAGGCAAGGGTTCCCACATCAAAGACAGATGTGGGCAAAGAAGCTAGTACATGAAACTAAAATTAGGATAGGAACTTGGAATATAGGTTCCCTTACAGGAAAATTAATGGAATTAATAGATATTATGATTCATAGGAAGTTAAATATTTTGTGGAATTCAAGAAACTAAATGGGTTGGAGAGAAGGCTAAGAAAATTGATAGTTTAGGATTTAAACTTTGGTATTCGGGTATGAATCGTACTAGAAATGGTGTAGGTGTTATTATAGATAAGAGTTTAAAGGATAATGTTATAAAAATTAATAGGATTGGAGATAGAATTATAACTTTAAAGATTATTGTTGATAATAAGATTGTTAATATTATAAGTGCTTATGCTCCTCAAGTAGGTTTGGATATGAGTTCTAAATTAAATTTTTGGAACGACTTAGAAGAATTAATACAAACGGTACCTCTTGAAGAAAAAAATTTTATTGGAGGAGATTTAAATGGACATGTTGGTAGAGAGGTAGATGATTTTAAAAGCATTCATAGTGGCCATGGATTTGGAACGACGAATGAAGGTGTCAAGACCATATTGGATTTTTGTTTAGCTTATGATTTTTCAATTACTAATATCTTATTTAAGAAAAGGAATGAGCATCTCATCACTTATAAAAATGGATATAGTACAACCCAGATTGACTATTTTCTTATTAGAAAATTAAATCATTTAGATTGTAAAGATTATAAAGTTATTACGAGTGAAAATTTATGTACCCAACATCGATTAGTAGTTTTGGACTTTAAGTAAAGGGGCATAAAATAAAAAATAAAGTAAAACGATTTTCTAAGATTAGATGGGGGCATTTAAAGAATATTAACAAAAATATTTTTGAGAATAAGATTTTGGATCTTAAGATTTTGTTTGTGGATGAGAATGCTAATGTTATGTGGAAAAAAATGGCTAGTGATATTAAGAATATTGCAAAAGATATCCTTCGAGTATCGAAGTGAAAAGCTCATAATAATAAAAATAGTTGGTATTGGAATCCAAATGTAGAAGAAAAAGATTAAAAATAAGAAGTTTTGTTATAAAAATTGGTTTAATTTTAAAAATTCTGATAATTGGGAAATATATAAAATGGCTCGTAAGGATGTTAAGAAAGCATTATGCGATGCAAAAATATTAGCTTTTAGTGATTTATATAATAGATTAGATAATAAAGAGGGAGAAAGATATATGTATAAGTTAGCCAAACAAAGAGATAAGAGTAGTAAGGATTTAGTTCAAGTGAAGTGTATTAAGGATGAAGATCAAAAAATACTTTTCTTAGAAGATGATATTCAACAAAGGTGGATGAGATATTTTGCTAAACTTTTTAATGAAGATTGTGAAAATAAGATTGATTATAGTGACCTTAGCACCCTAAATGAAAATAAAGATTTCTGTTTTTATCGGCGTATTAGTAAATCTGAAGTTAGAGAGGCTTTAAAGAAAATGAAGAGTGGAAAAGCTATTGGATCTGATGATATTCCAATAGAGGTGTGGAAATGCTTAGGAGATGAAGGAATTTCATGGCTTACTAAACTTTTTAATACTATTTTGAAGATAAAAAGATGCCAGACGAGTGAAAAATGAATGTGTTAATTCCTATTTTTAAGAATAAAGGTGATGCACAAGATTGTGTGAATTATAGAGGTATTAAGTTAATGTGTCATACTTTAAAACTATGGGAGCGAGTTATAGAGCATAGGTTGCGGCGTGATACTAATGTTTCTCAAAATCAATTTGGATTCATGCCGGGTAGGTCGACTATGGAAGCCATACATTTATTAAGAGGTTTGATGGAGAAATATAGAGAAAATAAGGAGGATCTACATATGATATTTATTGATTTAGAAAAAGCATATGATAAAGTTCCAAGAGAAGTGCTATAGAGTGTTCTTGAAAAGAAAGAAGTCAATAATGCTTATATTCAAATCATTAAAGATATGTATGCAGGAGCTATTACTTGTGTTCAAACATAAGGTGGATTGACCAAGTATTTCCCTATTTCGGTTGGGTTACATCAAGGATCAGCCTTAAGCCCATATCTTTTTACTTTAGTCATGGATTTTCTCACTAGACATTTGCAAGAGGATGTACCTTGGTGTATGCTTTTTGCTGTTGATATTCTTCTTGTTGATAAGACTAGAGAGGGAGTTGAAGGTAAACTTGAATTATGGAGGTCAACCTTAGAGTCTAAAGGTTTTCACTTGATAGATCTAAAACGGAATATATGGAGTGTAATTTTAGTAGTAATAGACCTAGTGAGGGGATTGTGACTTTGGACGATCAAGTCATTAATAAGAGTACACATTTTAGATATCTTGGATCTATTGTTCAGAGTGATGGTGAAATAGATGTGGATATTATCAGCAGAATTCAAGTTGGATGGTTGAAGTGGAGGAATGCATCGGACTTGTTATGTGATAGAAATGTACCCCTCAAACTTACGGGAAAATTCTATAAGATGGTAGTGAGGCCTGCAATACTTTATGGTGCCGAATGTTGGCCATTAAAAGAGAAGCATAATACTAGGTTAAGTGTGGCAGAGATGAGGATGCTCAGGTGGATGAGTGGATTTACCCTTAGAGATAAGATACGAAATGAGCATATACGTGAAAATGTTGGAGTAGCTCCAGTAGAAGATAAGATTAGAGAGAGTCACCTTAGATGGTTTGGTCACATAAAACGGCGGCCTTCCGATGACCCGGTTAGGAGAGTAGAGGTATTAGATTTGACTTATGTTAAGAAAGGTTGGGGTAGACCTAAAAAGACTTGGTTAAAAAATATTAGGAATGACCTTTCTTTATTAGATTTAAATGGGAATTTGACTTTTAATAGGACACAATGGAGAAAAAGGATTGATGTAGCCGACCCCACGTAGTGGGATAAAAGGCTTGATGTTGTTGTTGTTGTTGTTGTTGTTGCATACTAACCATCATGGCTTGTCGGGGTTTGGTGTATTTGTCTGTGCCTCTTTCAAATTCCTCTAGCAACTACTGCCTACATTTTCGAAACACTACGAGCTTCTGTCAGTATTTGCAAGTGGATGTATTGGGGATTACTGTGTCTTCTTGCATGATTGCTACGAAGAATACCATTAGTTCCAATTTCTTTGCTTGTGGGATTGAATATATTTGCTTATGCTTTGATGTTGACCACGGAACAGTATTATATCCATTGCATATCGGTCTTATGTTTCATTATTCCTTCTTTATGACTTGTGCAAACTTTACACATTAATTACCATCGTTAATATGCAATTTTTTAGAGGTTTTGTACGTCTATTTGCGGTCAAATCATACATCCATCTTCTATTGTATTGCTTGCAAGGTTGAATATCGTTGATTTTAGGAGTGTTATAATATTCATTGCATACTCTTTACCATCGCTACAACCTTCTTTGCTACGTGTAGGTTAAGTGTTGTATATATGGCGGATCTCTTTTATAGTGATTTGTAGGTGCTTATATGTATCTTAGACCACTTATTGTATTTTGTTATTGACATAATCACCATGTTCATTAAGAACTTTCATTGCTGCTTACGAACAAGTTCCACTAGCAAAACTCCTAACCTTCAAAGACGATTTAACATATAAGCATGATGAGATGATTAAGTTCATTGTTGTCCGTGTGAGTTCAAGCTCTAGATTGAGTTTGAGTAGAAGTTCAAATTAAATATCAAGACTTTCATAGTCAAGTTGTAAGTCTTGATTAGTCATTCGATTTGTGTTCAAATACAAGTCCTTGTAGCAAATTCATTTGAGTTCGAGTTGAGTCCCAATTCGTGTCCTTTGTTATGTTGTTCAAGCTCAAGCTCAAATCAAGGTCCCCTGTGGTCTTTTGAGTTTAAATCATGTTCAAGTTCAAAGCACAAGTTCTAGTCCAAAATAAAGTTCAGGCTCAATATGAGTCTCTTCCCTTCGTCGAGTCTCCTGTTGTTCAAGTTATGTCCTTTGTATTCAAGGTTAAGTTCAAATTAAGTGCATTTAATGTTCATTCAATTTTCAAGTTCAAGTCCAAATAATGTTCCTTGTTATTGTCCAAGTCCTTGTGCACTTCAGTCCAAATTTTGGCCAGTCTCCCAGTGTCTCCCCCGTTTAGGGGAAAATTTGAGAGACTAGCCTTCCCCTCGTCGCTACTTGAGCGCTTCAGGTAGGTGTCAAATGACACCACGATAGCAAATTCTTCAATCCCCGCACGCTACATGAGCGTTTAAGAGTCTTCGGGTATTTGTTTAAAAGAGCACAATTTCTTTCCCCCCTCTACACTAAATGAGCGTTTGGAGGTACTTATTTTTCGTCCCCCTCATGCTACATGAACACTCAGAGGATTACTCGCCTCATGGCGAGCATCATACTGATTTCCTTCCCTACTATGCTACGTGAGCGCGTAGGGGGGTTTTCGGCTCGTCGCAGGCGTCAAGGATAGGATTTTTTAGGTTAGAAACTTATACCTTCATGAGGGGATGATGATGATGGTGGGATGCACAAAAATACATAAATTTTTTTTTTTGTATTTTGCCTTTTCTCTCTTTTTTTTTCTATTCTTTGCTTCTCTTTTTTTATACACACACAAATATATATAATATAAATAAATAAATAAATAAATAAATATATATATATATATATATATATATATATAAAATCTAATAATAATAATAATAATAATAATAATAATAATAATAAGTAACCATTAATTAACTAAGTAAACTAAATTAAAACCTATACCTATAGATCGGTTAGAGCAAAAGGGGCGGTTACTGGATTGGATCGGGCAAGGTAGAGGAAGGTTCCGGCTTGGTGAGAAGATGGAGTTCGTGGATTTCGGCTCGATTGGGGATGTCGGAGATCGGTCACGGCTCACAGACGGAACAGGTAGAGGCGACGAGCTCAATGCTTGCGGCTAGTCCGACGTCGACCTAGGGCAGGGATTGACTAGAGAAGAGGTCAACTAGGCTTGATGATGAGATCTCTATGACTAGGGAAGAGCTCGGTTCATCTTTGGTGAGAGGAGGAAGAAGGTAAGGTAGATTCTCTCTCTCTCTGGATCGAAGCCAAAGCTTGCGAACAGGGAGGGACGGAGGTAGCCTGGATTGGGAAGAATCGGGAAGCATTGACGGGAGCTCTGCGTATGGAGGAGAGGTTTGGGAGGCCTCGTAGGATTGTGCCTGGGGTTCGTGGGTTTTGATTGTGTAAGAAGTTCTCCCTCTCTCTCTATACTTCTCTTTCGCTCTTTCTCTGGATTGAGGGGATCAAAAGGTCGGGCAAGGGGGATGAAGTCGGATGGGAAGGAAGAAGCAGCGGGATTGGGGTCTTCGATGTCAGAATGGGGATTGCGGCTTGCGATCGCGTGGGAGGAGCAGAGAGCTAAAGAAGCGAACGAGAGAAGGAAGTCTCGCTCTCGTTTTATTGATGCGTGGAGGGGAGGGTCGTATCCAAGCACGCACGAATGAACATCTTTGACGCCATTTTGCAGAGGTATGGGGCAACTGTCGCAAGTTCAATGTAGGATCTGAGCAGATATGCGGGATAGGCTTCCACAGGTAATGATTTAGCAGAAAAAATCATATTATATTTTTTTTGTTTGTTCCCTTTTGGCCGTAGCTTAGGGGTCAACAGAGGTTTATGCCTTAAGTTTTTTTATGAGGCTCGCCCCTTAACTTTGTTAAGGCCAGCCTTGAGGCGCACCTCGCCTCGCTGAGGTGAGGCTTACTCCTCAACCTAAATTAAAGCCCCAAATAAGTCGCACCTTCATGCACTTTTGAGTTGCAACAACATCCTCTCAACTGCCTCAAGCTCCGACTGTCGTCTTCGCCACACCCACCATTGTCGTAGCACCGTCAAGGATTACTTGAAAGTCGCACGCTACCATCACTTCCTCTAAAAATTTTGGAGTATTAATCTTATCTTTATATTGATCAAAAATATTTATGAAAGAGGAAGATGACTGAAATAAATGAAGAAACATATTGTGAGGCATGGACTTCAATAGGATGAAACAGGGGAGCGACCAATTTGTTATGATGACGACTCAAATAAAAACCCCCTCAGTGATGATATTACAAATGATTTTCTAGTTGTTGCCAACTATTTTATCATTAATTAGAAATTCTAATGTGGATGAGCAGCGAATTGAGAAAGAAAGAATTTAGAGTTAAACTTAATGAAATATGATATTTTTATGCAGTTTTTATATTTAATATTTTTTTGCTCATGTAATATTTATATTTCAATTATATTTCATGCCATTTATCATTAGCCACTTTACGTCTTGTGTAATTTTTTGTTTCATTTGTATGTCAATTTGTTACTTCATAGTTTAATAGAAAGATAATATGACATCTTTTAACATATTATTTGGATATTATATAAAAAATCACTTTTAACCTTTATTTACACTTTACATAATTTTTTTTTTATTTTGAGACTTATGCCTGAAAACGCCTTGAGGCTTACGCCTCACCTCATGAACAAAATGTTAAGAGAGTTGTGTTAGACCGGTCCACTGAACCGGTCCAGCCGGTCCAGGCGGGACCGGTTCACGGGCCAAAATCGCGAAACAGGCGGAGATCTCCGCCTCCTGCGGAGATCGAGCGGCCCGACCAGCCCATTAGAGCATTTTAGGAAGCATTTTTTAGCGTTTTGAGAGGGAAATTTGAATGTAGGGGCTGTTTAGGGATTTCCTTTTGATTTGTATGCATTAAATAGTTATTTTTCCTAGGGTTTGGGCATCTTGAATTTGGCTGAAATTTGAGATCTCATAGAGTTAGGTTTTCTTTGGGCTCTAGCGGCGTCTAGAGATTTGGGAGAGATCGATCCTCCTCTCGAATTGAGGATCAATTGTATCTTGTTATTTTATTCATCTTCTAGTGAAATACAAGCTTTTCTTTGAGTTTTCTCTCAGATTTCCTTGTGGTGTTGGTGTTTTTTATGCTGTAAACAGCAGATTTATGCTGTTTTCCTGCTGTGGACAGCAGTTTTGCTGTTGAATGTTCGCCGATTTTGGTTAGGTTACTTGCGAACGCAAGTGTTTCCTATCAAATTGGTTTCAGAGCATCGTTTTTGGGACCTTAGGCGGCTGAAATTTTGATTTTTCTGCGAGCTTTTGGCTTCCGGAAGTGATATTTTTGAGATCCATTGGGAAGAAAGATGGCCGGAAAGAATGTTGATGTGGGTCTCCGAAAGGATTCTGCTCGTGGGGTTCGAATGTAAAGAGTACGATCACACTATCCCGTAGGACAAAATGGTCGTAGGCCTCTACACTCGACACAAACAGGCCGATGGAAGAGCAGATGGAGTTATAGATACGATTAGCCATGGAGGATAGCGGCTTTCACCTACCAACCTCGATGGATAATAATATCTATAACCCAAAAGTTCACGAGATTTCCCCTATTCGATACATCAGCATCGAATCGGGTTTATTTGATTGTGGGGATCAGTTTCCTACGGGCGCAAGCCCCCGTAGTTAATTACATCTTAGATCTCGGTCTAAGAAAACTCTCGATTAAGGATGGTGTATTATTCACTTCTTGATTTGGTGCACAAAAAGAGTTCCTAAGTTCTATTCCAAAGAGTCTCTTCTATTTACCCTTAATGATGATTAGACCTTTTGAATGGATAAAGATATGATTAAAATTTTGAGTTTAGAAGATCAACGACCAGATTATTATCCTAAGAGAAAAGACAGACTCAAAACACAGATGTAAGGAGACACACTGAGGGTTGTACAACCTGGACTTATGCTTGTCTGGAGTGAGCTGCCAGCTAACATCCTAAACACAATCAATCGCCCTATATGTATACAAGATAGGAAGGCTCTATCCTAGGAAATCAAGGATTTGTAGTTTAAAAGATTTCAATCAGGGACTCTACAATATGCAAAAGAATGTACCTAGCGCCATGTATGATGCATGAAACAGATATGAAATATCTCTAAATTTATTGATGTGATGCATGTATGTAAGTGAAGCATAATGTGAGGTAAAGTGTGTAAAAACAAATGCATGCATGACATTCAGAGTACAGAAAAAGTAAATAAACACACCCTAAGGGTACCCTCCAGGCAAGGTACCCGCACAGAAAATCATTCAAACGGTGCCCACAGGCACAAATAGGTGGCCTACTCTATAGGCCTAAATGACCCTAATGGTCTCTAAGGCTTACAGAAAAAAAAGAAAGAAAAAGGGGGGTATCGTACCCAAAACCAGAAGACCAAAAACCTAGCGATGCCCACTTCGTGTGGGAAAACGACGATGCCCAATGGCACAAGTAGGTGGCCTACTCTACAGGCCTAAATGACCCTAATGGTCTCTAGGGCTCACAGAAGGGAGGCAAGCTTTGAAAAGCTTCGTTAGTGAACTAACCTAAGGCTGGCTACCTAAACATGCTAGAATACCTATTAACAAGCTGTGTGTGATGTGAAGCAGTTCCGATAGATAATTAAAGATTTATTTTTGCAAGCTGCAGAAATTATACCTGACTGTATGTGGCGCTGCCACTTAAAAGCTTATAAGCAAACGGTCCCGTTTAGCTCCCGATCATTAAGCTTCAATGTACCTCGCAAGAAAAGATAACATAAATATATATATGAGCGTAGATGCCATTCAGAAAAGAAATGCAGATAAATAACAAAAATATAACTAACAGGAAATTGAATAAAGCTAACAGAAAATTTAATAATTGCATTTATAGAGCATGTGTACGTAGTAAACACTGAACAACAAAAGAAAGACATTGGCCTAACCTAAAGCTAGTAGTCGTGTCCTAGCAAATCAATCAAGTTTGTGTATGTTGTGTAGTTTTGGATGGGTCCTATGTAGGGAAGTTTAATTATAATTGTTTTCATTTGATTTGTTAAAGGTTAAAAGGGAAATTTTAATTTAAGTTTAAATATTAAGTATTTTAGGATTGATTTTAGAGATTTTATTTTAGGATTTGATTGAATTATTCAATAGTTACAAATTAGAAAGAAAGATAAATTAGGCCGTTTATTATCAATTAAGGGGTTAGATTAATTAAGTTTGCTATCAACTGGTTCGTGGCGTTGTGCCACCAGGCTCGAGGAACCAGGCCTCCTTAGGACACTTAGCCCCGCAGCCCGAAGTAGTCCATCCTAAAAACCAAGTTGATATAATTGTATTAAAAGGTTTGTTGATTTGTTTTAAAAGATTAGCTTAATGTTTGATTGAATTTTAGGTGAGTTAGTAGATTTGGATTTTAGAAGATTTTTAACTTAATGAATTTTAGTTTATATTTGTTGTCCTAATTTAATCTACATCTTTTAAATTTTAGGTTGATTAGAGATTGATTAAGGGATTAGTTAAAGTTGATTTAAGTTTATGTTTTAGGTTTGTATTTTAGTAGTTATTGTGCTAATTAAGGTTTAATTAAGAATTATGAGTTTTAGTGCATTTTTAAGAATTGAATTAAGGTTGATTTTATTGGTAGATTATTAATAGATTAAGGAACACTAAACGTAGGAAAATGTGTCACTAAGTTTAAGTTTTGATGTCTCTATCCTATAAGGAACATGCATCCTAAGTCTATGTTATCTAAGACTCGATCCTTAATTTTTGTCCTTAATTGTCACTAATGTTATAGGAAACGAAATGAGATGTTTTTCTAATCCTTCTAGACATTCATACATGTATTAATAGGTTTAGGGATTCATGAATGAAATAAGACCATAGGTAGGAAAAAAATATAAATGCGAGAAGTAAAGAACAAAAATGACAAAATGCCAATAAGAAAGGAGTAAGAAAAACAAAGTGATAAAGAAATGTAGGCACTTTGTTATTGGACATGCTTCTTTGAAGCCAAGCATGTCTCTAAAGCTCCCCTCATTCCTATTCAATGTAGTATGAATAGGAGAGAAGACGCTCTGATGCCATTTTACTGTTCCCACATTCCACACAGCACTTGATACATTTGACTCGACTCAAACAACTAAACCTACCCTCTAAACAAAGCTCCAAACGACAAAGAGAAACAAATCCCCAAAATAGACCTTTCACCTAAAATCCAAAACATAATTTTACCCACTATCCCAAAACCACTTAGAAAACAAGTGCAAGCAAGAAGAAATATAGCTTCCTTATGAAATACCACCTCGTTCTACAAAGACACCAATGGATCTATCACACAAAGCTAATCATAAAGTTAGAAGTCCTAAAATACCTCATGAAAAACCTCTAAACGGAATACTACACAAAATTCCACACAAAGCATCTATGAAAATCTTTTGACACAAAACTCCATAGAAAAAGACCAATAATCAAGTGCCTCTATGACATTTGGAGTGGGGTAAAATTCATGAAAATCTTCTAACAAGAAGGCTTCATGAAGTTTTCCGTTATAAAATAATCACACATCTTTTTCAACACAAAATTTTTATGAAACTTTTCAACATAAAATAGCTCGTAAATCTTTCTAATCATAAAACAAACCATAGCTCTTTCAAACATAAAATACATCAAAACTATTCTCAACACAAAACAAATAATGTCTTTCAAATATGGAGCAAAGCCACTTGGATGGTCATTCATCTTTAAACGCGCAGATAAGAATAAAACTTTAAAGTATGAAATATATAAAAATTTCAAATTCTAATTACCAAAAGACTTCTCACATAAAGCTCAAAGATAGAAAGAAGGGTCAAGATTTAGAATAAGTACAAAGGTGTCTCAAAATCTATCAACTCTTTTGAGACTAAACATGTTTTGAACATCATAGATCTGATCACTTTGAATCTATGAAACACACGGCTGCTTCCAACAAATTTCCCAACTCCATTATTACATGTTGCTGAGATTCCAAAAGAAGCTTTTAATGTCAACTTGTAAGTCCACATTCATATCAAATATACCGTACTTTGCCAAAAATTTATAATTAACTCATGTCTCATGGCAACTCATCAAGTTTTCCCCAATAACTAAGGAATATCTTCTTCAAATCAACGAGTATGGATAAAATTCAAGGGTTAACGAGAATTTCATAGGCATGAGGGAATGTCAACCATTCTGAAATCTGTAGAGAATGAAGATTCGCAAATTACTTTCCAAAATTCATACAAATTCATGATATATCACAACGTCATAAAGCTCTCTAATCACAAAGCAAACTTTGAAACTTTCTAGTACAGAGGATTTCACCACGTGCCTTTTTTTTTTTTTTTGCATAAAGCAAGTTTTGGATTCCTTCCAACAAACACCCAAACATACTTTGTTTGCAAAAGTTTAAGGCATGACTATATACAATATACTTGTTCTAACATTTGTCCCAATACAAGAGGATGTATGCTCTCGTAAATTTCTTTCTAAGCCACATGTTATTTCATGAAACAAGTATAATACCAATTTGTATCAATATTCTCAAAAGTCAATTAATCAGATGATTCAGAATATACATTGACATGAAAGTCTCTCCAAATTTCTCATCTAACACTAGTATCAAATACAATTCCGGAGAAAGGTTCAACGATCTCTTTATACAAATGATTTTATGGGAAGCTTGCATACTCTACAACAATCCATTAACAAGAGAACCATGCTCCATTTACCACCTCCTTTGAACTTACTACCATGACCATAAATGAAATACATTAAGCGAACATCTCATATATTGCTTCATTTATTACATTCCAATGAAGTTTTCATGGTCAAAATGTAGTAACAATCTAAAGTCACTTTCTTTTCTAAACCATCCTTTTGTTGTCAAAAGAAGACAAAGTTCTACCAAGGCACGGTTAAACTCTACCATAAATTCGATTCTTCATATTATATAAAGCATGAATTGTAACAAGAGAATACACCAACGATTGCTCATTCCAGACATGAATATTTATTCCAAATCTCGCATTCTTGAGAAATACACAGGAGAAACACAATGTGAAATTTATGTATCTAAATATATTCGCAAAACCTTGAGTTTAAAGGAGAGACATTAACAAAAGCAAACTTATGACTCTACCCATATCGTATCAAATAAACAAGCTTATTTTTCAGATTTTGTGGGAGAAGCCTCTAATCAACATATTGAGAAAAATCTCCATAAGGACAAGCTCACTACAAAAGACCTTAATGCAAGCAAATATTTTGTATTTTTTAGTTTAAGATATTTAATCGAACACTTGATGTGTAATGTCTACAAGACCGTATGAAGCAAACCATCATGTGAACATGATCTACACACCCAACTGATTAGAATCGTCTAAAATATTTATAAAAGGACCTTCATAATTCATAAAGTCATGTAGCTTGATCTCATAAACCAAATATCTGTAAAATGGGAAGTGCTCATTCAAACAAGAATCTTGTAGGAAATCAACCAAAGAAGCAAAGCGGGGAGGGAAAACCATGGGGAAACTGTTTATATTTTTTTTTCTTGATATATTCAGCCAAAATCCTGACATAGAATGAAACTCCAGTAAAAAAAAGAAGGTTTCGATACAAAACATAGACAAATCTTCAAGGAACAATTTCAAAACTTCATTGTCTTTGCATAGATATCCATAAAATCATGATTTTAATCTTTCTAGCAGGAGTAGTTAGAAGAATATAATCTCTACCAAACAGTGCAAGCCAACCTTCATATTCATTTCGGTCATCAAAGCTCTCATGGACAAAGAAAGGAAGAAGAAATGAAATAAATAAATAAAAAAAGGGTAAGGAAAAGGAGGAAGAGTGGAAGACTAGGAAGAAGAGGTGAGGGATATACTTACAGTGAGGTCAACGGTTCAGTTAGAGCGAATCACGAGCAAGTTTTGACTTCCTCGGCTTGGTCGGGTAGGAGAGACGGAATGGAGGAGGAGAAAGGGGAGCTTCGACGTCGGTTGGGGTTTAAGAACAACAGCAATGAGAGGAAGAGGGGAGATCGTGAGGGCGCTCGGGTCGCACAAAGGAAGCCGACGTCGGGATGTTTCGCCGAAGGTGTTCGATCCTAGCTGAGGTCGGACAGGCTTCGGCCTTGCTCGGAGTTCGCGAACTTGAGAGGGATCAAGGAGCTCGGGCTCCTTCGTGCTTATGCGAATTAGAGAGGACGGAGAGCATGGGGGCCGGCGAACTCCTGGAGCAAGGAGATCGAGAGGGGGAGAAGGGGCCGAGTCTGGAGTTGTGCGACCTAGAGGAGATCCGGGAGAGAGTGTGTGCGAATCGGCGATGGAAGGGAGCGTCCATACCCCGTCTAGGGCCGGCCGAACTCAGGAAAAAGGAATTGAACTGCGGCTAGGGCCTTGACGAAAAATCCGGACCGTCGAAGTTATCTCTCGATATAGAAATAAGATTCAAACCAGTAGAAAGTAACTTAAACTTCAATTGGAATTAAACTTAATCCATTGAGCTGAAATCAGATATGAATTAACCTAATTCAACCCGATTGGAGCTAACTCGGGTTCGCATCGACTCGACCCAAAATTAATTCAATAAAATAAATCAAACTCAAAGTAAAGTCGATTCGAGTCGAATCAAGCCCGACGAGGCCCTATCAACTCGATCAAACACAGTCGAGGGCAAATCAAGACAAAAACGAGGTCAACAGTTGACATCTTGGAAGGCGAAGTCGGCCAATTGAAAGCCGATTTGGAGGAAAGATTCTTCAACCTTCAAAATCAAATCACCTCCAACAATGAAAGGTTGGAGGGGAAGTTCACCGCAATGGAGGAAATGTTGAAGAAACTACTTGAGATGAAAACCAATCCGGCGACATCGGAAGTAAGAGAGATCGCCGACGGCCATGACATGGGAGGAAATCTGAACCCCTTGCGGGGGAGGAGAAATGTGGAGGTGGAGATCCTAGAGGAAGAGAACGACAGGCCTCCTCTAGAGCCTCTTTCGAGGGAAGAGACAAGTATGGGATATGACAGAAGGGAGGGTGATTTTGGTGGGAGGAGAGAGGGACCTCAACGTCGAGGTGCTGAATTCGAAAGAATTCAGCATCGAGGGGGGGATTTTGAAGGAAGAAGGGAGGAACGTCATCGTCGAGGTGCTGAATTTGAAGGTATTCAGCGTCGAGGTGATGAGGTTGAAGGGAGGAGAGGTGAGTATGAAGAGGGGTTAGAGTATATTCGTCGGAGGGACGATCGGGACAATTGGGGAACGCTTCCTCTGAGGGGAATGGGAGGCTATGGAGGATACCGGGGAGATCCCAAGGTGAGGAAATTGAAGATGCCCGTTTTCGAGGGGGAAGACGGCCATGGCTAGATCTACAAGGTGGAGCTTTACTTTGCGGTCAATGGGTTGACAGAGGATGAGAAGCTGACGGCGGCAGGATTGTGTCTGGAAGGAAAGGCTTTGGCATGGTATCAGTGGCGTGACAGGAGGGAGCCTATCAGGAACTGGAGGGAATTCAAAAGCTGCATAATAGAACGTTTTCAAACCGACCGGGGAGGAGATTTCTATGAGCAGTTCTTTGCTCTAGTGCAGGAGGGATCAGTAGAAGACTACCGTGATCGGTTCGAGCACCTGGCTAGTAGGGTGGAGTGATTATCAGATAGCGTATTGGAGGGGAATTTCATGAAGGGGTTGAAGGCAGAGATCCGAGCGGCAGTTAAAGTTCTGATGCCTAGTGACTTGGAGGAGGCAATGAAGTTGGCACAGCTGGTAGAAAATCAGAATAACCTGGAGAAGGGAGCTAGGAGCAACAACTCATGAGGCTCTTACAAGACTACGACCACTCTTTTAACACAAAAGGGGCCTGCATCAGTCAACAATAATGAGATCACCAGGGAGAAGCCAATAGGAGGAGGGAGTGGGGATAACTTCAAGAAGCTCACTGAGACAGAATTACAGGAGAAGAGGGCAAAAGGGCTTTGTTTCAGATGTGACGAGAGGTATACGTCAGGGCACAGGTGTAAGGACCGAACTCTTCAAATTCTTACTGTTTGTGATGAAGAAGGAATGAAGGGTGTCGTCTTTCTACCTTGCTGACAAGGTGGATCTTTGGGAGGGGAGTATTGTTAGACCGGTCCACTGAACCGGTCCAGCCGGTCCAGGCGGGACCGGTTCACGGGCCAAAATCGCGAAACAGGCGGAGATCTCCGCCTCCTGCGGAGATCGAGCGGCCCGACCAGCCCATTAGAGCATTTTGGGAAGCATTTTTTAGCGTTTTGAGAGGGAATTTTGAATGTAGGGGCTGTTTAGGGATTTCCTTTTGATTTGTATGCATTAAATAGTTGTTTTTCCTAGGGTTTGGGCATCTTGAATTTGGCTGAAATTTGAGATCTCATAGAGTTAGGTTTTCTTTGGGCTCTAGCGGCGTCTAGAGATTTGGGAGAGATCGATCCTCCTCTTGAATTGAGGATCAATTGTATCTTGTTATTTTATTCATCTTCTAGTGAAATACAAGCTTTTCTTTGAGTTCTTCTCAGATTTCCTTGTGGTGTTGGTGTTTTTTCTGCTGTAAACAGCAGATTTATGCTGTTTTCCTGCTGTGGACAGCAGTTTTGCTGTTGAATGTTCGCCGATTTTGGTTAGGTTACTTGCGAACGCAAGTGTTTCCTATCAAGTTGCTATTTGCATGTTTTATATTCTTGCAAATTGTATAGTTTTGATGATTCCAAATATTATTATTTTAAGCTTTATTTTCTCCTAACACTTTTTGAAAAAATTATTTTTGCTCTTGTGTGGATTAACATTTCAGGAAAATCGAACTCCAGACTAATAAAAACTTCAAATCAAATTCAGCATGAGATAGTTTGTAAATTTTCATTGTATTGAGTTTGAATGAGAGTGATTGTAATTGAGTAAATAAGCACACACACATTTGGGGAGATCTTAAAAAAAATCATACTGATCGTACGGGATGAACCAGGTTCGTACGGGACGATCAAGTCAGTTATCCCCTCGGAAGAGCAATGGGACGAACAAGAAGTGAGAAAAGTTTTCTAAGTCCTGATCGTCCAGACGAACTTCTATTCGTCCCAGGACGAAATGCTCTGGAAAATTTTCGTTCACATGAAATTCTATGTTCGTGCCAAGACAAAATGCTCTCTGGAAAATTTTCGTCCAAACGAACTTCTTTTCGTCCTAGGACGAAATGCTCTCTGGAAAATTTTTCGTTCAGATGAAACCTATATTCGTGCTAGGACGAAATGCTCTCGGGAAAATTTTTGTCCAGACGAACTCCTTTTTGTCCCAGGACGAAATGCTCTTTCTCTTGAAATTTTGGTAACGTCCTGCAGTTTGTCGAAACCAACCCATGGTATAACTGTTCGTACCGGACGAACTAAGTTCGTACGGGACGATAATCGTGTACGAAGTTAGTTAGTACCAATATATATTGGGTTCGTATGCAACTGTTTTATGTAGATTCGTCCAGGACGATCCACGATTGTACGGGACGATCCACTATGTACAGAATTGAAAATCAGCAGTTTTTGGATGGTTTTTTTTTGTCTTTCCTATATAAAGTCTAATTAAAACTATCTCTTAATCTTTTTGCCTACTGATCTTCGTGCCAACTGAAGGGAGACTCAAGGAGAGAGTGTGAGAGAGTGTTTGAAAGAGGATTCTTACTACTAGAGCGTGAATGATTCACTTAGTACTCAAAGATAAGAATCTCTATTTATGGTTTTTGATTACTTCACTCTTTTCTCTCTTCCTTTTAGATTACTTATGAGAAGATCTGTCAAGGAAATTCGGTTCTCTGTCGACACTTGGAGAGTGTGAACAACCGAAGGGTTCTCTGCCTACACTTGGAGAGTGTGAACAGCCGAAGGGTTCTCTGCCCACACTTGGAGAGTGTGAAAGGACGAAGGGTTCTCTGCCCACACTTGGAGAGTGTGAAAGGGCAAAGAGTTCTCTGCCAACACTAGGAGAATGTGAAAGGACGAAGGGTTCTTTGCCCACTTGAAGAGTTTGAAAGGACGAAGGGTTCTCTGCCTACACTTGGAGAGTGTGAACAGCCGAAGGGTTCTCTGCCCACGCTTGGAGAGTGAAAGGACGAAGGGTTCTCTGCCCACACTTGGAGAGTGTGAACAGCCGAAGGGTTCTCTGCCCACACTTAGAGAGTGTGAAAGGACGAAGAGTTCTCTTCCGCACCGGGTAATGGTGAAAGAGAGTTTTGTAAAGACTTCTCTGCCTTGCTGTGGGTGCAAAAGGAGAGTCACTAGTGGTATTAGTGCAATACTCGGAGGGTGCCTTCGGGGAGTGGATGTAGGTCGTGTTTGACCGAACCATTATAAATCTTGTGTCTTTTTATTTTTCGTTGCCTTTTGTTTTATTGTTTAACTTGTGGTTGAAAAACCTTTTTCTACAAAATTCATTAAAGTAAATTTTCGGTATAAAATTTTAAAAGAGGGTAAAATTTTTAAGGGAGATTTACATACATACCACTTAATACTATGCTATTTACATATTTAACATCTAAAACTTTAATATTACATACATACCACCCATAGTTCATTTTCATACAAAATATGAGTGGTAGAAATGAAACATATGAGTGGTAGGAAAGAAATGTAAGTGGTATATTTGATATTAAAATAATATAGGGTGATATTCATGTAATATTAAAGTTTTAGGTGTTAGATATGTAAATATGATGTTATAAAGTGGTATGTATGTAAATTTCTCAATTTTTAATTGCCAATTCACCCTCCCTTTTGATTAGCCGCTGGGACATAAGCTTAGGTTTAACAACCTAATTCATATTGAACAAGCTTCAACAAGTGGTATTAGAGCTTAGTTTCAAAATCATAAGTTTATACTACTTTTTGATTAACGTAGATGGCTACATTTGAAAATCGAAATACACCTGAGGGTTACTCTATAACTAGACCTCCATTGTTCGATAATATTCCTTTTGATTTTTGAAAAATACGCATGTCTATATTTTTATAGTCACTTGATTATCGTATGTGGATCTTAGTTCAGGAAGGGTATACAAAACCAACTAGAAAAGTTGACGGAGTTAGAATTGAAACACCTTTTGTGGACTAGATAGTAGAAGAACGTGACTTACACAACTAAATGCCAAATGCTTAAATAGTTTCTTTTATGCTCTTAAATTAGAAGATTACATGCGGTTTCTACTTGCAAGAGTGGAAAGGACATATGTGATAGACTTTGTATAACTTATGAGGGGACTAATGAGGTTAAGCAATCTAGACTTAATATTTTGTTGCATGATTATGAATTGTTTTGTATGAAACCAAATGAATCCATTTCTGATATGTATATAAGATTCACACAAATAGTTACTTCTTTACATGCATTGGGTAGGGAACTAACGAATGCTGAAATGGTTAATAAAATTCTTCGTTGTTTGCCTACTGCTTATGATGTTAAAATTACTGCAATTATAGAGTCTAAAGATCTAAACATTTACTCTATTGACAATCTTTTTGGTTCGTTAATTGCTTACGAGCAAGGAGTTAGCCAAAGAAAGATTGATGCAAGTGAACCACGAAGGAAGAAGAACATAACACTAAAAGTGGAGGAATCTGAGAGTGAACACTCACAACCTGAGGATGAAGATGACATCGCACTAATGACTAAACAATTTAGAAGTTTTCTGAAGAGGAAGCAAGAGACGCCAGCAATGAAATCGAGATAAATTTAATAGGAATATCAAGGTTTCAAATGATATTATTTGCTATGAGTGCAGGAAACCTGGACATATTAAGACAGATTGCCCAAAACTCAAAGCCACTCCTAGCAAGGAGAAGATGAAGGAAAAACCAATTGTGAAGAAGGGCAAGAAGAAATTCCAAAGAGCTTTTTGGGCGGACTCAGCTTCAGACTCGTCAGAGACGGAAAAGGAAGAGGAAGTCACTAATCTGTGCTTAATGACCAATAATCTTGATCAGTTAGATCAAGAAGATGTATTTAACTTGACTTATGATGGACTTTTTGAAGTTTCTGAACACATGCATGATGCATATAAGAAATTAAAGAAAATGCATACTAGTCTAAGCTTAGAATTTCAAGAACTATAAAAACAACATGAAATCCTTAGGAAAGATCATGCTTTAATTGATGACAACTACATGAAATTACTTGATGAATTTGATGACTTGAATAAAAATTATGAAATGTTAAAGACATCCTTTGCAGAACTTCAAATTGAAATCAAGAATAATAAGGATGAATTAGAGAGCAAAATATATAGAATCAATTATACAAATCGATTTTTGAAAGATATGAATTCATTTTACAAATTGAAGATAAAATCTCTCAAGGATAATATGATACCCCATAAACTTGAAGATTTTACTAATCCTATTTTGTATCTTAAATTTATGCAATTCCTAAATAGACAAATGAATAGTAGAAGACTTACGAATCCTTTTCCAAAAGTCAAATGTAATAATTGTGGATTGATTGGACACATAGCTCACACATGTACTTTGAAAAAAAAAACTTATTTGGTGTGGAAACCTAAGATGCATAATTCTAAACATATCATACATGCATCTATTTATAAATTGCCAAAAGGAGAACCCAAACTTATTTGGGTTCCTAGGTCTAACGTTTGATATTCTTACAGGGTCGTTCTTACACAAGACCTCGTGAGAGCATATTGTACATGAACAACGGATGTTCAAAGCATATGACTAGAGATACTGTACAATTCATATCGCTGGAAGCCAGGAGTGGAGACAAGGTTACACTTGGAGATAACACCACAAGGAAGGTGGTCGGGTCAGGTATAATTGGAA
This sequence comes from Dendrobium huoshanense, assembly GCA_016618105.1. Lineage (NCBI taxonomy): Eukaryota > Viridiplantae > Streptophyta > Magnoliopsida > Asparagales > Orchidaceae > Dendrobium > Dendrobium huoshanense. The sequence goes on along the minus strand of CM028352.1, from coordinate 42,554,555 downwards.
ATCTTAAGAATTTTTACATTAAAAATGTATTATTGGTAGAAGGCTTAAAGCATAATTTGTTAAGTATAAGCCAGCTATGTGATAAAGGATATTGTGTAAAATTTTTTCCTACTAGCTGCATATTAAGCCTAAATGGAAATGATGTTTTGAATGATATAAGAGTAAATAATTTGTATATGCTAGATTTGATTTTCATTCAAACTCCTATTTTTTGTTTAAAAACTATTTTTGATGAGTCATGACTTTGGCATAGGAGACTTTGTCACTCTAGCATGAAAAACCTTAGGAGGATTACCCAAAAGAACCTAGTGAGAGGTATACCAAAAACTAGACTTTACTAATGACCATCTTTGTGATGCATGCCAATTAGGAAAACATGTGAAGTCCTCTTTTCAGTCCAATAAGGATCTTAGAACTAGTAAACCATTGGAGATTTTGTATTGGATCTTTTTGGACCAGTTGGAACTGTAAGTCTAAGAGGGAAGGTATACGGATTTGTGATTGTGGATGATTATTCTAGATTCACATGGGTTGGATTTCTATTTCATAAGAGTGAATCATTTGAGGAATTTAGAAACTTTTCGACTTGGATAACGAAAGCTAGGATGTGAAATTATGACTATACAAAGTGATCATGGAGGAGAATTTGAGAATGAAAGATTTGAGAATTTTGAAAGAAAAAAAAGAATTGATCACAACTTTTCTGCACCTAGAACCCCTCAGTAGAATGAGATAGTCGAAAAAAAGAACAGAACATTAATATAAGACGTTCGAGTTATATTGGCAGAATACTCACTTCCTAAATATTTTTGGGTTGAGGCGGTTAGCACTGCATGTTATGTTCTGAATGGGGTGAATGTGAGATCTAAATTAAATAAAACACTCTATGAAATGCTAAAAGGAAGAACACTTAATTTGTCACATTTGTATATTTTTGGTTGCAATGTGTTTATTCATAACAATGAAAAATCTAACTTAAAAAAATTTGATCCAAAATCAGATGAAGGTATTTTTGTAGGATACTCAAGTATTGGAAAATCTTATAGAGTATTCAACAAAAGAACTTTGGTAATTGAGGAGACCACACATGTTGTATTTGATGAATCTGAAATTTTGGAAGAGCCAAATGTTGTAGAAAATAAAATTGCGATTAACTCCCAAAAGATTGATAAAATAAATTTGGAAGAAAACTTGGAGATAGAAAACCCTTTGCCTAGAGATTTGAGATTTTCTAAAAATCACCTAAAGGAGTTGATAATAAGTGAACCTAGTGAGAGTGTAAGGACTAGGCGTGGACTAAACAAAGAAGTCAATCATTCAGCCTTCATTTCAACTATAGAACCCACAAATATTGATCAAGCATTTTCGGATGAATTTTAGATTTTGGCTATGCAAGAAGAGTTAAATCAATTTGTAAGAAATAAAGTTTGGAAATTAACTACAAGGCCAAATGATCAAAGTATAGTTGGAACTAAATGGTTATTCAAAAATAAAATGAATGACTCAGAAGTAGTCATTAGAAATAAGGCTATATTAGTTGCTAATGGGTATAATCAGATTGAAAGGATTGATTTTGAGTAGACTTTTGCCCCTGTAGCTAGACTTGAAGTAATTAGGGTTTTGCTAGCCTTTGCCTGTTTTAGAGGATTTAAATTGTACAAAATGGATGTAAAAAGTGCCTTTTTAAATGGGGTAATTCAAGATGATATTTTTGTAGAACAACCTCCAGGTTTTGAAAATTCTAAATATCCAAATCATGTTTTCAAAATGAAAAAAGGCATTATATGGATTGAAATTGACACCTAGGGTTTGGTATGAGAGATTGAGCATCTTCATACTTCAAAAATCATTTGAAAAAGGAAGTGTGGATACAACTCTCTTTTTGAAGAAAATTGGAAAGTATATACTCATTGTACAAATTTATGTGGATGACATCATCTTTGGATCTTCAAATAAAAATCTTTATGATGATTTTTCTAAAACAATGAGTAGTGAATTTGAAATGAGTCTAATGGGAGATTTAAGCTACTTTATAGGCTTTAACATTAAAAAAATTGAGAAGAGTACATTTCTTAGTCAATCAAAGTATGTTAAGGACATCCTCAAAAAGTATGAAATGGACAATGCTAAACCTGTTAGTACACCTATGAGTTCCTCAGTTAAGTTGGATAAGGACCCTAAGGGAAAATCTATTGATCAAAAGAAATTTAGAGGGATAATTGGATCTTTGCTTTACTTGACAGTTAGCCAGCACAATATCATGTTTAGTGTTTGTTTGTGTACTAGATTTTAATCAGATCCAAAAGAATCACATTTGATAGCAGTAAACAAAATTTTAAGATATCTGTTAGGAACTCAGAACTTAGGAATTTGGTATCTTAAGTTTAGCTCTTCATTTGAAATAATTGATTATTCAGATTCTGATTTTGCAGGTTGTAGGGTAGATAGAAAAAGCACTTATAGAACATGTCAGTTTATTGGAAATTCTTTAGTCTCTTGGTCCAGTAGAAAATAAAATTCAATTGCCCTATCTACTGCTGAAGCTGAATATATTGCATTAGGAAGTTGTGTGGCACAAGTACTTTGGTTGAAACAACAGTTGATTGATTTAGGATTAACTATAGGCACTATTCCCATTTATTGTGATAACATTAGTGCTATTTGTATTTCTAAAAATCCAATTCAATATTCAAGAACCAAACATATAGACATCAGACATCATTTCATAAGGGATCATGTATCCAAAGGAGAAATTGAACTCACTCATGTTTCTACAGAAAATCAACTTGCAGATATTTTTACAAAACCTTTAGGCTTTGATACTTTCAGTACATTAAGAACAAGGCTTGGTGTGATTGATTTGAATGCTTAATTAAAATGTTTCTGCAACATTGATGTGTGTTTTTAGTTAATGTTTTGTGTGTATTTAGGAGTGTGTTATTTTCTATATTTGTGATTTTGTTATTTTATGTATTTTTCTATTGTGTTTTAGTTTTGATTTAGTGCATGTTTTTGAAAAATTGAGTGAAAATCGTCCAGGACGAAATTATTTTCGTACGGAACAAACTGTGTTGTGTTAACTGTCGGATTTGAACCGTCTGTGTATAGTTTTTCGATTTTTAATTTTCACTTTGTCTTTACGATCGTCACGATCGTCTGGACAAAATTTTCAAACGTCTGTACGATTGTATGACAATTAAACGGATAAGATCGCTTTTAATATTATTTTCGTACGTACGAATCTTTGGTTCGTTCGGACAAGCGCTTGGCGATTCGGTGTGGGGAACGGTTTCAATTGCCATTAAAACGATCTTAAATTTCTGATCGTCCAGGACGAACACCTGTTCGTCTGTACGATCGTTTGGTCAAAAGTCTGTACGAAAGGATGCTTCGTAAGTTGTGTGATTACGAAAAGTCGTTTCATTTTGGACTCATTCGTTTGTCCATACAAAATTTTTTCGTACGGGACGAACTGAATTTCGTACAGGACGAAAATAATTTCGTCTGCACGAACAGTCGTATTTCATTAAATTTACGGGCTTTTGAACTCAACAGTCATCTCTCACACATCCCTTTCAAAACCTTTCTTCCTTTAGATCTTATCCAATACAAGTTCAAACAAACGACAAAAGGTTCTAGCCAAGGGTCCCCCAAAAAATTCTAGCGATAACTTTTTTGTCCAAGGCTAATGAAGAATCATTTTCTAGATTTGCCTCCGCTAAGATCACCCCTTCTAGAGTTCTTATTTAAGAACAACTGACCTTTTAGGTAATGAACTTGTTTGCTTCAACTCAATTTGGTCTCATTCTCACACTAGTCCACCTCTACAACAAAGAGACCTTTCATTATTTCCTAGCAAACATGTCCTTCAATTCTGATCATTCTATCATAAGATCATATGTTTTTAAGAAGAAAGTTGAAATCACCAAGGTAGACTTAGGAATCTTTTTGAACTTAAGGACTGAGGGAATTAGAGGCCATACCTTAACCACTACTTCTGATTTTGGCTGGTCTGAAATTAATGAAGTGATTAGAGGAATTATATTTAAGGAGCATATGCCTAAAGTGTCCTCTCTTGTTCGCAATGCTCGTATCATCCAGCATGTTCTTCGAACTTTCATAATTCCTAAAGCTGGTGATAGAGTCAACATTACTCCTCTTCTTTCAACAGTAACCTACTTGATTATGACTAACCAACCTATAGATGAAGCCCAACTAATCCTTGACTATCTTTGTGGACTTTTTAAAATTGGTCTTGTCGCATATAAAAGAAAGAAGAACATTGCCTTAGGACATCTTGTTGCCTACATTTTGGAGAAAAAGTATGAATTGGTTCTTTCAGTTCAAGATTTTGAAGAACCTCTCTACTTCAACGACGGATCTTTTGGAGTAATCTTCAATAAAGATGAACCACGTAAAACACATGTTATTAGTGACTCAGAGGAGGTTAAGGAACATGCACGTGCACCTGCTAGTGAACCAAATTACTAAGATTTGGTTCAGAGATTTGATCGCTTAGAATCTCATTTTGATCAAAGATTTGATCAAATTGAAACTCACTTACAGCAGCAGGATGTTCAGTACAATCAAGACATGGGATATATGTGAGAACATATAAATGACATAAGTTCAAATATGCTCATGATAAGCAGTTATTTTAATTTCTTAAGTACTGTACCTCCTCCTCCAGATCAGGGCCCATCAGAGTGACTCATGTACTTGCTTATGTTTTCTTTAGTTGATGTGATTGTAATGTGATAGTTTGTAATGTATTTTTCTTTTTGTTATGTGTTTGTTTCATTTGATGTTTTAGTATTTGAGTTTTTATGTAGATTGATATCATTTCTTAGATCGTAATATTCATTATAATGATATCAATATAAGTTATCTTATTTTGGTTTTAATCTTGTTTTGAAATATGTGTTAGCCTATATGAAAATCCCTAAAATTTTTGATCCTACAAGTGCTATAATTTAAACTGCAACTCAAAATTAAATTCATTAAAAAATCTAATTTTTTTAAATTTAAGTTTTGCTTATAACTTGATATAATTAAGAATGTCAATTTCATGTCTATTATTAGACTACATTAATATTTAATATTATTATTGCAATTGTGATGTTTTCTTATTTTGTATTTCACTTATCAATAAATATTGATGCACTTAGAAAAATTTGAAATTTTTTATTATTGATTTTGGAAAGATCAAAATTACTCTTGAAAAATGTACAAATGTACAAAAATCAAAATGAATGTGCAATGGTTCGCAATTTGAAAAAGAGGGACAAAATAAGCCCACTAGTAAAAAGATGCACAAAAATGTGCCACAACTATTGAAAAAGATGCGCAAAACGTCATATGTAGAAGTTATTTTTTTTCATAATCTTTCAATCTCTTAATTCAAATTGATCTTCTGTACATTTGTATTTTATATTGAAATTTGAAATATACAAATTTTATATTTATCCTTTATGCATTTAGATTCTTTATCTTAGTGTCTAAATTGATTCATGTTTTTGATATATACTTTTTATTATCAATGTTATATCTCTTCTTAAATTCTATGAATCATATTTATTTGCCTAATGATTTGATTTTATTTGCAAAATTTATTTCAATCACTTTCAAGGATCAATTATCACAGAATTATCATATGACTGCTTACACTTCTAGTCTTTTTTCTTCTTCTCTTTTTTGCTGTTGTTAAAAAGGGGGAGAAAATAATGTTTGTATTGTTTTATGTTATATTATTTAAAAAAAAATATAAAAAAGAAAAGAAAAGGGAGATACATTTGTTGTGCAATGACTCCTTATTTACATATGTTCATCAATTCAGGGGGAGTTTAGGAGATTCTTAAAATTTTAATATTATACAAATAATAATTGTTTTGTTATCATCAAAAAGGGGGAGATTGTTAAGAGAGTTGCTATTTGCATGTTTTATCTTTTTGCAAATTATATAATTTTGATGATTCCAAATATTATTGTTTTAAGCTTTGTTTTCTCCTAACAATTTTTGAAAAAATTATTTTTGCTCTTGTGTGGACTAACATTTCAGAAAAATCGAACTCCAAACTAATGTAGACTTCAAATCAAATTCAGCATGAGATAGTTTATAAATTTTCATTGTATTGAGTTTGAGTGAGAGTGATTGTAATTGAGTAAATAAGCACACACACGCTTGGGGAGATCTTTAAAAAAAATTATACTGATCGTACGGGACGAACCAGGTTCGTACGGGACGATCAAGTCAGTTATCCCCTCGGAAGAGCAATGGAACAAACAGGAAGTGAGAAAAGTTTTCTAAGTCCTGATCGTCCAGACGAACTTCTATTCGTCCCAGGATGAAATGCTCTCTGGAAAATTTTCGTTTAGACGAAATCCTATATTCGTGCCAGGACGAAATGCTCTCTGAAAAATTTTCGTCCAGATGAACTTCTTTTAATCCCAGGATGAAATGCTCTCTGGAAATTTTCGTCCAAACGAACTTCTATTCGTCCCAGGACGAAATGCTCTCTGGAAAATTTTTTGTTCAGACGAAACCTATATTCATGCTAGGACGAAATGCTCTCTGAAAAATTTTCATCTAGACAAACTCGTATTCATCCTAGAACGAAATGCTCTTTCTCTTGAAATTTTTGTAACATCCAGCAATTTGTCGAAACCAAACCATGGTATAACTGTTCACACCGGACGAACTAAGTTCGTACTGGACGATAATCGTGTACGAAGTCAGTTCGTACCAATATACATTGGTTTCGTATGCAACTATTTTAAGTAGATTCGTCCATGACGATCCACGATCGTACGGGACGATCCACTATGTACAGAATTGAAAATCGGCAGTTTTTGAATGGTTTTTTTTTGTGTCTTTCCTATATAAAGTCCAATTAAAACTGCCTCTTAATCTTTTTGCCTACGGATCTTCGTGTCAATTGAAGGGAGACTCAAGGAGAGAGTGTGAGAGAGTGTTTGAAGGAGGATTCTTATTATTGGAGCGTGAAGGATTCACTTGGTACTCAAAGGTAAGAATTTCTACTTGTGGTTTTTGATTACTTCACTCTTTTCTCTCTTCCTTCTAGATTACTTGTGAGAAGATCTGCCAAGGAGATCCGGTTCTCTGCCGACACTTGGAGAGTGTGAATAGCCGAAGGGTTCTCTGCCTACACTTGGAGAGTGTGAACCGCCGAAGGGTTCTCTGCCCATACTTGGAGAGTGTGAAAGGACGAAGGCTTCTCTGCCCACACTTGGAGAGTGTGAAAAGACGAAGGGTTCTCTGCGCACACTTGGAGAGTGTGAAAGAACGAAGGGTTTTCTGCCCACACTTGGAGAGTGTGAAAGGACGAAGGGTTCTCTACCCACACTTGGAGAGTGTGAAAGAACGAAGGTTCTCTGCCCACACTTGGAGAGTGTGAAAGGACGAAGGGTTCTCTGCCCACACATGTAGAGTGTGAAAGGACGAAGGGTTCTCTGCCGCACCGGGTAGTGGTGAAAGAGAGTTTTGTAAAGGCTTCTCCACCTTGCTGTGGGTGCAAAAGGAGAGTTACTAGTGGTATTAGTGCAATACTCGGAGGGTGCCTCCGGGGAGTGGATGTAGGTCGTGTTTGACCGAACCAATATAAATCTTGTGTCTTTTTATTTTTCGCTGTCTTTTGTTTTATTGTTTAACTTGTGGTTTAAAAACCTTTTTCTACAAAATTCATTAAAGTAAATTTTCGGCATAAAATTTTAAAAGAGGGTAAAATTTTTAATTACCAATTCACCCCCTCTCTTTGTTAGCCGCTGGGACATAAGCTTAGGTTTAACAACCTAATTCATATTGAATAAGTTTCAACACAAAAAACTCGCCTCAATACCCAATTGCGCAATTTTAAACCTTGCTTTTCATTATTGGTTTGGATGATTTGATCATATTATATAATGTGCTAATGTATTAGAATAATTATAGAACATGCAAAATAGCTTGGAATTGTTGTTTATTAAAATTTTTTTTATTCTTTTGATAGATCGTTGTATCTGATCTATTGTTTACCTGTCAAGTTGCAATATTTATGCGGAACCTTGTTGTGATTTTTTTTTCTTAATTTCTAGCTTGCTTTTGAATTGAACTGAACTGATCGATAGAAAATGCGATAATTTTCTTGTAATTTAATTATGCACTTATTGATTATATCTTTGTAGTTAGTCACTCTTTATTTTCTTTTCACTTGAATATCCAACATTACGATAGCTGTCTATTATGTTTTGCTGTTTCCATCCCATAGTAATGCATTTCTTTAGACCGAAAGTCACTTGCAAAATTTGTTTGTTGGTTTGTCATTTCTATGTGCATACTTGTAGAATGATGGTATTTTCCAGTTAGCTTAATTGGTAAAGACTTTAATAGTTGTGCCCTAGAACTCTATTTTTTCACAAAAAAAAAAAAAGCATACATGTATATCTATAAACATAACTTATGTTACTTACATGTGAGAAAATCACATTTACAACAACTAGAATATAGGTATGCAACCATGCTATTTCTCAAAAAAATGATATGAATAATTAAGCTTAAAGATTGGGTTTGTTTGAGAACCTTCATTGGATACAAAAACTAGTCATATTTTTAGATCATTTCTACTGATTTATTTTGTACTACACTACTCGTGTTGTAGCCCATAGAAATACACGTAGAGGTTACATTATTATTAGGTTGCTAAACAAACTAACATTTTGGAGTTCTTAGAGACAATTTCCATTTGTTCCCCTACTCAATATATTTTAAATTCTAACCATTTGCATTTTGGAGCACCTAGAGATAAGGTCTCATTTAAATTAATTCATATTTAAATCCTAACAAATAGATAAAGCTTATTGCCTAAATAAAAGAGAAGATAGTCTTAAACAAAAGGATAATTCTACCTATTAAATAAATAAGGCATAACCCTAATTGTTTTTCATGAAAGCAATGAAATTAAAATACAATTAAATAGTAATTATTGGCTAGTGTGATCTAAATGGAGTTTGAGCTGGAATCTTGTTTGAAAGGACCTTGTACGCATCCATTACACTTTATTAGACGTTTATTCCACCCGTAACCATAAGCTTGGTATTGCCACCAAGTGCTGTGGTAGAATTTCTTAGTCATTTATTTTGTGCTCACACACTGTACATATTATTTTTAGCTAGCTCACATGCATATGCTCTTATAGCTGCTGAAAGAAACTAGAGAAAAAAATAAGCAACAAGTGAGAGAAACTTTGGGATTTCTAGTGAGAGAAAAAAGTTTTTTTTTTTCAAAATCCTGATTCGCGCTTTAGATGGCGGCGGATGGTTGCCTGCCGCCTTCAACGGCTGGCGGTCATTTTGAGAGTTGACGTGCAAATCCGACTCTATTATCATCACGAACGAACTTAGCTTCTTCACCTCCAGCATTTGGTGATGATCTGCTGCAAGACGGAAAGGTTCGTTTCTTGTCAAACAAGCCTCTAGTAATCAACGAAGGTCTTCTGAAACAGAAAAAATCCTTGGAAATTATTGGCAAAGGTAAAAGTATTATCACTGAAAAACCTATGTGTTTTCAAAAACCTGGATCTTCCCCAACATCCAGGGAGATTTCAAAAATTGATGGTATGGAAGCGTCATCATCCAAATTAAAGGCAAATCCAATTAATGCTAGGTTGGAAATGGAGAATTCTGATAAAATCTGTAAGTTGGTTCTCGATTCTGAAGACAATAGTAAAAATATAAATTCTATGCTGGAAGCATCTACTCAGAAGATGAGAGAATATGGAAGTAAAGTTATTCAAAAGGAATTTCAAAATTCTGAACTGAACAAAGTTCGATTATGTGAGGAAGGCGATCTTGCTAGATGTGTTGAAGGAAATGCTCAACCTGTTACTCATTTGAAGGCTTCCAATAATGTTTTAAACAATGCTTGGACAAAAAAGAGAAACATTAATGTGTCAAAACTGGATTTCGGGAAAGACTTTGCAGGAGATGATGTTGTGGTAAAGCTAAACATTACAAATGAAATGGAGAATGCAAACAAGCTCCAGAAAGCTCTGGTTATCAAAGTATTTGGAGAAAACATTCCATTTCAAATGGTTAGTATGGAGCTAAGGAGACAATGGTCTCAATTTAGCAAAATTTCATTTAACAATGTTTGGTTTGGGATGGGTGCTTTGTGCATTCGATGATCAAGAAGCATTGAACTCTGTTTTCTCGAACGGTCCATGGTATGTGAAGGATAACATAATTGGGCTGGATAGATGGTCACCATCATTTTCCCCATTATCCTTGAAAGGTCTTTATGCTTCGGTTTGGATTAGAATGCCAAACCTCCCACTCCAATGCTGGGCTGAAATCAACATTTGCAGGATTGCTTCAATGGTTGGCAAACCATACATGATTGATGGGAATATGTTCCAATTGAATAGAAGGGAATTCGCTAGAATTTGTGTACATATTAACTTGGACTAAAAGCTTCCGTTGGGAGTTTGGGTTGAAGGAATTTCTGGAAAATTTTTTTCAAAAAATTGAATATGAAAAAATCCCGAATTTTTTCTTTAGTTATGGTAAAATTGGACATTTGAAAAACCATTGCTTTGAGAAGGATGTCAATGCTACTCAAACAACCAAATACAATGAGGCTTTGGCTACAAAAGGTCCTATTCAGGGAAAAGATGCTGCTAAAGAGATAGATCCCGGTGAAGATGAATACGGGCCATGGATACATGTCAATTTCAAGAGGAAGAAAAATAAGTTCCAGGCTCAAAAATTTCAAAACAACCTTAATGATGATTCGGGTATTTCTAGAAGTATAAAGAAAAATACGTTGGTGTATAAAAAAGTTGAGAAAAATGTTACTGAAGAGAATGGGGAGAAAGCATTGGAAGCAAATGAAGTTACTTCGGTTGTGGAAAAAAGATTGGATATTCTTGAAGACATTCCAAATCCAGGTTTTCAGCATGGTGAAGATATAATAAATCTTGGTATGGATTCTCACTTACCAGTTATTTCAATTGATGATAACAAATTTAAACCGCTAGATGTTGAAGTGGAGGAAGGAGAGATTGTTATGCCTGCTAAAGGTGATGATCCTAAAGGAAATGATGACTGTATCTCTGTGGAGAGTAGTATGATTCATATGGAAAGTGAAATTGGAAATGAAATGGAAGGAGGTAAGAAAGCTGGATCTAAGAAAAAAAGGTTTGAAACAACTTAAAGGCTTAGGTCCTATCAAGGTGGCTACAAGGAGTAGAAGATTGGAGAATGATATTAAGGAAAAAGTGGGGATTAATTCCCCTCTTTTACAATAATGTCATCCATTGGGTTTTGGAATTGTAGGGGAGCTAGGAAGATGAGAGATTCCCTTTACATTAAGGAGTTCGTAAGAGAAAATGGAATATTTTTTTCTTGGCTTATTGGAAACTAAGGTTTCCTTGTTTGATAGAAGGGATATAGATTTATTAATTGGTGCTGAGTGGGACTTCTTTCAAGTCCCTTCTGTTGGACTTTCTGGTAGAATCATGGTAATATGGAGATCAAATATAGCTACATTCAATGTTTTGGAATCTTCAAACCAATTCATTATTGGGGAGATAGATGTTCCAAATAAAGGGAGTTGGAGAATTGCTACAATTTATGGAAATTAAGATGTATACAAAAGGAGAACTCTTTGGGAAAAATTACAACTTTATTCTACAAAGGATATGCCATTGGTTATTGGAGGAGATTTCAATTGTCTTCTTAATAAGGAAGACAAAAGGGGAGGAAAAAGATTCATCTATTCCTTAGGTGCCAAAGAAATGGACTCTTTTCTTATAAATAATGATCTTCATGAGGTATGTTGTATTGGTCTCAAATTTACTTGGTGCAACAATAAATCGGGAGCTGATAGAATTCTAGAAAGATTGGATAGATGCTACTTAAATTCAATGGCATTAAGCTCTCCTCATCGGTTGGTGGTAAGACACTTGGCTAGAATTGCCTCGGACCATTGTCCAGTGATTCTTAACATTTTTAATTATAAGCCCGTAAAAAAACAAATCAGATGTGAAGACATCTGGATATCTAACCCTGCTTCCTTTGCGGTGGTTAAGAAAGCTTGAAAAAGGAAAACTGAAGGAGATTATGGCCATATGCTGAACTGTAAAATGAAAAGATCTTTAAAGGCTTTATATTATTGGAGCAAAGATAAGCATAATTCCCTTGTTCAAAGGAAAGAATGCTTAAACAATGAAATTTTGGAACTTTAAGACAAAGACATTAAAGGAGGACTCTCGGGCAATGTTTAAAATTACGTATTCGGGTATTGAGGCGTTTTTCATTCGTGAGGCGAGGCGTAAGCCTCAAGGCGTTTTGAGGCGTAAGCCTCAAAATCAAAAGATTGCGTAAACATAAAATGATAAATTTTTTATATACTAATGAGTGAATAATATAAAACATAAAAAAGCATAAAATATGAAGTGAAATCAAAATATCCCAATAATAAGACAACATGAAATATAGTTCAACTCAAAATTCTATCTTTCCCAAATCCCAGTATTCTTTTCATTAAACTATAATTTCAATTTCCAAAAATAAATAGCAGTGACATATCACATAAGAACTCATAAGTCATCAGCACTGTCATCACTAAGGGGTTATTCATTTGAATAATCATTATAATGAACTGCTCTCTCCCTTTCTTCTCTCCTATAGGTTCTAATGTCGGGCATTTACTTCAAGATTTATGTAAGTTTTAATATATATGGCGTGAGGCGTAAACCTCATACCAGTGAGGCGAGGCGAGCCTCAAGGCGGGCCTCAACCAAGTTGAGGCGCAAGCCTCATTAAAAAAACTCGAGGCGTAAGCATCGAGGCGTTTTTTACTGGAATTGCGCAAAGGCGGGCCTCAAGGCGAGCCTCATATTGCGTAATTTTAAACCATGCTCTCGGGTGATGACTGCTTATTACTAAAAACAAAGTGAGTGAGTTCACTTCTAATCTAGCTTGGCTTAACACATGGTGGAGGCAACGTGCAAAGGTGAAATGGGCTATTGATGGAGATTGTAATACAAAATTCTTTCATGCACACGCTAGTGCAAGAAGAAATGCCAACTTTATAAATAAAATAAAAAATGAAAATGGATTGGTAATAAAAAAATTGAAGACAGATTTATTGATTTCTTTCAGGAAAAATGAAAATACAGGGGATGCAAATTGGAAGGATGGTCGGATTCTTGCTCTTCTCTGGATGAAGAGGATGCTAATTATTTAAACAGAGAATTTTCATTTGAAGAAGTATAGGCGGTTATCAAAAATACTGGTAACTTCATAGCTCCTGGATGTGACGGCATCACATATAAATTTCTTAAAGTCTATTGGAACATCATTAAGGATGATCTTTGGAAAGCCCTTAAGCTGTTTTTTCAAACAGGTAAAATGAACTCAAAATGGAAAGAAACTATGGTTGTGCTAATTGCTAAAGTTTCTAGTCCAATTTATCCTTCTGAATTCAAACCAATCAGCTTGTGCAATGCGGTATACAAGGTGGCTGCTAAGTTGATTCTTAATAGAATATCATCCGTTATTCCTAAAGTGATCTCGGAAGAACAAGCAACATTCATAAAAGGCAGATCTATGTCAGATCATGTAATGTTGGCTCACAAATTCTTCTACAAATTCAGACGTTCAAAATCTAATAAAGGATTGGTTTCTTTTAAGTTAGATTTAGAGCAAGCTTATGACTCTATGGGGTGGCCAACATTGGAGAAAGCATTGAAGTATTTCGGTTTTCCTTCCTTCATTTCGTCCCTGATTGTAGAATGAGTTACAAATCCAAAGTTTTTCTCTAATTATTAATGGGAATTCATCAAGATGGATCGAGGCCAAATGCGGGTTTTGTCAAGGTTGCCCCTTATCACCCTATATGTTTATCCTTTGTGCTCAATTATTGTCAAATGGTTTTAAACATAGAAGTGTAAATTATGGTGTTAGCATTAGCCCAAATGGTCCCAAGATCTCACATTTATTATATGCGGATGACATCATAATTTTTTCAGAAGCAAAGTTGAAAATGGTTAAGAATATCAAAGGTATAATAGAAGATTTTTGTAGTTGGACTGAACAAAAAGTGAATGCAAATAAAACTTGTATTCTTTTTGGGAAAATGGTTAGAAGAAGGAAGAAGAAATCATATCTCGCATAATGGGTATTAAAGTTAAAGAATTTCATTATCTTGGTATCAAGATAACATTGAGAAGGTTAGTTGGTCAGGACTTTCAATTCATCATTGAAAAGGCACTTAAAATGATTAACATTTGGGGAAGCAAATACATTTCCTTGGTTGGGAAAATAAATTTGGTCAAATCTGTTTTACTGTCATATACGATTTTTCATAGCACTCATACTTTGATTCCAAAGGGTATCCTTCATGAAATGGACAAAATATGTAGAAGCTTCATTTGGAACAAGCTGAATGGTATTCATGGTATGCATTATGTTAATTGGTGTACTATGTGTTTGCCAATAAAATGGGGGTGGGAGAGCACTTCATTCTTGTCAGGACAAAGTAGATCCTCTAAGAGCAAAAATAGCTTGGAGATACAACCAAGATGAAGATTCACTATTGCACAAAGTGCTGTTTCCGAAATATGGGCGCTTATATGGAGAAGTTTTTTCAAAAAAGATAGGTTTATGGCTTCCAAAATTATTCATAATGGCGGAGTTTACCTTAAACCCATTGTAAGATGGGATATTGCTAATGGTGAAAGGATAAATATTCTTGAAGACATTTGGATATTGGATAAAAATCATAGCAGCTGGCCTACTTTTGTAGCTTTACAAGGAATGGAGGATAGCACGGTGGATAGATTTATTTCAAACGGATGTTGGAATATAGAGGAGCTGGGGAAAAACTTTGGGCCTGATCTCATCAACTTGATTACTCAAAGTAGCATTAATGCTGAGTTGAGTAAAGATAGCATGAAACTGATTTCCAGAAATTCTGGGAAATCAATCTCTTCATTGTCATATGAAGATGCTACACAAAATACACAAAGGGTCTTGTATTGGAGCTGGATAAAAAAGGCAAAAACTACCTCCTCGGGTTGAAGGGTTTTGGTGGAGGATGTTTGACAAAGCTATCCCTACAAATATGTTCTTAAGTTACAGAAGATTGCAAATGCATTGTGAATGTCCAAGAGGATGCAACATGATTGAGGATATTGAACATGTAGTTGTAAAATGCAAAAAATTGATTGAGGTATACCAATTCTTAAATCAAAATCAATGGGGATTTGGAATTCCAAATTTTGAATCATTGACAGATTGTTTAAATTGGATTCCAAACCAAAATTGTTGGGTGGTAAATCTGTTCTGTAATGTCATCTATTTCTCATGGAAAGCTAGGAATAAAGTGATACACGAAGGCAAAGATGATGGATCGTTATATGTAGCTTCGGAAGCAGTCAGTTTGGCTACAATTTTTGCTTCCAATTCTGCTGTTTTATCGGGTAAATGGGATGCTAATCAGCTTTATAAGCTGTTGAATGATCGTTGGCACCCCCCTCCACCCGAGTAGATCAAGATAAATGTTGATGCTTCCTTACTTACATCTTATAAAGCTGGAATTGGGGGAGTTTTCCGTGACTTTAAAGGCAGATTTTTATTGGCTTTTGGGACATAATTGTGTTCATTGGGATATATCAAAACTTGAAATATTAGCCATCCGATCAGTCAAAGAAGTGTTTAAAGATTGGATGTTAAACTACAAGGGTATCATCATTGAAAGTGATAATGCAAATATCATTAAAGAGATCCAAGAAGAGATTTATGGAATAAGAAAGATTTGGGACTTTTTTTCAAAAATCTCAAAAATGTTATCTTTAATTGTATTGATAGGAAATGCAATAAGTTAGCGGATCTTTGGGCTAACTATGCTATTGTTAGTTCATTTGTTTGGGATGATTTAGTTCTAAATAAGGTTCCTTCCTCTTTTATTTCTTTGTTAAAGGAGGAATCAAGTGTAATTTCTTAGTTTCTTGTTTCTTATGCTTCTAATAATAATTTTAATGCACTAGGTTTGCATTTTCCTCAAAAAAATTATAGTTGCTGAACATTTGTTAAAAGATGAGCCAAGGTCGTACCAGGAAGTAATGAACAGAGATGAGAAGGATTCATGTTTTGAGTTAATTTTGTAACATATTCATACAATCACAGTAACGTCTGTTTTGATGAATGACTAGTCACTAAGTAATTTATATTAACTATATAGAAACACCATTTAATCATTGTAAAGGAAAAAAAATCATAATACATCATATAAATGTACAGCGTTTGTAGCCGTAAATAACACTGGCATTATGAACTTCTTGGCCAATCATTATTTATTGGATAAAATTTTGCTGAAGGTATCCCGAGCAAAGTTCATTTAGGATGAATCTTAAAGCCGTTGAATTTATTTTAATATTAGTGTAATAAATGGGTAATCAATCAAAATTTATATTTTGCACCTCTCAAAGTAGATTTGACAATTTTAAAATTCATTTTGATGAATGTTTATTAAAACTCAAGGTGCTGACATGATTTTTTCCTCAATTATGTTTAATCATACCTGAGCCAAACCTAGTGTTGTATGAATTTAGCTAAGTGATGAAAACGACCATATTGAACAACATTTGATGATTGTACCTGATCATTTTTATCAACTTTGTGGCATGAGTGTTTGCCCGCCTCGTTGGGCCATCATATTCTAAAAGGTTAGTTGCCTCCTTTTCCTTAAGGAGAGACCATACCTCGGTTTGTTTGATGGAGAATGCTTATGTTGATTTCTCTAGAACTATTACAATTCAATCTTGACTGTCAACATGAGTTCTTAAGTGCTAACTCATTTGCAATTAAATCTTATCTCATTAACGGTTACCACTGAACTCTTTCAGGTTTCACCTCTGCACTCTATCAGGATATCAGGACCGGACAGTGTTTTCAGTTAATTGGTCAAGGTGAATTTCATCATTTTATCAGTCATAATATTCGTTTCCTTTTGCTGTATCTGCATCTAGTGGAGAACAGGAAGACATAGTGAACGACTTTAAGGATTTTCTATTGATTTTCCAAAATCATTGTAGAACTGTTCTTGTAGTGACATTTTCACAGGTAAAATGGGCATTCTTCATGGTGCTGTAGTATTTCAACCAACTAATGTTTTTTTTTAGCCTTTTTGTTTGGGGTTGGCTTAGATTTTAGTTTACTTTTTGTTTCTATCTTCAAGAGTACTTCAATCACGTTAATATTTAAATTTATTAGGTTCGACTTTGGATCAATATGAGCTTTATAATTTACTTGATAAAAAATTAGGATAGATTGTATGAATGAAGAGTTCTAAGGGTGTAATCATAGTTTACTTAAACTGAAACATGACACTTTCTCGTAGGAGTAGTTCCAAGAGCATGTTAATGGATTTCCCCTCCAGTCTGAGCTCTGAACTTACTGCCACAATTACCAGTAAACTTTTATTTTAGTTTGTGAGAGTACGTTGAGAGTGAATCTGGTTGATGGGACACTAGCCAGGGTGACATGATTTTCTGTGTTTTCCTAGCTAAATGAAGTACCTTAATACTGCTATATATATAGGAGGCTTGGCATTTAAACTTTCATTACATGAAATAATTTTCTTACCTTGTGCACCTTTTACACTGTTTACAATTTGATTAATTAATTTAAAATAGATTATTGGATTCACTTTATTATTATTTTTTCATTCTTATAGGGATGGTATTATTGCTACTGGAGCAGCTGATGATTCTATTTGCCTTTTTCATGAGACAAAAGATTCTTTGGTACTTCCTATTCCCCTTTCAATAAATATAGGGATTTTTAGTTGGAGGATAAACTTTGCAGCATGTCCGTATCTTTTTTGTTATGAGTCTGCAGTAAAGATTTCAAACCCCCCCCCCCCCCCCCCCCCTTCACTAAGAAAACAAAAAGGTCCTCTTTATGAACCAACTTGTCTTTTGCTTTCAGAAGGTCAATGTTGGCTTTTGAGGTAGTTAATAAGATTAAGATTCGTGTCAATATTGTAAGAAGCATGCCAGCATAATTTAGGTTTATGTACAAATGAGCAGATAGTGACATTTAGGTTTTCTCTGTTGAGTAATATCCAGATCATACGCTAGGGTTGTAACTGAGTCCGTTTGACTTATCTTAGCTCGATTGATGGCTCAATGAATTAACAAGCCAAATTGAAGTTAATTCCGACTTGATTCATTTGTTCTTGCGCCAGCTCAACTCATCAAATGTTCAAATGTTGAGCTAACTTGTTAAAAAACTAATAATATTAAATACACTATATTTATTAGAATTTGATGATTTGAGTACAAATTTATTAAAAAAAAAATAATCAGAATGGTCCCTTGACTCAATATAATATATCAAAATAGTCTCCAACTATATTAAATGTCCATTTTGATCACTCCTTAAAGAAAAATCAAAATTGTCCCACCATGAGACTAATTTGATTCCTTTTTAAAGACTTGTGGGAAGAAAATAGTCATTTAATATAGTTGGTGATCATTTTGGTCCTTTATAAAGAATCAAGGGACCATTTTACCCTTTTCCCTTATCAGAAATATTTTAAAAAATCTTTCCTAGCTCAATGGATTTCTTATTATTTTTTCATAAAATTTTCATTTCTTTTTTCATTTTTCTTATAGCAGTTTGAATTAAAATCAACTTTTCTATTTATGATAAACGAGCCGAATGTGAACTATTTCAAACTCATAAAATTGAGCTTCAACTCGACCTCTAACTTGATAACCTAGGCAAGTGTAAACTGAGAATGGTTCAAGCTCAACTCATGCTTTACACCTCTAGTACTCCCAGCTTCCATCTCATTCTTTATTGTCATACTTGATTGAGCTATAAGGATCCATTTATCCCTCTCAGGAGAGTTTCTAGAAAATGTTGGCTACAAGATTCTGGTCTAAGTTTATCTCGAATTTGCAGGTTGTTGGGCAATCATACAGCTTAATTCTGAAGAAGGACAAAGCTCATGACATGGATGTGAACTCTGTGCAGTGGAATCCCAACGTAAATATTAATCTCAAGCTCCTTTAGTGAAGGCCATATTTCTTTCTCAGCTAATCGTTGTTGTCGGCGAGAGGTTTAGCTCACTTCATCGTGGTTTAAAATTTCTCAGGAACCGAAAATTCTTGCTTCAGCGAGTGACGATGGCTCAATAAAACTATGGAGACTAACACAAGTTCCCTGAAGAAATGTAAACTGGTTCCAATCAAATCTTGTTGTTATCCTTCATAGCTGAAATGCATGCTTTATTTTTACCTGTTTCTAGATTTTTCTTTTCATTTAGCTGCCATTTACTCAATTTCCTATGAAGAGAAGATTTCCAAATTTCATGGATGATCTGATCCGTTTTATGGACATATAACCCTTTCACACCTTCTGTTGGCAATAATCTTCAGTGCTTACTTTGTCAGAGAAATTCCATTAGGAAATGTAAACTTGCAGAATTGAATTGTAATACGCCATGGAGCAAAATCAGCAAAAAAAAAAAAAACTAACAGAACAGCAGGGAAAACAGCAGCAAATAGAAGGAATAAGGGCTGATTTTTTATTAATAACTCAACGAGAAACAAGATACAAGTGATTTACAATTAGAGATGTAAATTATCTCTCCCAAACAACCTAGTCGTTGCTAGGAAGTTCTCACAAAAGAAAAACTACAAAAATTACAGCAAACTCAAAATATGCATGCCTCAATAAACCCTAGCCCCCTCCTTAAATAAACTTTCAAATTACCTCCTTAATAAGCTTTCAAGTTACCTCCAAAACAAATTTGTTTCCTTATTAATTTTTCTCTTTTATTTAAATTTAATTAGGAAATCTTTCCCTATTATTTAAATTCAATTAGTAAATCTTTCTCTTTTAAATTCAATTAGAAATATTTCCTAATTTATCCTCCCTTTAATTCCTCTCATAACATAATGAATTAATTTTTTATTGGGTCTCACAAGGGGGCCTGAAATCTCCCCCTTGGATCTTGCCTTGTCTGCCCTCCCTGATCCATCTCCCTCGAGCTCGAGTCCTACTGGACCGGCCAGTCCAACCCCTCCTAGGCCTCTGTTGCTATATCAATGCTCCCCTCCTCGAATTGCATCTTATCCTCAATGTGTAAGGATGAAAATTGTTTCATGATCATCTCATAAGATTCCCATATAGCTTCATAGAAATCCTTCCATTGAACATGGACCTCCTTTGCTCGTTTCGTCTCTTACATTGCTCCCTTGATCTCCATAGGTTTCAAAATCACTTCCATTTCCTCAGTTAAAGTTATCGGTAGTGAGGAAGTGGGTGTGTGATCTCCGATAATGTGTTTCAGTTGTGATACATGGAATATTGGATGTATGGCTGATGCTGTTGGTAACCCCAGACGATAGGCTACTTCCCTAATATGATTCATCACCTTATAGGGTTCAAAATATCATGAGGATAACTTCTCATTCCTCATCTTGGCCAGTATCTTCTGTTTATATGGCCTTAGTTTTAGATAAATTTTATCCCTGGGCTTGAGCTGTACTTCCCGTCTGTGTTTATCTACTTTTTTTTCATAAATTATTGAGCCCTCAATAGATGCCCTTTGAGTTCTACTGATATTTTGTCCTTCTTCCCCAAGTATTGATCTACACTAAATACTGGTGTAGTGCCTTTCCCGTAGTGTATCAGATGGGGTGGGTCCCTCCCATAAAGGATCCTGAAGGGGGCCATCTGTGCGACTGTGTGGAAGGACGTATTGTATCAATATTCTACCCATGCTAACCATTTGGCCCATAATTTTGGTGTTTCAGATATGAAACAATGCAATTTTTTGTATTTTGACCCAAGAAAATAGTTTTTTTAAGGAGTTATTTTAAGTCAAATTTGAAAATCACCTTCGCTATAGCATTTATATTGTAGTATTTTAATTTTATTATTTTTTTGCTATTTTTGGCATTAGTACAAATCATTAAGAAATTGATACATATCGGTACAAGTTAGTATTTTTGGACCGTCAGGTATTTGTTTTGCAAACCGATTTCACAAGTATTTTTTAAATAAATTGATTTTAATTATTGATATTTTTCTATAATTTTTTAAGACTCAAAATAATTTATATGAATTTTATACTGAAAAAATAATTAAATTATATAGTTATATGTATATTATAATATTATTTTATTCAAAATATCTTAAAGCATTGTATAATTTTATTTGAAATCCCTTTTCTCTTATTCATTTCGGCTAACAGAGAAGGTTTAGAAATTAAGAGAGAAAAGAGAAGAAAGAGAAAGTAAAAGCTAGGTTTTGGAGGTTGTGGTGCTATTTTTGTCGTAGTCCTTTTTGCTCGTCTCGCTGTAAGGAATTGTACCCTATTTTTTATTTCAATAATTTTGTGTTTTTGATATTTTTTTAATCAAATTTGTATTTCCGTTATCGAAAAACGATGATAATTTTGTAGTGATAAAAACATTCACTGCATAACTTTTGGTATGCAATATATCTTATCAATATGAGTAGTTTAATAGGAGTATATTGAATTTTTACCTGTTAAATTGAATGATATGATTTTTTGAAGTAATTGCATAGTATATAAATTTGATATATGATGATTAGTTGTTTTTACTGGATATAAATTTATTACTATGATGATTTATAGAATCTCTGATTAATTAATTAAGAAGATAAAAAAAAATCCTCCAAATTTGATTATGGTATGTCTCCACGCTCTTGTTGACTGCTTCCATCTAGCCGTCTATTTGTGGGTGATATGTTGTGCTCCTTTTTATGATCGTTCATTGCATTTTGAATAGCTCCCTACAAAAAAGATCGAGGAATAACTCCGTTATCAACCAAAACTACCACAGATTGCTCTTCAATTTGCTCCCTTACTTTCATGATGTGATTTGCAGTAAATTCCACCATAGAGTGCAAGGACACCTCCGCCACTTCCAAATTCAACTGTTCAGTCTCCTCCAGTACATCCTCTAACTCGTTTCCGCTCGACTCTTCCCCTTCACAGACCATGAAGACTTGAAGGGCTCAATTATTGCACATATGCCCGGGTGTAAATCTCTCATCACACCTGAAGCATAGCCGTTTCGCACGTCTATCCTATATTGCTTCTTCTATGAGATGTTTGAATTTACCTCCAGAACGAACTCTTGTGCCTTTCTCCTTAGGTGCTTCCTTTTGAAATGACATCATCTGGGTCCTTGGTGTAGGGTCATAGAGGTACTCCTGTAAGTCCCTCCCATGGGGTTGTTCTAATTAGCCTTCTCCCTCTGATGTTTCTCCTGTACCCTTTGTGCTAGCTCAATTGTCTCTCTCAACCCTCTAGGCCTCATCACTTTGAGCTCTGCCCTTATGTCTTTCCTAAGACTCTTCATAAAATTTCCTTCGAAACCTTCCTTAGAAATTCCCCTCAGTCTACCTGATAGCAGGTCAAACTTCTCTCGATACTCCATGACGGTCCCTTCTTAAGTTAAGGTATAGAACTGTTCATAGAGGTCCCCTTCCCGAATTGCTCGAAAATGTTCCAACAAACAATCCTTAAATTCCCCCCAAGAATAAATTAGATATCTAGATTCTCTCCATTGAAACTAAGCTAGGGCTTTTCCTTCCAAACATTGTCTTGCCACCATGAGTTTTTCTTCTTTTAGTAGACCATTAATCGCAAAGTAATGCTCCACTCATTACACACATCCCTGAGCATCTTCCCCTTCAACGTCATCTTTAACTTCCTCGATCTTGCATCCATACCCCACTGGTTTCTCCCACAGTTGGTTCCCCCTGTGTAATGGTGGTGCAATTTTCTGTCACGATCCAACCCAACCGGAACGAGTCCCTTCGCGTCGGGCCGCGACAAATGTTGAAAATTCAGATATAGTTTTGGAATTTGCTTCAGAACTTTCTTCCAGATATTCAAACAAATAGAAACACAGAGATGCTTTAAACTTCAAATACATATATAGAAATGCATCCACTATTTTCTTCTTTCTTTCATCAAAATAATTATATACAATGCAGTGCATGGCTACAGACAGAAAGAACAGAATAGAAAAGCCACGACTATACAAAATTAAAAGTACAAAAATATCTAATCACTGATCAGACACAGAACTGCTAATCCAAGATCTCCTTCACTTTCCTAAAATCTGAAAATTACGCAGAAAATAAGGATGAGCTAATAGCTCAGCAAGACTATAATCCCCAATCAAAATCTCCAGAAATTCACATCAGAAAATGCATCAAAAGCAATTATTCAAACAGCCATACGGAAATCAAATAATCGTACATAAATCAGAATATCAGACAGAATTCCTATAATCAAACAGAACAGATACTTGAATTTAAATCAGAGTGTAGAACAAATATTATAAAACTTATAAAACTTTCAAATCACAGAACTGATCGGATCGTGCAAATCAGAATTCAAATCAGATAAAATCACATTTCAGATATCACATATCAGATATCCCTGACCCTGACAGAATCTCGACGGATTCTAGCCCCTTATGCCTCCCTTCCCTGACACTGACAGAATCTCAGATTCTGACCCATTATGTCTCCCTTTGTGCTTATAGCACAATAACAGAATAGATATACAGAATTTTCAGAACAGAACTTATTTTTAGATTTCTCAGATTTTCCTGACACTGACAGAATCTCAAAGGATTCTGGCCCCTTATGACTCCCTTCTGATATCACAGCACATCAAACATTCAATTCAGAAAATCAGATTTCGTCAGAAAAATCGTCAGCGACATAACGACAGTATACAGAATTTACACAAAATTCACATATTCAAAAAAAATTTACCAAATTATCACAGATAGTGCAAAACATCATTCTAAGACTTTTATTGTACTGAGACAGTAAATTCAGACATCCAGATAAATTGTTATTCGATCAAAACCCCGTAGAATTCAAAATACCCAATAAAAATCTTCAAGAAAATACTCAAAACGTGCACAAATACCATCTCAGAAACATACCAAAAGTTACACGATAAAAAGTTCATCAGTGCAAAACGGAATCAATTATTCGCTAACGGAAACAAAATTCGAAACAGAAAAGTCGACAAAATCCTCGTTTTTGAAAATTGAGAAAGGCGGAATGTGCCTTACCTCGAGTCGGTCAACTTTCTCAACTGCAGCTACGGACGGAAACGAATAGAAGTCACTCAAAAATTACTTTTTCTTCTTTTTCCTTCAGTTTTCTCTCTCCTGGGCTTTTCTCTCTCTTCAAAAGATCTCATTTCCATATATATCCAACCAGATTGTCCCGAACGATCGCAAATCGTCCCGGGACGATTTGCCCTCTGGACAAAATTCGTTCAGACGTGTACAGTAATCGTACCTAGACGAGTTGCTCTATGGAAAAATTTAGTACGGATGAACCCCATTTTGTCCTGGGACGAACTTCTCTGTCCAGAAATTCCTCTTCAACCTGTACCGATCGTCCCCGGACGATCCAACTTCGTCCGGACGATCCTGGAAGGAAAAACATCTTTCACATTTTCTCCCTTCTTCCCTTGGCAGATTTGAACCCTATCATTTGGCCCAACCATTGCTTCCTCCAATCCACCTTCCCTCATGCCTAGGTGGTCTCCAAAAGGGTTCAGATTCCCCTATTCTCGCTGCCCTCTCTTCTGTATACCCGTAGATGCCTCCCATCAGAATCCCCCTAGTTAGTCCTTGAGGGAATACACTCTCCAGTTCATCATCATCTTCTTGAATTGTCTTCCCCTTCCGATCCGCTCTAGGAATAGTTGGCGAAGCCTTTGATTGCATTTAAATCAACTACTTTATCATGCCTTCCATATTTCCAAAATGGCTCTCCATGGAGGAGAACCTTCCTTCTATTACGGAAACTTATTCCTCCATCCCGGAATGTTTCTCTTGCATTTCGGCCACAAGCTATTTCATCTCGCTCTCGAAAGCTTCCATCTTTTTTGCTGCCATTTATAGATTTTGGGTTCTAATCCGCGAAAAACAACAAAAATTGATGAATTTGACCTCCAAACAATGAAAATCAGTAGCAAAAATCGGCGATGGGGACTTTAACTTTCAGCCCAGAACACTGCTCTTATACCAATTTGATACGCCATGGAGTAAAATCTGCAAAAAAAAAAGGAACAACAGGGGAAACATCAACAAATAGATGGAATAAGGGCTGATTTTTTATTAATAACTTAATGAGAAACAAGATACAAATGATCTACAATTATAGAAATAGATCATTTCTCTCAAACAACCTAGTTGTTGCGAGGAAGCCCTAATAAATTAAAAACTACAGAAAACTAAGTAAACTCAAAATATGCATACCCCAAAATAAACTCTAGACCTCTCCTTAAATAAGCCTTCAAATTGCCTCCAAAACATATTTGTTTCCTTATTAATTTCTCTCTTTAATTTAAATTCAATTAGGAAAATTTTCCCTCTCGATTTAAATTTAATTAGAAAATATTTCCCTCTTGATTAAATTCAATTATGAAATATTTCCTAATTTATCATTCATTTGATTCCTCTCCTAATATAACAAATTATTCTTTATTGGGCCTCACAAAAGGGGTCGAAATATCTCCCTGGGAGCTTGCCTGGTCTGCCTCTCCTTGGTTCGTCTCCCCTGGGCTGGGGGCCTGGTGCCTCATTGATTGCAATATAATTTAAGCTCTTTTCTCTACTATATCCCCATCGGTTCTACCTTACATACTTAGTCTTTTCTCAACACATGAGGTATGGATCACTATCGAACGACGACTACAACCCACAAATCGCTCTTGCATCATTAGCTCAAAAAATGAGCTTCACCACATCCAGATGTGCGATCACTCCATAACCTAGTATCTCGCCTAGATAAAGTCTCTTGTGGGCAACATTGTTGCGGCCGACTCCCACATCGACTATAAGGTTATCATCCTCTACATCCTCAATGGACTTCCCTCTACCTATAACTCTTTTAATATAGCCATCCGCACCTCCCTTAATCCCATTAGCTTGGATGTCCTATACTCCTTGTGTAGCGAGGAGATCAATCTTTAGAATGAGCAGCTCAAGGACGCCACTCAGGCGTCTGAAACCACCACTCTCTTCTCCAGTCACATCGGCTCTGCGCAGCCGCTTCACACGCTTCAATCCTACTCATCCCTCCCATGGTCTAGGATCACCAACACACCTATTCTTATTCCCCAACCGTTCACCTCAATCCTCACCTGTCACTTCCAACCATCTTACCTACCAAATATGTGGTAAACCAGGGCATTCCTCCCTCAATTGCTAGCATCGCTGCAATATACAATTTGCCCCACCCTCCTCGTGAAACCCACGCGCTGTACTCACACAACAACATTTTGCTCACATGATAGAATGGGTACTAGATTCTGACGCTTCCAATCATCTCACCTCAGATGCCTCAAATCTGCAATTACCGGCACCTTATCTTGGAGCTAATTCCATTTCGATAGCCAACGGCAGGTCGTTGCCCATCCAGCACAGTCCCCGAGTTAGCAGGGTCAGGGTCAGTTAGATCCACCTGCTGTCGTACCTCCACACTTCCCTGGCTACTTCCCTCCTCCCTCGACGAGTCCTCACTTTCCCTCTCCAGATCAGGCACATGCTATTCCATTCTATCCATATTACCCCCCATCATCATCACAGGAAGCAGGTCCATCCACTAATCCTCACCCTCCTTACCCCTACCCATATTATTACCCATATCCGATGCAGCCAGAACACGGTGGACCATCTAGACCAGTAGAGGTTGGCGCTGGGGATCATGCAGCTGCAGCAGATAAGTGTCAATACATTGAGCTTGAGGGCGATAAGTAAGTTCAGTTTATGTTATTAAGTTGATTGTATTTTGATATATTATATGTTATTGACAAAAAAAATTAGCCTGCAGCTTCAATCCTTCAAGGCCACCTACACACAAGATCCGGGATATGATAAAGAACAAATATGATGCTCCTTATCATGGAAGAAGATCCCAAAGGAGGTTAGAGATATGTGATTTGGAGATTTTAAGGTATACTTATTTGGTATGATTTCAAATATTTGATTTAATTTTTACTAATCTTTTTGGTTATGCCTAAATTTTTACAGAAAAAATTTAGGTGATTGCCTGAGCATAGTATGAGGATCAGAACTAATTTTGAGAGGAGAGAAGCGACCCATCTTAGGGACATGTTCACGGACATCAGAAAGTCTGGGCAGCGTCCAATATGGATTGGAGAGGGCGTTTGGGCTAATCTGAGTAGTGCTTGGGCGACCTCTGAGTTTACAAAAATAAGAGAGTAGAATAAGCATAACAGAGCCTCTGACTGTGTAGATTTAAGAAGCTCTCTTCATACTAGTGGATTTGTTCCTCATACAGAACATAGACGACGACTGGTAAGAGTTTTAAATTAGCTTATTAAATATATCTATGTTATTCTAACTATGTCTTAAATTTTCAGAAAGAGTACATTGGTCGAGAGCCAACACCACTGGAGTTGCATACAAGAACTCATCAACATCAAGCTGACCATCAGTGTGTTGATGAAAAGGCTAAGAAGGCTCATGTGAGTATAATTTTTTAGAGTTTTGGAATATAAATTTATTTTAATAAAACTAATTGTAATATCAATATATTTTATGGATTTATTCTCGCATGATGATTTTATACGAATTCGAGAAAGTCGGCAGTCCACTGGCGAGGGATCATCTTCAGGATCGGCCCAGATTTCTGAGTATCATACATGGTCAGATGTTGTTGGTGGAAGACAGAGGGGGAGGGTATATGGCTTGGGTTCACAGGGCTATGCTTATGAGGGTAGTTCATCTACCTCAGCATTTTATGATCCAAGTGGAGCTGAAGAAACTGTAAGTTAGACGGTTGCAGCGCTGACTAGAGAAATTGAAGAGATGAAAAAGGTTCAAAATGAAATGTAAGCAGAGCTGCAATCCTACAGAGTTGAAAATCAAAGGAAGAAAGAGCAAGAGGAGCAGCCACATGCATCTCCAGATAGTGAGGATACAGTTGATGATTATAGCTTTTTTATGTTTGATGAACTTATGATGATTAAATTGTAAATTTATTGAACTTAGAACTTGTTAATTTTGTTGTACTTGTGAACTTCGGTTACATTTATTGTTTCGTTTGATTTTACTTATGTATATATTTGTGATAATTGATTGAATATAGCGGTGTGTTACCCAAAACTTATTGTTATTGCTTTATGTGCATGGTTTAGAGTTTAGGGTGAACCTCCCTCAAATAGAGGGGAGGCTGACAAATTTTTTTTTTCAGATGCTACAGGTTTCCAGTGGCCAACCAGCAGTTTGGCCACCGGAAACGATGATACCAGACAGTTTAGTTTACGCCACCAGAATTTTCCGGCGGTCTACTGACGGTTACCATGTTTTGTCCGCCGGAAATGACGATACCGGACGGCTGATTGACGCCGCCTAAAATTTCTTTTAACCGCTGGTATTTTACCGGTGGTTTACTAACGTCGCCCGGCGGTTATCCGACGACATATCGGCGGTGTCTACCGCCCACAATACCGTCAGCGATAACTGCCAGGTAGCCACCGGTATTTTACCGGCTGTTTGTCGACGCTGTCTTGCGGCTGTTCGACCGCATGCCGGCTACTATAACCGCCGGCAATGCCGTCGGCGAGGACTGACGGTTAGCTGTATGTAAGTTTCTGGCGGTTTGACAGCCGGAATGCCGCCAGTAATAAATTCGGTAATAACCGGCGGTATAGGCTGCCGGAAAGCCGTCGGGGAAAAAACCGTCGGAAAAACACTGCCGGCAATGGCTTCCGATGTCGTTTTTCCGGCGGCTTGTGAATCGCCGAAAAGCCGCCGATAATAATAGGTTAACCGCAGGAAAAAATCACCGGTAATAGCTGAATTTCCTGTAGTGTAAAGATATTAATCTGTTGACAAATGTCAGATGGATCGTAGTAGGTAGGCGACGAAGGTCAGAAAGATTGTTATCTTGCAACGAAGGTCGGAAAGACCATAATCTATAGGCATCGGAGGTCGAAAAGGTTTTAGTCTAGCGACAAAGGTTTGAATTACTTTAGTCAACTACTGGAGAATGTCAGAAGGACTATTATCTGGCAATGGAGGTTTGAATGACCGTAGTCAATGGGCGATGTAGGTCAAAAAGATCATAGTCTGATGACGGAGGACGAAAGGACCGTAGTCAATGAAGGTCGAAGAGAATGTTATCTGGCGATGAAGGTCAGAAGGACCATAATATAGAAAAGGAGCTCGGAAAGATTGTGTCTTGCAATAGAGGTTGAAAAGACTAGCGGGGGGGGGGGGGGGGGGGGGGGGCGATGGAGGTCGAAAAGACTGTAGTCGGGTGATGGCTAGGTAGAAGTTTAGAAATGACTGGTAGCGGGGCATAAATACGGCATGAGTTAGTGGCCCCACAAAAGTCCAACAATGATCGTTGGATGGGAAAATGTCTGGCAACGATCGGTGGTCGACGAGGAGTCTGGTGGCAAGAGAACTCACTTCCTTTTCTTTCTTCTTTTCTCCCCCTTACTTCCCTGCTTCACCCCCCTCAACAAAAAATGAGGGGGGCTATTTATAATTTTTGGGTTCACTGGATTTGTCTTGTCGAGCCGCTCGATTCGACTATAAGCATGTCAGACTTAGAAATCGTTTGGTCATCCAATCTATGATTTGAACCTTGCAAATGTGCTATGGACATTCAATTTGGACCCATTTGGCCTCAGATTGGGCCCAAATTGGTTCAAATTTGTTATCGTTGGGTTCGTCTTTTTGAGACGTTCAGTTTGACTATAAATTTGTATAAATCAGAGTTAAGATGGTCTCAAAATTAATTTCGGAAATTTCCAACTTAATTTGGCCTCGAGATTTGTGCCTGATCAGGCTGATCATGATTAATTTTTGATGATATATCAATTATTTAATTAACAAAATAAATTTAATGATTAATGTTAAAAATTCTTTGATTATAAATTTTCTATTTTGGTAAATATGTTCATATATTTTATTAAATTTCTATAATTTCATTAATATAATTTAAAGATTTTTCACTTTAATTCTTGATTTTCTCTCTCCGTTCTCGTGTAAACCT
This sequence comes from Dendrobium huoshanense, assembly GCA_016618105.1. NCBI lineage: Eukaryota > Viridiplantae > Streptophyta > Magnoliopsida > Asparagales > Orchidaceae > Dendrobium > Dendrobium huoshanense. Next base: position 42,524,435 of record CM028352.1, on the reverse strand, counting down.
ATAATTCACCCTGAAGAGTGAATGATATCAATAAAGACTCAAGCTCTCTCACTCGTTTTAGGGATTTTACACTAAATTTCTTTCTAAGCTCTATAATTCAAATAATGTTTACCCAATGAGTCCTAAGATGAGAATTTTTCAAATTCCACACTTTCAAAGATGCTCTGGGACCATCTTTAAAAATTGATTTTCTTTAAGTTTTATACAATTAAATAAATTGACTCTTAGCTAGACTTTGAATTGGTAAAAGAGAATAATTATTGATATGCCATCAAAAAATTATCTTGATCGGGAACGAATCTCGATGCTAAATCAAGCTGAAAACTTTCGGAATTAAAATTGGAACCATCCGAACTCCGATTTCAGCAAACTTATAGTCGAACTGTGCGTCTCGAGAATAGGAACCCAACGACACCAAATCCAACCTAATCCGAGCCCAAACAGGTCCAAATCAAGAGTTAGAGGCGCTGTTGGAAGGTTCGAACCACAATTTGGATTACTAAACGGTTTCCAAATATAACGTGCTTATAGTTGACTCGAGCGGCTCAACGAGACAAATCTAACGAGCCTAAGATCACCAAAATCTGACATCAATAAGACATTCAAATGCCTATCAAACGGTCCATGATCAAGGGATTCAACATCGGCCGTCCATCCAACCACTCATTTACCTTTGATCTCTCATCTATTTACGGACCATGCCACTCCAAAAATCTATAAATAGACTCCTCATTTTTCTTGAAAAAGGATCTAAGCAAGAAGAGAAGAAGAGAAGAGAAGGAAGAAGCTCCTCCTTGACCACTATCGGAGTTTCGCCGGACCACCACCTAAGGCTCTAGTCTTCGCCGGACCACCACTTGAGGCCCTCGCCTTCGCCAGACCATTACCTGAGGACCTCACCTTCGCCGGACCACCACCTGAGGCCCTCGCCTTCACCGAACCAACAGCTGAGGGCCTGAACTCCACCAGACCAACACTTGAGGCCCTAAACTCCGCCAGACCATCAACTAACGCCAAAATTCTACCAAATCACCATCGGACTACTAACCGACGCCCCAACTTCCAAGTGACGCTAGATTTAACACTAGACTTCAACCATACAGTTGACATTTGTAATATGATCGTCCTCTGGGTTGAGTCAGCCCACTGTACTCCACTCAAATTCTAGTGAAATATTTTCAATTGGGCTAGGCCGCGGCTTTTCCCCTTTCAAGGGTTTTCCATTTAAAAAATCTTTTGTTCTCTGTGTATGAGCTGGATATCCGTGCAACGCTAAGAAGTAAAATTACAACTCTAGCGCCGCGTATATTCTAGCCCGCAACAATTATGGTAGATGCCCTTGAGTATAATAGATGCGTGTTTGATGAATAAATTTTCATCTAAAATCTTAAGAATTTTGTTGATAAAAGTTTCATGTGATAATCTAGAGGGTGTAGTGTAAATTTAAAGAATGTATTGTATTTGAAATATTTTAGAATTATTTGGATGAGTGTAAAGTAAATGCAGATGATTATTATTATTTTTAGTTTGAAGTAAAATTAATGTAATATAAAGTTTAAAGATGATGGTCATCAACTGCCTGTGGCCGGCGATGAGTGGTGGAGGCCGGTGATTAATGGTGGTGGGTTGTAGTGGTATGTCACTTTTTTTTTTCTCATTTCTCACTGTGACAATGCTTTTCAAAAAAATTATAATCTAAAACTATTTTTTCCAATCATAATATTGAAGTTGCTACTATCATAATATTAATTTCACAACTAACTTTATAAAATATATTAATAGTCTCAAACTGACTCTTAGCATATAAAGCTATTGCATATGCGTAACAAGACCAGTTGCGTTGAGTCTTTACCTAATTATTTGACTTTGTTCCTTTGTTTCTTAAGCTGTTACATTCCTCCCATACAAAGAAAAAAGTGGCCTACTTTGTTTTGCATTAAAAATGAACTAAAATTTGTTTTTAAAAATATTTAAAAGACGCAGTTCTTTTTTATATGTTGGTTAAAAATTTTAATTATCAACTAAAATGTTTTGATTTAGAGTTTTAAGTACATGACGTATGTATGAATTTTATTTAATTGACTTAAATATTCTTAAAAATAAATATATATGTTTAAAAGAATAATATGTTATTCAACAAAAGCTAATCATGGCAATATTTAAAAGAGTATGGTGTCACTCGCATTAATAATCCCACTTTGAAATGTCTTAATAGCTATTTGAAAAGTCTAAGAACCTTTTCAAAAGTCTAAGAACTTATAATATTTTGATACCAAGAAAGAAAATAAAAGGCTTCATCTGTGACTTTTAAGACAAAATAAATTCTTTAAGTAAAAAAAATTTATCAGAACATTTTTACCCAGTTTTTGTTAAAATTGATTAATATATAATATTTTGTTATTTTATTTTTTATTTATAAAAAATATTTTAATAAATTTTTTATATTTATTTATATAATTATTGTATGCATTAAGTTTTTGCTTTATGTTCAGTGATACTTATTTTATTAATTACTTATAAAGATTTTTGTGCTTTTCTTATATAAACATAAATAAGAGCTGTTTGTATTAATCATGTAATTCATATGATTTAAAAAAAAATAATAAAGAAAAGAATTTGTCAATTTTTAAAATCATTTGGGTATAAATTTGGTCTAATATTCTAATTAGAGAGAAAATAAGCTTATTCTAATCAAAATTTAAAAAAAAAATGAGTTTTAAAACTATGAAATTTATTTTAAAATAAATGTAACATAAATTTTAATTATTCTCTTATATGTTATTTTTATCAGAAAAAACAACTGATATGTATTCAAAAAATTATCTTGATTCACTACCAAAAAACAAATCCTTTCGTAGCGGTTCTTTGCACCGGTTTTAAAAACCGCTGCGAAAACCACGCTTTGCATCAGAAATTTGAATCCAATTTTAGCGGTTTTAACTGCTGCTATTTGCACCGGTTAAAACCGCCAGCAAAAGCCCATCCGTGAATTTAAGTAACTCAAAGCCCTAATTCCTATCTTCGATCTTGCTCACGAGAACGAGACGATGGGAGCGAATCCGGATAGCTGCGGCGAAAATCTTCTCCTCTTGCGAATCCCGGCCGACCGTGCCTTCATCCTCATCACTATGAGTCTCTTCCCCTTCATCCTCTTCTTCTCTTTTTCTTCTCATTGTTTTTCTTCATATTCTTCGTTTGCTTTCCTTAGGGTTTAGGTTAATCACAACCGTAGCTTAGTCATTGGTTTTTAGAAATGAAATGCAAAGCCTCCTTATACATTTAGGATGCAATCTTTTTATAAAAAAACAAATATATAAAACTTTCCCTCACACCACAAATACTTTAAGTCACGAATGGGCTGTGAAATCCTTTAGAAACTCAGTATTGAAGGGAATTACAATGAACATTCAAAAAAATTTGAATGTTTATTATTAATTTTTCTTTTTAAGTGTGGCATCTCAGTTGATCATTGATGTGCTCTAACTGCACAGGAACAGTAGCTGAGATTTTTTTTTTTTTTTTTAGAAAAAAAATATTTCTTTGGGTTTTACAGTAGTTAAAATTCAAAACAGATATAATTAATATGATTGAATTTCAATGTTTTGAATGCAACAACACAATCCATTTTGCAAACAAATGATATTTGAATAATTTCACACTATGCCATCTTTGTAGACCTTTATTTTCATTATTGTTTGATCGGCTTGCATATGAGTTCTTTGTAAATTTGAAGTTGTGGACACGTTGACAAAATTTGTTTACCAAAAAAATAATGTTTGAGTGATTTTCATTGTGGTTGAGGCATTTCAAATTCATTGCATGCGACGTCGTGTCAATAGGTCAACCACCTCATTGTAAATACTCGAATTGATATTAATATATACAAAGTTAACAACGTGTGGAAGCCACAAAGAAGTTTAATGCCCAATAAAAATTTTCATTAAGTGGTTTGTTAGAAATGAAAGCACTCCAAATAGGAGAAATAATGAAAGGAAGCACTTTTTTGAGCATAGAAATAATGATTATTGCCACTATTTTGTAGAAGTTACAAGAATGTTGTCATGAAGTCCTTGATGTAATCAGGAGCTCTATATTTGGGTTAGGAATGACCTTTTATTCTTCAAGAACTTGAAGTTAGATAAGAAAAATGGACAACTGCAGTGAAACTCCTTGCCAATAATGCCCCATATAGTTTGGAAAAATAAAAAATGAAACAATCTACATCCTAGAATTTATTCTTATGTATCACCAATATAACCCCCCAGATATCATACTAACAAATGTCCTCAACAATAGCAGGGATTAGATCCACAAGAATAGTCTTACCCACTGTATATTAGAATTAGAATTTATTAGCATAGGGTTTTTTGTATAACTCCTTTATAAGCATTTTGATGATGAGAATCAACCAATCCAAGAACGACGTTGAAACTTAATAATGTTATTAATGGAAGCATGCCTCCCTTGGATTCTTAGATAAAAGATTTGGATATTGTCATTGCCTTTGGACAATCAATGAGCCTTAGCTATATGGAGAATTAGTTTTGAAGGGATGATGATGATATTGATATTGTTATTTTGTTTTTGAGTATTTTATGACATTTTACCGTTGGTTGTCAACCGTTTTATTTGAATTTTGGTTTCTGGTTTCTATTATTTTGATGATTGTAGTTTTATATTGTAAGGTACTTAGATTTTTTTTTTGTATGAGCATTTGTTTACATAATATTTTGATGTTATTTTGGTAATTACTCCTAAATTTTACATTCATAACTAGCCAAAAAAATGCTTTGAAAGGTGACATTTTAAGCTTTACGACATTCTTTTAACTTCCTGGATGATACTAGGGTGGTGCATTTTAGAAGTTTTATGTGAAGTTGTGAACTAAGAAAGTTATAGAAGCATAGGACAAAAAGAAGAAAAACTGTTGTGCTTAATGTAGTCATCAGAAGCTGAGGTTTATGATGACTATAGTGACAGCAAGAGCAGTTGGTCTAGTCCTCAGGCTTTTATTTCGGACATGTTATTCACTAGAACCTGTTTGAATTTTTGGTGGCTTCCATTTGATTGAAACCACTTAGACTGTGAATGCTGCAATCCACGTTTGAATGGCTAAGTTTGGCTGTATCTCTCAAACGATCAGTTTACCAAGGTAGGGTTGGCAGTATGTTATCTAGCCCTGTGCCATGCAGTTCCTCGATTGAGTAAGTTGCATAGTTTATTCTTCAGTGCTTTTTGCCTTATTTACATCTCTTAGGGTTAAATCTGTTGAGCAAAACCTGTATCAAAGAGCCTGCTTTTCTGCTAATATCCTACTAACTGAACCATTCATTTTGAGATGCAATTCTAGAAATTTCACTTGGACAGGAAAGGAGAAAAAGAATTCATGTAGGCAATGGTAAAAAACTGCTCACTGCTATTGTGTTTAAGTTTTTTTTTTTTTACATATTTATTACTATTTTAAAATTTGGAATGTAACATTATCATGTATCACAGTAAAGGGCTGCGAAAAATTCTGCTAATGCCAAGAAACAAACTTGTCCTCACACAATGGGTCGTGTGAGTTCAGTGCGAAGACAAAAGGAAATGTTATAAAATTACATATTTATTTATAACTACTAAATGCTTTATTCTCAAACTTACATTGTTATTATAATTTTTTGTAGTCTATTAGGGACAGATTACAATTATGGAAAATCAATAGGTTGCACAAAGATGGGACATGGTCATCTGAGGACGCTATGCAGCGATGGGTACATATATATAGTTATTACAATTTTTTTATAAATCATTCTTCAATATATTTAACTATATGTATTTGAACTGTAGACGCAGGCATGCAATCTTCTTGCCAAAGAAGGGCTTACACCTGAAGAAGGAAATATTGAAGCTAATGAGAGAGTTTTTGCTATAGTTATGGGACCAGAACATTCAGGTCAAGTTTGTACCCAGGGATTTGGTGTTACGCCGACTAGATACTTTCCTCAAAGCAAAAATGAAGAAGGTAGTGGTAGCGGCAGCAGTTTTGGATAGATAGCTAGTCTTAGAGAGGAGTTCATATCATTTCGTGATAATCAGGCGAGAGAATTTGGCTCATTTCGTGATGAGATGAGACAGTTTGTGCAAGAAATTCAAATGAATCATCCACCCCATGGAGGATCAGAAATGGTATAATTTTTTTTCAAAGTTAAATGTAAATTGCTTGATTATTATTATCTCATTCTCTTTATACTATTTTCAGGGTGGAAATGATAATTCATCTGATGCTTGACAGTCTGCTGATGAGCATTAGTATTAGATGTGATGCTTTTGGTTATGTGCATATCTAATATAATTTCAAACTTTTGTTGTTTTGATTTTGAAATGTAAGATTGTTATTTTGTGCTCATTTCCTTGTTATATATAAGAAATAGTGTTCCCTTGTAATCTTTCTTGAGTTTAACTTGGCATTTAGTGATTTCTTATTGTTGAAATACTCATCATACTCAACGATCTCAGTTTAAGTTGTAATTCAGCTCAATACTCAATGTTATGGAAAATGATGAGCTGGTTCATTTCCAAATGAGGAAGTGACCCAAATGGAAAATGATGAGCTCATAAACTCAGCATTTACTAAATTTTTATGTAGCACAGTTGGCTAACAAACTTAGCTCTAGGGTGAACGGCCAGGTTTTAAAATTTAAAAAAAAAATTTTGGACTTTAGTGGCGGTTATAACCGCCACTAACGCCCAGAAAACCGCCGCAGATCTGGTATCAGGTCTATTTCGCTTATGTTTATCGCGGTTATAACCTCCACAATTCTGTATTTTTGCAGGCGGCTAAAACCGCCACGAAAATATGCATCCCGTAAATAGCTTCCCCGCTGGTCTATGAACCGCTGCGGAAGGCCGTTGCAGCGCATTGCAAAAACAGCAGTTATGTAGCGGTTCCACAACCGCTGCAAAGAAATTAGTGGCGGGTATAACCGCCAGGAAAGGTGAAAGATTGTGCTGCGAAAACCTTATTTTTTGGTAGTGATTGGGCACGAATCTCGAGGCAAAATCAAGTTGGAAATTTCTGAAATTTAAATTGGGACCTGTTGACCTCATTATTCGAGGTCAATTTCCCTAGAATCGACTCTAGTACCTAGGTTTTCGTAGGCTAGTGTAGATGTCGCACCCGCAGGATTTCCCTTAGGTGGACACCTAATGACGTAGCATCAACTCGAACCTATCGATCAATTTGAATCAAAATCGATTCAGTCCAATTTCATTTCAATCCCAAAAGAACTCAAATCAAACTCAATTCATGATTCGTCAATATCGATCGACCCAATTCGAGTTCGATGTAGTATAGATGACTCTAATTAAACCCTTAAATCAACTCATCAATAAAACCCAAATTTCTTTCTAATAAAGTCGGATTTTATTTTTCGATCAAATCGAATCAACTCATTTAAAGTTAATAAAAAAAAAAAATTCATTAAAATTTAACATTAATTAAATCTAATTTAATCAAAATGACATTAATCTAATTAAAGTCACTCAATTTCAACTCAGTTTGATTTAAATCGATTTCTGTCGGCTCAATTTAATTCGATTAAGCGTAATCTAAATCAAATTCATATCATTTTAACTCGAGTCGATTCAACTAATTAAACTCAAATCCACTTCTAATATAATCTAATCAATTTAACTTTGTTTTAATCTAATCAATTTAACTTTGTTTTAATCTAATCAATTCAACTTTGTTTTAATGAAATCAACTATTTAAATCCCTTTTTAAAGCATGAATTAATCTTAACTATTTAATTTGAATTAAAAGATAATTTTGGATTTTGCTTAGACCGGTTAAAGCCCTCAACCCACGATCTCTCCCATTCTCAGCAATTCACATGAAGTCCTCTCCTCCTCCCTGCCTCCCGTGACCTCATACACACACAGCAGTTCCAAAATTGCCCTCTCCCGTCAGCTTTTGTTCGCACAAACCCAAGCCCGACGCCCCCCTCAGTCGCACGAAGCATCCTCACGCTCTCATTCACGAACTGCCCCATTCGTCTGCAGTTCGCACAGTTGAGAACTCCCGAACTCCCCCAACCGCCTCTCTGCAGTTCGGAAATTCACAAGTCTCCCGCTCCTCTCTGTCACCATCTTGCATTCGCACAAACACGAAACCCAAGCAGCCTGCGTCTCCTCTCATTCCCAAAAACAGCCGAAGAAGTCTCACGAACTACTGCTCCCACGCTCTCATTCGCGAAGCAAGCCCGCCCACTCTCTCGACCGAACAACCCCATTCTCTCTCTCATTCGCAAGAGACAAAGTCTTCTACTCGGTCTTCCTCCCTTGATCGTGTGAGAAGCCTCTAAGCAGCCTCCGTCTCCCTCTCTTGCCGATCTGCCCAACCCGATACAAGCAGCCTCTTTGATTTTAAGTAATTTCTTCTACATCTCATTTATATTCTTCTTTATTGATTAGGGAAATGAATGCTATAGGAAGTGATTATCAAAAGAGGAAATGTTAATGTAGATTTCGTATCTTAAAATTTTATTGTTATATCTTGAAGAAAAGAGTAGAGATTTAATATGTGAAGTATTTTGAAATGGTAGAATAACTTTACATCAATGGTTTTCTTGCATAAAAGCATTTTTCTCTTTGATAAAGATTATTTTTGAATCAATAGTGAATGCAAAATTCTTCACAAAGACATGACGTTTTATTTTACAGATCTTCTCTATGAATATGGAAAAGCAAAATTTCTCATTTGATAGAAACTTATCATAATTTATATATATGGGCTATTATGGTTTCTTTGCTCTTTCGAGTTTGACATTAGTGGATTTTCTTTATGATATTTAAGTTTTGTCACTTCTCAATTTACAATTTCATATGCCTGATGATTTAAAAAAATGTATTTTAACGTTTAGAGAGATATTTATTCTCAGATTTTTGTTGATATTCCCGTTAAAATTATCTAGTATTTTCTTTAGACAATATATTTCATGATTCAATTTTGAGTTTTCATAGTTCAAAATGCAAGGGTGTAAGCTTTATGTTGGGAAATTTCATAAGTATTAAAGAAAATAAAGTTTTCCAACTTCTCTTTCTTTTAATAACACTTTTATAATTGTTGAGATAAAAGAAGTAGATGAAATGGTGTTTGGGTGGTTATAAGAATGTTTTTTTTTTATTATTGCATCATTCCTTGTTAAAATTCTATGTGTTCGTTTCATTAGCTATAAAGTGTAGATTTTGAAAAATTATGCTTTGGAAAGATGAAAGGTAAAGTATATGATTTTGAAGGAAATGTGTGTGTGTTTTAGAGAAAGTTTTGTATGTTAAAAAAAATATAGTTTGTTGAATGAAGGGTATTGTGAGAGAAAGGTGTTTGTGTGAGTTTTGGGAAACAATGTGAAAATGGGATAAGTGAAAAGAAAGGTTGGATTGTGAGAATGGAGCGTATATGTGGAAAAGTATTTTGTAGTAAAGAATATGGAGTGTGAATGTTGGAAATATATGGAATGTTCATATGAAAAAAAAATTAAATGTTTGGGTGTGGAAGGAGAAGTAAATTGTCTTTGAGAAGTTTTGGGAAATAAAATTTGTGTGTTTTGTGAGATGAAATATTTAAAAAAAAAAAAGTATACATTAGAATGTGTAGGGATTTTAAAAGTTTGAGATTTGTAAAGGTTGAAAAATGAAACTTGTAGGTGATTTGAAAAGTGAAGCTCAAATATATGTTCAAAAGATAAAAATAAGTGATTTATAATAGTAAAATGTATGTGTTAGATTTTGAAATGTGTAGAAAGGTATTTTGTAGTGAAAATGTGGAGTGTGAATTTTGGAAATGTATGTATTTTAAAAGTTTAAAGGTGTATATAAAAAGTAAGGTATTAATGTATGATTTTGAAAAGTGAAAGTTGTATTATTTTAAGGGTGAAGTGTGTAAATTTTGGAAAAGAAAGTATATGTATATTAGAGAGAGTATTAGCTAAATGTCTATTAGAAAGTGAAAGTGTTGAAAAATAAGAAATCTCTTTCTCTCTTTATCTCTTTCTTCTTCTTTCCCTTTCTCGTGCCTTGGGATAAAAATTGGAAAGGTATACAATATGAGTTCAAAGGTGGAATGTTCAAAAGAAAAATCAACAAAGCCAGTGTTCAAGCCCGAAGAAAGGTATGTCTTTTATTTTCAATAAATTTCAATTATTTTATTATTAATTATTAAATGAACTTTCTAATCCCTGTTTTCCTTGTCTTCTTTGTTTTATTTGCATAAACTGCGAGGAACGGTACTGATCAAGTGGACAAAAGTACAAGGAGCTAATGACGTCAGTCGCCTCTATCCAACCGGGTAGAGGTGCTACGGGCAGAACCACTGGGTCGTAGCCCCCGGTGATTGTGAGTATTTCTAAACTTAGAAAACCTTTAGGGGTACTTTGATGTGGTATGCGTGAACCCTTCCTTTAGGTCCCTGTAGTAACTTCAATTTAATTAGGTTTACTTTTTTTGCTTTATTTTAGATCCCTAAACCCCTTTTACACACGCTCAAAGTCCTAAGGGTTAGTAATAACAAATTTTTATCCCATACAACAGTAGTGACACTTAAGGACAAAAATTAAGGACCGGGTCTTAGAAAATCTAGACTTAGGAAGCATGCACACTTTAGGATAGAAACTTATAACATAGAAAATTTAGTGACATCTCACTTTAGAATTAGTAAATATCTTTAAATTAGAATTCAATCAATTAGAAAGCTTTAGCCAATAATTGACTTAGGACATTTCAAAACCTCACAGCCTACTGCACACACTTAGATTTATTTGTTAGGACAACTAACTCTAATTTTAGGTTAGGCCGGTGTTTATTTCCTTACTGCACTGTGACGAGCTTTTTCTCGAGTTTTATTGCATGCTGGTTGTAAAATGTTGGTGTGTTTGTTTATTTAATTTTACTGCACTCTTTGTTGGTTTGATTGACGATTAGATTACCCATAGGCTAGGAGCGATCTGGATTGTTAATATGATTTTCTGCAGGTGGCCACACTCATGCAGGGCAGAAAAAGGGGGCTAATTAATTAATAATAAATAAATGCTACAGGTGCTTCAGCTGCTTAGCCCCCAAATGAAGAAGAGTGTGGCCAAGTGTGGCTTAATAATTTAAATTCAATTGCATATATATATATATATAACTGCGTGGGATGATTTTTGTTATAAATTGCTTAGGATAACCTTGCAGGTAGACTAGATTTTTCTTCCCTTTCTGTGAAATGAAATGTAATGTAAATATAATATATAAGGAGTCAATAAATGTGAAAGTGATTTTTTGAAAGTGGGATATTACATCCAATTTGGAATCCAAAGAAAGGAGAATATACCTTAAAGGATTATTCTCTTTTATTTGGAAAGCCAAATTAGGATGATTCAATATCCAAATAGAAAAGAAAATACTCCTCTTAGGGATGAGTTTCTTTTCATTTGGATATTCAGAACCCGACGGACCCGAGAAGTTCGTAGAAGAAGAAAAGACAGAACAAGAAGATTGAAGAAAGAAGATGAAGAAATGAAGATTTAAGGAACAGTATATCCCATTTCAAAAATCACTTGCGTCATTCTTAGGATTAGAATCCGGGTTTGTTGTCAGTGGTGCTCGGCCACTTTACTTTTCTGTAAATTCTGGGTGTAATATAGACATTGGACATTATATTTGGAATAGTAAAATTGATTGTTTACTTTGTTTGTGCAGTAGATTTTGTTAGGACCTTGCATGCCGTGTTTTGTTTTAGCCTGGATACAAATCGGAGTGCTTTTCTTTTTCGTAAGGGTACGCTTAAAATTCTTCTACTTGTAATTTTAAATAAAAATTTTTAGGCTCACCTAGTAACTCTAACGATCTAAGAAGTAAGCTCGGGACCGCTGAGAGTCAGCATAAGCATATTAATACTTTCTCTTCCTTGTTAGGCACCTCCCCGTCTGCGGGTTCTGGCAGACCACTTGACCTATGAGGGTGCAGTTCTGTCAAGGGAAAGTTGTGCAATCTCTAGGGAAAAGTCTATTTTCTAAGCCTAAATTTTTAAACTGCTTCATTATCATTTTATGCATTCGAGTCAATTAGCATGCATTGCATTAGATACAAACTAAAAAGAGTCTAAAATATTAATTACATTTCTAGACATTTATCACCCTACATAAGACAATTCCTAATTAGCCCCTCAACTTATGTAAGGTGATAAATGTCTAGAAATGTAATTAATATTTTAGACTCTTTTTAGTTTGTATCTAATGCAATGCATGCTAATTGACTCGAATGCATAAAATGATAATGAAGCAGTTTAAAAATTTAGGCTTAGAAAATAGATTTTTCCCTAGAGATTGCACAACTTTCCCTTGACAGAACTGCACCCTCATAGGTCAAGTGGTCTGCCAGAACCCGCAGGCGGGGAGGTGCCTAACAAGGAAGAGAAAGTATTAATATGCTTATGCTGACTCTCGGCGATCCCGAGCTTACTTCTTAGATCGTTAGAGTTACTATGTGAGCCTAAAAATTTTTATTTAAAATTACAAGTAGAAGAATTTTAAGCGTACCCTTACGAAAAAAAAAACACTCCGATTCGTATCCAGGCTAAAACAAAACACGGCATGCAAGGTCCTAACAAAATCTACTGCACAAACAAAGTAAATAATCAATTTTAATAATCCAAATATAATGTCCAATGTCCATATTACACCCAGAATTTACAGAAAAGTAAAGTGGCCGGGCACCACTGACAACAAACCCGGATTCTAATCCTAAGAATGACGCAAGTGATTTTTGAAATGGGATATACTGTTCCTTAAATCTTCATTTCTTCATCTTCTTTCTTCAATCTTCTTGTTCTGTCTTTTCTTCTTCTACGAACTTCTCGGGTCCGTCGGGTTCTGAATATCCAAATGAAAAGAAACTCATCCCTAAGAGGAGTATTTTCTTTTCTATTTGGATATTGAATCATCCTAATTTGGCTTTCCAAATAAAAGAGAATAATCCTTTAAGGTATATTCTCCTTTCTTTGGATTCCAAATTGGATGTAATATCCCACTTTCAAAAAATCACTTTCACATTTATTGACTCCTTATATATTATATTTACATTACATTTCATTTCACAGAAAGGGAAGAAAAATCTAGTCTACCTGCAAGGTTATCCTAAGCAATTTATAACAAAAATCATCCCACGCAGTTATATATATATATATGCAATTGAATTTAAATTATTAAGCCACACTTGGCCACACTCTTCTTCATTTGGGGGCTAAGCAGCTGAAGCACCTGTAGCATTTATTTATTATTAATTAATTAGCCCCCTTTTTCTGCCCTGCATGAGTGTGGCCACCTGCAGAAAATCATATTAACAATCCAGATCGCTCCTAGCCTATGGGTAATCTAATCGTCAATCAAACCAACACAGAGTGCAGTAAAATTAAATAAACAAACACACCAACATTTTACAACTAGCATGCAATAAAACTCGAGAAAAAGTTCGTCACAGTGCAGTAAGGAAATAAACACCGGCCTAACCTAAAATAAGAGTTAGTTGTCCTAACAAACAAATCTAAGTGTGTGCAGTAGGCTGTGAGGTTTTGAAATGTCCTAAGTCAATTATTGGCTAAAGCTTTCTAATTGATTGAATTCTAATTTAAAGATATTTACTAATTCTAAAGTGAGATGTCACTAAATTTTCTATGTTATAAGTTTCTATCCTAAAGTGTGCATGCTTCCTAAGTCTAGATTTTCTAAGACCCGGTCCTTAATTTTTGTCCTTAAGTGTCACTACTGTTGTATGGGATAAAAATTTGTTATTACTAACCCTTAGGACTTTGAGCGTGTGTAAAAGGGGTTTAGGGATCTAAAATAAAGCAAAAAAAGTAAACCTAATTAAATTGAAGTTACTACAGGGACCTAAAGGAAGGGTTCACGCATACCACATCAAAGTACCCCTAAAGGTTTTCTAAGTTTAGAAATACTCACAATCACCGGGGGCTACGACCCAGTGGTTCCGCCCGTAGCACCTCTACCCGGTTGGATAGAGGCGACTGACGTCATTAGCTCCTTGTACTTTTGTCCACTTGATCAGTACCGTTCCTCGCAGTTTATGCAAATAAAACAAAGAAGACAAGGAAAACAGGGATTAGAAAGTTCATTTAATAATTAATAATAAAATAATTGAAATTTATTGAAAATAAAAGACATACCTTTCTTCGGGCTTGAACACTGGCTTTGTTGATTTTTCTTTTGAACATTCCACCTTTGAACTCATATTGTATACCTTTCCAATTTTTATCCCAAGGCACGAGAAAGGGAAAGAAGAAGAAAGAGATAAAGAGAGAAAGAGATTTCTTATTTTTCAACACTTTCACTTTCTAATAGACATTTAGCTAATACTCTCTCTAATATACATATACTTTCTTTTCCAAAATTTACACACTTCACCCTTAAAATAATACAACTTTCACTTTTCAAAATCATACATTAATACCTTACTTTTTATATACACCTTTAAACTTTTAAAATACATACACTTCTAAAATTCACACTCTACATTTTCACTACAAAATACCTTTCTACACATTTCAAAATCTAACACATACATTTTACTATTATAAATCACTTATTTTTATCTTTTGAACATATATTTGAGCTTCACTTTTCAAATCACCTACAAGTTTCATTTTTCAACCTTTACAAATCTCAAACTTTTAAAATCCCTACACATTCTAATGTATACTTTTTTTTTTTTTAAATATTTCATCTCACAAAACACACAAATTTTATTTCCCAAAACTTCTCAAAGACAATTTACTTCTCCTTCCACACCCAAACATTTAATTTTTTTTTCATATGAACATTCCATATATTTCCAACATTCACACTCCATATTCTTTACTACAAAATACTTTTCCACATATACGCTCCATTCTCACAATCCAACCTTTCTTTTCACCTATCCCATTTTCACATTGTTTCCCAAAACTCACACAAACACCTTTCTCTCACAATACCCTTCATTCAACAAACTATATTTTTTTTAACATACAAAACTTTCTCTAAAACACACACACATTTCCTTCAAAATCATATACTTTACCTTTCATCTTTCTAAAGCATCATTTTTCAAAATCTACACTTTATAGCTAATGAAACGAACACATAGAATTTTAACAAGGAATGATGCAATAATAATAATAAAAAAACATTCTTATAACCACCCAAACACCATTTCATCTACTTCTTTTATCTCAACAATTATAAAAGTGTTATTAAAAGAAAGAGAAGTTGGAAAACTTTATTTTCTTTAATACTTATGAAATTTCCCAACATAAAGCTTACACCCTTGCATTTTGAACTATGAAAACTCAAAATTGAATCATGAAATATATTGTCTAAAGAAAATACTAGATAATTTTAACGGGAATATCAACAAAAATCTGAGAATAAATATCTCTCTAAACGTTAAAATACATTTTTTTTAAATCATCAGGCATATGAAATTGTAAATTGAGAAGTGACAAAACTTAAATATCATAAAGAAAATCCACTAATGTCAAACTCGAAAGAGCAAAGAAACCATAATAGCCCATATATATAAATTATGATAAGTTTCTATCAAATGAGAAATTTTGCTTTTCCATATTCATAGAGAAGATCTATAAAATAAAACGTCATGTCTTTGTGAAGGATTTTGCATTCACTATTGATTCAAAAATAATCTTTATCAAAGAGAAAAATGCTTTTATGCAAGAAAACCATTGATGTAAAGTTATTCTACCATTTCAAAATACTTCACATATTAAATCTCTACTCTTTTCTTCAAGATATAACAATAAAATTTTAAGATACGAAATCTACATTAACATTTCCTCTTTAGATAATCACTTCCTATAGCATTCATTTCCCTAATCAATAAAGAAGAATATAAATGAGATGTAGAAGAAATTACTTAAAATCAAAGAGGTTGCTTGTATCGGGTTGGGCAGATCGGCAAGAGAGGGAGACGGAGGCTGCTTAGAGGCTTCTCACACGATCAAGGGAGGAAGACCGAGTAGAAGACTTTGTCTCTTGCGAATGAGAGAGAGAATGGGGTTGTTCGGTCGAGAGAGTGGGCGGGCTTGCTTCGCGAATGAGAGCGTGGGAGCAGTAGTTCGTGAGACTTCTTCGGCTGTTTTTGGGAATGAGAGGAGACGCAGGCTGCTTGGGTTTCGTGTTTGTGCGAATGCAAGATGGTGACAGAGAGGAGCGGGAGACTTGTGAATTTCCGAACTGCAGAGAGGCGGTTGGGGGAGTTCGGGAGTTCTCAACTGTGCGAACTGCAGACGAATGGGGCAGTTCATGAATGAGAGTGTGAGGAGGCTTCGTGCGACTGAGGGGGGGCGTCGGGCTTGGGTTTGTGCGAATAAAAGCTGATGGGAGAGGGCAATTTTGGAACTGCTGTGTGTGTATGAGGTCACGGGAGGCAGGGAGGAGGAGAGGACTTCATGCGAATTGCTGAGAATGGGAGAGATCGTGGGTTGAGGGCTTTAACCGGTCTAAGCAAAATCCAAAATTATCTTTTAATTCAAATTAAATAGTTAAGATTAATTCATGCTTTAAAAAGGGATTTAAATAGTTGATTTCATTAAAACAAAGTTGAATTGATTAGATTAAAACAAAGTTAAATTGATTAGATTAAAACAAAGTTAAATTGATTAGATTATATTAGAAGTGGATTTGAGTTTAATTAGTTGAATCGACTCGAGTTAAAATGATATGAATTTGATTTAGATTACGCTTAATCGAATTAAATTGAGCCGACAGAAATCGATTTAAATCAAACTGAGTTGAAATTGAGTGACTTTAATTAGATTAATGTCATTTTGATTAAATTAGATTTATTTAATATTAAATTTTAATGAATTTTTTTATTAACTTTAAATGAGTTGATTCGATTTGATCGAAAAATAAAATCTGACTTTATTAGAAAGAAATTTGGGTTTTATTGATGAGTTGATTTAAGGGTTTAATTAGAGTCATTTATACTACATCGAACTCGAATTGGGTCGATCGATATTGACGAATCATGAATTGAGTTTGATTTGAGTTCGTTTGGGATTGAAATGAAATTGGACTGAATCGATTTTGATTCAAATTGATCGATAGGTTCGAGTCGATGCTACGTCATTAGGTGTCCACCTAAGGGAAATCCTGCGGGTGCGACATCTACACTAGCCTACGAAAACCTAGGTACTAGAGTCGATTCTAGGGAAATTGACCTCGAATAATGAGGTCAACAAATGGACCCCCAATAGGCATGATAAACTTGCCAAAGTTTATTGTGCGTATTGGCGTTGACCGAAACGATCAACTAGATCCATAGTTGAAGTTGAAGATCTGAATATTTGAATTGAAGGAATTTTGAGGTTTGATAGAAAATACGGAGAAAAGTTTAGAAATATTTGAGTTGATGAATTGATTTGAAGTTGATGTCGTCATTGATGGCTTTAGCAAATAATAACTAAAGATGTTAGCATCATTTAGTAAAGTCAAGATTTGAAAAAGTTGAATGTGGTTTGGCACGAATAGGAATTTTGAATTTGATTTTGATATGATTGAAACCTTTTTATAAATCAAGATTAACTTCAAGAATATCAATAGAATGAAGAGAAGATGCCGCTGGGGATGCTTATACTTCTCCTTGGGACGAAGATTAGGATGCCACTAGGGATGCTTATTCCTAACTCCAAAGATGCCAATAGGATGTCGTAGGAGGACTTATACCTAAAGACGGATTTAAGATTTAACATTTAATGAAAAGAAGATGTCGCTAGGGATGCTTATACTTTTCCTCGGAATGAAGATTAGGATGCCATTAGGGATGCTTACTCCTAACTCCAAATATGTCAATAGGATGTCGTACGAGGACTTATACCTAAAGACGGATTTAAGATTTAACATTTAATGAAGAGAAGATGCCGCTAGGGATGCTTATACTTCTCCTCGGAATGAAGATTAGGATGCCACTAGGGATGCTTACTCCTAACTCCAAAGATGTCAATAGGATGCCGTAGGAGGACTTATACCTAAAGACGGATTTAAGATTTAACATTTAATGAAGAGAAGATGCCGCTAGGGATGCTTATACTTCGCCTCGGAATGAAGATTAGGATGCCACTAGGGATGCTTATTCCTAACTCCAAAGATGCCAATAGGATGCCGTAGGAGAATTTATACCTAAAGACGGATTTAAGATTTAACATTTAATGAAAGAAGATGCCGCTAGGGATGCTTATACTTCTCCTCGGAATGAAGATTAGGATGCCACTAGGGATGCTTACTCCTAACTCCAAAGATGTCAATAGGATGCCGTAGGAGGACTTATACCTAAAGACATATTTAAGATTTAACATTTAATGAAGAGAAGATGCCGCTAGGGATGCTTATACTTCTCCTCGGAATGAAGATTAGGATGCCATTAGGGATGCTTACTCCTAACTTCAAAGATGTCAATAGGATGCCGTAAAAGCGGACTTAGACCTAAAGATTGATTTCAGGGTGGTGAATTTTTAAAGTAAAGTTGATTTCTTTAAAGCTTTGAATCTTTTCTCTCAACCACAAATGACATTGACAACTTGCAAATGCTCTACAAGAGATCATAAGCTTTTGTATATGCCATTTTCTAGAAGGGGAAAAAAACATTTTGAAGATTGATAGACTTGAAATTTTTTGAATAAAATTTTGTTTTATCCTTCATTATAAATGATCTTTATAACTTACAAGTAATCCACTAGTGATTATGTTTTTATATCGGATCATCATATGTGAGGAAAACAAAAAGAGAGTTGTTTGATCATCTTTGATAAGTAAAGACTTAACAAAGCATCTCGACCACCAAAGGAGAAATGCAAGATTTTGATTAAAGATTGATTCTATGATTAAATTTGTTTCAATTAACTCGAAGAAAATAATATGAATTTTCTAGAGTCTTCGTTTATATGTTCTAAGAGAACTAAATGCAACATGATAAAAATTTTCTTAGAAAATTTTAACTTTTGCATGAGTTATTATAGAACAAGGAGAATATTTGAGCATCCTTTATAGTGAAAGCACTAAGGAATATCAAATTCTCATAATGATTGAGAAAAGTTTGATTTTCATCAAAAAGTAAAAGCTTTATTTTTCATTTCATAATTTTCTTATAGTATTTGACTGTGATCGTTTAGGTTTTAATCATCTTAACCCAATGAAAAAAACGTGGAAAAAGATTCAAAAACTCAATGAAGAATAGGTTGACTCCCTCTAAATTAAATAGTTTGAATATAACCAGAACGATTTCAATAAAAATTTAAAACTTAACAACTTCCTTCAAAGAAAATTGTAGTTTCAAAATATTTTAAATTTCAATGCTATGAAAAGAAATGGGGATAGAGTTTTTTAGGCTCTAACAACCGAATCTAGTTTATGATAAAGATATACCGTGAATTGAATTTCATATCTTTTTGACGAAATTACCATAGACTTTATCAGGAATAGAATCCCTCCAATTCTAACATCCAAGATTAGTCAATTATGGACTTAGTCAAATTGTAGCTTGATTTTATTTTGAAGTTTGACAAAGATTCAAACAAAGGTATCATCGACATTACTAAGGATAGAACCCCTCATGTTCTAACATCCTAGTTCAGTCAATAATAGATTTATATTTGTATGATATCTACTCAATAGTGAATGAGAACATTAGACAATTATCTTAGAACCAACTAAGGGATGTCCCTTAGTTTAGTTTCAAAAATTTGAATCCAAAGAAAGTGATTTTTATATCTATAAATATCACTGTAGATCATCTAGCATCAGGACTCTATCTAGAATCTCATTCAAATTGGAAGATACTCAAAAGAGAGTTGAAGATATTTGGATAATGGTTTGTTTATGCATCTCAATTAGGTTAGATACGTGAAACCCAATAATGCACAATCAGCACCATTATAATTCTAGTTAGATTGATCATCTATTTAATTTTTCTTGATAATGATTTGAAAATCTGAACTGACCTACTCAAGTTTGCTAACTAGAGAGGTCTCGAGATTTAGATTTTGTTAACCCAGATCAAAGCTCTCTACAAGCAAAAACTGGGGTTTCCTTCTTTATGTTTTCATTGAAATAAGAATTATATCAAAAGAGAATCAAATTGGAGGTACAAAATTAATATTTCTAAATCTTGTAGATGATATTTATATTTTACATCTAATAGAACATCAATGCTTGATGATGAACCAAAATTTTGAATTCTCAAAATCAAGTGTTAAAAAATACTAAAGGATGAATGGATCCTTTGATATTCAAGATTTAGAATGGGAAGCCATCCTTTTTTTTTTTTTGCACATTTAAATGTGTCTCTTTTTTTTTATTCTTTCTTTTCTTTTCTTTCTTCACCTTTTTTTTTTTTTTAAGGAGGCTTCCTCTATTTAAATCTTGAAAAGATTATTTCAGTTGTAAAATCATCTTCCAAGTATAAGAGTAAAAAAAAATTAACCCTCTTATACAAGAAAGATGGATTTATAAATTGGACCCAATCTTATAGTATGAATAAACAACTTGAATGAGATCATTATGAAACAAGTTCATCAACTTGCAAGATGTCTATGAAATGTATAACAACGAGGTGAACAAAAATTTCCTTTCCTCCAATTTTAATTTGACATAAATCTTTATTCAAAAGAAGATTTGTATGAATATCATAATGGGTGAACCCAAATATGATAATTTTTTTATCACTATTGAAGAGGAAAAACTATTAAAGATGTTATAAAATCACCTGACTCGGTATTAATTCAAGGTATATCAATTACTTTTAAGAAAAAGCCACATGACAAAGAAATGTTTATCATATCATGGGTTAGCCTTAATAAGGAACCTTGAATTATCCCAAGTTTTTGACTGAAAGAGGAATTTAAGATGATCAATCTTAACAAGAATTGCTCATGAGTTTTCTCAAATGGAGTAATAAAGCCAAGAGTAAACTTAGCTAATATTTGATTTAAAAGTATTACCATAAGAGAAAACTATAAATGATGAACAAAAGCTTTTATATAACTTTTCTATTTATCTTCATCGCATACCTTAAGATCCACATTCTATCAGAGTTAAATCACATGGCAGAGGACAAATTGTCGTATCCATGTAGTAATCTTAGGAAATAGGATTTATAGGCATATTAAACTTTAACCTACAAGAAGGTTTAAAGGTGAGGGAATTCCAAATATTTTCAAACTTCAATATATCAACCAATAATTATTCATTCCTAAGATTAGAAAAATCATAACATGGTTGAATAAAAGATTTGAAAATATATTTGAATTTAATTCAGCGATTGCTAGGAACCTAACAAAATTAGCTAAACTTTTGTGTTTTGAGGTTCCGAAAGGAAATGAGATTAAATATATCTTCATCTAAAGCATTAATCCACCCAAGTGGAGGGAGGGAGGGAACACACTTTTCATTTTAGCATTGATAACCATATGTCTTATTCTTTAAGGTTTAGAGGAGTCAACCACAATGAAATTTTAATTACAATTTAAGGAAGATAGAGGTAAATTTCTTTTTAAAAGAAATCAACCTGCTATTTTTTCTAGCAAAATTATTTTTTATAAACTTGACTTGTATTTGAACCTTCAAACTTTTCTCAATGTAAATTGACTTTAATCTTGAAAATCTTGCATAGATCAGGTTATGGACCCTGTCCTAGCAAACATATCAAGCTACAAAGGACATGTAACTATAATATGTTATTAGGACAAATAGAAAGTTTTGATTTGAAGGTTTGAGCTTTTGGACCTTGTCCTACCACACATATTAAGCTATATAAAAAAAAATTATAACTGTAATATGTTGGTTTAGATAAGGAGAAAACTTTGATTTGATTTAAAAGCTCAAATTTTCTTGAGATTTATCCAGCCACATATCGAGTTATAAAAATATATAACTGTAACTTGTTAGCTAGGATATAAAGAAGTTTAAATTTTTCAAGACTTAAAAATAAATTTTGGACTCAATCCAAATAATACATTAAGTTACTAAAAGAAGTAACTATACATATTATTAAAGATTGGGTAAATTTATTTTGGATCCAGTGATAACTCAAACATCAAGCTACAAAAAAAATGTAACTACAACATTCGAATTAGCACGGGGATTTACTTTACAAAAAGGTCGTATAAAGGAGCTTCCCATTAGTTTTCTAACGGGGTCCAAAATAAGACCTCTGAAATTTATTTAGATACCGGCCAAGTTATCCAAGAATGAAATGAATAAAAGAACCGGCGGAAGAAAGGTAGTTACAACCTATGACGAGCACAAGTATACTACCGATTAAAGGGTATAAAATACTGCTAAAGATGGAGAGAGGATTGATCCCCAGCGGAGTAACCAGAAAAACCTTGGTGGGAAAAAAATTGTGTCACCACGCAGATTTTGATTTTCTCCTATTTTGTAATCGAATACTACATTGAGAATAAAGTACAGTCTCGAGAGGCCGACACAATATTCTACAATGGATTCAATATCCGAATAGGATTTTCAAAATTGATATTTCTATAATCAAACAGTTCAAAGAATAACATATCATCTCAAAAGATGAACATGAAATTCTACGAATATGTTTGAAGATAGAAATATGTTTTTAAAAAAAGTTTATTCATTCTTTTGTTTAGATATGACAAGAATAATATTATATCATCTTAAAAGACGAACAGAACATTATTCAAGATATCCAAAAGCGAGAATTAGTTTTATAAAATTCATCATTTCTAAAGTTGAATATAACAAGTATAATATTATATTATCTGAAAAGATAATAATAACATTCTACAAGTCTATTCAAAATTAGAAATGAGGTTTTAAAAAATATATACGTTCCCAAAGATTCTTCCCTTATTTTATATAAATAAAATAAGGTTTATTTTAGTCTGGGGTTCTCAAATCCTTATAAGAGCAAGCTCCTATAGTTAATTACATCCTAGGAGCAGTGCTCCTAAGAAAACTCTCGATTAAAGCAGTGATTTCATACCCTTTGACTACAAAGTAAAAGACAAAGAACAGAAGTAGGAATTTTCCAAGGTGAAAGCTTAATGTTGAACATTTATTAGCGAGTCAATGGAGGAAAAGTAGGAGGTGTCGGATTCTGAGAAGCTCAGAGACAACCTCAGTCTATCCTATGTTGTGCTTTACATTTTAAGAGAAAATTTTATGTTTAAGTTGATATTTTATTAGAAAGTTGGGATTATATTCCCGGAGGGCGAGGACTTAAGATCTAAAAAGAATCTGCCTCAGAACCTAAATCTAATTTGGGTACTACAAAGTAGCGACCCGAACCTAACTAATGAAGTGCAAATCTGGACTTACCCCGGCCTGGATTGGGGAGCCAGCTAACCACCTAGGCGCTTAAAACCATGTGTCCAGTCTCTTATGAAAGATGGGTAGGGATGTTGTTTAAGTTTTAAGGAATTGGGGCTGACATCTAAGACAATTCCTAATTAGCCCCTCAACTTATGTAGGGTGATAAATGTCTAGAAATGTAATTAATATTTTAGACTCTTTTTAGTTTGTATCTAATGCAATGCATGCTAATTGACTCGAATGCATAAAATGATAATGAAGCAGTTTAAAAATTTAGGCTTAGAAAATAGATTTTTCCCTAGAGATTGCACAACTTTCCCTTGACAGAACTGCACCCTCATAGGTCAAGTGGTCTGCCAGAACCCGCAGGCGGGGAGGTGCCTAACAAGGAAGAGAAAGTATTAATATGCTTATGCTGACTCTCGGCGGTCCCGAGCTTACTTCTTAGATCGTTAGAGTTACTATGTGAGCCTAAAAATTTTTATTTAAAATTACAAGTAGAAGAATTTTAAGCGTACCCTTACAAAAAAAAAAAGCACTCTGATTCGTATCCAGGCTAAAACAAAACACGGCATGCAAGGTCCTAAAAAAATCTACTGCACAAACAAAGTAAACAATCAATTTTAATAATTCAAATATAATGTCCAATGTCCATATTACACCCATAATTTACAGAAAAGTAAAGTGGCCGGGCACCACTGACAACAAACCCGGATTCTAATCCTAAGAATGACGCAAGTGATTTTTGAAATGGGATATAATGTTCCTTAAATCTTCATTTCTTCATCTTCTTTCTTCAATCTTCTTGTTCTGTCTTTTCTTCTTCTACGAACTTCTCGGGTCCGTCGGGTTCTGAATATCCAAATGAAAAGAAACTCATCCCTAAGAGGAGTATTTTCTTTTCTATTTGGATATTGAATCATCCTAATTTGGCTTTTTAAATAAAAGAGAATAATCCTTTAAGGTATATTCTCCTTTCTTTGGATTCCAAATTGGATGTAATATCCCACTTTCAAAAAATCACTTTCACATTTATTGACTCCTTATATATTATATTTACATTACATTTCATTTCACAGAAAGGGAAGAAAAATCTAGTCTACCTGCAAGGTTATCCTAAGCAATTTATAACAAAAATCATCCCACGCAGTTATATATATATATGTAATTGAATTTAAATTATTAAGCCACACTTGGCCACACTCTTCTTCATTTGGGGGCTAAGCAGCTGAAGCACCTGTAGCATTTATTTATTATTAATTAATTAGCCCCCTTTTTCTGCCCTGCATGAGTGTGGCCACCTGCAGAAAATTATATTAAAAATCCAGATCGCTCCTAGCCTATGGGTAATCTAATCGTCAATCAAACCAACACAGAGTGCAGTAAAATTAAATAAACAAACACACCAACATTTTACAACCAGCATGCAATAAAACTCGAGAAAAAGCTCGTCACAGTGCAGTAAGGAAATAAACACCGGCCTAACCTAAAACTAGAGTTAGTTGTCTTAACAAACAAATCTAAGTGTGTGCAGTAGGCTGTGAGGTTTTGAAATGTCCTAAGTCAATTATTGGCTAAAGCTTTCTAATTGATTGAATTCTAATTTAAAGATATTTACTAATTCTAAAGTGAGATGTCACTAAATTTTCTATGTTATAAGTTTCTATCCTAAAGTGTGCATGCTTCCTAAGTCTAGATTTTCTAAGACCCGGTCCTTAATTTTTGTCCTTAAGTGTCACTACTGTTGTATGGGATAAAAATTTGTTATTACTAACCCTTAGAACTTTGAGCGTGTGTAAAAAGGGTTTAGGGATCTAAAATAAAGCAAAAAAAGTAAACCTAATTAAATTGAAGTTACTACAGGGACCTAAAGGAAGGGTTCACGCATACCACATCAAAGTACCCCTAAAGGTTTTCTAAGTTTAGAAATACTCACAATCACTGGGGGCTACGACCCAGTGGTTCCGCCCGTAGCACCTCTACCCGGTTGGATAGAGGCGACTGACGTCATTAGCTCCTTGTACTTTTGTCCACTTGATCAGTACCGTTCCTCGCAGTTTATGCAAATAAAACAAAGAAGACAAGGAAAACAGGGATTAGAAAGTTCATTTAATAATTAATAATAAAATAATTGAAATTTATTGAAAATAAAAGACATACCTTTCTTCGGGCTTGAACACTGGCTTTGTTGATTTTTCTTTTGAACATTTCACCTTTGAACTCATATTGTATACCTTTCCAATTTTTATCCCGAGGCACAAGAAAGGGAAAGAAGAAGAAAGAGATAAAGAGAGAAAGAGATTTCTTATTTTTCAACACTTTCACTTTCTAATAGACATTTAGTTAATACTCTCTCTAATATACATATACTTTCTTTTCCAAAATTTACACACTTCACCCTTAAAATAATACAACTTTCACTTTTCAAAATCATACATTAATACCTTACTTTTTATATACACCTTTAAACTTTTAAAATACATACACTTCTAAAATTCACACTCCACATTTTCACTACAAAATACCTTTCTACACATTTCAAAATCTAACACATACATTTTACTATTATAAATCACTTATTTTTATCTTTTGAACATATATTTGAGCTTCACTTTTCAAATCACCTACAAGTTTCATTTTTCAACCTTTACAAATCTCAAACTTTTAAAATCCCTACACATTCTAATGTATACTTTTTTTTTTTTAAATATTTCATCTCACAAAACACACAAATTTTATTTCCCAAAACTTCTCAAAGACAATTTACTTCTCCTTCCACACCCAAACATTTAATTTTTTTTTCATATGAACATTCCATATATTTCCAACATTCACACTCCATATTCTTTACTACAAAATACGTTTCCACATATACGCTCCATTCTCACAATCCAACCTTTCTTTTCACTTATCCCATTTTCACATTGTTTCCCAAAACTCACACAAACACCTTTCTCTCACAATACCCTTCATTCAACAAACAATATTTTTTTTAAAATACAAAACTTTCTCTAAAACACACACACATTTCCTTCAAAATCATATACTTTACCTTTCATCTTTCCAAAGCATCATTTTTCAAAATCTACACTTTATAGCTAATGAAACGAACACATAGAATTTTAACAAGGAATGATGCAATAATAATAAAAAAAAAACATTCTTATAACCACCCAAACACCATTTCATCTACTTCTTTTATCTCAACAATTATAAAAGTGTTATTAAAAGAAAAAGAAGTTGGAAAACTTTATTTTCTTTAATACTTATGAAATTTCCCAACATAAAGCTTACACCCTTGCATTTTGAACTATGAAAACTCAAAATTGAATCATGAAATATATTGTCTAAAGAAAATACTAGATAATTTTAACGGGAATATAAAAAAAAATCTGAGAATAAATATCTCTCTAAACGTTAAAATACATTTTTTTTAAATCATCAGGCATATGAAATTGTAAATTGAGAAGTGACAAAACTTAAATATCATAAAGAAAATCCACTAATGTCAAACTCGAAAGAGCAAAGAAACCATAATAGCCCATATATATAAATTATGATAAGTTTCTATCAAATGAGAAATTTTGCTTTTCCATATTCATAGAGAAGATCTGTAAAATAAAACGTCATGTCTTTGTGAAGGATTTTGCATTCACTATTGATTCAAAAATAATCTTTATCAAAGAGAAAAATGCTTTTATGCAAGAAAACCATTGATGTAAAGTTATTCTACCATTTCAAAATACTTCACATATTAAATCTCTACTCTTTTCTTCAAGATATAACAATAAAATTTTAAGATACGAAATCTACATTAACATTTCCTCTTTAGATAATCACTTCCTATAGCATTCATTTCCCTAATCAATAAAGAAGAATATAAATGAGATGTAGAAGAAATTACTTAAAATCAAAGAGGCTGCTTGTATCGGGTTGGGCAGATCGGCAAGAGAGGGAGACGGAGGCTGCTTAGAGGCTTCTCACACGATCATGGGAGGAAGACCGAGTAGAAGACTTTGTCTCTTGCGAATGAGAGAGAGAATGGGGTTGTTCGGTCGAGAGAGTGGGCGGGCTTGCTTCGCGAATGAGAGCGTGGAAGCAGTAGTTCGTGAGACTTCTTCGGCTGTTTTTGGGATTGAGAGGAGACGCAGGCTGCTTGGGTTTCGTGTTTGTGCGAATGCAAGATGGTGACAGAGAGGAGCGGGAGACTTGTGAATTTCCGAACTGCAGAGAGGCGGTTGGGGGAGTTCGGGAGTTCTCAACTGTGCGAACTGCAGACGAATGGGGCAGTTCGTGATTGAGAGCATGAGGAGGCTTCGTGCGACTGAGGGGGGCGTCGGGCTTGGGTTTGTGCGAACAAAAGCTGACGGGAGAGGGCAATTTTGGAACTGCTGTGTGTGTATGAGGTCACGGGATGCAGGGAGGAGGAGAGGACTTCATGCGAATTGCTGAGAATGGGAGAGATCGTGGGTTGAGGGATTTAACCGGTCTAAGCAAAATCCAAAATTATCTTTTAATTCAAATTAAATAGTTAAGATTAATTCATGCTTTAAAAAGGGATTTAAATAGTTGATTTCATTAAAACAAAGTTGAATTGATTAGATTAAAACAAAGTTAAATTGATTAAATTAACACAAAGTTAAATTGATTAGATTATATTAGAAGTGGATTTGAGTTTAATTAGTTGAATCGACTCGAGTTAAAATGATATGAATTTGATTTAGATTACGCTTAATCGAATTAAATTGAGCCGACAGAAATCGATTTAAATCAAACTGAGTTGAAATTGAGTGACTTTAATTAGATTGATGTCATTTTGATTAAATTAGATTTAATTAATGTTAAATTTTAATGAATTTTTTTTTTATTAACTTTAAATGAGTTGATTCGATTTGATCGAAAAATAAAATCCGACTTTATTAGAAAGAAATTTGGGTTTTATTGATGAGTTGATTTAAGGGTTTAATTAGAGTCATCTATACTACATCGAACTCGAATTGGGTCGATCGATATTGACGAATCATGAATTGAGTTTGATTTGAGTTCGTTTGGGATTGAAATGAAATTGGACTGAATCGATTTTGATTCAAATTGATCGATAGGTTCGAGTCGATGCTACGTCATTAGGTGTCCACCTAAGGGAAATCCTGCGGGTGCGACATCTACACTAGCCTACGAAAACCTAGGTACTAGAGTCGATTCTAGGGAAATTGACCTCGAATAATGAGGTCAACAGGACCATCTGAACTTTGATTTCAGTAAACTTATACTTAAACTGAACGTCTCAGAAATACGAACCCAATGACACCAAATTCAACTCAATTCGAGCCCAAATGGCTCTGAATCGAGGACCGAAGCGTTGTTGGAAGGTTCAAACCACAATTTGGGTTACGAAACGGTTTCCAAACATGACATGCTTATAGTCAAATCGAGCGACTCAACAAGACAAATCCAACGAGCCGAGATTGTCAAATTCTAGCACCATTAAGACCTTCAAATGTCTAACAAATG
The DNA here is from genome assembly GCA_016618105.1 of Dendrobium huoshanense. NCBI lineage: Eukaryota > Viridiplantae > Streptophyta > Magnoliopsida > Asparagales > Orchidaceae > Dendrobium > Dendrobium huoshanense. Next base: position 42,495,552 of record CM028352.1, on the reverse strand, counting down.
ATCCATGATCAAGAGATTCAACATCAGTCATCCATCCAAACTACACGACATTAGCCCTTGATCTTCCACCTATTTACGAGCCATGCCACTCCAAGAAATCTATAAATAGAGCCCCCTTTCCTCTTGAAAGGGGACCCCAAAGACAAACGATTCAAGAGAGATATTGGAGATCGCTCTTGCTTCCTCGACCACCGCCCGGAGTTTCGCCGGACCACCACCTGAGGCCCAGAGTTTTGTCGGACCACCACTTCATTCCCTGAGTCTCGTCAGAGCACCACCTAAAGCCCTGAGTTCCACCGGACCACCGCTTGAGGCTCTGAGTCTTGCCGGACCACCATGTGAGGCCCTGAGTTATGTAGGACCACCACCTGAGGCCCGGACTTCTATCGGACCACCACCTAAGGCCCTGAGTTCCATCAGACCAGCACTTGAGGCCCTGAGTCTCATTGAACCATCACCTAAGGCTCCGAGTTCCACCAGACTACCACTTGAGGTCCTGAGCTCTGTTGGACCACCACCTGAAGCCCTGAGTTCTGCCGAACCACCACTCTGAACCACCACTTGAGGCCTTGAGCTATACAAGACCACCACCTAAGGCCCGTAGTTCCACAGGACCACCACTTTTGGTGCTGAGTTCTGCTAGACCACCATTGGAGGCCCTGACTTCTGCCCGACCACCACTTGAGGCCCTAAGCATCACTAGACCACCACTTAATGCCTAGAGTTCTTTCGAGCCACCTACAGAGACCAAGGTTCTACTAACTGACACCCAAACTTCCAAGCATCATAAGAATTATGCCAAATCACTTGGTAACCCTTGAAGTTCCACTAGAACTACAAGTGATGTTGGACTTTCATTTACCCCTAACTTCAATCATACGGTTGATATTTGTAATCTGATTGCCCTTGGGGGCGAGTCAGCCCACTATAACCTACTCAAATTCTAGTGGGATCATTTTCAACAGGGCTAGGCCCTATGGTTTTTTTTCCTTTCCAAGGTTTTCCATATAAAAATTTTGTGTTCTCTGTATATGAGCTGGATATCCATGCAATACTAAGACATCAGATCATAACTCTATCGTTGCATATATTCTAGTCTGTAATAATTTGGTTCCATTTGTGGAAACCCCATTCCCACTATTCTAAACACAACTTCGATGGCCAATAGGCGTAACAATTACATCTTGGTAGCCTCCCGCTCTAACTCACACTAATCCAAGAATCCTTCCATGAACCAGGGACGCTAGGCATTCGCCACTTTTTATCTTGGGGGTATGATATTGTTGGAGAAGGAATTCAGGGCCTTCTTTGGAAGATCGCATTAGAATGATGGAGAAATCTCTGAATGAGATCCTTCAACCCCTTCGAGAGGCTCAATGACCGGCACTAGTACCTCAAGAAGAGATTCTTCTCCCATGAGATCCACCAGGTCTCGAAGATCTTCAACTCGAACATCTTCATGGTGAGATTTCCCTTCATCCTCCAAGGATGCATCCTCCAACCCATCAAGATAATAAGCTTGCTGACACAGCAAGCTCTACCCATCCTTTGCACATAGGTCGCCAACCTCGTATTCTTCCAGACATATCTGAGGACTCAACCCAACATCACATTATTGAACTCCCTCTTAACGCCCTATATATCACGAATTATGAAGATTGTTTCGAGAAGAATTCTCCGTGGGAGGAATAAGATAATCTCGTCATTAATGGGACTTCCAAGATTCATCTCTCCTAACTGAAGCCATCCTTCAACACCTTATTTTGGAAAGATTTAAACTACCAAATATTAATTCCTATGATGGGACATCTGACCCGTACGAGCATTTTGATCACTATAGGACCATAATGCATATCCAACAAGCCCCAGATGTGCTCCTATGCTAAGTTTTCTCTTCTACCATTAAGGGACAAGCATGAATGCGGTGCTATTCACTTTCAGCTAGAATAATCCGCACCTTTTTCAAATTGGCCAAAGTGTCGTTGAATAATTTGTCGCCAATCAGAAAATTTCTAAGGATTCTTCCCACCTTTATGGGATTCTCTAGAATGAAGAAAAACTATTGAAGGAGTGTTTTCAACAATTTTTCATAGAAGCTCATTAAATTCTAGGAGTAGATCTTGAATTACTAAGAAGAGTTTTCCTTAAAGGCCTTCATCTTGGTCCCTTTTACTTGACACATATGTGAGACACAGTTCTCTCATATACAGACATTATCCATTATGTGGAGGCATAAATATCACCAGATGAAGCTATCAATGCCCATAGGAAACAATTTTAGTAAACTCTTGGGAAATGCAAAAATACCCTTACAATGAAGGACTCATTCTCATAACGAAAGAAAAACCTGCCTCCTAGAACCCCAATAGGCATGAGTTTTAGCAAAAATATGAGTATACACCAATGCTTTAAAAACCGGACCGGACCGGCCGGTCCGACCGGTTCAACCGTGAACCGGTCTGATGGCCGGTTCGGTTCACCCCTAAAACCGCTTTCTCTTCAAACCGGGTAGTTTTGGCCAAAACCGCCGGTTCAACCAGTGAACCGGCGAACCGGTCCGGGTTTTTTAAAACCGGCCGGTTCAAATTTTTTAATAATAATTAAATAAATTATTTTATGTTAAATTCTTCTAAATGTTAATATAAAATATATATAGACATAATCAATTAACTACTTTAGTCATCTCACATGTCTTCTTTCTCCACATTATAGCTAATGTCATGAGAGAAAGAAAAGAGGTATATAACCAAGACAAAGTACCACCTCCAAGAGATGTGGGACTAAACTATACAAAGCAAAAAGTCACTTTTAAGTTCATATATAGTTATACACTTATACACACTATACAACATAGTTTTTTAACAAATTTTTTTAATTAATTTTTATAATATGAATAATATTTATCTTTTAAGTTAATAATATTTATTTTTTATTCATTAATATTATTATTTATTTTTTTTTAAATATTTTTTATTATATATATTATGAAGTTTATGTGATTTTTTTTTGTTCTCTAAGCGGCTCAAGTAAAAATTATAATATAAAAATTAATTTTTATGATTTGAATAATATTTATTTTTTTAATTTTTTTGTAAAATGTTTATTTTATTTTTTTAGTTAATAATTTTTATTTTTATCAAATGAATTATTCTTATATTAAAAAATTTGTAAAGTTTCAGTTTTTCTATTTTTCAACTCTAAAGATTTTTATATTACAAAATAAAATATTTTTGTATTAAAACATTTAATTATATTTATAATTTTATATTGAGAGTTTTAAGTTTTTAAATAATTTATATTTATAAATTAAATCTAAATATGCAATATAAATTAAGAATAATTTATAGAAAATTATATGGTTATTATATTTCATTATTTTATCAATTTTATTAATTTTTTTTAATAATATTATTATTTATTACGTGATCCGGTTCGACCCCGGTTCGACCGGTCGAACCGGTCAAACCGTGAACCTCTCTTTCTTCCGGTTCGTTGTCCGGTCCGATTTTTAGAACCTTGGTATACACCACTCAATGCATCTCGAACCAATATACTGATTGCCATACGAGATCAAGAAAATATAAAGTTGTCAAACCTTTTAAAACTGAACGTAGAAAATCATGAGCAATACTATCATTTCCAACGCAATCGTGGACACACTACTGAAGCTTATAGACATTTCAAGTATGAGATTGAGAGGCTGATCCGACAAGGATATACCTGATAATTATTCCAAAACCCACCTACTCAAGATGAAGCTGGTCCAATAGGGAGGCAAAATCAACAACAAAAAAATAACTATTGAATAATATTCAAATGGTTAGTGAGATTAAATGACCACAGTTTATGTATTTGTGTTAGTAATACTACTTGTCTTATTTTATCAAGCCTCTTTTATGTTAAATAGAGTGTCACTTTGATGTTTCTAATGTTTTCTTCCAAATTAAATATTATGTTGTCCCCGTACATATATCTTATGTGTTGAGTATAATGTAATTTGTGCATCCCTAAGTCATACTAAGGACTTATTGTATTGTCTTACATAATATAGTAATATGCTATGATATTGTCCCATTTCTTAAAAAAAGTAAAAATGACAAAAAATTTACCAATGAATATAATATCTTTATTTATGATTTGAGAAACACACAATCTTTATTGTGTCTCAATCATTGGATGATCAATCCAAGGGGTACTCAATTCGACATCTTCCATATAGGTTAACATCATAGAGCAGGACTCTGAAATATAATCTCGGATAGGTCACACATTCTTGATGAATTTTCTCGACCTCTTCACCATAGGTTAACATCATCAAGTAATGCTCTAACATATAACCTTGGATATGTCATATATCCTTGGTGGATTCTCTCGACTTCTTCCACATAATTTAACGTCATCAAGAAATGCTTTAACATACAACCTCTGATAGGACACACATTCTTCATGAATTCTCTCGACCTCTTCCCCACATGTTAATATCATCAATTAATGCTCTGACATACAACCTCGCATAAGTTATATATCCTTGGTGGATTGTCTCAACTTCTTTCCTAGAAGTTAACATCACTGTGCAATGCTCTGACATACAATCTTGGATAGCACATATATCCTTGGTGGATTCTCTTGACCTCTTTTCTATAGGTTAACATTATCGACTAATTGTTGGTGGAATTTTGGAAAACAGGCTTTGAAAACTATTAGTTTTCTTTGGGAATTTTAAGATTAAGGTTGAGTTCCAATTCTAAGGTCGAATCAACTCGTTAGAAAGAGTATATCACCTCGAAGGATGAAAATAAACTTTCATAACGGTGTTCAGACTTAGGATTATGTAAACTCATCTTGAATACTATGATCGGGTTCCAAGGAGAACTTTATATGGCCCCGAGGGAACAAAGTATAGTTCAACTAAATACCCAATTACAATATTCAAGAAACATGATCGTCGCATTCACATCCAAAGCCTTATCGAAGAAGGATGTATCTCCCCAAAGGGAAATGAGACTATTCTACGATAATCCTTCTAATGCAACTATGACGATCATTATTTAACTTTTCCCAATGAAATCTAATAAAATTTTAGAAATTAATTTGTTAAAATCAGGTGTGTGTGGTTCCAAATCTCCTACGAGCGCAAGCCCTCGTAGTTAATTACATCGTAGGGAGACAAAAATCTCCTACGAAAACTCCCGATTAAAATGGTGGCAGAATTTTGTTAGAGTTTCTAGGAGTGATATCAAAAAGGAAGTGAATTTTTGGAAATTCAACAGGGAATGGATCAAAATTGAGCAGTTATTAACGGAGTTAAAGGATGAGAGGTAGGGAACACTTTGAGATTCCGGAACCATCCGGAAGTGTCCCAACTTAATCTAAGTGTTGGGCTTTATATTTTGGATTGAAATGATATTTAATTAGAGTTGAGCATTTTATTAGAAATTTGGGATTAGATTCCCGAAGTTTGGGGTCTTATAATCAAAGATCTGCCCCGGAACCTAAATCTATTTTGGACACTGGACCACAGTCGTCCGATCCTAACTAATGCAGTGCAAGGTCTGGACTTACCCCGGCTTGGATTGGGGAGCCAGCTAATCACCTAATCGATTTAAAAGAGATGAATCCGGTCTTTTATGAAAGAGTGGTAGGGACATTATATTTAAAGTTTTGGAGAGTTGGGGCCGACATCTAGAGATTCTCCTAATTGGCCTCCTTTGACTTATGTTGGGTGCAAAATGCTAAGGACTATGAAATTAAAATTTTGACTCTTTTAATTTGTATCTAATGCAATGCATGCTGGTTGACAACTTCCAAATCAAGTATGCTTGAAATTTTAAAAACAGGCTTATAAAATAATTTTTTTTAAAGACTGGACTTCCCCAGGTCCGGCATCTCATCCTCATAGGTCAGACTATCCGGACTCTACCCGCAGGTGGGGAAGGGTCTAAAATAAGGAAAGAAGAAGTGCAGAAATATGCATGCGACCCCGGGGTCGATCCCTGGCTAATTCCCTAGATTTGTTATCTTTCTATGTTATTTAGACTCACTAAAATTTTAGACTTTTAAGGTTATGAGTAGAAAACTTTCACACCCTTACGAGTCTCACGTATCCAGGCGAAAACAAAAAGCGGCATGCAATCGCCAAAAAACTAGTAAAAACAAGTAATCCTAAAGGTAATCAAATCATCACATCAAATATAAATTAATTAATAAATGTCCATAGGCAGAATTGCCTTGCTTATTACAAACCAGAATATTACAGAAAGTAAAGTGGCCGGGCACCACTGACAACAACCCGGATTCTAAACCTAGTAATGACGCAAGTTATTTTGAGTGGGATACTCTCAATCTTCAAATCTTCAAATCTTCAATCTCATTCTTCTTTGGACTCCTTTTCTTCAATCTTCTTGGAATCTTCGTTGTGGATTACCCAAATGGACAAGAGGGCACTTCCCTCAAAGGGGAAGGCCACTCTTTCCTCTTTGGGTAAGGAAGAGGTATGATCCAAATTTGGATTTCCAAATGGAAAAAGAGTGTTCCCTAAAGGGGTATCCTTTCCTCTTTGGAATCCAAGCTTTGGATCTATGTATCCCAACTCAAAATCAACTTTCACAACACTTGACACTTACATAAATTACATTAATATCAAATTAAAAATCTAGACTCACCTGCAGGGTTATCCTAAGCAATTAATATATAAAAAGCAGTTATTCCCAAGCAGTTATATATGAGCAGAAAAGAAAGTAAACACACTTGCCACGCTCTTTTTATGATTTGGCGGCTTTAGCAGCTGAAGCACCTGTGCAAAGAATTTATAATATTTATGCATTTTTTTGATTTGCCCCCTTTTTATATTGCCTTGCATGAGCATGGCCACCTGCAGAAAACTGTGTCAACATCCAGATCGTACCTAACCTAAGGGTAATCTAGTCGCCAAACGCATCAATCCATCTACAGAGTACTAAAAAAAAGTAAGCAGACACAGCAAAGCAATTTCATCCACAACATGCAGTGAAAACTACGAAAAAACTGGCACACAGCAGTAAAGTAAACACCGGCCTAACCTAGATCTAGAGTTGGTTGTCCTAGCACATCATCTAAAGTGTGTGAGAAAGGTCGTGTGGCTGGGATAGATCCTAAAGTAGGTGATTAGTTCAAGTTGTCTAAAAGTTTGGATTTGTTAAGGCTTAGAAGGGGATTTAAATTAAAATTTAAGTATTAATGAATTAAGAATTTTAATTAAACATATTTTAGAAGTTAATTGATTGCTACCTTTGTTTCACACCGAGGCCGTGAAGTTTATTTCACCTTCCTTGGGGCTAAGCTAATAGCCTCGTAGGCCTGGTTACCCAGTAGCAATCGGGTTTGATTAAGTTATTTAAGTTGGTTGGAATTAAAAGAGTGGATTAATACAAAAATGAGTTAGTTACTGATTTTTAAAGTTGATTAATTTAAGTTTGCCATTAATTGATTCGTGGCGTTGTGCCACCAGGCTCGAGGAACCAGCCTCCTTAGGACACTTAGCCCCGCAGCCCGGAGTAGTCCAGCCGATAAACCAAATTAATGAATGTAATTGAATTAGAGATTTTTAAAGTGTTAAATAATTAAAGATTAATCTATTTTAAGATTTAACACCCCTTAGAATCCATTCGTGGCGTTGTGCCACCAGGCTCGAGGAACCAGCCTCCTTAGGACACTTAGCCCCGCAGCCCGGAGTAGTTCAGCCAATAAACTTCATCTTTAGGGTGGTTGTTGTGTTTTAAAGGGTTTGTTAAGTGTTTTAAGCATTAAACGAATATTTTCTAAGTTTTAGAATAATTTTGAGCTTTATGAATATTTTAGAATATTTTAATCACTTAATTAAAGGGTCAAAAGTTGAATTTTTAATTAAGCTCAAATTCTGGAATGTTTGTATTTTATTAAAATACTAGACCTCATTACGATCAGTTAGACAGTAAGTACGTTGAAATCGGATTTTTCTACATTTTATTACAAAGGTTTGAAGTTCTGAACTAGTTTTTAAGCATGGTTTGACCAATTTGTTGACTTTTTGATTTTAATACTTTTTTGGAACTTTGATATTTTTAATAAATATTAGACCTTATTAGGAGTTGAATGCAAGTGAGTTTGGGTGATTTGGATTTTTCTGGAATTAGTTATGAATTATGGAAGTTTTAGCATTTTAATGAATTTTGGGAATTGTTTAATTAATGGCCCTTTTATGGTTTTGCTTCAAACCAATTCCCAATTTCTTGAAAACACCTCCAAAGGTCAGAAGTGACCTAAGGAGAGATCCCCAAGTGTTTGGGAAATTTTGGGATTTTTTAATTATTATTAATTAATTATATTAACTAAAAGTGGGTTTTTAATTAAAATTAAATTAATTACAGAATTGCTGTCAAATTAAGGGGCTTTTAATTATCATGGATTAAGGACATGATTCTGGTCCGTTTGAGGGTTCATATGTATTTTTTGGATTTAAATTGGATTTATTACAATTTTTTTAAGGTTTGAAGGCTTAATTAGGGGTTGAACCTTATGAAAATTAATTAGGGGACCTAATGACCTCAAAAATCAGTGAAAATTTCTCTAAAGGCTGAGGGTGTCACTAAGTTCAAATGTTCAAAGTTTCAACTCAAGGGGAAGTGAATCCTAATTATTGAAATTTTTCTAAGTTTTCTATACATGAGTCCTTAATTATTGTCCTTAATTATGTCACTAATTTGATGGACTTGAATCAATGTTTGAACTAACCCTCATACTCAATACATAAGACATGCATGAATCACATAAACACATTCAACACCTAAATCTAGGAGAGCCTTAGACTAAGTGGTGTGTGATCCCTAAACATGCAAGGACTAATTAACATAATTAAGACAAAATTAGTGAATAATCAAGAAATGATTATCCACTAATCATCCCCTTTATTTCTATTCAAATATGCTCAATCTACATTTAAGATTTCAAGTGACCTCTTAAATATTTAAAGATTTAAATATATATAGCCTCAAAATAGATTTCAAAATATATAAATATAAATGGATATATATATATATATATATATATATATATATATATATATATATATATATATATATATATATATATATATATATATATATATATATATATATATATATATATATATATATATATATTATAAAATAATTAAAAATATTATTAAAGTACATTTTGATGGGTTGAAAGACCCACTGATCTCCAGAGAGGTTTGATAATAAAAAGATTTTTTTTAATTTTCAAAATATTTAATATTTAGTTAAATATTAAAAAAAAATATTAGGATACTCAAATAATTCCAATTAATATCAAAATCTATTCAAATAATCTTGAAAACTTTCCTGGAGATCAGCCATGCACTCAAAGACATGCATGCCAAATTTCAGATAAAAATAACTTATATATAATTAATTAAAAAAAATATACTTTTCTGTATTTCTCAAATTACTAGTAAAATAATAGTTAAAATAGCTTGATTTTATTTTTAAAATAAAGTAGACAGAATTCTGAAAAGTTTGATATATTATACTGATTTTTTGATTTTATATTTAATTTACTATGATCTTTTAAAGTTTCTGTAATTAAAACAAATTAAAAAGACATTTTTATTAATTAAACGGCGACGGTCAGACACGCGGCGCGCGCGGATTCGCGGGATCGAAACCGCGTGACGGCGGGGACACGCGTCAGCCGCGGGCCGCTTCACGCGGTTTTCACTTAACCACGTCAGCGGCTCGTGGCAGCCGTTGGATCACAGCGGGTCTGATCCAACGGATGAGATCGAATCCTGCGGTTGATCTCAGCGGGACGAGATCGGATGGTGGGATTCGACTCCGCGGTTTCTGATCCGAGGGCCCAGATGTCGCCGGATGGCCGATCAAACGACAGATCGAACGCACGGTTGAATCAGACCGCGGAAGGGCTCGATCTGGACCGTTGATCGAACGATCAACGGTCCAGAAAACGTACACTCACCGGAAACTGTGAGTGACGCCCTAGAATCCGTTTTTTGACTCGTTCTCTCGATCGGATAGACCAAATCGCTTGAAATTTTAAACTTAAAGAGTATACATGAACAGAAAGAGTGGGGAAAGATTGGTTTCAGCTAAAGCATTGAATACATGAAGCTATTTAAATTTCTCTAATGTGAACTAGATCTAAGGTTTTAAGAGATTATACCGTTAGATCTTTGAAATTTCTGGATGGATGAGCTTGTAGACTATCCAAGTGAAGATCCCTAGCACGAACCCGAGCTCGAACACGCCTGGATCGACTGCTACAGGCCTGGGATGGTCTAGGTGGTGGGCTCGCAGGAGAACTCGCCGCCGGTGACGTGCAACCACTTGGATTTTGTAGTGGGGAGGTAGAGAGGGCTCTGGAGATCCAAAACGAATTGAGAACTCGTTCTGGGAGGCTGGGGTTAGTGAGAGAAGCTGCCTTGATTCAATGGGCTCAAAAGTTGGTTTTTTCCCTATTCAAATGACCTGGGCTGGATTGGATGGCTGGGATTGATGCATGAGCTCCCTAGATGGTGCCACATGTCCCTGGGACAGCTAGAAGGCTGCCTCAAATGCTGGCCAAGCCTTGCCTCCATTGGATGGACTTGGGACAAGTGGGGGGGACCACTGCCATTTAGGGCTAAACCAAGAGCTGGGCTTGGTTAAGGAGCCTATTAGAGAGCTTTAGGACATTAAGGGGTCAGCCTAAGGCAGCTTAAATCAAGGGAAAGTGGCTAAAAAGTTGATTAAGACATTTTGGAAAAGTTTAAGCCCTTGGTTTGACTTTGTTGACCAGTCAACAGGTCAAGGAAGGCTGAGGTGGAATGAGGGGAAGTAGGAGCAGCCAATGGGAGAGCTTCCAAGCCTAATCTCACACTCCTTGAAGTTAAATAGAAGGTTTGACCAATTCAAGGAGGAATTTAAGGCTTTGTTGACTTGGTTTGACCAGTCAACCAGGTCAAAATTGGTGATGTGGCACTTGAGGAGGGAGAGGGATATTTGGAATGGTTCAATCAAGGGTCAAAGGTCAAAGTCAAGGCTTAGTAGGAATAGGAACAAACACCACCAAGCTTTGACCTAGAATTGAGGGTTGACTTAGTCAAACCAGGTTGGGTTGAGCTCAAAATAGGTTTAGAAATGTTCAAGGTGTTGAATGGAGTGGTTTCAAGGGTTTGAAGGTATTGACATGGTTAAACAGGTAGAAATGGTTCATTTGAACTCTTAAGGGTTCATTGGGTCAAACCAGGTTGACTGGGTCGACTAGGTTGACCCAATGGGTGGGTTTGACTAGATAAATTTGAAATGATATTTGGAGACCATTGGAGGTGGTCCCTAGGTCTGGGGAGGTCAAATTGATCAAAATCTCTATTTGAGCCCCTAAGGGCCTGTTTGGTCAGCCTAGGTTGACTTGGTCAACCAGGTTGACCCAGGGTCTGGGTTTGGGCTCAACAGGTTTGAAATGATATTTTAAGACCAATGGAAGTGGTTGGATGGCCTAGAGAAGTCTTTTGGGTCAAAACACCTATTTGGACCCCTAAAGGGCCCCTTGGGTCAAACCTGTTGACTTGGTCAACCAGGTTGACCCAGGGGTTGGGAATAGGTTCAAAAGATTTGAAATGACATTTGAAACTTGTTAAAGGTAGTTGCATTCAATTTGGAGCTCATTTGGTTTGAAATCCCTATTTGAGCCCCATAGGGGTATTTTGGTCAATTTTGACCTATTGGTCAACTATGGTCAAAAATGGGTCTTGAAAATGTAGTTTACTGCTCAATGGGTTAAAATCAAGAATCTGGAAGTGATTGGAGGCTTTGATAAGGATTCCAAGGTCAAGATCTCAAAGGGGTTAGGTTCAGTGGCATAGGCTGTAAATATTTGAAGGTTTTACAGCCTTTGGATTTTAATTCAGATTATGGGGTTAGAGACCTCAGAATGAGCTCAAAGTTGGAGGGTAACCTCTAGAGACATGTCTTATCACTTTTCAAGTGATAGACCCTGAATCAGAGACCATTTGGCTGGGTTTTGAAATGTTTGAAAATTCTTTGAAAAGGGTCTTTAGGACAGGGCCTTAAGACTTAGGATTTAAGTCTGGGTTTCTGGATTTGGAATGAATTTCAGGTTTGAATAATTAATATTGAAGTATCCAAATCATTTACAATCATGTTGTGATTGTTAATGGATGGATAAGGTCAAAGCTAGATTAAAGGTGGGATCAAAGTCTAGGTTGAAATTTGGATTCTCAAGTGGATTGAGTCAAAGTTTTGATATGTTTGAAATTTGAATTAATTTGGATTTGAATTGAATGAAGTTCAGATTGATTTGAGGTTTGAATTGATCAAGGGTAGGGATTGATTTGAGTCTGGATTGGTCCTAGAATCTAGAGAGATTCTAAGATCTAGGATTTAAGGGGATCCTAGGCTCTAGAGTAGGCTGTAAGGTCTAGCTCTAGGAAAGAATCCTAAGGTCTAGAGTAGATCCTAGGATCTAAAATTAGCCTGGAGTTTGGAAGGGCTTTAGTGACCTCATACAAAAATGAGGTCAACACTAATACTCTGACATAAAACCTCAGATAGTTCATACATCCTTGGTGGATTCTCTCGACTTCTTCCACACAGGTTAACGTCATCAAGCAGTGCTCTAAGATACAATATCAGATAGGTAACACATCTTTGGTAGATTCTCTCAATCTCTTTCACACAGGTTAACATCATTGAGCAGTATTCTAATATACAACCCAGATAACTCACATATTTTTGATGGATTCTCTTGACCTCTTTCCTATAGGTTAACATTATCGAGCAACACTCTGACATATAATCTCGGATAGGTCATATGTCCTTTGTAGATTTTCTAGACCTCTTCCTCACAGGTTAACATTATCAAGCAATGCTCTAACATACAACAATGGATATGGAATATATCCTTAATGAATTATCTCGACCTCTTCCACACAGGTTAATATCATCGAGCAGCGCTCTGACATACAATCTTATATAGGTCACACATTCTTTATATATTATCTCGACCTCTTCTACATAAGTTAATATTATCGAATAATGCTCTGACATACAATCTCGGATAGGCCATATATATTTAGAGGATTCTAATAACTTATGCTCTACTACCCGTCAATGGACTTTCATCATACTTCTACCTAATGATGTACTTCTACCTATCACCAAACTTTTATTGGGCTTCTACTAGACGTTGAATTTCTACCCATCGTCAGACTTCTACACATTATGGGACTTTCATTAAATTTCTACCCGTAGTAAGACTTCTACCTGTCGTCGAACTTCTCATCGGACTTATATCTTACTTCAAATTTTTACCCATCATCAAATTTCTACACATTGCTGGACTTCTCATCGGACTTCTACCTAAAGCTAAATTTTTGCCCGTCGTCAAACTCTCAACAAATTTTTACATGTCACCAGACTGAAATTACTAGATTGACAAGAGGGGGGGGGGGGGTGAATTGTGAAAATTTGTTGCAATAATTTAAAATCCTAAGCAAGAGTTTTAATATTTTTGTGTATTTTTTTTAAACTTTAACAAGAAAACTTTAACTAATACGAAAGCAATTAATTGAACTCAACATGCAAAACTGAAATTCTTTTTATCTCATAATTATCACCAAGTTAATATAAGGAAAATAAAGTGCAAGCAAAAATAAAAAAGTGATAAGGAAAAAGCACACTGGAATTTTATAGTTGTTCGGACAAACCATGACCTATGTCCACTCCTCGGAGTCCTCCACTCCAGGAATTTCACTACAAAACTATAACTCTCCTTTTGCCCCCTCAGAAAGGCGGAGAAGCCCTTACAAGACTTACTTTCACCAACCCGGCGTGGCGGAGTGCCAAGCGCTCTTTTCACCCTCTTGGCGACGGCAGCATACCTTCTCGTTTTTCTCCTTCTTGGAGAAGGCAGAGTACCTTCGAGGTCATGGACGTAGAAGAGTCTCCCCCTCAGAGAGCCTCCCATAAGTTCTTTTCGAGCCACAGGAGGAGCAAGATGCAGTAAGAACAGAGCAACCGTGTGATCTCCCTCACACTTCTTCTCCCTCACCAAGCTCACCCTCTCCTTCCTCTCTCAACCATAAAAACTTCTCAAGAGCTCTCTGAAAGTTTGTTAGGAATGTTAAGCCCTATTGAACTGGCCCAAGCTAACCAAGAGGGGGGGGGGTGAATTGATATTTTAAAAAATTTCTTTTCACAAAGAACAAAAAACACATAAACCAAAATCACACCACGAGAAAAAATAAATGCAAAAATTTAAAAGTGCGGAAGCAAGAAATAAGAACACAGAAATATATAGTGGTTCGGTCAACTCAACCTACGTCCACTCCTCGGAGGTGCCCTCCGAGTATTGCACTACAATTGTGACTCTCCTTTAGCCCCCATAGCTAGGCGGAGAAGCCTTTACAACGAACCTCCTTTTTGCCACCCCGGCAAGGCAGAGAACCTATCTCCTTTTGCTTCCTCCTGAAGCTGGCAGAGAACCACAACCAGATGCTGACTCCTTACCTCTACCGACCCTTCCACGAACGAGAAACTCTAGACGAAGAAGAAGCAGAGCGATCCTTGAAGCAACCCTTGTGAATCCCCTCACAAGCTCCCCCTCATAAGATCCTCTCTCTCTCTCCCTCTCTCTCTTTCTCTCCTCAAGGCCTTCTCAGGTCAAGGCAGCAGCACAAAGGTTGTTCAAAACATTAAACAAGAGCTCTTAAATAGAAGAGCTTCAAAGGAGCTCATTAATTGCAAGTTGCCGACAATATCGTCCAAGCCGATATGTAAATTAGCCTGGCCGATCAGTACAAATCTCAAAAGATCAGCCAGAGCATCGCCCTGAATTCAAACTAGACGATTTAAAATTGGCTTGATCGTCCGGGCCGATCTCACGATTGTCCCGGTCGATCAGTTCAAATCAGACGAAAATCGTCCAGAGCATCGCCCTGAATTCGAACTGGTCAATATTTATCGTCCTGAAGTAACTAAGGTTTTTGAATAGATCGTCCTGGCCGATCCTGCGATCGTCCAAGATGATATGATCGTATCAATTATCCTTAATTACTCCCTTGATTTCCTGATCAATTAAGGCATAATTTGATAATATTGTCTAGGCCAATTATTTAAAAATATAGTATATCTTAATTATCTATGGCGACAACTTCTTTCTATTTTGAGCTTATCGTCCTGGCCGATACACGTATCGTCCAGGACGATCTGTTAATGACGGCTGACTTAATTAAGAATCCTTAATTAGACTTTCTTTTTTAAGCCTAATCGTCCAAGACGATGTAAATACGTCCTGGCCGATATGAGTAAAAATAGAATTTCTAAGTCTCTCAAGTGTATGTGTGTAGGGTTACTTAGTATCAGTCTCTTTGACCATTATAAATAGACTCAAGAAGAAAAAAACAAAGTATAGACTGACACAATCCTAGACCTACGCAATTTTTAACTGATTTCGTCTGTTCGTCCAATCTTCGATTCCTAAAAAGTTAGAAGAAACAAGTAGTCCAAAAACATTAATAGTGTTTGTCAATCATCAAAACATAAGTCATGAAAATAGATTTGCAACACTCTCTCCAAAGGATTCCCTCTCTAATCACGTTCTCCTCTCTCTATCACACAACCAAAAACATAATAATTTTGACACATAAAACGGCTCCAAAATCTCTGAAAATTTTCAAAGTAGCCATTACAATCATACAGTATGATTTCACATCGTATAATATGATAGGTATAACAATCTTCATCCTGGTACGAAGGTTTACGAACAGTTCAAAATAAATCGTATAATACGATAAAATATCGTACCATACGAACCTTCACTCTTCTGTTCGTACAGGACAATAGTCGGGATGATCAAAACTCGTCTCTGTACATTGTAGGGTACAATCAACATTGTACATTATAATTAGAACAAATCAATGGATCGTCCAGGATGATTAAAACTCGTCTATGTTCATCGTATAGTACAAACTTGTTTGTACAGTACGATGACCAATCAGAGATTAAGCCTTGATTTATTCCACTAATTATGGGTTATATTAAGTAAGTATTTAAAATAAATCGTACAATATGAATTTCATCGTACAATACGAACGAATGGTAAAACTTACTTAAACAAATCCGGTAGCTAGAGTTTTGGATTAGTAACACATCGTATAATTTGATACAAATCGTATAGTATGATCTATTCATAGAAATATGTTTTAAACAGATCAGATCGTACAATACAATATAAAGTCGTACAGTACGATCAATAGAAAAAAAAATTCTTCATTTTTGTTTCTTTTAAAAAACCCTCTCACCCTTTGTTTATGTGGTTGCTCAGACTTACATACAGTTTGTGGTCAGACTCAAGCAAAGCAAAAAACTAAAATAAATAGAAATTTACATTGTTTCAGACTCACACTCCTATTCTACCCATTCTTGAGTCTTTCTATTATTCTAAGTAGCTTGTGATCTTTCTGAAATGTTAGTATTCACAGACAATAGCATAAATCAAAGGATATTCAATGAATAGATGTTAAGACAACATTATTTATCATCATCAAAAGCTTAAACTAGGGGTCATGGATTGCAAAACAGACATCTGCCCATTGCAAAACTTCTTGTTGGACTTCTATCTAACACCAAATGTTTACCCGTCCTCATACTTCTGCCCGTAGCCAGACTTCTCATTAGACTTCTATCTGATGTCAAATTTTTACCAGTTATCAGACTTCTTCTCGTTACTGGACTTCTCGTCAGACTTCTACAAGATGCCAAATTTTTGCATATCCCCGAACTCTCGTCGGACTTCTATATTATGCCAAAGTTTCACCCGTCACCAGACTTATTCCATCCATTACCAGACTTCCATCTATTAACGTCGGACTTCCACAGGATCTCTCAAAAAAAGGAGGAGAAGACTCCTACTTAGTGAGGGTCCCTATACCTAGATAGGGGATACCACCTAAATAGGACTAGGGGAATGTCTCAGCATGAGGGAGAGAAGAAAAAGGTGGAGGAAACTCCTACTCAGTGAGGGGCCCTAGACCTGCACAAGGGATACCACCTGAATAGGATTGGTGAATGCCTCATCATGAAGAGGAGAGAGGGAATAGAAAGAGGAACCTTATTTTGCAGAGAGGGGCCCTGGGCCTGAACGGGGGATGCCACCTATATAGGGCTAGGGGAAAGTCTCAAATGAAAGAAGAGAGGAGAAAGGAGGAGGGCAGAGTTTCATATCCCTTAGGGGGATATTTATAATAGGGAGGAGATGTTAGGATAGTTATGAAGAAAAAAAAAAGAAAAAAAGATATATATATATATATATATATATATATATATATATATATATATATATATATAGTTCAAAAAAATCAAATCTAAAAAAAATTAATTAACAACTCGGTTAGCTGGCTGTTAGCCAATCATCGGCAATTAGCCAAACCGTTGGCTAACCGAAGCCAGTTAGCACGGCATGCAGCCCCACGCATGTGAGCACAGGGTGCAGGTGGGCCAGACGGGTCGGGTGCGCAAGCTAAGCGGGGCTGGTGTTACGCTGCGGCGACAGCAGCGGCGGCAGTCGACAAATCTCTCTGGTAGCTAGTGCATCCGGGAATACTTTCAGACCCATTTTTGACCTCAGAAGCGTCAAATTTAACATTTTTGGGGTCCTTTAGATCATTTTTCGACATTCTTGACTCAATTTTGACACTTTTGAAGTCGTTCGGAACCTCTATGCACAATATTAGACTATTTTCAAATTTTTGAACTGCATAAAAATTTCCCTAGGAGCTATAATAAATATTTTTGGACTTCTAGAGCATCGACATCCATAAATAGGTGGGATACTGATACGTATTCAAAAAATTATCTTGATCGGGCACTAATTTTGAGGCAAAATCAAGTTGGAAACTCTTATAATTAAAATTGGAACCATTTGTACTCTGATTTCAATAAACTTATACTCAAACTGAACGTCTCAGAAATACGAATCCAACGACATAAAATTCGACTCGATCCTAGCCCTAATGGTTTCGAATCGAGGACCCGAAGCACTGTTGGAAGGTTTAAACCACAATTTGGATGACTAAATAATTTTCATACATGACATGCTATAATCGAATCGAGCGGCTTGACGAAACATGTCCAACAAGCCCAAGATTGCCAAATTCCAACATCATTAAGACCTTCAAATGTCTAACGAACGATCCATGATCAAAGGATTCAACATCGGCCATCCATCTAAACCACTCGCCATTTGCCCTTGATCTTCCACCTATTTATAGGTCATGCCACTCAAAGAAATCTATAAATAGAATCCCCTTTCCTCTTGAAAGGGAGCCCCTAAACCAAAGGATTCAAGAGAGAGATGGAAGATCGCTCTGTCTCCTTGCCTCCTCAATCATCGCCCGGAGTTCCGTCGGACCACCACTTGAGGTCCTGAATTCCACCGAACCACCACTTGAGGCCATGAGTCTCGCCGGACCATAACTTGAGGCCCTGAGTTCCTTCGGACAACCACCTGAGGCTTCGAGTTTCGCCGGATCGCCACCTGAGGCCATGCGTTCCACCGGACCACCACCTCAGGCTCGAACTTCTGCCGGACCATCACTTGAGGCCCTGAGTTCCGCAGGACCACCACTTGAGGCCCTGAGTCTCGCTTGACCATCACCTAAGGCCCTGAGTTCCGCCATACCACCAATTGAGGCCCTGAGTTCCGCCATACTATCAATTGAGGTCCTAAGCTCCACCGGACCACCACTTGAGACCCTGAATTCTGCTGGATCACCACTTGAGGCCTTAAGCTCAACCAGACCACCACCTGAAAGCCCTAAATTCCATCGGACCATCACGTGAGGCCCTGAGTTCCACTGGACCACCACCTGAGGTCTGAACTTCTGTCAGACCACCACTTGAGGCCTTGAGCATCACCGAACCACCACCTAGCGCCTAGAGTTCTTTCGAGCCACCTACGGACACTAGGGTTCTACTAAATGACACCCGAACTTCCAAGCGATGCCAGAATTCTATCAAATAACGGGGTGACCCTTGAAGTTCCTTTAGACCATCAAAGTAACGTCAGACTTTTATTCACCACTGACTTCAACCATGCGGTTGATATTTGTAGTATGATTGGCCTCGGGGGCGAGTCAACCCACTATAACCTTCTCAAATTCTAGTGATTTTTCTCCTTTCCAGGATTTTCCACATAAAAATCTTGTGTTCTCTTTGTGTGTGAGTTGGATATCCGTGCAACGCTAAGACGTAAGATCATAACTCTATCGCAGCGTATATTCTAGCCCGCAACAATAACTTGAGGCATATTATGATAAAAACTTGATTAATATATTTTAATTCATTTTCTTTGTAAGTTCATGTTATTTTATTTAAATTTTAATCATAACGTGTTTAAAAATTTTTACATACTTTTACTATTTTATATTTATTTTTATAGATAAAAATACGGAGGATTTATATGAATATTATAAAATTTTTATATTTATTTATATAACATTTAAATTTTTAAATAATACTAAAAATATCTCTAATATAAAGCTATTCAAAGTTGACATGTCATCCACGATGAAGTAAAAAATTTAGATAAATAAATAAAAGAAATTAGATATAGCATATGTGATAATGTGAATATAACGCTATTTAGTGGTATGTTTGTAAATTCACTTAAACACATTAATTTTTCAAAACAAGGCGAGGAAATTTTTTTTATTCCATTCTATAAAGTCGTTGGCTCTCACACGTTCTCTTCACCACCCTCCACATTGCCTTCTCAATGGCACCGGTCGACCTAGAAATCCTCTTCTGCGGCAGAGGAGCCTGCGAATCAAAACTCTTCGTCTCCTCCGATGATCCGATAATTGAAGATCCCGACCTCCCTCCGGAATCCGTCCAGGTACCAATGGGCGACGTTCTCCGTTGGATCAAACTAAACAAAGTCCTCGATCGAGGACCATCCACTATCGGAAACGCTAACCCTAAATCATGCCGGAGTACCTCCAAGCCCAAATCTTGCTTACAGAGGCTAAACGCCGGAGGATCCATCAAGCCGCCGAATGGTCCGATCCTCGGCCTCCCTAACTCCACTTTCCACGGCAACGGATCTCGCCCGCTACCGACCCCTCGGATCTTCCCTTTGAACTATTCGATAGAGAGGAAGCCAGCAGTTCTGGATCCCGGATCTCCGAAGGTTTCCTGCTTCGGTAGTGTTCTATCGGAGGGAGAAAAGGAGATCGGCCGTCGTAGTTCAGTTGGTGTTGGTGAGGCGGAGCTGGTAAAAGGGGTGGGGTGCTGGGCGAACTTGGCGATGCTTTTTGGATTCGCCGGTGTATATCCGGAAGTTTCCGGCGAGTTCGATAACGACGTTCGTCACACTACGAACTTCTCCGGCGAGGAGGAGAGGAAGACGGTGGATTCGGCGGTGCCGGAACTGCAAGGGATGAAGAGATTCAAGTCCGGGAGGAGATCGCGTTCGTGGGTGGATGACGTGGATGTCTCTAACGGTGGACACGTGGTTTCGTTAGAGCCCTTGGATAGGGAGTGCGCGTTGCGGCGGAGCTAAGAGCAAGATAGAAAAGGAGGCGGAGTTTGAAATAATTACGTTATATAAAGCATAAAAGCAATGAAAATTGTAAAAAATGAATTTATATTTCGAGGGTTATTATACACTACTTATGAGGCAGTGCTAAATAGGCCGTAAAAAAATTAAATAAGAGGCTAATGTAATTTTTTTAAATAGCGTTTATTTTAGATGGTAAATCTTCTTTCTTTCACTCACTTCAAATATTAATTATTTCGTTGAATATATGTTACTAAAAAAAATGACAGATTGTGATGTCTTTAGATTTATATGAAAATAAATTTAATTATATTTATGAAGTTTATATTTAATATTTTTAATATAAATGTAATATAATTTCTAATTAAATTTTTAATAGATTAAAGTCATCAAAATAAATCTTATGGTTTTAAGATAATTTGATTAAATTTAATTAGATTCATTTAGTCTAAATTTTTTGTTCCTTATTTAACTAACTTAAACGTACCACCAGTTAGATTGTATAAATGACGAGCCTCTTAAGGGGGTGGCAGCTTGTTGATATCTCATTCCCAAAAAAAATTAACGAACCACAAAATTAGAACTTTAGGTAACTGAGAAAAATTGAGCCACAATATTCATTTATAGAGACGGAATTACATTTTGTTGACCCTCAAAATTATAATTTTGTAAAATTAAAAAGATTATTTTGATAAATTTACCACCTTAAATTCTGTTTTGGTTGTTAAGTTTATAAGAATACTCATTTTAAATTATAGTAAAATATAAAATTTTGTTCAGAATTATATATTTTTACTTTTTATAATATTAATTTATTTATATGATAAATTTGCTCACACTTAAAATAGAAGATAGTTCGGCCTGTACTCTATTATATTAAAGTTTAAAAATTATTGTATTATTTTGTAGATTCAACAACAACAACATCAAGCCTTTGTCCCACTACATGGGGTCCGCTACATGAATCCTTTTTCGCTATTGTGTCCGGTTAAAATTCAAATTCTCATCTAAATCTAATAAAGAAAGATCATTTCTAATATTTTCTAACCAAGACTTTTTAGGTCCACCTCTACCTTTTTTAACATAAGCCAAATCTAATACCTCAACTTTCCTAGCTGGGTCATCAGAAGCTCTCTGTTTAATGTGACCAAACCATCTAAGGCGACTCTCTCTAATCTTATCTTCCACTGGAGATACTCCAACCTTTTCGCGTATATGCTCATTTCGTGTCCTATCTCTAAGGGTCAAGCCACTCATCCACCTAAGTATCCTCATCTCTGCAACACTTAACTTAGTATTATGATTCTCTTTTAATGGCCAACATTCGACACCATAAAGCATTGCAGGTCTCTCCACCATCTTATAAAATTTTCCCTTAAGTTTGAGGGGGGCTTTTCTATTGCATAATAAGCCCAATGCATTCCTCCACTTCAACCATCCAATTTGAATTATGCTGATAATATCTCAATCAATTTCACCATTACTCTGAACAATAGATCCAAGATATCTAAAACGTGTACTTTTATTAATGACTTGATCGCCCAAAGTCACAATCCCCTCACTATATCTATTTCCACTAAAATTACACTCAATATATTCAGTTTTAGATCTACTCAAGCGAAAAACTTTAGACTCTAAAGTTGACATCCTTAATTCAAGTTTACCTTCAACTCCCTCTCTAGTCTTATCAACAAGAAGAATATTATCAGCAAAAAGCATGCATCAAGGTACATCCTCTTGCAAATGTCTAGTGAGAACATCCATGACTAAAGCTAAAAGATATGGACTTAAGGCTGATCATTGATGTAATCCAACCGAAATAAAAAAATACTTGGTCAAACCACCTTGTGTTTGAAAACAAGTAATAGCTCCTGCATACATATCTTTAATGATTTGAATATAAGCATTATTAACTTATTTCTTTTCAAGAACTCTCCATAGCACTTCTCTTGGAACTTTATCATATGCTTTCTCTAAATCAATTAATATCATATGTAGATCCTCTTTATTCTCTCTATATTTCTCCATCAAACCTCTCAATAAATGTATGGCTTCCATAGTAGACTTATCTGGCATGAATCCAAATTGATTTTGAGAAACATTAGTATCACGCCTCAACCTATGCTCCATAACTCGTTTCCATAGTTTTAAAGTATGACACATTAACTTAATTCCTCTGTAATTCGCACACTCTTGTGCATCACCTTTATTCTTAAAAATAAGAATTAACACACTCATTCTCCACTAATCTGGCATCTTTTTAATATTCAAAATAGTATTAAAAAGTTTAGTAAGCCAAGAAATTTCTTCATCTCCTAAGCATTTCCACATCTCAGTTTGAATATCATCATGTTTAACAGCTTTTTCACACTTCATTTTCCTTAAAGCCTCTCTAACTTCGATTTTACTTATACGCCTATAAGAACAAAAATCTTTATTTTTATTTAGGGTGATAAGGTCACTAAAGTCAATCATATTATCACATTCTTCATTAAAAAGTTTAACAAAAAAACCCCATCCATCTTTGTTGAATATCATTTTCTAAGAAAAGCACTTTTTGATCTTTATCTTTAATGCACTTCACTTGAACTAAATCCTTACTACTCTTATCTCTTTGTTTGGCTAACTTATACATATATCTTTCTCCCTCCTTAGTATCTAATCTATTATATAAATAATTAAAAGCAAAACTCTTTGTATCGCAAATAGCTTTCTTAGATTCCTTACAAGTCTCTGTATTGTTTGTAGATTATTAAAATATAAATTCTCTGTAAATATTTTTAAATTTAAAATAAATTTATTTAATAAATTTTAAATTCATCTTGACATAATTCATAATATGTGTCTAACACAATTTTTTTCATTATGGCGTGATCATGTGGATTGAAAATTGTAGTAGAGTTTATACTTATCGAGTTAAGATCCGATTGGATTGTTGTTATGAGGCAATAATTTTTTAAAAATGGTTTGCAAAAAATATTTTTTTAGATTAAAATGTGATTGTAGTATGAAAAGTGAATTAAATAGTAAAGAAGTCATGCCAAAGGAAACCTTGATGCTTTGATGGGATTTTTATTAATTCACTATAAATATTACGAGGTTTTTGACTTTATCATTTAAATTTTGTAAACTTTGATAGTATATAACTTCAATCTTCTTAAAAATAATAATGTATCATTTCATAATGAATTTTTATGATATTGTTTTTATGGAAAAATTTATGTAATTCTTAAGGAAAAATTGCATATGAATGTAAAATAATTAAGGGAAACTTATGGAACCAAGTGTCAAAGTACATTGAGAGTGAGAAAATAAATAAGGAGAAATGATGGAAGACCCTTTGAAGTGATTTGATTTCGACGACCAAAAAAGTTGCGCTATTTTCCTGCTCCGAAAGCTACGCAAAGGAAAGCTTTCGGATGGCTCCTCTCATTTTCAAGAGGAGAAAATAGAAAATTTTAGCTATGTTATTTTACTTTAAGAAAATGGAGAATTTTGACTTGTTCATATACCGGAGCGGACATTGGATCAAATCACCAGGAACATAACAAATATATGACATGGGCCTCCTGACCGTCAGGATACACATAGAATAATTTCACTCTACTTGGATTAATATCCTTTTTAAATACTTTTATTTATGTAAATATTAATAAAAATATTTTTTGAATTAATTTTTTTTAGTAAGATATAAGATAAAAATTGCTATCAAAATATTATGATTAAAATTTTGATTAGAATATCCGTAGAATTTTTATATGTATATTAAAATAAATATATAATATTTTGAGTTAAATCTTTATTGATTAGAATATATCTTTATTGATTATTTTGTAATATTATATTAATTTTAATTTGAATTAAATCTTTATATATATATATATATATATATATATATATATATATATATATATATATATATATATATATATATATATATATATATATATATATATATATATATATATATATATATATATATATATATATATATATATATATTAAATCTTTATTGATTATTTTTAATCAAAAAGTTTTGATATAATTTCTTTCTAAGACATTTTTTTTTTGTAATTGCTGCCTGCTCGTTTTAGTTTTAATAGTATTGAGGTATTTTATTTAAAATAATGTTTTGAAATGTATTTATTGTAATATACAAGATTTAAAGTAAATATTTTCAGCAAATTGGGCCATAGTATTTTTATTAAATATAAATAATTAAATTATTTTTGTGTTAAGATGAATAAAATATGTAACTGATCAACAAATTTTTCTTTTGGTTTATTTACAAATAAATTTGTATATTTAAAATTTATAATAAGCTTAACCAAAGTTTTTTTTTTTTTTTCGTTATTCCTTAAAGACCGTTGAATTCTTGACAACATCCGCGAGAAGAAATATTTCATGAAAGAGACATAACAAGAAAATGAAAATTTTGGAGACATTTTAGTGATTGGTTATGGGCTTTCACACCTTCACAGGAACAAAAAAAATGGCTCACTCATTAAAATAAACATAATCTAATTTTTTTTTATTTTAATTAGATGGTGTTATTTTATAATATATTTCTAAAGGATAAGTTAATTTTAGGCAACATTAATAATTTTATTTGAATAAATCATTATTTTTTAAAGAAAATATGATAATTTTTTTCATCATAGCTTGAGGATTATTTATCTATGGGAGCACAAAATTCTAATTTGAGAAATATCATCAAATTTTTTCATCAGAGCTTGAAATTGACATTAGGGCTTTACTTTTTTTTTTTATTATTATGTTTGTTATAAAAAGACAAATTTTATAATAATGAAAATATTTCTTGTCGTGCTCATCTAAATAAATTTCAACACAAATTTATTTGAACTATATGTTATCATTTTTTTTTAATTATTTTTTTTAATGTTATCATGCTTATTTATTTCAACTATTTTTTAAAAGTACATTTTCATATATAATTTAAATAAAAATAATTAAAAAATATTTTATAATGAGCAATAAATATATAAAAAAGTTAAATCTTATTAATAAAAAATATATTAAAAATTATAATAAGCATATTTTAAGCTAATTAATTTAAATTTAAATATTGCAATCTTTCTCTATATCTACCTATGCATAGTTGCTAATGTGTGGCAATTTTACAAAAAGTGATTGTTTTAATTAAAAAATATTTACAATTTTCATAACAACTTTTACAAAAATTATTTTGTTCATAAAAGCGTTAAAATGATTTTGTAAAATATTATAGCCATCTCAGAAAGACAATAATATTAACAATCTTCTAAACTAAGAGTTTTCATAGTAATAATAATTTGTGAAAATCTTGAACATGTCTTATAAAAATAATAAGAAAATAATAAAAAATAAATTAAAAAATAAAATTGTAAAGAGATAGTGTTGGAGAATTAGGTATTTGAATTATTTTTTAGCTTTCAAATGACTAACTTCACCTCTAATTTAACGGATATTTGAGACAGAACTTAAGGTTAGAAAGATTTTTGATATTTTGTCAAATCTCAGGAGTTAAATAATACGAAATTAGCTAATCTCAAAGGAGATATATGATATTAGCATGGCACTGGCCAACCTTCTTGTGCACTATATTTCCTTTTTATAACACATGCAATAGAAAAAAAAAAATTTATAATAGAAAAGATAGGTGTGCGAAGAATTGTTCTAATTATATTAATGTTGTAAGCTAGAGAAAAATAAATAAAAAATTATATGCAAAACTTAATATTTTTTCCGAATTTGCTAAATATTTTCATGCAAATTAATAAGGTGTTGATGATAGATTAATGAAGTTTGAGTTGGTTAATAGTGGCCAAATCTTTTATCAAACTATATGGTTAAGGTCAACACATGCACAAATATAAGCACCACTCAATCTTTTTTCTAAAGCTTAAGCCATCCTGCAGATATTTTACCTTGGCAAAAGAGTGGGAAAATAATTTGAAAAAATCGCTCTAAATTTCCTTGGTTATCCCCTCCAAATTAGATTACAAGATTGATTGCAAGTCAAGATCACTCTCCTTCCTAAGAAGGCAAGGAAGAAATTATCTAAAAAGTTTGATATATCTTTGCATTATTTTCCTTTATAACCAGCTCTTATACCCTCTTTAAAGGATTATTTAATGAATGTTCAAGTTTTTCTTCTTAGCAAATCCCCCTTAGAGACGTTTGGTGGCTAATCCAAGCCTTATTGCTATGAAAAATCCAAGGTTCTTCTCTTTTGTACCTCTACATATTTCCATTCTAAACTCTCCTCCTCAAGCTTAGCTGCTCTTGCAACCATTCTTAACTCAAGAAACACTGCAAAATAATTCAGATCAATCCTCTCTTTCCACTCTCCATTGTCTACACTAAAGCCCTAAAATATAATCCTTTTTACATATAGCTTATTTAACCTCTCATTAAGGAATTTCTTACACTGTTAATTACCATCCTTTCTCCCCAACATCATCAACCCTAATACACTTCCACCATTGGTCATACTTCTTAATCAACAAACATTACAGCAAAAATGGCATTTTGTGGTGGTTCTTTTTCGCTGGAAAATGACTAAAATCGTTCTACCTATGGTATTTCCAGCAAATTTCTGACTGAAGATTTTCTGCAAGTAAACCACTTGTTGAAAAACAAACACTGATGAAAAAAAAACTGTCAGAAATATTTCCAGCAAATTTTTGCTAGAAATAATACACCAGAAACATTTTAATCGGATTTCCTGCGAAAATTGTAGCTAGAAAAATGAAAGGTGGTTGGAAATTATTTCTAAATTTACTTATTAAATTAGTTAATTAGTCAATTTAAACTAATTAATTTAACTTAATAAAAAATTATTAGAACTATTAATTTAATTTATAAATATTTATTATAATATTTTTTAAGAAAATTTTAAATTCTATCGAAAATCGGTCGAAATGTTTGACGAAAAATTCCAACAAAAAATTTTGTTGATAATTGACATTTTTCTTATAGTGAAAATTGAGGCCTACCTCCACAAATAAAATCATAAACTAATCTTCAAGGCCCATCAAAACCTTATTCTAGTTTTCTTTTTATATCACTACAAAGCTCTCCTCTATTCACCTAAGTTCATTAACAAGTAAAGATTGAGAATTCTTCATCAAGATCTTCCCACCAACCTACATTACATATATTTTTAATCATTAAGTGAGTCTAAATATAGTACTCACATGTAACACTGTTGGGTTTAGGAGTATTCGCGATGGTAGAGAAATATAAAGTTTAATGTCTTAGCGTTGTACGAAAATCCGGCACGCAATCAGATAAGAGAGAGGGTCTAGTATTTATGAGACACCAATGTTTTTACGTGGAAAACTCTTGAAAAGGGGGAAGAACTACGGGGCCTAGCCCAGTTTAATTGAATCCACTAGTATTGTAGTTGATTACAAATGAGGCCCTTCCTTGGGAGAAGGCCTTAGCTTGATGTACATTTTATAGAGTACATTACATGATGTGAATATAAAGAGTCACTATTGACGTGTTCGTTTGGTCGGGAGGATCATAGTCTGGTGACGGAGGTCAGAAGAATCGTAGTTGGCGGGCGATAGAGATCACAAAGACTGTTGTCTGGCGACGGAGGTCAGAAAGACTGTAGTCTACGGGCAATGTAGGTCAAGAGGACCGTAGTCGGCTAGCGACGGAGGTCAGAAAGATTGTAGTCAAAGGGCGATGTAAGTCAGGAGGGCCGTAGTCGGAGGGCGAAGTAAGTCTGGAGAACCGTAGTCGGCGGGCGACGGAAGTCAGAAAGACTGTAGTCTTAGGCGACGTAAGTTAGGACTGTAGTCGGTGGGTGACAGAGTCCGGAAGGATTGTAATTGATGGGCGACATAAGTAAGAAGGACTATTGTCTGACGACGAATGTCAGAATGACGACATCAGGTAGAACTCCAACAATGGAAAGAAATCCATCCTCGGATAGATGTCCAACGAAAGTCTGATAACCGGTAGAAGTCCAGCGCCAGGTAGAAATTTGGCGATGAGTGAAGGTCCAGCGTCGGGTAGAAGCCTGACGTTTGTTGGTGGTCGAGGAGAACTCTGGCATCACTTGGGCAGAGTTTCGGCGTCAGGAGGGAACTCTGTTGTTACTTGGGCAGAGTGTTAGCATCCCGTGGAAGTCAGAAAAAATTCTTTCATCCTGTGGAAGTCGGGCAGAATTTCGGCGTCATTTGGAGTTCGGGCGGAACTCAGGCGGTGGTCGAGGAGGTGTCTCTTCCCTCCTACTCTTCTCTTCTCCTCTACTTCTTACTTTTTGCTTGGGTCCCCCCTCATGAGAAATGAGGGGTCTATTTATAGATTTTCTGGAGTGGCATATGTTACAAATCTATTTTTGGATTATGATTTTGATGATAGCAAATAAATCTTGCCTTTTTCTCTATTGACTTTTCAGGACCCAAAGATCGGATGAAAATCAGAATCAACTCAAGATGGGGTAGATTAGGGTTGAGTCAGTCTGTAATTTTTATTTTTTCCCTCTTGAGTCAATTGTAATATTTGGTGTAACTAATGCAAAGTAACCCTACACACACACACATACTTGAGAGACTTAGAATTTCTATTTTTACTCAAATCGGCTAGGACGATATTTACATCGTCCTGGACGATCGGGCTTAAAATAGAAAATCTAATCAGGGGTTCTTAATTAAGGAAGCCGTCATTAGCCAATCGGCCTGGACGATAGGCTCAAAATAGAAAGAAATTGCCGCCATAAATAATTAAGGTATTATGTATTTTTTGGTAATCGGCTAGGACGATCTTGGATCAGCCTGGATGATATTCACAAATTATGCCTTAATTGATCAAGACAATCAAGGCAAGAAATTAAGGATGATTGATATGATCACATCGTCCTAGACGATCGCAAGATCGGCCAGGACGATCTAGTCAAAAAAACCTTACTTACTCCTAGACGATCTGGATAGGACAGCTTGCATTCATGGCGATGCTCTGGATGATTTTCCTCTGATTTGAACTGATCGGCCTGGACGATCGTGATATTGTCCTGGACGATCATGCCAATTTTCAATCGTCCAGTTTGTATTCAGGGCGATGCTTTGGCTGATGAGATTTATATTGATCGGCCAGAATGATTTCCATATCGTCCAGGACGATTAGTCGACAACTTGCAATTAATGAGCTCCTTTGAAGCTCTTCTATTTAAGGGTTCTTATTCAACGGTTTTGAACATCCTTGGCTGCTGTCTTGACCTGAGAAAATCTAAAGGAGAGAGAGAGAGAGAGAGAGAGAGGGAGAGAGAGAGAGAGGATCTTATGAGGGGGAGCTTGTGAGGGGATTCACAAGGGTTGCTCCAAGCATTGTTCCACTTCTTCTTCCCTAGAGTATCTTATCCTTGGAAGGGTTGGGAGAGATAAGTTCCATCAAGCGATCGAGGTTCTCTTCCTGCTTCAGAATGAAGCAAAAGGAGGAAGGTTCTCTGTCTTGCCGGGTGTGGAAAAAAGAGGTGTTTGTAAAGGCTTCTCCGCCTAGTTGTGGGGGCTAAAGGAGAGTCACAATTGAAGTACAATACTCGGAGGGCGCCTCCGGGGAGTGGATGTAGGTTGAGTTGACCGAACCACTATAAACCCTTGTGTTCTTATTTTTTTACTGTTTCTACATTTATTTCTTCTGCACGTTATTTCTTTGTGGTGATTTGATTTGTATTTGTGATTTGCCTAAAGATTTTAAAATACCAATTCACCCCCCCTCTTGGTTAGCCTTGGGCCAGTTCTATAGGGCTTAACATCCCTAACGAACTTTCAAGTGGTATCAAAGCGGGATTCATAAAAACTAAGTTTGAAAACTTTTTGAATTTAATCCATGGCTAACTTTGGGAATAGAAACTCTACTGAAGGTTATTCAATTACACGACCTCCATTGTTTGACAACTTACCTTTTGATTTTTGAAAAACTCGCATGTCAACGTTTTTACAATCTACTGATTATCGCATGTGGATGCTTATTAAAGAAGGGTATTTTCTACCTTCTCGTGAAATTTACGGAATTAAAACAGAAGTTGCTTTTACTAAATGGACTTTCGAAGAAAGAGATTTAGCTCAATTGAATGCAAAATGTTTCAACTGTTTTTTCTGTGCTTTAAAGTCTGAGGATTACATGCGTGTCTCCACTTGAAAAACGGGTAAAAAAATTTGGGATAAATTGTGTATCACTTATGAAGGAACCAATGAAGTAAAATAATCTCGTTTGAATATTCTCTTGCATGACTACGAGCTTTTTTGTATGAAACCCTATGAATCTATTTCTAGCATGTATACAAGGTTTACTTAAATTGTTACTTCATTGCATGCCTTAGGAAGAGAACTTTCGAATTTTAAAAAAGTAAAGAAAATTTTGAGATGCTTGCCTTCATCTTTTGATGCTAAAATCACTGCTATAACTGAATCTAAGGATTTGAACACGTATTCGATTGACAACTTACTTGGCTCACTCATTGCTTACGAGCAAGGGGTGAATCAAAAAAATCTTGATGTAGGTGATAAAAAGAAGTATAAAACGGTAGCACTGAAGGCACACAAATCTGACTCCGATTCTTTCGGGTCTGAGAGCGTCGAAGTTGCCTTCATCTCAAGGCAATTTAGAAACTTTCTAAGAAAAAAGCAAAAGCATCATTGGAGAAAAGATAAGAATAATAAATATTCTAAAGGATCTTCTGATGTTGTTTGTTATGAATGCAAGCCTGGACATGTGAAAGCTGATTGTCCTACACTTCAAGATCACTCTGTTGGTGGAATTTTGAAAACAGGTTTTGAAAATATTAGTTTTCTTTGAGAGCCAGCTAACCACCTAGTCGATTTAAAAGAGATGAGTCCGGTCTTTTATGAAAGAGTGGTAGGGATGTTGTACTTAAAGTTTTGGAGAGTTGGGGCCGACATCTAGAAATTTTCCTAATTTTCCCCTTTAACTTATGTTGGGTGCAAAATGCTAAGGACTATGAAATTAAAATTTTGACTCTTTTAATTTGTTTCTAATGCAATGCATGCTAGTTAACAACCTTAAATAATATATGTTTGAAATTTTAAAAACAGACTTACAAAATAATTTTTTAGAAGACTGGGCTTCCCTAGATCCGACACCTCGTCCTCATAGGTCAGACTATCCGGACTCTACCCGCAAGCGGGGAAGGGTCTAAAACAAGGGAAGAGTAATGCATTAATATGCATGCGACCCCGGGGTCGATCCCCGGCTAATTCCCTAGATTTGTTATCTTTCTATATTATTTAGACTCACTAAAATTTTAAACTTTTAAAGTTATGAGTATAAAACTTTCACACCCTCACGAGTCTCACGTATCAAGGCGAAAAAAACTAGGAAAAGCAAGCAATCCTAAAGGCAATCAATTCATCACATCAAATATTAACTAATTAATAAATGTCCATAGGCAAAGTTTCCCTGCTTAATACAAACTAGAGTTTTGCAGAAAGTAAAGTGGCAAGTCACCACTGACAATAACCCGGATTCTAAGCCAAATAATGATGCAAATAATTTTGAGTGGGATACTCTCAATCTCCAAGTCTTTAGTCTTGCCCTTCGTTGGACTCCTTTTCTTCAAACTCCTTGGATTCTTCACAGCGAACTACCCAAATGGATAAGAGGGCACCTCCCCCTTAAGGGGAAGGCCACTCTTTCCTCTTTGGGTATAAGAGAAGTGTGATCCAAATTTGGATTTCCAAATGGAAGAAGGAATTCTTCCCAAAAGGGCATCCTTTCCTCTTTGGAATCCAAGCTTTGGATCTATGTATCCCATCTCAAAATTAACTTTCACAACACTTGACAATTATACAAATTACATTTACATCAAAAATAAAATCTAGACTCACCTGCAGGGTTATCCTAAGCAGTTAATAAATAAGAAGCAATTATTCCCAAGCAGTTATATATGTGCAAAAAAAAAGTAAAACACACTGACCACGCTCTTTTTATTTGGGCCTTTAGCAGCTGAAGCACCTGTGCAAGCATTTATAATAATTGATATTTATTATTAACTTAGCCCCCCCTTTTTACTGCCCTGCATGAGCGTGGCCACCTGCAAGAAATTATGTGAACATCCAGATCGTACCTAACCTAAGGGTAATCTATTCGCCAAACACATTAATCCATCCATAGAGTGTAGAAAAGTAAGCAGACACAGCAAAGCAATTTCACCAACAACATACAGTGAAAACCACGAAAAATCCGGCACACAGCAGTAAAGTAAACACCGGCCTAACCTAGATCTAGAGTTGGTTGTCCTAGCACATCATCTAAAGTGTGTGTAGAAGGTCGTGTGGCAGGGATAGATCCTAAGGTGGGTGATTAGTTAAAGTTATCTAAAGTTTTGGAATTGTTAAGGCCTAAGAGGGAGATTTAAGTTAAAATTTAAATATTAATAAATTAGGAATTTTAGTTAAATGTATTTTAAGAGTTAATTGGTTGTTACCTTTGTTTCACACCGAGGCCGTAAAGTTTATTTCATCTTCATTGGGGCTAAGCTAATAGCCTCGTAGGCCTGGGTTACCCAGTAACAATCGAAGTTAATTAAGTTATTTTAAATAGGTTGGAATTAAAGGAGTAAATTAATATTAGGGGAATTAATTACTGATTTTAATGGGTTGGTTGAGAATTTTAATGACTTATTAAAAGGATTTTAGAGGTTAGAAAAATTAATGGGTTTTAAAGGATATCCGGATACATTAACTAGGGGGTAAAAACTTGACTTTTAAAATTAAAGTTAATCTTAAGGGTTTCAAGTTTTTAATAAATACTAGACCTAATTATGAGTTGTTAGACAGGTAGTACACTCAATTTGGAGTTTTCTACGAAAAGTTATGATTTTTAGAAGTTCTGGCTCGTTTTGACCTAAGGTAACCTAAGATGTTGAGTCCTTGGTTTTAACTAAATTATGGAGGTTTAAAGTTTTAGGGAATGATAGATTCTAATTGAAGTCATTAACCACTAAGTTGATTAATTAAAAATTTTCTATAATTAACAGTGAATTTTAGAAATTTTACACATTCGTGGGGATTATTAAATTACTACGACTAAGGGGTCTGGTTTAAGGGTTTGAACCCGAATGAGCCCTAAACTCCTTGGGATCAATTCCAAAGGTCTTAAATGACCCAAGGACAGATCAACAAGTGTTTAGAGCCCTTTTGGGATTTTTAGGATTTTTAAGATTAATCAAAATTGGTTAAAACCTAATTACCTAAGGATCAAGCTAGGACAAATCTAGGAACCGATTTGAGAGGGTTTCAATTCTTATTGGTTAAGGGATTAATTAAAGACAATTAAGGACATTTTAATGGATTTTACAAGCTAAGGATGGTTCATTATCAATTAATCAGGGTTAAGGCCATTTCTAAGAAGGATTTTTTAGGGTCCTACTTGGGGAACCAAATGAACTCCAAATTTGATGAAATTTGGACCATAAGATCACCTGAACCTAAGGACTAAACCCACCAAATTTGAGCTCAAATGGAGTACTCTAAGTTGGTAAACCAAACCACACAAGGTGAGCTCTAAGTCACCTTCAAATCACTATGGGGGTCTATCCTAGGCTTGGATTGGGGCAAAATCAGTGGCTCTACACTCCTCATCCTACACATCATTAGCACACAAAAAATCATACCCTAAATCCCATTGGTTAGGTCTATATCCCCTTTTGAATTTAAGGGTCAAACCATGACCCTTAAACTTAAAAATTAGGGAAAATACCCTTGAACAACTTAAAATGGGGAGATAAAATTTGGACATGTAAGAAACATGTCCAATTTCAATCTCCCAAAATTCCAGACCTGGTGGACAAGTATTTAAAAAGTAATTAAAGAAATAAATAAAATTCTCAAATTGAAATTAAGCCTAAGACTAATCTAACCAAGATCTGGAACCATGAGGATTTTATAGATCTCACTGAGACCTTTCCAATGAGCCTTAGAACACCTTATTTGGACATGTGTGCAGGGAGTTATTAATTTTTGAAGTTCCCTTGAATTTCTGGATTTATTAATCCGAAAATTACACAGTCTGCAGCCGTTGACACGCGCCGCGCGTCGATTCGCCAGGCAATGATTCGGGCTAACGGTTAACAGCCGGGTTAACCACAGTCGTTGGATGGTGGATCGAACGACTGGGATTAACAACTCTCCGATACCGCGGGATTTAATCTGAGCCGTTGATCGAGATCAACGGCTGGGATTTCGTATTCAACCTCCTGCTCGTATCCGAGACTGCAGGGCTTCTCCGGCTTGATCCGGGCGATCCCACTGGCGAACACCGATGAAATTTCACAGGGCGGATCAGGATGGTGGGAACCTTCAATCCATCGGTGGAAATCCATTGGGGTGAAGAGAGTACCTAGCTATGGAGCTCGGGATGGAGAGATTACCACAGAGAAGGCCTCAACGAATGAGCTTCTCTATCAGGAAGCTTCAGGGGATGGTGGCGAACAGTTCTCCTTCAGACGTCGGGACCGGAGGACGGCCAAAGGTGCGACTTCGAGCGGGACGTCGAAGGCTTTCACGGGAGCTTGCTCGAACGGAAGGAGGGATCGATCTGGGAGCTCAGAGGAAGCATCTGGGAGTTCGAAAGAGTTCTGGGAATCGATCGAGAGCAAACGCTAATGCCTCTGGAGGTCTGGCGAGCTCAAGGGTATTCGGCCACCTTTCGGGAGCTTGGATGGCCGGGATTGAGTTGGAGAGGGCTCGGATCACTGCCAGGTGGACGATGGTGACGTCCAGGGAAGATCATGAGGATCAAACTGATGGACAACAGCCTTGAGACAGGAATTGTCTGGGGGACCACCGGAGCTCAAATTCCATTGGCTCCAACCGCCGCCGGCCATGGTCTGGGTCGGGTTGACTGGGGGAGGCTGATGGGGACAAGCTGGAGCCAAGGGTGGAGTCAATTGGGCCTGGGGAGGTCTTGATCGGACTGGTGGCTGGATTGGACCCAAACATGCTCAGTTCAAGTCGAATTGAGCTCGATCCAGGTCAGGTCAGACCTTGGGTTTGGTATGGGAGATAGGTCTGGATCTGGTGCACCCAATACAGGTGACAATTGGATTCATATTTGTCTGGATAAAAAGTTAGCTCGGGTTGATCCAAATCTGCTCGGTTCGGGTCAATTTGGGCTCAACCCAGGTCAGGCCAGACCCTGGGCTTGAGGTGGGAAGTGGGTCACGGTCTGGTGCACCCAATGCAAGTGGCAATTGGGTCCAATTTGACTTGAGCTGGAAGATGACTCGGGTCCAAGTGTTTTTGGCTACTTTGGGTTAGCCTAACTCTTGACCCAAGTTAGCCCAAGGCATGGGCTGGCTGGAAGAAGTGTATTAGACCTAGGGCCACCTAGGAGAGGTGTTGATCAAGTTCAATTGGGCTTAGGTTGAGAGTTGGCCCAATCCCAAGTGATTTTGGGCACTTTGGGTTAACCTAACTCTTGACCCAAGTAAGCCCAGGGGTTGGGCTGGTCAAGGAAGGTGTATTGAGTTATTGGGAACTCATTGGCACCTTGATTTGAATTCAATTTGATTAAGATCAAAATATGGCTCAAGGGAGGCCTCTCTTTGGTCACTTGGGTCAAGCCATATGACTAACTCAAGAGACATGTCTTATCACTTTGTAAGTGATAGACCCTAAATCCGAGGCCATTTAACTGGGTTTTAAAATGTTTGAAAAATCTTTGAAAAAGGTCTTTAGGACAGGGCCTTAAGACTTTGGATTTGAGTCTGGATTTCTGGATTTGGATTGGATCTTAAGTTTAAATGATTGAAGTATCTAAATCATCTACAATTATGTGGTGATTGTTAATGAATGGATAGGGTCAAGGCTAGATCAAAGGTGGAATCAAAGTCTAAGTTTAAATTTGGATTCTCAAGTGGATTGAATCAAAATTTGGGTATGTTTAAAATTTAAATTAATTGGGATTTGAGTTGAATGAAGCTTGAGATTCAAATTAATCAAGGGTAGGAATTAAATTGAAGTTGGAGTTGATCAAAGGTAGGAATTTATTTGAGGTTGAAGTTGATCAAGGGTAGGGATTGATTTGAGTCTAGATTGATCCTAAGATCTAGAGGGGTTCTAAGATCTAGGGTCTAAGGGAATCTTAGGCTCTAGAATGGATCCTACAGTTTGACTCTAGGAAAGGACCTTAAGATCTAGAGTAGATCCTGGGATCAAGAATTAATATGGGGTTTGGAAGGGCCTTAGTGGCCTCATACAAAAATGAGGTCAACAAATGGACCCCCAATGTGTGTGGTAGAAGGAACTTCTGCTGCACACATTGGCGTTGACCGAATAGAAGTAGAATCTTAAGGGTGGAAGGGAAGTGATCTCCCAACCTCAAGCCTATAGGATGCTAATGGAAGGCTTACACCTATTAGACAAGGAAATTGGAGAAACCAAGGTAGGGAATACCTAACCTTGGGTCTAATGAAGGGTATCACCTAACCTTAGGCATATAGGATGCTGATAGAAGACTTACTCCAAATAGGCAGATTAACTAGAAACCAAAGTAGGGAATACCTAGCTTTGAGTCTAAGGAAGGGCATCACCCAACCTTAGGTCTACAGGATGCTGATAGAAGACTTACTCATAGTAGACGGATCAACTGGAAACCAAGGTAGGGAATACCTAACCTTGGGTCTAAGGAAGGGCATCACCCAGCCTTAGGCCTATAGGATGCTGATAAAAGACTTACTCCAAATAGGCAGATTAACTGGAAACCAAAGTAGGGAATACCTAGCTTTGGGTCTAAGGAAGGGCATCACCCAACCTTAAGTCCATAGGATGCTGATAGAAGACTTACTCCTAATGGACAGATTAACTGGGAAACCAAGGTAGGGAATACCTAACCTTGGGTCTAAAAAAGGGCATCACCCATCCTTAGGCCTATAGGATGCTGATAGAAGACTTACTCCAAATAAGTAAATTAACTGGAAATCAAAGTAGGGAATACCTAGCTTTGGGTCTAAGGAAGGGCATCACCCAACCTTATGTCCATAGGATGCTGATAGAAGACTAACTCCTAATGGACATATTAACTGGAAACCAAAGTAGGGAATACCTAGCTTTGGGTCTAAGGAAGGGCATCACCCAACCTTAGGTCTACAGGATGCTGATAGAAGACTTACTCCTAGTAGACGGATCAACTAGAAACCAAGGTAGGGAATACCTAACCTTGGGTCTAAGGAAGGGTATCACCCAACCTTAGGCCTTTAGGATGTTGATAGAAGACTTACTCCAAAATGGCATAATAACTGGAAATCAAAGTAGGGAATACCTAGCTTTGGGTCTAAGAAAGGGCATCACCCAACCCTAAGTCCATAGGATGCTGATAGAAGACTTACTCCTAATGGACAGATTAACTGGAAACCAAAGTAGGGAATACCTAGCTTTGGGTCTAAGGAAGGGCATCACCCAACCTTAGGCCTACATGATGCTGATAGAAGACTTACTCCTGGTAGACGGATCAACTGAAAACTAAGATAGGGAATACCTAACCTTGGGTCTAAGGAAGGACATCGCCCAACCTTAGGCCTATAGGATGCTGATAGAAGACTTACTCCATATAGGCAGATTAACTGGAAACCAAAGTAGGGAATACCTAGCTTTGGGTCTAAGGAAGGGCATCACCCAACCTTAGGTCCATAGGATGTTGATAGAAGACTTACTCCTAATGGACAGATTAACTAGAAACCAAAGTAGGGAATACCTAGCTTTGGGTCTAAAGAAGGGCATCACCCAATCTTAGGTCTATAGGATGCTGATAGAAGACTTACTCCTAATGGACAGATTAACTGGCAAACTAGGATGGTGCCACGAAGGGCGTACTCTACCACTAGCGAATGGTCATATGGGGAGGAAACTTGCTCCACACAGAGGACCGAAACTGGCAAACTAGGATGGTGCCACGAAGGGCGTACTCCACCATTAGCGAATGAGAATCAGGATGGTGCCATGAAGGGCGTACTCCACCACTAATCCCCAAGTCAAATGCCAGGGTGGTGCCACGGAGGGCGTACTCCACCACTAGCGAATGGGAATCAGGATGGTGCCACGAAGGGCGTACTCCACCACTAATCCCCAAGTCAAATGTCAGGGTGGTGCCACGGAGGGCGTAATCCACCACTAGCAGGTGCGATCCTAAGGGAGGGGACGATCCGACCCTAAGGAGAAGGCGAAGAGCGTTAAAAAGTGAAAGAACTTAAAAGGAACCTAGTTGCGAATCAAGAAAGGGAAATTTTATTAATTGATAAGATGAGCTACATCAAGCATAGTATTTCTTAATGAAATGCCCATTGACAGGTAGCATTGGGTGGTTTCCTTTACAATCTACTAACTTATATGAGCCTCCTTCGTAGACAGTCTCTATAATGAAGGGTCCTTCCCACGTAGGTTCAAATTTGCCTCCCAACTTTCGATGGGCTAAGATAGGCATCCGAAGGACCAACACCACGTCTCTTGCTTGGAAGGTCCTAGGTTGCACTAGCTTATCATGGGCTTGAACCATACGGGACTTATATAACTCTAAACTTTGTTGAGCTTGGAGACGTCGCTCTTCAAGGCCTTCGAGTTCTTTCAATCGCAGTTTTGCATTTTGTTCATTTGTAATTTGATTCTGAACTGCAATCCTGAGCGAAGGGATTTGTATTTCCAATGGTAGAACGGCCTCAGATCCATACACTAGTACAAACGGGGTGGATTTGGTCGGGGTTCTATAAGTGGTACGATAAGCCCACAAGCTTCCACCAACCGCTCATTCCACTATCGTTTATTATCATCAAGGGTCTTTTTAACAATTTACACCAAAATTTTGTTGAAGGCCTCGGCTAATCCATTTGCCCGAGGGTAATAGATCGTCGAGTATCTCCAATCAATATTATGGCATCTTATAAAACTGTTGATTTTTGTAGACTTGAATGCGGACCCATTATCGGATATGATTCTGCGAGGTACGCCGAATTGATATACGATATGGTCACGAAAGAATTTTAAAACATGGTGTGATGTCACATTGCGTAGGGGAATTACTTCTGCCCACTTTGAAAAGTAATCAGTCGCTGCTAATATGAAATGATGACCTCTCGCAGAGGGAGGGTCAATCGGCCCAATGATGTCTGTGCCCCAACTCTCGAAGGGCCACGAGGCTATCGTAGGGTGTAACATATTAGGCGGCTGATGTAAAACCACTCCATGAACCTGACATTGATGACAATGCTTTGCAGTATTCATGCAATCGTCAATCATTATAGGCCAGTAGTATCCAAGTCTTTTAATCTTCAGTTCCATTTTTGGACCCGATTGATGTGCACCGCATAGTCCTAAATGAACCTCATTAATAATCTTCAGGGCTTCTTGCTGGTCCAAACAGCGCAGCCACATGTGATCGAAGGACCGACGGTACAACAAATTGTTGACTAGTGCGTATGATAGGGCATATTTCTTAATCTGGTTAGAGAGTGATTTATCCTGGGGAAGCTTACCTTCTTTAAGGTAATCGATTAAGGGTCGTCTCCAATCGCCTTCTTCATCGGTTGTCGCAGAGGCAGAAAGGATCTGAAGGGGAGTCTTACCAATGTGTTCCAAATCTATAAGAGAGAGGGCTTTACGACCCTGAATCTCTATAGGGATGGAATCCTCCTCAGGACATGCAAATTCCTTTGCGAGTTTTGCTAAGGCATCCACTGCGGAATTGCTTCCACGGGGAACCCTATACAAAGTGACAATAGAAATTTGTTCCAATAATTGAAGTGTGTACTGGTGGTATCTTAGGAGATTAGGATTCAAGACTTTATAAGTTCCGGCCACTTGGCTAATCACCAACTGGGAATCTCCAAAGATCTTAATCTCTTTAATTTCCATTAGAATTGCAAGTTCCAAATCAGTTATCAGAGCTTTGTATTCAGCTTCATTATTTGTGCAGGGCTCCGATAAATGGTAGGAAAAATGCATTATTCTTTTTTCCGGCGTTATGAAAATTAGACCGACTCCAGCCTTTCCAGTAATTACAGATTGTTGGGTTGCATTCCTACGAGAGGATGCTGCTCCATCAAAATACAATTCCCAGACGGCCTCGCCAGATTCCCTCAAACTCATGATTTGTTCGTCGGGTAGATCATCGTTAAGAGGAGAATCTGCCGACAGTGGGTGTGCTGCCAGAAAATCGGCAACGGCTTGTCCTTTCACAGCACGGAGGGGAGTGAAAGTAATCTCAAATTGCAGTAATATGATAGACCAGCGAGCTAAGCATCCTGACAATGTAGGTCGGGTCATAAGATAATGCAAAGGATTAACTCTTGAAATCAAGCTGATTGAGTGGGAAAGCATGTAATGCCTCAGTTTCTGGGCTGCAAAAACCAAAGCAAGACAATGCTTCTCAATTGAAGGGTATCGAATTTCAATAGGAAGAAGTCTTCGACTAAGGTAACAGAGAGCATTCTCCTTCCCCTCGTCGTTGACTTGAGCCAACAGGGCGCCTAAAGACTCATCTAAGGCTGCAGTGTAGAGAATTAACAGTTTTCCCAGAATTGGGGCTGCCAAGACTGGTGGATTAGAAAGGTATTATTTAATGTCATCGAAAGCATTTTGGCACTTCTCATCCCATATGAATTTGACGTTTTTTTTTGCAAGGACAGAGAAGGGTTGACATCTCCCGGAAAGATTATAAATAAACCTTCTTATATACGCCAATCTACCTTGTAGAGACCTTAACTGAGTGAGGCTCTTAGGAGATGGCATATTTAAGATGGCTTTAATTTTAGCAGGGTCAATCTCAATTCCGCGGTGTCTCACTACGAATCCTAAGAATTTCCTTGAGGTGACGCCGAAGGCACACTTCAAGGGGTTCATTTTCAAATCGTAGCGGCGCAACAGCTCAAAAACGACTCTTAAGTCATACAGGTGAGCCTCTTTAACCTTGCTCTTGACAACTAAATCATCAATATAGCACTCAAATTGATTATGAATTATGTCATCAAAGACACGGGTCATGGCCCGTTGATAGGTTACTTCGGCATTCTTTAAGCCAAATGACATCACTTTATAACAAAAGATTCCAATAGGGGTTCTGAATGCAGTATTTCTCTCATCTTCTGGGGCCATCTTGATTTGGTTATAACCCGACGAGCCATCCATGAATGAGAAAATGGCATGTGAGGAGGCAATGTCCATAATGAGTTCTGGTATTGGTAGAGGGAACTCGTCTTTAGGACATGCCTTATTCAGATCCCTATAATCGACGCAAATTTGAATTTGACCGTTTTTCTTTCGGACCGGCAC
The DNA here is from genome assembly GCA_016618105.1 of Dendrobium huoshanense. Lineage (NCBI taxonomy): Eukaryota > Viridiplantae > Streptophyta > Magnoliopsida > Asparagales > Orchidaceae > Dendrobium > Dendrobium huoshanense. The sequence continues at coordinate 42,453,670 of CM028352.1, read as the reverse complement.
GACGCTGGCCACCCAAGAGGGGTATTGTTCCTCTCGAATAAACACAGCTTCAGCCAATTTCTTAACTTCAGAAATGACTTGTTGTCCGATTTCCAAACGCATGCGTTGAGGAGCTTGTTTGATAGGAATGACATCGTGCCGAACTCCAAGTTTATGAACTGCTACCTCAGCAGGTAAATCTGGCATTTCGTCGTATGTCCAAGCAAAGCAATCCCTTAACTCAGATAAAAGTTGAATCAAATCTTTGGTTTCACCCTCGCTCAACAGAGCACTTATAAAGATGGGATGGGGGTCATCATCGGTTCCTAGGTTAATTTCTTTTAATTCATCGACCGTCGATTTAATTTCTTCTTCTAATTCAGGGGGTGCATCTCGAACTTGAAGGTCATCGGGATCATCTAAAGTCTCCAAACAGTGCCCATCAAGAGCCCAGAAAGGATCTATAGGGACATTTGGCGATTCAAGATGGTAAGTTATCATTAGGCAATACTCATCGTCATCGAATGAACTAACGGTTACAAAGCCGATACCACTTTTGGGATTATCCTTAATTTTTGTTTTCCAAATATTTTCGTGGTATCTGACCTGACCCTTAGTCCATCGGTATGGTACAAAACCTTTAGAGAAAGTATTTTTCACACAAACAGGGAAGTAGTCGAAAGGCAATTCTATTAATTCATTAAAATATGCCTCCTCAAGGGTCACATCACTTTCATCCCTTGCGGAGGAGGAGCTAGGAAAGAATTTCTGGACTTTATTTACTTCGCCGTTCAGGTTGGGGGCCACTTTAACTTCTAACCCTGCAATCTTGCCAGCTGACAGTGGGGTCAGAGAAAGGGCCTCAATCCTTATGCTGAGCTTTTCGTACATTGTTAATTCAGGCTCGTCACTTTTCACCTTTACAATTTCTCCCTCAATGTCACTGTTCTCTTCTAAGGTGAGATCAAATTTTGGAGAAGTATTTGCATTTTAATAATTGAGGGAGAAAGCAACGCCTTGGTCCTTGGATTCAACATCGGAATCCGATTCCAAATCAATATAAACAGGTGCTGTTCTCCTTTCTGATGAGGCACGGCCTCGACCTCGTGCCCTTAAGGCCATCCTCCCACCTCTTTGAGGTAATGTGTTTGGAGGCCTAAGGATAACGATGTCGGAGTCGTCTTCACTACTTAATTGTATCATTTCTTGATCAACAAATTTTTCTTTTTCTTTTTCTTTCTTTTGATTGGACTTTTGTTCAACAAACTTCTCCTCAATTTTGATCTCTAGCTTAGAGCGTGACGAGGACCCTTTTGGAACAAAATATGTAGCATCTTCTAATCCTGATTTCCTGAATAGAAAATGGTTGCAGATCACCCTTAATCACATGTTCAATATCGTCTCGTTGGTACTTGATGCATTGGTGAAGGGTAGATGGAATCATTCTATATTCAAGAATCTAAGGTCTACCTAAAAGAGAATTAAAGGACGTTGCCGAATCAATTATATGAAACTTAGCTTCAGTTTTCAAATCTCCTATTTGTAAGAGCTAGGTTATTGAACCTAGAGCCCTCTCGCCCTTTTCATTGAACCCACGAAGCACTAACCTATCGGTTGAGAGCTTGCTAGTATCAACTCTAAGGTATGCGAGGGTCTTTAAGTTCATTATGTTGACCGATGCACCCAGATCAACAAGGACTCTCGATAACTTAAAGTTTCCCACACCTACAGTAACGTAAAGGGGACGATTATGGTCGGCAGTTCTCAAGAGCAAATCTTCGTCTAAAAAGGTAACTCCAGGAACCTCTTTGAAGTAAAATGCCTCACCTTTTGAAGTTGCAGCCAACTGGGTTAAACAAATCTCGGGGTCGAGAAGTGCTTTAATCAAAGACTCCCTCATTTCTTTGGAGAGAAGGAAGGCGTCATAAATACTTAATTTCGCTGGCAACTTCATAAGGTGGGCTAAAACATTGTAATCAACCTTAGGAACGACAGACTCAAAACCGGAGGAATTAAAGGAAAGTCTGATTGTTGAGGGGAATTTGGATTTAGATCTTTGAAGGTAATTTGCTTGCCTTTCTCCTGAGGGGGAAGCCTAGGGGGTAAGAGTTTACTGCCACGAAGTTGCTCCTGCTCGATATCTTCGGGAGGGCAAACTAGGGCAGTGTATACACACACCATAGGTGTTGGATCATCACTTCCTGAAAGCGAGTTAGAATCTGAAAGTTATATCAAGATAGGATTTCCTTGAAAATTGATTTGAGGGAAATCACTTTCTGATAAAACTTCACATTCAACCTCTTCTTGAATAGCTGGTTCGGGAAGGTCAATCTCTTTGATATTGAGACTTTCTTCACCAGAATTTTGATTTAAAACATGAGAATTATCAACTTGCATTTCATTTCCATGGTTAATCATCAAGACAGAAGCAGAAGAATGTTTTTTTATTCATCCTCTGACCCTTCATCTTTGATGGGGCAAAATAAAAGTCAGATAATAAAAGAGGGGAGAGGGTTTTAACACCCCCATTTGCTATCCTAATACATCTCTCATCTACGCACTTCCTCTCTACAAAATCAACTTCCTTTTCTTTTAAGCATTTAACAGTAGTTTCTGTGAGTACTGGAGAGGAAAGTGGCTCAACATCCTCCTGCGAAGCATCCAGGTCAAACTTCCACCCCGGGGCCAGGGCTATCGTAGTCAGCTGTTGAGAAAGATGAAAAGACTTGTTAATTGACTTTTTAAGTGCCCAGGACAAAGCAATGTCCCAACCATCTTCAACAAAATAAGGAGAGTTAAGAGGGTTACCTAAAATGGTTTTAATTGAAGCTTTCTCTGGATCGACCAAGTATTCCTTAGTTATTATGATGTTACCTTGGGTGTAGTTCCTCTCAAGCCAATCTTTGAACATAACACAATCTTCAAGAGGGTGACTAAGCATCCGGTGGTATGGACAATACTTGGGATCATCTTTCTTACTCTCATCCTTAGGCCTCCTAGCCTCTGGCAGCTGAAAATCTGTTTCTTTAACAGACTCCTAAAAATCTTCTTAACTGCTTCCCTCTTAAATGGACATGGTTTTGCCAATTTCTCTCTAAAAGGGACAAAGTTAGGATCTCTGGTGTACTGAGAAGTGACCTGAAAGGGCTGTCTCTGAGCTGGCTGTGGCGGCGATGGTGGAGGAACACTGGGTTGACTAGTCATTGGCCTTTTTCCCTTTGTCAACTGCCGACACTATTGCCTTCTCTCAAAAGTTTTAACCAATCTAGGACCCTTCTTATCTTCAGACTGCTCTCATAGGAATGACATCTTATGAGCCTCTTCATGCAAATTGCTAGCCTTATTAAGAAGTTTTTCAAAAGTTTTAATGGTGAAACCATTTAGGAGAAAAGTAACAGGGCCGTGGATATTCTTAAGGAGGATCTCCACCGCATGTTATTCTTGCAACTGGGGTTCACACTTCATTGAGAGGTTTTTCCACCTCAAGATGTACTCAACAGAGACTCTCCCGCTTTGTTTCTCAACAAACAAGATCGCCCACAGTGGTTCGTTGAGCGCTCCAGAAAATCTTTTAAGGAAAAGGTTTTCTAGATCGTTAAAAGTTTTACTGAACCATTGGGCAGATCGGCGTAACCATTCAAAAGCGATGTCGGAAAGGACTACTTACGAACTGGCGAAATAGTAGAGCATCTGACCTCTCGGCATTGCAAAAACTTG